>OX155894.1:77691911-78324959 GCA_944588485.1 Phosphuga atrata
ACTCCACCTGCCTGAAAATTTGTTCGTTTATGATGAGAAATGCAATTTAAATGAGGTACAGCAATTTCTTCTTCATTTCTCATCCACGTTTCAGATAGTAATAAAAGATTACAATTTTGAGTAACCGGGTCCATTTAAATTCAATTTAAACTTGGCAATTAAAAGTGAACAATGAAAGACCTCTTGTTTTACGAATCATATCCAGAATAATTTGTGTTCTGGTCTGCAATGTGTCCAAAGATAATCTTTGAAATTCTTGTAGCAATTTCTCTGTTGATTTAGCTTGCTTTCGGTTATGATAAAACTTAAATTGCGTTTGATCATTTTGAGGTGTTACAATATCAAAATTTTCAATATTTGTTACACGAGATAATGCAACTACTTGTATTAAGGCTATACCGAATTTCCTAACATATTTCTTATTTAGAAAAAGAATTTGTTTCATAGAATTAAATTCTTAAAATTCGTAAAAAAAATCTTATCATCACTTATCACCGGGAGGCGATTTTCTTATTTTTTTCTTGTACAGAAGGGTGGTATTAAATCATTGAAAGTAACTTACGTAGTGCTTGAAAGCCTCCCTAATCGTTCTTGCAGTCATCTAATAATAATACTTGTAATCATAGAATCCATAGAGCTTTCCGGCGTAGGAAGAACCAAGTAACCAAATAAATAATAAATAAATCCTTGAAATGTTGTCTTTGGTATCAATTAATAGTTTAAATTATGAATTAGAAAGTTACTAATAGGAGCAGTTTTATATGCAAACAAATGATTGTATATATTTTCTTTAAACGATTATCAATTTCTTTCATTTTTATATATGTTTGACCATTATTTTATGATTTCATTTGTTCGCTGTTCTATTATTGAAATCTGAAGAATAAAATAAGATTATGATTCTGATATACCTTAACCAGTATTTCGTCCGTATATTTGATGCCTTGTTTCGTCGTCTATTTTTCATTTTTCATTGTAAGGTTCTAGCGAATTTAGCTTATTTTCACGCTACATTAATGTCGCCAACAGTAAAAACCTTGACGTTTCAGTGACTCCTAATTTCATTAGTTCATTTATTTATAGTAATGAAAAGAACGTAGTAATATATTATCATAATAACAGAATAGATGAAGGCCTAGTCGTATGCATTCGTGCTGTATCAGGGCTGCGTCAATGTATTTTTTTGGTAATCGGCGTTTCAGTGACACTTACTTTTAAATCCGTTCAAATTCATAATTTCTTTTGGACGATTTATTCTTAAAAGTTCAAATCAAATCAAGAAGTATTTATCCTTAGGAGTTACATGCTACCTCCATTTATATACATATATCTAGAGAAGAAGATAGGCAAGAAACAGAAAAAAAATGAAAGAAGGGAAAGAAAGCAAAATATTTAGTTTAAACTGAAACAAATAAATCTTAAATATTAATAGTCTTATTAATTTCACACTTTTAAAAATTCGTCTTTAAAAATCTAAAAAATTGTTTAAAAAACATGTCTATACTCGGGAGCATATACAGGAAATTGGATCTGTAATTGGAAATGTTTTACCACCTTACTCTGTGCTTGAATACAAAGCAGAGAATAAAGATATAATAATATAACATTTAAATTTATTTCTGTCATTAAATTTAAATGCCATTGTTTGTAATCTAATAATTGCTTAATATTCACAAACGCGCTTAGTTATGCTTACTTAGTCTTGTCTACGTAGCTTTACCTATACCAGGGGTTCACAAACCGCGGTTGATTCCTTAGTCATTTATAACTTTTCAGACATGAAACACTTCAAATCTCCTCGTTTAAACAAATAAGCTTATAGTTTTTGGTACTTAAGTAATAACGCCACCACAACGAGAGACGTGTGGTCTAGATTTATCTGCTCTAATATAACCTAATTATTATAACACATCAATTAATAATAGGAATAATAACACTTTTCAATTAGAAAGTTTTTACCACTTTTTTTTGAAGAGTTTAAAGTTTTTGCTTCTTTGATGAAGTTGGTAACTAGTAATAATACTCTTGAAGTTGGGCATTGAAGTATTTGCTTCCTTGATGAAGTTGGGAACTATTATAAATTTTTATTCCAAATCTGTTTGGTGCTCTACTACACAGGGAAAGGTTCCTCTTAAGGATCCGGTAGTTTAAGGCTTCCTTCTATTTTTGTTGGGTATATCGAGTCACCGACACCATGGCTACTGGCCTGTAGATATTTTATTTATGTTCTGTCATCATTTCTGTACAAGGGGATAATCTTAGACGTTTTAAGGATAGTCGGTTAAACTTCCTTTTTAAAGGAGCAGTTTACAATATCAGTTATTAAGTCTATTAGTCATATTTCATAAAACTCTTTGATAATATTGCATGGAAGGTCATCTGGCCCCGAGCTTGTTTCATTCCTTAATTTAAGAATTATGTCAGTAATTTCAGTTTTACAATATTCAGCTTGGAACAGGTTTTGCTGTTGTGAGGGATGTGAACAGGTGGTAATTGCACAAGACATTGATGACATTGAATATATATATATATATATATATATATATATATATATATATATATATATATTGATTCCTATGGCTCCAAGGAGGAGCAAAGGGCCTCCACGAAACATCTCCATCTTGTCCTGTTCGACGCCAAAGACTTGACCTCATTCCAGCACTTTCCATTTCTCCTGGCTTCGCTATCCACTGTGCGTTTCCAGGTAGAGCGAGGTCTACCTACCCTGCGTTGGCCTTGAGGGTTCCACTCTAATGCTTCCCTGGAGATATCTGAGCTGGGTTTCCTTAGCGTGTGGCCTATCCAACTCCATTTGCGCCTCTTGATCTTCTTGGCAATTGATTGTTGACCTGTTAACCTCCAGTAGTAGAGTAGCATTTGAGACAACCTCCGGCCAGCGTATGCCAAGAATGCGCCGCAGGCACTTGCTGACAAAGGTCTGAATCTTGGGAGTAACCGCTAGAGTGTCTTTCCAGGTTTCGCAGGCATACAAAAGAACTGATTTGACGTTGCTGTTAAAGACCTTGATTTTGGTACTTCTTTTGATGCATTGGTTATTCCAGAATAACCCATGCATCTGGACATTTGGGCATTGAATATATGACACGCAAACTTATTGAAAAGTATGACAAGTGGGGTCATTCAAAGGTCAGTCAAAGAAGGACAAACTTAATACAAATGGAACACAGCCTGAATATATAAATATATTCAGCCTTTCCGGAGCTCTATAACAATTTTTTTTACAAATTTTACAATTGTTTACAAATCTTTGTTCATGAAAGAAAAGCTGTGCTGATGAGAGATAAATCTCCAAACGCGTCCACAGGCTATCCACTTAAGGTATCGGAAAGACATGATCTTAAAAACAATGTTATTTTTATTGTTTTTGTTGAGTGTCAGGAAGGTGGACTGAAAGCTGTAAAATAACTTACAAGTTTCGTTTTGGTAGTACTAAAAAGACGCAATAATTGTTATAGAGCTTCGGAAAGGCTGAATATATTTATATATTCAGGCTGTGTTCCGTTTGTAATAAGTTTGTTTGATTATCTATAACGTAGGATGGTTTCACCAATTCTATCGAAAGAAGGAAGTCTGGACGAAGCAATAGCCGAAAGAAACCTTTAATGTCCATGTGTCCATGTTAACACAGCATACTATGGGATAAACACATTTCAAAAGAAAACAAACACTAAATATACAATGCAATAATTAAAAGTATAATAACCTACGGTAGTGAAGTGTTTCTCCTATAAAGGATAGAGCAGAGAAATCACTAAAAGCCACAGAGATGGACTACTGCAGAAGAGCGGCAGGAAAGTCTAGTTTGGAAAGGATCAGAAATGAAAGGATAAGGGAAGTAATGGAAGTAAAGCATGACATCGTGGATAACATAAGAACTGGACAACTCAGATAGTACAGTCATGTGCAGAGAATGGACCAAGACCGACTCCTGATGAAAGTAATACACTGGACAGCGCAGAGAAGAACAAGGTGAGGAAGACCCCCGAAAAACTAGAGAGAGAGAATAAACGGAGAGATCCGGACGAGGGGATTGCAGGAAGAGGCTTGGAAAAACCGAGATGGTTGGATATTAGGAATCGGAAGACGGATAACGTTGTAACCCGATGCATGCTTATTATTGTTTGCTATCCTTTCTCGAGCATCTTTAAAGAATAGATTGAATATTTTTGCTATTTTTAACAAATTGGTTATGGTGCTAGTATTTTCTTTGATTCTATTGCATTTAGATTTGTTAGACGTATCATTAATTGTTTGGCATAACGCTTTCTGTTCATTGGTGGCTTCATTTAATTTGTCACTATAATATTTCCGTTTTGTTTCATCTACAAATATCCTAAGCTTGTTCTTGTCTATAAAGTATTGTGGGCTTAGTACAGAAAAACGTTTATGTAAAACATACAAATCTTTTAATTGTAAGAAGTAGAATATGCGCTAAAGAAAATGAAAAATGGGAAGGCATTAGGTCCAGACCAAATCCCAACAGAAACCTGGGAGAACGGGGTATTTATTTATATCCCCTGGGAATTAATGAAGAAGATTTGGAACGGAGATACAATGCCACATGAATGGAGAAGTAGTATTCTTGTCCCGTATGCAAATATCCAAAATTGTGGCAATTATAGAGGTATAAAGCTTATGTTTCACACAATGAAGACATGGGAAATGATCATTGAGAGAAGGTTGGAAACTGAAGTAGGGGAAGAACAGTTTGGATTTATGCCAGGAAGAGGAACAGCTAATGCACTATTTCACTAATACCACTGATTGAGAGACACAGGGAGGTGCAGGTTAACTTACATATGACCTTCATTGACCTGGAGGAGGCCTATAATAGAGTTCCCAGGCAAGAGATATGGAGATGTATGAGAAGTAAAGGTGTACCAGAAAATTATGTGAGACTGGTGAAAGAAATGTACGATGGTGTGATGACACAAGTTAAGAGAAGTGTGGGTACAACAACGGAATTCCCAGTTAGAGTAGGGCTACTCCAGGGATCTGCTCTCTTACCCTTGCCTTGGTAATGGATGTGCTAGTCAAGGATGTGAGGAAAGCGGCACTTCAAAAAAGGCTCGCAGAGTGGAGAAAAGCCCTGGAAGAAGGGGGAATAAGGATCAGCAAGGTGGAAACTGAATATATGTGTATGAAAGAAGCTCAAAATTCATGTATTAACCCGCAGGAAGAAGAACTGCCACTGAGCAAGAAATTTAATTATCTGGGATCATATATTCAAAGTGATGGAGGGCTGGAGTCTGAAATACAACACAGGATGAATAATGAATGTATGAACTGGAATAAATTGAGTGGAATACTGTGTGATAAGAAGATCAGCTACAGGAGGAAAGGAAAGCTTTACAAACCTGTGGTGAGGCCTGCTACGCTCTATAGTGCGGAAACTTGGCCGACTACAAAAGAACATGAGAGAAAGATGGAAGTGTCATAATGAGAATGTCGAGGTGGATGAGCGGGGTAACAAGAAAGGATAGAATAAGGAATGATCACATCAGAGGAACAGTGAAAGCGGGACCCATAGGTAAGAAGGTTCAAGAAAGCAGGCTAAGGTGGTTTGGACATGTGCAGAGAAGAGAGGAGCACTACGTGGGAAAAAGAGTTGAAAACTGGTAATAGGGGGGTCAAGGAAGAGAGGAAGAACGAAAATGAGAAGGAAAGACAATTTGAGAGAAAATGGTTGGAACGACGCATTGGATAGACATTTATGGAGAAGTAGAATGCAACAAAGGAACGTGATATAGGAAAAGGCAGAGAAAAAGAAGAAGCATACAAATCTTTTTATTTTCTGCTGGAAGTTCTTACTTCCCCCGTTACCTGGGTTTTAAGGGAGGATCTTATCTTTTTTAGAGGCAAACATTTAGAGAAATGAAACTGTCAATTGTGATTACAATCTTCTATAGCATAACAACGTTCCTTTAATTCTTCTAATAGACTCATTTGGAACCATTCTTTATTCCTTGTACAAAAATATCTTCCGAGCTAGATTTCTTGATTATAACCTTTGGTTTAATTATTTGTGTTGCCTACGGGTATTAGCTTGTGATCTAAGCATTTTGTATCCTTTACTGTAATGTCTGATAGGTAGTTTGACCGTGCGAAGAGGTTATCTATATTACGTGTGATTTGGTCGTAGTGCTTGTATATTCTTTTATTTATCCTATTAATCTATATGACCGCCTTCGATTTTCAATGTTGTATTTTTCTTTTGATATAACAGTTGCAAAAGTGTTAGATTAATTGCTATAATTTGAATGAGACAAAATAGTTTGATATATTTTATATATGATATATTATAATATGATATACGTGGTTTGTTAGAAAAGTATCCGACCTTATTTTTTATTTTGAATATCGGATGGATCAGGCGCGCTTGCATGAGCAGACGAAAAACCTTCGTGTGCATGCGTGAATTGTTTCCAGCCTGTAGATAGCGTCAGTTGCTGTCGAGCAGAGTTCGAGTAACGTAGTGTGTAGTGCTCTCGTCGGTTTTTCAATGCAAGTAAAATGACGGCACGACTATAGGGAGTACTATAGGGATGTCCTACGTGGCCTACGTGATGCTGTGCGGCGCAAGCGACTGGAGTTGTGGTCATCAGGAAATTGGCGACTCCATACGACAATGCTCCAGCACATTCTTTGCACTTGGTTCACATTTTTTGGCGAAAAACAAAACTCCTCTGGTTCGAAAGACTACTTACTCTCCTGATGTGATCCCCTGCGACTTCTGGCTATCCCCCAAAGTCAAGAGGCCATTGAAAGGAACGCGATTTCAGACAAAAGAGGACATTGCTGCCACGACAGCCGAGCTAAAGTCGATTCCGAAAGAGGCTTTTTTGGAATGCTCCAACAATGGCAGCACCGCTGGGAGAAGTGTGTGGAGTCCCAAGGAGACTACTTTGAGGGTGATTAGGATTCTAACGCTCCAGGTATGCCATTTTTTTTTACCGGCTAAAGGTCGGATACTTTTCTAACAGACCACGTATTTTTGGTTAGAAAAATTTGTTCAGATACTCAAATACATGCCGTACAGACACTCTGTCTCTGATAAAATCACTCTGTCGTGTATTGTGCGATTAGTGCAGATGAGTCAATTTAAAGTCAATAGAATGATCGGAAACATTACTGACTCGAATGAAATTTTATTCTGAACGAATTAAGACCTGTCTCTTCTTAAGGGGGGAGCCTCATTTAGAAGCAGGAAAATTCGACTAACTTTGGGAGTGTATTGCGGGTAGGTAAATGAATGAAACTAAGTCATTGTTTTTGCACCTTATTGGGCATATATTTAATATTTAAAAGGGATAGGGAAGAGGGTTTTATAGTTCACATGAATGCGCATTTCGCGAAGATTGCCATGTTGAAACAAAAAATGTTTCGTAGGAAATTTTCGACTTGAAAAAAAAATCACGTTTTTCGCGTTTTTTTTTTCACCTACTTTATTAAAAAAAGACAACTTCTGGTTACATAAAACGAAAATAAATAGGTTACCGAAGTAGAGAATTCAATTCTCTATCCAAACCACGAAATCGCAATCATGTCTGGTCTCCAAGTGTTCCCGCAATTTAAAAAACACAACTTTTCAGGAGAAGCGTTTAAAGTTTCAACTTCATGAAACCGTATGTTACACTCACTCAAATCGGCTACAATTTTAGTCGGCTATTCCCGGGCCATAATAGATGTCCTCCTCTTCTTCGTAGCCCTTCGGGGGACTAACTTCCGGCTCCGAGCTGCGATCGGCTGTCTCAGCCGACCGCCAGAACCGTCGCGGTTCTGGCGGTCGATACGCTGATGATCACAAAATGACTTGCATCCGGTTCCGACGATGATATTGACTTGTTGCATTGTTTTAGAATGAAGTTATAACCTGTAATTCGTAATTTATTTACATTGTGTCAAGGTTATAACCGTATTAACATAAAATAATAATAATAACCTTCGTTAAAAGTTCCAGCAGCCAAAATGCAGACAATTTTCATGATATTTGCCCCGCAGTTAAGGTGTTTTGTTATCAGTCGCCAGACTGTGGCATTAGAACTTTCGTTGGCGTGTGACCTCCAAGACATCTTTCCAGTAGATCCGGCCGTGACAAATCCTTGTAAATTCGCAATATGTGTTTGACGACGTCTGGAAAGGCACTGGATGTATGTACGTGGAATTCGAGCCTGTGCTGCTTGAAACTTACACCACGAATTCTCTCCGGGAGGACAATGTTCGTGCTGTGGCTCTTTATCCGTAGAAGTGAGGTGCAGAAATTTCCCCATAATGGCATTTTCCTTGTCTTCGACACTTGTACTATTTCGTCTTATCGCCAGGCCATAGTAGGTGGTCAGTTTCTTTATCAGATTATCAGTTAATTTTCCCCGGCCTCCAAGCTTTTCTGTCTTTTTGATGTTTCGCAATCTGGTACCCATACGTTTCTGGACGTGACCGACGCATTCGCTTTTTGTCACTTTAACAAATAAGTTTAGATAGACATTGCTAAACAAACAACACTAGACACATACAGGAATATGAATTAAGCATTTTACTTACCAGGAGACCAGAGAGATTATCCATGAGGAGAAAAACAAGTCAAGCTTGACTCGACTAGATTAGTGTGCAGAGAAAAGGCTAAATGTAATTATTCAATAAGGACTTAGCAACTAAAATAAAGAGTTTGAAGAAAGCAAAGGCACCCGGACCGGACGGAATACCGAACAAGGCCTAGCTACTGGCAGAACAGCAGTATCTTCAAAAAGTGACGGAGCAATTTAATAAAATATGGGGCAGAAAGGCCGGCGTGCCAAAAAGTTGGAGGGTGGGGGAAGTGGTCCAAATTTTTTTAAATGGGGACAGAGACAAATTAGAAAATTGTAGGGGAATCACATTTACGAACTCGTCATATAAGATATTTTCAAAACTACTGGAGAGAGGCGTTTAAGGGTTGAGATGGAGAGAACAAAGCTGCTTCCGGAACTTCAATTCGGGATTAGAGAGCGAAGGGGAACAATCGAACACCTACTAACACTGCGATACATAGTAGATCAGGAAGTCGCAAAACCGAAAGGAAAACTCGCTGCTCTGTTCCTGGACTTAAACGCAGCGTATGATACAGCAAATAGGAGAATGTTTTGTAAATGTTTTGAGTATAAGGGTGTATCAATGTATTTGAGAGAATGTATAGAACGATTGTATAGAGAGACGTGGTGTAGACGCACTATTTAACATGTCTGTGGCGGACGAAAAAGTTTTGGCGGCGGGTCAAGCTGGAGGAGTAATAGGGAGGAAAAAAGTGTTTAGCCTTGCCTACACAGTGGATGTAGTGGTGTTGGCAAAGTCTGCTAGGGAACTGACTGAAATGATTAAACGGCTGGAAAGATTCTTCCATAAAAGAGAACTGAGTGTAAATTTCGGTAAAACACAATGGATAAGGTTTAGGAAGAGCGGAAATTGCAAGAAGTAGCGTTTGGAATGGAAGGGAAGCGAGATAGAATAAGTGCATCGGGTTTAAGTATGTAGCGAATGTGTTTGGGAGTGGATGTGGAAGGCAGGTAGTGGTGGGTAAGTAAGCGCAACGAGTACGTGGGGCAGAAAGCGTGGGTAGCGGATGAAAGGTTCTGAAAAGTATGGGGAAAAGAGTTTAAATCGAATTACCAAGCGAAAAAAATGATATGGAAGGCTTGTCTGCAGAGTATATTTATGAATGAAGTGTGGAGAGTCAAGGAGGAACAAAGGATTGAAATAATTCAGCTGCAATTTCCTAGCAAGGCCCTGCAATTAGACACGTCGACTCTTATATAGTCTTACAGGAGATTAATAGGCTTAAGGTGTCAGTAGAAACAAGTAGGAGGGTGGCAAGATATGAACTGAAGGCTAATGGAATGCTGGAGGAAAGAATTATTAGGGAGGTGTTCAGAGAAGCAAGTAGGGAAGGAAGGAATGAAAGGGGGAGACCAATTGGGGAAGAAGAAAAAAAAAGAGAAACGTATGAAAGAGGGGGTATGCCAATAACAGAGCTGGAGAACCAATGAACGAAATGGCTTCGAAGCGAAAGGATCTGTTGGCCTGCAATTCTTCGGACACTGAGATAGTTTTACCTATCTCGGGATCTTGTTGCTTCTGTGGTCTGGTATTCGTAAGGCACGAAGTTTAGTAAATAAAAAGTAGTAGACTGAATAAAGTATATATATTTATAACTAAATATTAAATTACATTAAGCCTACAACTAAGACAAGTTAACAATACTAGACAACTAACCTAAACTATCATGTGTCCTGTGCTGGTCTGGCGGTCTTGAGCTTTCGCCCAGCTATTCCACCGTCTTGTGGTTTGTTTGTCGTTGTGTTTAACTTAAACTAGACCGGGTTGAGATATTTATATCATCCCGGTGGTGTTTCGTGGGGGTTTGTGCATACCCCTTAATTAAATATGAGGATGCTCCTCCTACTTGACTCCTCCCCTATGCGACTTTAGCGTCGTTTGAGCTTAGGACGTAAGTCGTAGCGCATATATAATATATTTATACAAATAACTAAAAAGGTTTCCAAAGACACTAACAATCTGGTCTACATGATTATTTTGATGGTTTTTATGTTTTATGTGTCTCTCCGAGAATTTCATTTCGGATAATAACAAATATCCGTGGGAGATATAAATTCATGCACGTGATTATCATCTAAAAGACTTAAAATCTTTTAAGCGTGGTACCGAGGGTTGGAATTGAAGGGGTTTTATTACGATGGGTGGATGTCATAATGGTAATTAACTATAAGAATTATTGGCTATCAGTAGGAATAGATGCCACGGTCTGGCCCCACCTTCCCACCTCCGGCCTAAGCTGATTGAAAGCTGATTGAAAGCTGTTTAAAGCTGATTGAAAGCTGTTTAAAGCTGATTGAAAGCTGTTTTAAGCTGATGGAAAACTGTTTAAAGCTATTTAAAGCTGATTGAAAGCCGTTTAAAGCTGATTGAAAGTTGGTAAAAGCTGATTGTGCGCGATGTTTCCAAGGCCGGAGGTGGGAAGGTGGGGCCAGAACGTGACATCTATCCCTACTGCTATCGCATGATAACTGTAGGACCAAGGGAGCGTAAAGGAATGTTCCTAAACACGTGGGTCGGTATGGTTTTGTTACAACAGAGGCCTCCCGAAATATTAAAAAACGCCAAGGAGTTTAAACTCACAATCTATCCCAGCCAGATTTCGCTGTGGATGCGCAGAACGTGGACGTAAGTACTGGATGATGGATTTGTATAAAAGATGTGTGGTGTGTGGAGAAAGGAAGGATAGGTGGCAACACGGGTTTCTATAGTGTTAAAAAGGTAGTTGGGATGAGAAGGAAAGAATATTTGGAAAAAACTGGAAACAGTGTCGGAGTGAGGACTGCAGTGGGCTGGAGATTCTGGAAAAGGTTAAAGAATGGAAGGAGGAATGGGTGTATCCATGCAGAGTATTGGGAACTAAAAATAAATATTACAAGGTTAAATGACTTTATATGTAGCATGTATATTATGCCTATAAAGGTAGTGTAGAACGTGGCTCGACGAAAAGTTAAGGACCCCTATAGACATGTTACATAACGCTGGACTATAGACATGTTACATAAGTTACCTATATTTATTGTGTACCTATATCTATTGTGTAGGAGAAATGTTGTTAACAAATTAACTTATTTATTTGGATATATTTTTTTAAATAATTGTCTTTTTATACAAACAGTTTTTTATCAAATAATATTATATTTGTACATCTCAAAGGGATAATTTCATGATTCTTTTGAATAAATCAAGCATATTTCCATCTTTTCAGTTGAAACTCAACGAATTCCAATAATTTTTAGATTTTTAAAATTTAAAAGTCAAACTTTGTTTCGGTAAAGATTGTATTTTAGTAACATTGAGGGCTAAAATTAGTTCTCTGCAAAACGCAGTTGCGATAAAATAATTACAAATGGAAAACGTTCTGGTTTGAAATCGTTAGCATAAAGAGAACAATTCACTAATTTGTAGGAATTGCTATGTCATTGTTATTTTTAATTATTAATACAGTAATATTTATAATTGTGATATAATTACGATTCCATCTTGCGTTTAGCAAATACAATTGCCCTCCGGCAACACTATTCTTCCACTGTCAGCCTTCGTAATATTAAATATGCGTTATAGAAAATATGATTTTACTCAAACGCAAATTATGATAAATACGATGATATTTCCAACAGCTACAATATTATCATTTATCCATTTAAAGTTGATTGGTAATTCTTATTTAACTCCGACTAATAAATTATACGAAATCACCTTGAAGTGCAAAATATTTCATTTCAAATAAAATAAAGTGTTTGTTTTTTGTTAAGAAAATTAAAGAAAAAAATAAATGAAAACCATTCAAAAAGAATAATTTAGGATTTTTCTAAAATTCTAATTCTTTCTACAAGCAATTTGTTTTGTAATAATAAATTTTTTGAAACTAAAAATAAAAAAAATAAAATTTAAAACTTTATTTTTGTTCAAATAAATTGTTTAGATATTACATTTTTCTTCTTACTGTACTTTTTACGTTATTTCTTACGAAATTTTCTATCTTTTATGCAAAAAACCATACAAATTCAGTTATATAAAAACAATTTAAAGTTTTTCCAACCAACACTTATCACATAAAACAGCAATTTTACAACTCAATTCTTGAAACGATCAACAATTTAGATAACGAAAAAATATCCCAGCATATTCACCGAACAGGTGTATTATAAACAATGATTGCACCAATATAACAGCTTTCTATCCTGTCGAAATATTTTTTTATCGCCAGCCTCTGTTCTCTTACACATTACATATTTTTGCAGGTTGTTGTACTCCGTCCTGCCGATAACCGTTGCCAACGAATTGCGCCACAAAAGACCCGTACCAGCCAAAAGATACGATTGCGTTACACTCCTATTCTCTGGAATCGTCGGATTTTCGACTTACTGTGCAAACCATACAGACTCCAAAGGTGTTATGAAAATCGTACAGATGTTGAACGAGCTCTACACGGCGTTTGATGTCTTAACTGATCCAAAACGAAACCCAAACATTTATAAGGTAAAACATTGAGAGAGATTTGATAATTTAAGTTTGAAGCGATACGAATTGCGATTATTATTATTAGCCATTTAAACCAAATAATATTTTATTATTTATTTTAAACCAAATAATAAATTAGCGATTGTACCATTTTGAATATGCTTAACGAGAAAGATTTAGTTATTTCTGACCCCTCTAAGAATTAAATCTAGGGCTTCACCCGAGACGAGATAGGGCGAGAGTTTCAAAAATCTCGTCTCGCTCTCGTTAGTTGTGAAAAAATTACTCTCGTCTCACTCTTTGAACCGTTTGGCTCGTCTCGCTCTCGTAACCGTTTATCACGTCTCGTCTCGTCTAATCTCGTCAAATATCAAATATCGTCAAATATGTAATGAAATGTAACGTGCCCGAGGCCAGAACGAGCAGTTTAAATTTATGTAAGAAAATATTATGACTGCCCGTGTCAAAGTCAGAGATTGAAGAAGTA
Source organism: Phosphuga atrata (assembly GCA_944588485.1). Taxonomy (NCBI): domain Eukaryota; kingdom Metazoa; phylum Arthropoda; class Insecta; order Coleoptera; family Silphidae; genus Phosphuga; species Phosphuga atrata. The sequence goes on from OX155894.1 coordinate 77,705,470, forward strand.
TGAACGAGATCAGAAACGAGACTCTCATGTCTCTCAAAAGCGAGACCACATACTCTCTCGTGTCTCGCGAGGGCGAGACCACATGTTCTCTCGCTCTCGCCTAAATGATCAGAAACGAGACTCTCATGTCTCTCAAAAGCGTGACCACATACTCTCTCGTGTCTCGCAAGCGCGAGACTACATGTGATCTCGCCTAAATGATTTTCAAAACTGTCTCGTCTCGGTCTCGTCTCACTTTTACGAGACGTGACGAGACGAGACGAGAAAAATATCGTTCTCGTGTGAAGCCCTAATTAAATCTCTCCAAACATTCCATTCGTTGAATAAAATAAAATATTTTCTTGAGTATTAGGATAAATTTCCATTGTCAATAATTAATAGACATATTCTTGGATATGTGTAATTAAGAAAGGATATATAATTCTATATACAAACATTTAAGAAATTTTTCAAAAGAATAGAATAGGTTTAACATAAATTATTTCAAAATGGAATTTTACGACTGATTTGTGAAGCTTAATGAGTAAAGTAATTGCAAATGACACGTTCGCATAGTATTTACATTGTCTGTGTTTCCATTTCATTAGCCATTAGCAATTTAAACTCAAACCGTATTGTTGGATTAATGCTAAAACGTGGATACAAAAAAAGGTTCGCCGTATTAAGAAAAATATTTCTCGAATTGCGTCAACAACAAATATATAAAGATTTGTCAGATTTTTATAAATTGCTGCGTAATGGATTTATTGTTGAATATTCTCTCCGTCAATATTTGATGACTGGTTATAAATATATTTTTGCGAAAATATTTACTACATATTAAAAAAACATTCTTAGCTTTTATTAATTGAACTTATTTTATGAAAATTCAACGTTTATGTGCAGGATATTCTCCTACTATCTTCCGATATTTTCTCTCCTTCCCGATCTGCGCATTGAAGTCACCCTTGATGTTCTTCTTTGGTATCCGAGACATCTGATCTTCTAGCTCTTCCCAAAACTGTTCGACTTTGTCTGGATTCTTGCGATTATCTTCGTTGATCGGGCTGTGAGAATTTATGAGAGTCTAGGTCTTGTTGCCACATCCTAAGTGCAGAAGAGACGGTCTTCTTGATGAACTTTAAAAACCTATCACAGACTCTATTAAGCACTTGTCTACTATAAACGCTATTCCAAGAAGCGGTAGGGATTTGGTATTAGCTACTCTGATCGCTGATTTGCCTTTGTATTTCCTGTATTGTCCACTTTCAAATTGGTCCTCATCTCTGTACCGTATTTCCTGAATGGCCACGACCTGAAAAGATTATTGTAATAAAAAACCAGGACTGGACATCTGTGCTATTAGCGCACATTCCAAAACGTGTCATTTGTCCCACGTTTTGGATAAATGCAATTGTTTTATAGTTTTATAGTTTGTCTAGAAACTAAGGGTTTTTATTACTACGCTAAAATATACCTCCCCCAAACATATAAGAAAACGTGCGAAGGCCTATAAAAACTTTCTTATAGAGATTAACCAGAGGACCAGACATTTTCAGGTAACTCGATTGTTTATGGGAGGAGCCAAGAAAATTCTATCTCTCCCTTTATTTGAATTAAAGGGATGATTTAACCCCTCTTACAGACATATTATACAAGGAATGGTATAAATACCATTCCCCAGTTGGCAGTAAGAACTAATAAGAAAGAAGTAACAAGTAAGAAGTAACAAGTTGTAAGTAAGAAGTAAGAGGTTGTAAGTAAGAAGTGTTAAGTTATTTCGTTGTATTATTGTATAATTAAATTATTAAAACCAACTAGACTATTATTATTCGACAAACTACGTGCCTTGCGAATCCCGGTGAACATTATAATACAAGATCCCGAGATATTTAGATATATCTCTCATTTAGAGTCCGAAGAATTGTTGGCCAGCAGTCCTTCCCTCACAACATTTAAGTCGGCGGTGGTTCACACCACAACCCCCTTCACAGCATTGGTGGCAGCCCCACAACATTGGTAGCAGCGGTGTTCCTATAAAACACCCCCACACAACATTGGTGGCAGCCTCACAACAAGATTGCGCAAAACATTGAATCCACTACTATAACAAACAGCCATATCACATGTAACCCAAACACGATATATATATATATATATATATATATATATATATATATATATATATATATATATATATATATATAGGAATTCACATGTATGGAAGTTTTGTCTGTTATGGAAGAATTGCAAAATAAAACATCTTGTGGTCCAGATGGTCTACCCTGCACTATAATTAAAGAATTTCGTCGCTACATACTGAAGCCAATTACCTACATTATTAACAAATCCTTTGAGATGGAACAATTTCCCTACGTCTTAAAAACTTCCAAAATTTGTCCAATCTATAAAAAAGGGAATTAAAATGATCTGACTAATTATGGACCGATTGCACTGCTGTCAGTGTTCTCGAAAATTTTAGAAAAATGCATGTCAAAACGATTGACACCATTTATAGAGAAAAATAAGCTGATCCCCACAGAACATGGCTTCTGCAAGGGGAAATATACAAACAGCGATACTAGAAGTATTTTTTTTTCTTCTCTCTAACCAATGTGGGTCCAGGTGGGTTAGCCCTTAAAACACTGCGGCCCATTGGCCTATTGTATTTCCCCACATTGTTTTGTTCATGCAAATAGATCCAGTCCTTCTATTAGGTCCAGGATTCTATGTGCCCTGTTTATAACGGGGACTCTTTCAGCTGTAATATCAAGCTTGTGTCTCCTACGTGCAATTGCTTCACAGTGGAAGATTATATGGGCGGCGGTTTCGTCCTCCTCATAGCATAACCTGCATAAAGGTTCATCTTTCCAGATACCCATTTTATGCAGGTGTTCTCGTAGAGGGCAGTGTCTTGTAAGTAGGCCTACCACAATTGCGATCTGCTTCCTTGGCAGTTGCAGGATTTCAGCAATTAGAGTTTCCGATGGTTTAGCTACCATTCGTTTGCTGTGTGTCAGACCATTCAAATTGACCCACTGTAGACGGTGCTTAGTTGCTGCCCATTTACAGATTTTATTTCGGGTCGTGGTCTTTGTAATGTAGGGTCCGCTTTTAGCATTATGTTTGCCTTGCAGGCCCCATCTTTTGCTAGCTTATCCGCCATGTCGTTACCCACCAGTCCTGTGTGGCTAGGCACCCAAGCGAGTGTGACCTTGTTATGCTTTGCCAGGGCTTTTAGGTCCTGATGACAGTTCCAAACTGTCTTGGATTTGATTTCGTGACATGCTAGAGCATTAATCGCAGCCTGACTGTCCGTAAAAATTGCGGAAGTTTCTACTTTTGTAGTCCATTCTCAAATTTTCACGGGCACAGGCCATGATAGCGTGTATTTCTGCTTGGAATGCTGTGGCATGTGTCCCCAGGGGTACAGATAAGCTGCACCCCAGGGACAGTCCATAGATTCCTGCACCAGTACCACTGTCCTTGGAGCCGTCTGTATACCAGTCCAGTCCTCTTCGGCAAGTGGTTATTTGATTGCCTTCTGTCCATCGTAGATGTGTTACGAAGGGTAGATCGAATAACAGCCTTTTAGGCATCGAATCCCCCTCTATATTGAGGTACGGTTCTGATATGACATTCGTTATCATGGTGTGTCCTGACCTCGCCAGAGATTCCCATGTGCCGTTGCATATGCATCTGAAAGCTCCCATCCTTGCCTCGCCCATGATAAAGATATCCAGGGGAGGAAGGCCTAGGATCACCTCCAGAGCCGCAGTTGGGGCGGTTTTCATCGTTCCCGTAATTGCTAAACAGGCCAGTCTTTGAACATAGGAGAGTTCTTTGATGGCCTGTTTTTGCTTCACTTTGGTCCACCATACTGTGGAGCCATATGTCAAAATGGGTCTAACTACTATAGTGTATAGCCAGTATACCATGCTTGGTTTCAGTCCCCATGTTTTTCCAGGTGTTCTTTTGGTCATCATAAGTGCCATTTTACACTTGTTGGTAGCTTTCTTAAGGTGTTGATTCCAAGTCAGTTTGGCATCCAGGATTACACCTAGATACTTGACTTCATCGCTCACCTTTAGATGCTCGTTATAGAAAATTGGGGGCTTTAGCCCATCCGTTTTTCTCATTCTAGTGAATGGTACTAGAGTGGATTTTTGGGGATTGACCCGAAGGTCGACCCCCCTGCACCAACTCTCCACCTCGTTCAGTGCTTCTTGCATAAGCGCTGCTATTATAGAGGGAAATTTACCCCTGATGAGAATGACTATGTCATCCGCATAGCCTTGGGTGTAAAATCCCTTATTATTTAGTGACACAAGCAGGCTATCAACAACCATGTCCCAAAGCAGTGGAGATAGGACCCCACCCTGAGGATACCCCTTGATGACAGCCACCCTCATTGTGTCACCTGCTACTGTAGCCTCAACATTTCTACCCTGTAGCATGGACTTAATCCATCTGATTGATGTTTTATTTGCACCATGGCTGCGGACAGCATAGGCTATACTGTCGAAGGAGGTGTTGTCAAACGCACCTTCGATATCAAGGAAGGCACCAAGCGCCAATTCCTTGTTTTCTAGTGTGTTATCTATTCTAACCACTAATTGGTGTAGAGCAGATTCGCATGATTTTCCTGGTTGATAGGCATGCTGATTAGAGTGTAGGGGCCTGTCTAACAGGCAGGTCTCCCTCAGATGCTTTTCATCCAGTTTTTCTAACGTCTTCAATAGAAAGGAGGTTAGACTTATTGGTCTATACGCTTTGGCCTGGGTGTAATCTAGACGCCCGGCTTTTTGTATAAATACCACTTTTACTTGCCTCCAGGGAGTTGGCACATAGCCTGATTCCAGACTTGCCCTGTATAGCTTGATCAGTATTGGCACCAGCATTTCCCTCCCCTGCCACAGAAGGGCGGGGAAGACACCGTCCGGGCCAGCGGCTTTGTATGGGCCAAAGGTATTTATGGCCCATTCAATTCTTTCATATGTGACAACCCTCTTGGACACCTGCCAGTCACACCTCGTCCCTCTTGTTTGAGAGCGTACAGCCTGACAGTCAGAATTATCCATTGTTGGGTCGATCACATAGGAACCTGGGAAATGAGCTTGGAGTAAAACTTCCATAGTTTCTTTCCCGCTGGTTGTGTGTTTTCCGTTTGGTCCTCTAATAGTACCAACCGGATTTAACGGGTTCTTTATCAGAAGTCTCTGGAGTCTTGCTGTTTCAGATGTACTTTTGACATCCTCACTCATCTTCCTCCAAGACTCCCTTTTAGCCCTCCGTACAGATTTGTTATAATCAGTGAGTGTAGCCGTATATTCGGTCCACATCCCTGTCTTTTTAGCTCTATTGTAGAGCTTTCTCGTTTTGTTTTTCTTCTGTTCAAGTTCTTTGCTCCACCAGGTAACTTCTCGTTTCCTGGTTCGCTTCACTTGAGGACAGCTGTCATGATACGAATTTATTATAACCTCCTGAAGTAGAGTGGAGGCTTCTTCAATATCATGCGGTCTGGTTATGTGCGAACTTAACACCCTTGTATGTATCTTTAGCACTTCCTTATAGTGCTCCCAGTCAGTTTTGCGTGGATTACGATACACATCCTCTGTCCTGTCAACGGCGTTGAACTCTAGAAAGATGTATCGATGGTTCGACAACGACGGTTCTTCGGACACATACCACTTATTCACTAGTGCACTTGTATATAAGGACGCCAAGGTCATATCAATAACCTCTTTCCGTCGTTTTGTTTGAAAGGTGGGCCTGTTACCGACATTTAGTATTGCCAGATTCGTGGACACTAAGTATCTAAGCAAAGACTCACCTCTTTTGTTGGTTTTGGTGCTCCCCCATACTACGTTTTGGGCGTTGGCATCCATCCCCACCAGGATCTGGAGATTGGAAATCTCGCAGTATTTCACCAGGCGGTCCAATTCTGCGGTAGGTGGTGGTTCAGGTGCATTGTATGGTAGGTACGCAGAGGTCACAATAAGTTCCCTAACTGCCCCCCCCCCCCCATGCGATACCTGATTTTTGCTGTGGCAAGATCTCTGAAACAGTGGTCGTGCAACATTAATATGTCAATATCATTTCTAGCATAAATGCATGATCTGATATTGTTACAGGAGTAGTCATAGATTAACTTACCCCTAGCTTCACCCAGACCTATTATTTTGCCTCTGTTTAACCAGGGTTCTTGGATCAGGGCTATGCTGATGTCCCCAGCAGCTAAGATTCTGCATAGGGAGGCAGAGGCCGCCGCACTATGCTGAAGGTTGATCTGAATTACCTTCATCGGTGGGCCCCTCCGCTCTCTTCCCTAATGTCCTGGAAGTGAGCTGATTTAGACCAAAATAGGCTTTGCAGCCCTTTTTGGTCAGCTCACTCACAGATGCAGAATCTATGTAGAGAGATACTAGAAGTAACTACAAGAATGATGCAAGAGGTAGATCGTGGAAGAAGACCAATTGGTATATTCTGCGATCTATTTAAGGCCTTCGACTGTGTTCCACATGACCATCTATTAAATGAACTATATAGCTATGGTATAAGGGGGAAAGCTGGTGGATGGTTAAAATCATATTTAATAGATCGTACTCAATTTGTTGCAGTACATTACAACAACAACACAGAACATTCCTCTGCCGTACGAACAAACATAGGTGTTCCTCAAGGTAGTATCCTGGCCCCACTACTATTTTTGATGTATATAGCAGACCTGCCAGCATACATAAATGGTTATCAGTGCACCTTCTATGCAGACGATACAAGCTTCGTTGTATCTGAATCTAAGGGCACTGACAATGAAATATGTGCTCAGATACTTTTGAACAAAATAGATAAATGGTTTGCAGCTAACAACCTATTCATGAATAGAGAAAAGTGTGAGTACGTTATCTTCCAAACTTTAAGGGGCGATTATTCACAAGATCTCCAATTAAATATAGAAACCTATCCACTTCAGAGATCAAAACATACAAAATTCTTAGGACTCATTATAAAGGAAGATCTTCAATGGAATCACGCCGTTGCACATGTGTGCAATTTTAAATAAAAAGATTTTAATAAGATGCCTACGAAAAATAGTATCGATAGCTGACCTGCTTCACTTCTACTATGCACAAATACAGTCTTATCTTATCCTATGGAATTGCAGTCTGGGGATCATCTCCACGTGTACAAACAGTACTTAAGTCGCAAAAAAGGATTGTCAGAGCCATAATGGGATTGAAGAAAAATTATTCCTGTAAAACATTTTATTCACAACTAGCTTAGTCCGTTAGACGCATACTGTTTGCGTGTAAGTATGCGTCTAACGGTTGACCCGCACGGACGTATATATCTCTTGAGAATGGCGAATGTTAGTTCGCCGAAACGTCGAGAATCCGGTTCTTTTCAGAGCCAACCCTCAGCATCAACGCGGAATCCCCGAGAAAACAATACAACACAGGTATCTATCCGCGAAAACCTCAAATACAACATATATATATATATATATATATATATATATATATATATATATATATATATATATATATATATATATATATATATATATCTATATATATGTATATATATATATATATATATATATATATATATATATATATATATACAGGGTGGGGCACATAAAGTGTTACAGAGCAATAACAGTCAAACTATTGATAATATTTAAAAAAGTTTCAGACAAATGTTTTAGGGGTCGAGAGGGCCGTCATACTCGACCACTCTCTTTTTTTATCGATGGAGGCGCTGAAGCTACAAGGTCACCTCCACTTTTTTAAATGGAATCATGTATTTTTTTCATTAATATTATTGCCGATTTTAAGACGAATTTCAACGACCAGCAACACAAGGTCATTCTAGTCATGCAAAGTATGAAAATAGTCGAAAATATCGAAAAATATTGTTTATATACCTTGTTTTCGGTCTACCTACAGAAGATGTGGTGACCCTCGACTTGTAAACACTTGTTAATCCGCTGGTGAAAAGACCGTCTAACTTCAGCCAACATTTGTGCTGTAATTTCGGTACAAGCTCGGCGGATTCTTTCCTTCATGTCATCAGGCGTGGTAGGTGCTACCGCCATTACAGGATCTTTGATAAACCCCCATAAAAAGTAATCGTGATAATCGTAATCGTGTTAGATCTGGCGAACGAGGTGGCCAAGCTGCAGGACCGCCTCGTCCCATCCACTTTTTGCCAAAAATCTCATTCATCACTTGTCTTGAACACAGAGCATAATGGGGTGGTGCACCGTCGTGTTGCATCCACATGTTCATGCAAACATACAAGGACACGTCTTCTAGTAATTCAGGCAGTACGTTTTGCAGAAAGTTTGCGTAAACTTGCCCAGTCAGCAACCTTCAAAAAAATAGCGACCAATGACGTGATGACTCTCATCCATTGAGGATTGTCATTTGCCCAGTAATGCATGTTATGCCTATTCACATTTCCCGTATTTCTGAAGTTAGATTCGTCAGAAAAAAGCACGTGACTCAAAAATGAAACATCTGTGCGCATTTTTCTACGAATCCAATTACAGAAATCAACGCGATTTAGGAAGTCATTGCCCTACAATTCCTGGTGTAATGACATACGATACGGATGGAACTTGTGTTTATGCAAGATCCTTAACACAGATGGCCGACTAATTGTCACTCTCTCTTTCCATTTGCCTGCTGCTCGAATGTGGATTTAGTGCAACAAAAGCTAACATAGCAGCCGCATTATTTTCATTAGTAATCGGTGGACGTTTCACTCGTGCTTGTTTCACTGTACCGAATCGACAGAAATTGTCAGCTAAACGCTTAAAATCCATGTGCGATTTTTGTCGCCTATCTGGATAACGAGCCGCATACAAATCTCGGGCGTTTCTGTAATTTTTACGGCATTCGCCCAACACCATCAACATATCAAAAGGTTCTTTATATTCGTTCATTTTCGCGATTCAATGTTCTCACATTAGAAGGTAAACCGTGACTAACTGATATGTCAACAGAAAACCAAGGTTAGTCGATCCTTTGAAAGTGATTATTCCGATATTTTTCGATATTTTCGACTATTTTCATACTTTGCATGACTAGAATGACCTTGGGTCGTTGAATTCGTCTTAAAATCGGCAATAATATTATCGAAAATAAAATACATGATTCTATTTAAAAAAGTGGAGGTGACCTTGACGTAGCTTCAGCGCCTCCACCGATAAAAAAATAGATTGGTCCAGTATGACGGCCCTCTCGATCCCTAAAGCATTTGTCTGAAACTTTTTTGAATATAATCAATAGTTTGACTGTTATTGCTCTGTAACACTTTATGTGCCCCACCCTGTATATATATATATATATATATATATATATATATATATATATATATATATATATAGATATATACATATATATATATATATATATATATATATATATATATACATATATATATATATATATATATATATATATATATATATATATATATATATATATATATATATATATTGGAAGTGTTCACAATTATTTATAATGATAAACAGAACATCGACTAAAATATGGACAAATAGAACTACAATACAAGAGGCAAAGAAAAACTGTATATGCCCAAATCAAATTTAACTTCGTGCCAAAAGAGTCCACCACAGCAAGGAATTATAATATATAATAAAGTACCATCAGAAATCAAACAAGGTAAATCCGTAAATACTTCCGAACACTAAAAAATGTTCTACTTCCTTACACGTTATATAGTGCTGCAGTCTCAATAATATTTCAATCAAAATAAATGCTACAAATATTTAAAATTAATTTGTCAACACTTTATATACTTATTCATATTATTTCCTTACTTTTTATATTATTAATTTTGTATTATACTTAAATATCTGTAATTTTTTGTAGACTTGGCCTAAAATTACGCTTAACTCACAGGTGAATAAATTATTTGATTTGATTTGATTTGACCTTGATATCACGGTCTCCGATAGTTCTCGTTATCTCTTTGAGTTTCTCCACTTTAAGAAGTGATTGCACATTTAGAGTTCCAAACCAGCAACGGCGTTTTGTCTTGAGTTTATGATTTCCAGGGGACTACAAACAACTTCCCCTCGCGTTGTAGTGCAGGCTCCCCAGAATCCTTTTAAGCTGTATTTAATAGTGAGAAAACTGTTTTAATTTAGTTATTTGAACAGTAAATGTAATAAGAAATAACGTAACAAATTTATATTTGTATAAATTTTAATTATAATTAAAATGAAAAAAAATACAGACAAAAGTCAAAAATCTGGTCAACGGCCTGGAAAGCGGAAGAGGAAGAAATTCCCAACGTTGGACAGGGCGCAAGAACCCTAAAATCCAGGCGCGTCTGTTCTCGTATCGAGCGGCGTTCTGGTCAGCGTCTGTTTTCACATCTGAGGGGCGGCTGCTTCGATAGCTCTAGGACTTACAATCTTAGTTCTAATCTTGCAAAGTATAACCTACTTTACCCACTCTAATGATTACACAGTTCTTCTTCTTCTTCTTCTGGGTAGCACTGCAACCCTTCGTGGTTCTTTCCTACGTTAACGATTTGCCTCCATCGGTCCCGGTCCAACATGGCCTCCTTCCAGTCATATACCTGCATAGTATATATACTATCCAGTCTGTAGATCTTTTAAAATGTTGTCCTTCCATCTGATTTTCGGCCGACCCAGCGGTCTTCTTGTTGCTGGGTTTCCTTCCCATACTATCTTGATCAGTCGGTCGTCAGGTGCTCTTTGGACATGTCCAACCCATCTCAGACGCTGGTATTTTATTGATTTGACTATATCCGGCTTTTGGTATAGGTCCTGGAGTTCTGCTTTTGTCCTTGCGCGATATTGCTCCGTGTTTGGATCCTTGACGAGGCCAAATATTGTTCTCTGGATCTTCATTTCAGCCCGCTTTAGTAAAAGCTCATTGTGTTTCGTACGGGTCCTCGTCTAACAGCCATAACAGATGATCGGTTCGATTGCAGCCTGGTACACCTTCAGCTTTGATACTCTCGACACCGTTTTGGATTGCATGAGGGTTCGCATGGCAAAGAAACACCTATTGCCACTGTGTATTCGTGTTTTAATCTCTTCGTTGCTGTCGTTGTCTAAGCATATCGTGGCTCCAAGGTACTTAGACTGTCTGACACATTCGAAGTTATAGGTGTCCATCGTTATATTCTGACCGATTATCTCCCTGGTTGGTTGTCGAGTAATGTGCATGTATTTGGTTTTTTCCTCGTTGATTTTGAGGCCCATTTTCTTACATTTTGTAATAGCTTATATTTTGGGTCATTCCACACTTTGCAATCGATCAATTTATTGTTTTTTTCTCTAGTAGCATCGGACCTCCCATTTTCTTACATTCCTTCCCTATTTTCAGGAAGCTTTCCTTGACTTCGACAGTACTTCTTGCGGCCGCGTCAATGTCGTCCGCGAAGGCAAGGATCATCTCTGGCCCCTGGTTAGTAAATACTTCCGTGGTGATGTTCATCTTTTTGATAGCCATATCTAGGACTATGTTAAAGAGTAGGGGCGACAGTCCATTTCCCTGTCTCAATCCACTCATGACCGAAATTTCCTTTGTTATATGGCTTTCTACTTTAACGCGACATCTTGTATTGTTTATAGATAACTTCATGAGAGTGATGATTTTCTGTGGAATACCTATATTTGCCATGGCTATCCAGACACTGTCGCGTATAATGGTGTCGTAAGCTTGTCTCAAGTCCATGAACAGCTAGTGCACGTCTTTATTGAATTTCCAGTGTTTCTCCAGTAGTTGCCGGATTGTGAATATCTGGTCCACTGTTGACCTTTTTGGTCTGAATCCACACTGATAGTCGCCAATTTGTTCCTCCGCATACGGTCATTTGCGTCTCAATAGCAGATTGGAGAGTATCTTGTATGCTGCGTTCAGTAGCGACAGTTGCAAAGAGTTGTTGCATTATGGAAAGTCTATTCAATATTAAACCACTCCATGTGGTAGCTCGATAGAGAAATCCACCGTCACGACCAGTGACGCAAGCGGGCCGAAGTGTTCTGGAGAGCCTGTACTACCACGCGATATTAAGTCGGAGTCCCCTTGAAATCATAAACTCAAGACAAATCGCCGTTACTGGTTTGGAACTCTAAATGTGCAATCACTTCTTAAAGTGGGGAAACTCAAAGAGATAACGAAGGAACAATTTAAAAGTGGACAATACAAAGGGAAACCAGCGATCAGAGTTGCTAATACCAAATCCCTACCGCTTCTTGGAACAGCGTTTATAGTAGAAAAGTGCTAAATAGAGGCTTTGAAAGTTCATGACCAAGGCTATCACTTCTGCACTTAGGATGTGGCAACAAGACCTACACTCTCATAAAGGCTCACAGCCCGATCAACGAAGATAATCGGAAGAATTCAGACAAAGTCGATCAGTTCTGAGAAGAGCTAGAAATCAGATGTCTCGGATACCAAAGAAGAACATCAAATTACCAATGGGTGATTTCAATGCGCAGATCGGGAAGGAGAGATAATATCGTAAGATATAAGAGCAGGAGAATATACCGCACTTAAACGTACCAATAGGAGTGGCGAGAGATTCTTGTCGAGCCTTTACTCTACAGCTTATGTCAACGACTTTTAAGCATTTACCCAGGATTCAAAAGACATGGCGATCCCCTAATACTCTATTGGGAGAATTTCAGATCGACCATGTCGCCATTTCTACGATGGGAAAGAGAGAAATCATGAACTTGAAAGTAGCAATGGGAGCAGAAATAGACTCCGATCACTATTTGAGCTGAATTAAACTGAAGTTTTTACCACCCAGGAAAAGAACACAGAGACAAAATATCCCTCGATATGATGTCGCAAGATTAAAATCCAATAATGCTGCAAGTGTAAGTTACAAAGATGAACTGAAGTGCCTTGCGTCAGAAAATTGGGATGTAATCCGAGACAAGATCCAAGGTGCCGCTAGAAGAACGATTCCTCAGACAAGGCGAATAAGACAAAATTGGTGGAATGCAAAATGTGGAGATGCACTGAGACGCCGGAAAAAGGCATGGAAAAAATGGAGCTCAATGAAATGATTAAATCTTCCGAAATCAGTCGAAACATACAGCCCGGAATTTCAGAAGGACTAGGAGACAATATCAACAAGATCAACTAAAGAAAACGCATGAAGACTTCCAAATGAACAATACACGGAACTTTTATCAGACCTTCAAATCGCGGTTCAGGGGTTTCAGGCACCAGGAATGTGCTTCAGGAATGAAGAATGGAGGTTAGGAATGACCAATAAGCAAAACTGTTACGTCCTTGCCAGATATTTCGACTCACTGATTAACTATGATGGTCAGCAAGAAAACCTGAAAAAGGAACCACCAGAAGTATCATCTCCCAATTTATTGCCTCCTGCGGAAGACGAAATTTTCCGAATTATTCAAGGACTTAAGGCAAACAAAGCTGCTGGTGCAGATGGTATCGTCGCTGAACTCCTACAACTGGGATCTGCGGGAGTCGTAAAATCTTTCACTCAGTTACTTGAGAACATATGAATAACTGAGAGGATCCCTGCTGACTGACAAATGGCTTTGGTCCATCCCCTTCATAAGAAGGGTGACAAGATGGACGTTTATAATTATAGAGGCATCTCTCTTGATTCAGTTCCTTACAAGATTTTATCGGAAGCGTTACTGACAAGAATAGAAGGGTTCTTGGATTCTGAATTGGGTGAATACCAGGCAGGCTTTCGGAAAGGGAGATCTTGCGCGGATCAAATCTTCAACCTGCGGAATATAATAAAGTACAAAATGTTGGGACAGAATAAATATGGCGTCGTCTTTGTGGGCTTCCGGAAGGCCTATGACTCTATTGGCCGAAAAACCTTATTGGCAATTCTCGAGGCATTTGGAGTGGACAACAAGACGAGAAATCTAATTCAACAGACGATTAGCAAAAAGTTCCGGCTGGAGTTGTCAGAGCCTTTCGAAATCAAAACTGGCGTACGACTTTCGGGCTTTCGCCAATATTATTCAACTCCGTCTTATTGTTTAATTATTAAATTATTGAAAAAGTTATTCGAGAATGGACAATGGGAATTTCGGATAAAGAGGCTTTCAGGTTAGGGAGAGGCAAAGAAATTTGTTTTGTTTGACAATCGTCGACGATGTTGTGATACTCACTACCGGTGTTGAAACAGCGATAAAAAGAACGGAGGAACGCCAGATGATAGCCAAGAAGACTGGGATTCAAATTTCTTTTGAGACTGTCTTCATGACCAACATCAAAGACGCTCCTCTCCACTTGCAGTTGAGAGATGCCAAGATAAAGCGAGTTAAGTGTTTTAAGTATTTGGGAGAAAAATTACAGGACAATGGGTCAGATAAGGATGTCATCAGAAGAATAGTCTGTATCCATATCAACTTACGAAGGATACACACAACAGATAGGGTCTCTCCTTTGGGGCTAAATTCCGACACCTGGGTACTGTTGTCAGACCTGAATGTCTATATGGGGCAGAAATACTAGACATGATTGGGAAGGGTGGCCTCGAAGAAATCTGGAGGAAAGAGAGGAAAGTGCTCCGAAAAATTCTAGGGCCAAATATCAAGGATGGAGACAGGAGACTAAAACCTAACAAAGAGCTATACCTGAAGACAGAAGGAATTGTAGCTCTAATCAGAAAAAGAAGAATATAGTTTTATGGGCACTTGGTGAGGATAACAGTACCAGACTCACGAAGAGGATTTTTGAATTCTTCGGGAAGAGAAAGACGGAGGCGAAATGGTTTCGGGAAGTGAGATTGGACTTGGATGGGGATAAAAAAATAAGAGATAATGGACAGAGAGGGATTAGGCGACTAATTAAGGAGTTTACAGGTTTCCAGGACACCGAGAAATTGTCAGTGAGAAATGAAAGATCTTACACGGCGGAACAGAAGAAGGAAGTGGGAGAGAGGATGGGATACGAGATCCTCATCCTCACTCAGAAGCTGAGAAGGATATTAAAGAACTGGGAATATCAGATCTCTAAAACAGTCAATCTGTGAGACGCACTCTGAAGGAAATCCGTGGATTTCAGGGACACTGGACAGAAGGGCAAAAGGAGTTACACCGGCAGAAAGTGCGAAAATACTGGGCAAAAATCAAACCCCAACAGTTGAGCAAGCGCGGTCCAACGTAGGCCTATTCGAAAGAAGAAGAATATAGTAATATGATTGACGCATTTGACAATATAGTATTTAAACCAGCCCGAGATGCCTGCCATGCAATCAGCGAAAAACTAAAAGCAGATCCATGTAAATGTAAGTCCAGTTCAGTTTCATTATACTTGTCTGACGTTAACAAAATAACATTGCTATGGGATGAAAATACTCCTGAAGGTCTTATGCATAAATTTTACAATATTGCTGTAGAATTAGCGTGACGAGGAGGAGACGCAGTTGCTTGTCTGGTGGATTTTAAGTAGTAAATGGTTGGTTTCCAATAGTGAAAAACAAAGCTGTCCTGTACTAGGTCTTTTTCATAAACTGATATCAAAACGAGGCTACAATATTACCTCACTACGACTGTTCTTAAAACCAAATCGACACTGACAAATGGTATGATAATGTACCTGTTGGAAAAAATACAATAAATGGATGGACTAAATCTGCTGCTGAGGTAATTGGCTTGAATGTAATGGACAAAAAGATTACAAATCACTCGAATAGATCAACTGCTATTAGCAAATTGGCAAAAAAGTGGTGTAGAAGAACAACAATTGCTGAAAATTACTGGTCATAGCAATCAAAATTACCGCCTCAATTGGCCTAATAGTCAAGGTGTCGGATTTCGGATAAGAGAGGATGAGAGCGAGGACAAAAAAATAATGCAAAACTGTCAAACGTGGTCCACAGTTGGCCGTAACGAATATAAAAAATATAAAGGTCAATTCCCATATGCGCGACACTCGGCTACGCGACGTCGTACGACATCGCCTGTTAAATAATGATTACATTGTTTTAAATGGGTACGTCGCGTAGTCATAGTGGAAACGTGCCCATTTGAAACAATGCAATCATTATTCGACAGGAAATGCCGCGTGATGTCGCGTAGCCATAGTGGAAATGTGCCCATTTAAAACAATGTAATCATTATTCGACAGGCGATGCTGCGTGACGTAGCGTAGCTGAGTGTCGCGCATATGGGAATCGACCGTTATATTTATTTTTCAAATTTATATTTGTATAAATTGTAATTATAATCAAAATGAAAGATACATGTAAAGGTCGATTCGCATATACGCGACACTCAGCTACGCGACGTCGTGCGACATTGCCTGTCAATTAATGATTACATTGTTTTAAATGGGCACGACGCGTAGCTGTCGCGTAGCCATAGTGAGAAAGTGCCCGTTTAAAACAATGTAATCATTATTTGACAGGCGATGTCGCGTGACGTCGCGTAGCTGAGTGTCGTGCATATGGGAATCGACCTTTATATTTATTTTTCAAATTTATATTTGTATAAATTGTAATCAAAATGAAAAATAGATATAAAGCTTGATTCGCATATGCGCGACACTCAGCTACGCGACGTCGTGCAACATGGCATGTCAAATATTGATTACATTGTTTGAAATGGGCACGTCGCGTAGCCATAGTGAGAACGTGCTCATTTAAAACAATGTAATCATTATTTGACAGGCGATGTCGCGTGACGTCGCGTAGCTGAGTGTCGCGCATATGGAAATCGACCTTTATACTTATTTTTCAAATTTATACTTGTATAAATTGTAATTATAATCAAAATGAAAAATATATATAAATGTCGATTCGCATATGCGCGACACTCAGCTACGCGACGTCACGCGACATAGCCTGTCAAATAATGATTACATTGTTTTAAATGGGCACGTCGCGTAGCTGTCGCGTAGTCATTGTGAGAACGTGCTCATTTAAAACAATGTAATCATTATTTGACAGGCGATGTCGCCTGACGTAGCGTAGCTGAGTGTCGCGCATATCGGAATCGACCTTTCTATTTATTTTTCAAATTTATATTTGTATAAATTGTTAATATAATCAAAATGAAAAATAGATATAAAGGTCGATTCGCATATGCGCGGCACTCAGCTACGCGACGTCACGCGACATCGCCTGTCAAATAATGATTACATTGTTTTAAATGGGCACGTCGCGCAGCTGTCGCATAGCCATTGTGAGAACGTAACCATTTAAAACAATGTAATCATTATTTGACAGGCGATGTCGCGTGACGTCGCGTAGCTGAGTGTCGCGTATATGAGAATCTGCCTTTAATCGCGTAAGATTTATTTGTGTCTAAAAGTAAAGAATAATAATACTTAATTGCGTACATTCGAATTTATAAAATGGATTTAAAAATATTCAATAAGAATAAATTTGCTGTAGCTATACAAACGTAATAAATCACAATAAAAATATGATTCTATATAATTATTACTTATAAAAAAGCAATTTAATCCTCTCCGAATAATTGCTTATTTATTGTTGAGATCAGTTTATATAGACAAACATCCTGTTCAACGTCAAGACCGTTGTGAAATGGCACGCCTTATTTCGGTGCATCAAGAGCTACACTATGCAGACGAGGGTTGGGTAGGCCCCAAATCCCAATTATAATGATGCAAATTCTAAAAATAGAACCGTTCGGATAAAAACTTGACTCATCTTAAAAGTTCAATAAACCTAGTGGTCATGATTTCAAAGAAAAATGTTGGTCAATGATTTGCTTCATAGAAAGATTATAAATGTTATAACGGATGTAGGTAAAACATTTTTGGACGAGAAATATGTATAAATACGTATTTTGTATAAATCTTTCGTGGAAAATAGTTTTTTGTAGTCAAATATTTAGTATTTTAAACTTTCATTCCAAGATTAATATTTACAATTCAATTTTTTGTTTAGGTAGAAACTGTTGGTGACAAATACATGGCAGTGAGTGGATTGCCAGAACCGTGTACAACCCACGCTAAAGATATGGCGCGACTGGCTTTGGATATGATGGATTTGGGAAGGGACGTGCTGGTCGATGGAGAGCCTGTGGTACGTTCCAAGAAGCATCTACTAAACAACATAAAATACAGTTAATGTTTTACAGAGAATCACGATTGGAATTCACTCGGGAGAAGTGGTGACTGGCGTGATCGGACACAGAATGCCGAGATATTGCCTTTTTGGTAATACTGTTAATCTCACCAGCAGGACGGAGACAACTGGCGAACCCGGCAGAATTAATGTGTCTGAAAATGCTTACAGGTAACAAACAAATCATAATAAATATTTAAAAAAAGTTTCACAATATTTTATTACATGAAAACAAAATAAATACAAACGAATTCATAATGACTTTTTTATAAAGAAATAGAGAATTTTTTATAAAAAAATAGAGAATATATTTATTATAAATTTTTTACAAAGGGCTATCAACCACGTGCTCTTTCTGCTTGAATTTTTTATATTTGAAAAAGTGAATTTCTTACTTAAAAAACTATTAAATATTTTTAAACTTTAGAAAAACTAAACTAAACTAGAAAAACTTTTAAAACTTTAGAAATTGCAGCTTCAACTGGGGAATAATATCAACTTAAAATCCTTAAATAAATACAAATTGCAGCTTGAACTGGAGAATATGAACTTAAATCCCTTAAATAAAAACAAGTTTCTTTAATCTTCCATGATATCAATATAACGTTGTAAAGACTCTGGCACTGGTAAAATCCTAATGCCATAAGGCAGTTGATAATTTAACCACAGCTGATGCCTAATGCTACACCTTGCCAAATGTTTTAACTCAGGCGGTCTGAACCCACACCGATTCACAGGCAAGATACAATCTTCAACTAAATTCGGAAATCTGTCCAAAACAATGTCCTTAGTAGCGCAACCGAAATTACTTGGCCCACATTGAACGCTGATGCTGGGTAACACCCTTAAAAGCAATTGCAAACAAGACAATATATTATACGGATAAGATCTATTAAATTCTCCCAGACGATTAAGAATTAATTCAACAACGTTCTCGGTCTTATCCTCGTCGTATATTCTAGCTCCGTACCGGAGCAGTATTAGCAATTTGTCGGGTGCTCCCAGTTGGACCACGATTTTTAAACAAGTCGCTTTACCGCAACTCTCAATGGGCACGTCAACGAACCGTTTGCTCTCAGTCCCGTAAACGTATTCTAAATTGGCGTTAGTCGCGTGGTCCAGATAGTAAACCATCGCTCGCACGTTTTCTTCTTGGTTTGCGAAATCGCTTTTCCAACCTGCGATAAAATGAGGGGCACGCGTGCCAAAAAGGGCTCCGAGTAGCAAACGCTCGAAAGTTTTCTCGCATGTATAGATTTCGTCTAGGAGAGCCGCCACCGTCGGAGTGTCTTTCAGTTGCCAGTCGTAGCATATTTTAACGCCGACGTAAAGAATGTTGTGGAACTTTCCCATCATGCAGACGGAACCGTTTTTGGATTTTGATGTTTCGTGATAACGCAGGATGCAAATTATTGCTTCGCGTACGGTCTTTTGCACATCGCAATTTTCTCCTGCAAATAAAAAAAAATCGTTTGAGCGTTTAATATACAAATATAAATAAGTTAGTTATGCATAAAACAACATTTTTACAAAAGCTAGCAGTAGATATCCGGTTACACAGACAGTTTTAGTAAATATGTATGCAATAAAACGGATACATATAGAGGTTCTTAATTTATCAAATTTATTTATTTATAAACAGAACTATTAATTACCATTTAGTAATTATTTACTCTGCATATTTCTAAGTAATTTTGCTCGTTTTTTTGCAATTTTGTGTAATTAGATCGTTATGTATATTATTTGTGTACGAATCTATAATAGAAATGTCTGTATTAGTCGATTATTTATAATATTTTTCACATATAGTATAGGTGATAATTAAGGCTCGGATTATATGCAAAATGCACAATAACAATCAGAATAATCTTGTCACCAACAGTAACAAGTGGCTAATGACCACAAGGTCTTTCTTCCAGGGAAGACAATTTGTTTGTTATGCATAATTTGAAAGAAAAGAAAAAACTGGGGTGATATGTGATGATTCGTCGTCAAATTCGTCATATAGTCTTTCGTAAACAGACAGAGGGATGTCTGCTAGTGTGATGTGTAAGTTCGCATTTCATACAAAGTGAGTCAATGATTGTGCGATGAATTTTGTCTTTCCATATAAACTTTGACATAAATGTGTCAAAATTTAATAAATTTTCGTCTTTCTAGACTAAATTTTCTTGTCATAGAACTGTCAATATTTTATAAATTTTGTGTTTCTATGTAAATTTTGCCGCAAATCTGTAATAAATTTAACAAATCTCCTCTTTCTAGACTAAATTTTCTTCTCATATAACTGTCAGTATTTTACAAATTTTGTCTTGCTATATAAATTTTCTCGTAAATCTGTTTAAAATTTTACAAATTTCGTCTTTCTAAATAAATTTCTTGTCATAGAACTGTCAATATTTTATAAATTTTGTCTATATAAATTTTGTCGCAAATCTGTCTAAAATTTAACAAATTTCGTCTTTCTAAATAAATTTCCTGTCATAGAATTGTCAATATTTTATAAATTCTATCTTTCAATATAAATTTTGGCACAAATCTGTCTAAAATTCAACAAATCTCCTCTTTTGAAAGACAGAATTTATAAAATATTGACAGTTCTATGATAAGAAATTTATTTAGAAAGAATAAGTTTCTTTTAATAGAACTGTCAATATTTTATAAATTTTGTCTTTCAATATATGTTTTGGCACAAATCTGTCTAAACTTTAACAAATCTCCTCTTTCTAGACTAAATTTTCTTCTCATATAACTGTCAGTATTTTACAAATTTTGTCTTTCTATATAAATTTTGTCACATATCTGTCTAGAATTTAACAAATTTCGTCTATCTAAATAAATTTCTTGTCATAGAACTGTCAATATTTTATAAATTTTGTCTATATAAATTTTGTCGCAAATCTGTCTAAAATTTAACAAATTTCGTCTTTCTAAATAAATTTCTTGTCATAGAACTGTCAATATTTTATAAATTCTGTCTTTCAATATAAACTTTGGCACAAATCTGTGTAAAATTTAACAAATCTCCTCTTTCTAGACTAAATTTTCTTATCATGCAACTTGTAATATTTTACAAATTTTGGCTTTCTATATAAATTTTGTCGCAAATCTGTCTAAAATTTAACAAATTTCGTTTTTCCAAATAAATTTCTTGTCTTAGAACTGTCAATATTTTATAAATTTTTGTCTTTCAGTATAAATTTTGGCACAAATCTGTCTAAAATTTAACAAATCGCTTCTTCCTAGACTAAATTTTCTTGTCATACAACTTGTAATATTTTACAAATTTTGTCTTTCTATATAAATTTTGTCGCAAATCTGTCTAAAATTTAACAAATTTCGTTTTTCCCAATAAATTTCTTGTCTTAGAGCTGTCAATATTTTATAACTTTTGTCTTTCAGTATAAATTTTGGCACAAATCTGTCTAAAATTTAACAAATCGCTTCTTCCTAGACTAAATTTTCTTGTCATACAGCTGTCAATATTTTACAAATTTTGTCTTTCTATATAAATTTTGTCATATATCTGTCTAAAATTTAACAAATTTCGTCATAGAACTGTCAATATTTTATAAATTTTGTCTTTCTATATAAATGTTGTCACAAATCTGTCCAAAATTTAACAAATTTCTTCTTTCTAAATTAAAGTCTTGTCATAGAACTGTCAATATTTTATAAATTTTGTCTTTCAATATAAATTTTGGCACACATCTGTCTAAAGTTTAAGAAATCTCCTCTTTCTAGACAAAATATTCTTGTCATAGAACTGTCAATATTTTACAAATTTTGTCTATCTATATAAATTTTGTCACATATCTGTCTAGAATTTAACAAATTTCGTCTTTCTAAATAAATTTCTTGTCATAGAACGGTCAATATTTAAAAAATTCTGTCTTTCAATTTAAATTTTGGCACAAATCTGTCTAAAGTTTAAGAAATCTGCTCTTTCTAGACAAAATATTCTTGCATAGAACTGTCAATATTTTACAAATTTTGTCTTTCAATATAAATTTTGTCACAAATCTGTCTAAAATTTAACAAATTACGTCTTTCTAAATAAATTTCTTTTCATAGAACTGTCAATATTTTATAAATTTTGTCTTTCAATATAAATGTTAGCACAAATCTGTCTAAAATTTAACAAATCTTCTCTTTCTAGACTAAATATTCTTGTCATAGAACTGTCAATATTTTACAAATTTTGTCTTTCAATATAAATTTTGTCACATATCTGTCTAAATTTTAACAAATTTCGCTTTCTAAATAAATTTCTTGTCATAGAACAGTCAATATTTTATAAATTTTGTTTTTCAATATAAATTTTGTCTTAAATCTGTCTAAAATTTAACAAATTTCGTCTTTCTAAATAAATTTCTTGTCATAGAACTGTCAATATTTTATAAATTTTGTCTATCAATATAAATTTTGGCACAAATATGTCTAAAATTTAACAAATTTCCTCTTTTTAGACTAAATTTTCTTGTCATAGAATTGTCAATATTTTACAAATTTTGTCCTTCTATATAATTTTTGTCACAAATCTGTCTAAAATTTATCAAATTTCGTCTTTCTAAATAAATTTCTTGTTGTAGAACTGTCAATATTTTATAAATTCTGTCTTTCAATACAAATTTTGGCACAAATCTGTCTAAAATTTAACAAATCGCCTCTTTCTAGACCAAATTTTCTTCTCATATAACTGTCAATATTTTACAAATTTTGTATTTTTATATAAATTTTGTCGCAAATCTGTCTAAAATTTAACAAATTTCGTCTTTCTAGATAAATTTCTTGTCATAGAACTGTCAATATCTCTAAAATTTAACAAATCTCCTCTTTATAGACTAAATTTTCTTGTCATAGAACTGTCAATATTTTACAAATTTTGTCTTTCTATATAAATTTTGTCCCATATCTGTCTAAAATTTAACTAATTTCGTCTTTCTAAATAAATTTCTTGTCATAGAACTGTCAATATTTTATAAATTCTGTCTTTCAATATAAATTTTGTCACAAATCTGTCTAAAATTGAACAAATTTCGTCTTTCTAAATAAATTTCTTGTCACAGAACTGTCAATATTTTACAAATTTTGTCTTTCTATATAAATTTTGTCACATATCTGTCTAAAATTTAACAAATTTCGCTTTCTAAATAAATTTCTTGTCATAGAACTGTCAATATTTTATAAATTTTGTCTTTCAATATAAATTTTGTCTTAAATCTGTCTAAAATTTAACAAATTTCGTCTTTCTAAATAAATTTCTTGTCATAGAACTGTCAATATTTTATAAATTTTGTCTTTCAATATAAATTTTGGCACAAATATGTCTAAAATTTAACAAATTTCCTCTTTTTAGACTAAATTTTCTTGTCATAGAATTGTCAATATTTTACAAATTTTGTCTTTCTATATAATTTTTGTCACAAATTTGTGTAAAATTTATCAAATTTCGTCTTTCTAAATAAATTTCTTGTTATAGAGCTGTCAATATTTTATAAATTCTGTCTTTCAATATAAATTTTGGCACAAATCTGTCTAAAATTTAACAAATCTCCTCTTTCTAGACTAAATTTTCTTATCATAGAGCTGTCAATAGTTTACAAATTTTGTCTTTCTATATAAATTCTGTCACATATCTGTCTAAAATTTAACACATTTCGTCTTTCTAAATAAATTTCTGGTCATAGAACTGTCAATATTTTATAAATTCTGTCTTTCAATATAAATTTTGGCACAAATCTGTCTAAAATTTAACAAATCTCCTCTTTCTAGACTAAATTTTCTTGTCATAGAACTGTCAATATTTTACAAATTTTGTCTTTCTATATAAATTTTGTAACAAATCTGTCTAAAATTTATAAAATTTCGTCCTTCTAAATAAATTTCTTGTAATAGAACTGTCAACATTTTATAAATTTCGTCAATTATTTCGTTCAATATAAATTTTGGCACAAATCTGTCTAAAATTCAACAAATCGCCTTTTTCTAGATTGAAGTTTCTTGTCATAGAACTGTCAATACTTTATAAATTTTGTGTTTCAATATAAATTTTGGCACAAGTCTCTCTGAAATTTAACAAACCTCCTCTTTCTAGACTAAAATTTCTTGTCATAGAACTGTCAATATTTTACAAATTTTGTCTTTCTATATAAATTTTGTCGCAAATCTGTCTAAAATGTAACAAATTGCGTCTTTTTAAATAAATTTCTTGTCATAGAACTGTCAATATTTTATAAATATTGTCTTACAATATAAATTGTGGCACAAAGCTGTCTAAAATTTAACAAATCTCCTCTTTCTAGACTATTTTTTTTTGTCATAGAACTGTCAATATTTTACAAATTTTGTCTTTCTATATAAATTTTGTCACAAATCTGTCTAAAATTTAACAAATTTCGTCTTTCTAAATAAATTTCTTGTCATAGAACTGTCAATATTTTATAAATTTTGTTTTTCAATATAAATTTTCTCATAAATCTGTCTAAAATTTAACAAATTTCGTCTTTCTAAATAAATTTCTTGTCATAGAACTGTCAATATTTTATAAATTTTGTCTTTCAATATAAATTTAGGCACAAATCAGTCTAAAATTTAACAAAGCGCCTCTTTGTAGACTAAATTTTCTTGTCATAGAACTGTCAATATTTTACAAATTTTCTCTTTCTATATAAATATTATCACAAATCTGTCTAAAATTCAACAAATGTCGTCTTTCTAATTAAATTTCTTGTCATAGAACTGTCAATATTCCATAAATTTGTTCTTTCTATATAAACTTTGACACAAATCTGTTTAAATTTAGCGAATATCGTCTTTCTAAACTAAATTTTCTTGCCCATAAACTGTCAATATTTAAAATATTTTGCCTTTCTACATAAACTTTGTCACAAATGCTTCTAAATTCAACAAATTTCATCTTTCTGGACTAATTTTTCATGTCATGGAACTGTCAATCTTCTAATCTCATAAATTTCGTCTTTTAACGTGAACTTTGACACAAATTTGTGAAATTCACAGAACTATATCAAAAGTTTAACATTCAACATTGCAGTTGAATCCAGATGTTGCTGCCACTCATTCTCCATCTCGTACTTGTATGAACAGACATCACACTGACATGAATACCCCGGAATCTTGTAGCACGTCTTGCCCTTGTGATATTCTGACATGGTAAAACGGTGCCTAGTTGATTAGAGTTGCAAAATGCACATTTGTTAGAACCAATCTTCCCTTTTTGCGTAGACGCGTAGGCTGTGTTGCCGATATGTAAATACGAGACGGGAAAAATTAAGTCATGCTACACATTGTTTTTAAATTCATATCTTTCTATTTACCTTATGTGAATAGCCTTGTAAATTAACAGAAGTGATCTGCAGACGCGTTTCGAGATTTATCTCTCATCAGTGCAGCTTTGCAGCTTTGAATTATAAATTAGAATACACTTAGTTGAACACCTTGTGCATGGCTGGTGAGGTTAGGTTTTAATTTGACGTTTGTGAAGAAATACTTTTGACGCTTGTGGAGGAGTAAATCTCGAAACGCGTCTGCAGATGGCTATTCACTTAAGTTAAATAGAAAGATATGATTTTAAAAACAGTGTTCTTTATCTTGTACTCGTTTAGTGCCACGAAAGTGGACTGGTGGCTGGTGGAAAAATTTCCGATTGAAAATATATGTTCATGTTAACAATTGGAAAGTTGAAGGAAAGGATCCGATTACAAAATAGGTTAAAGTTATGAGTTTGTATAGTTATATATGTTAAGAATTAATAATATAATAACTTAATTTAACTCGTACCACTTGTTTGGCGCATGGTATTAACAGACTTGCTAAAGAAATCAGAAACCAATTCCCTCTTGTAAATGAATTCATCAGAAACGTATTTTATTTTAAAACGCCATTATGGATTCAATTGTCTTTGTTCAAAAAATAATGCAAAAATTTCCTATTAGAATTCTTCGAAAAAATAAAAAAAAATTAATACCTAATCAATCAGCGTTTATTGCAAATAATTTTTCTGTAGTGCCCGAAACAATTTTAAAATTAGAACCAAAATAGTTGCTTTTGACTGAATCCGTGTTTAAAATTTTGAATGGGGAATTTGTTGATGACCTTGAATAAAATCCATATAATGTAAGCAATTTAATATATGTGCATCCAAAACTACCATCGATGTTGAACGAACTTTTTCGATGTATAAACATATATTGGAAGACCGACGACATTCGTTCCAATATTTAAAGAAACACTTAAATGTCCATTTATTTCATAATAACAAATACGCATATAAGATGTATTGACAAAACAGTAATTAATAAAGTTCTCGCAAATTCGAAATCTTGCAAATAGATTTAAGTATTTAACGATAAATATTTAAATTCCATCAGTAAAGCAACACATAATTACTTAATGTTTCAATTTTAAATAAGTGTTTAGTTTGCAATTGACTTGCTAGTAAATAACGACTTAATTAATAAAATATAAAAGCTATTTATATTCCTCAAAATCATAAAAATATATGAAATAACAAATACGATAAGGATCCTCACGCTCCATTAATAGACCTTTTCAATGTAGATTTTTTTTTGTGCGCATGTGTCAATTTCCGCCTGTTATACGTCAAAAAGTGAACGAACTTTTTGACGTATAACTAAGTAAGTGTCATATTCCCCCCTTTTAAACTAGGCGGATGAGCATCTTATTTCAAACATTTTTTATGATTTTCCTTCAATTTTCAGGAAATTAACCCCAAACATAACCTTAAAATTCCAACTTGATACTCAACAAGTACCTTCTGTTTCTCAAAAATACTCATCTTTTCTCAAAATTTTCCCCAATCAACCCCAAAATTTGTTACAATTTCCTTATCCAAAATTTCCTATTCTTCATCTTTTATTTGAAACATTTTTGTTGATTTTTCCTCAATTTTCAGGAAATTAGCCGCAAACACAACCTGAATATTTCAACTTGACACTAAGCAATTTCCTTCTGTTCCTCAAAAAATAACTAAAATTTTCCCCAATCAACCCCAAAATTTCTTGAAATTTTCTTATCCGAAATTTCCCGTTCTTCATCTTTTATTTGAAACTTTTTTCTTGATTTTCCCTCAATTTTTAGGAAATCAACCCCAAACACAACCTTAAAATTTCAACTTGACAGCAATTTCCTTTTTCAGAAAAACTCAAATTTTCTCAAAATTTTCCTAAATCAACCACAAAATTTATTGCAATTTTCTTATCCAAATTTTCCCGTTCTTCAACTTTTATTTGAAATATTTTTCTTGATTTTCCCTCAATTTTCAGAAAATTGGTCACAAAGTGAACCTTAAAATTTCAACTTTACACTCAACAATTTACTTCTGTTTCTCAAAAATTTTCACTTAAATTTTCTTAGAATTTTCCTTAATCAACCCCAAAATTTCTTGCAACTTTCTGATGCAAAATTTACAGTTACTTATCTCTTATTTGAAACATTTTCCTTGATTTTCCCTCAATTTTCAGGAAATTAACCCCAAACATAACCTTAAAATTCCAACTTGGCACTCAACAAGTACCTTCTGTTTCTCAAAAATACTCAACTTTTCTCAAAATTTTCCCCAATCAACCCCAAAATTTCTAACAATTTCCTTATCCAAAATTTCCTATTCTTCATCTTTTATTTGAAACATTTTTGTTGATTTTTCCTCAATTTTCAGGAAATTAGCCGTAAACACAACCTGAATATTTCAACTTGACACTTTCAACAACAACTTTCAACAGCAATTTCCTTCCGTTTCTCACAAAATAATTAAAGTTTTCTCCAATCAACCCCAAAATTTATGGCAATTTTCTTATCCAAAATTTCCCGTTCTTCATCTTTTATTTGAAACTTTTTTCTTGATTTTCCCTCAATTTTCAGGAAATTTTCCCCAAGCACATCTAAAATTCCAACTTGACAATTACTTTCTGTTTCCCGAGTCAACCCCAAAATATCTTGCAATTTTCTTACGCAAAATTTCACGATCTTCAACTTTTATTTGAAATATTTTCCCCGATTTCCATAAAATTTTCCAGAATTTAGCCTCAAACACAAAAACAGTCAAATTAAACAACAAGCTACAATTTACAGTCCAAATTTGATAATCTCTCATCGTTTCCAAAACCAAATCTTACAAATTTTCATTAATATTAATTGACCAGATAAAGTCCAAATAGTTGAACGGCATATAGGCAATCTTATTGTCCAAAACAACATTTAGGAATTCATCCCTTAGCCTTTCCACGCCCTACAAAAAAGCACATTTAAACAGTGCAAGTCCAAATTTGACAAAATAAGTCCAAATTTAGAAAGTGTAAGTCTAAATTGAAGCAGCAAATTTAGGCATTCTTACCTCCATGGATAACAGCCAGTCGTTTTGACCGTAATACAAGGCAACAGGATGCGCTTAACTAACGTAAAAAGGTCTATTATTAAATTATTGCCGATATTTAACTTGTATGAACACTAAGAAACCAAAAAACTCCTCTAATAGTGGTTCCACATCCACGTTAAAAACTGTAAGGGCTCCCTGTACGTGTGCAAGACCAAATACCAAAACACAAGTGTAGGCCGGGGAGGTTAGCCCAAAGCTCATATAGTGCCAAAGGAAGAAGAAGAAGAACAAATTTCAATAAATTTTATTCATAAATAAAAAAAAAAAAACGCTAAAATGGATAAAATGGAACGCTAAAAAGGATCTTTAAATCCTTTCGCCCCGATTGGTAAACATAAGTCCCGTTTCAAACATTAAATGGTAAAGTGTGAATTTAAATTGTACTCGTATGCATAAATTTTGCGTAGGTTATATATACCAAGACAAACATTGTTATTGTACATAATAAAGGACAATACCAGACGAGACAGACCAGGACACTAAAAGACAGGCAAAAGGCGATGAGACGGAATATATATGATGGACAAGATGGGACACCGCTGTGCCTCAAAGAATTAAATAGTTTTACCTAAAATCATTTGCAATTAATCAAATCTCAATTAAACCAAACAATTCCAATGGCTTTTATAATTGCTTTCTTAATTTGTTTAAACTATAATTTATTATATTTCTGCAAATATGAAACTTTAGAAGCGACAAAGTTCAGATTAATTGAAGTATTATATTTTAGTTATCGAATTAAATCGTTAAAAAAATAATTATTTACTGAATATATTTTAGTAATTGAAACATTAATATTAAACGAAGATTTAAACAAATTTTGTGCAAAAAAACATTTCATGATAAAATTAATTATTATTTTAATTGTAATATAAGATTTAAGTAACAAGTCTTGTAATTTGGGCAATACTAATTACATTTTCGCATTACTTACTGAAGATTCATTACAAAATTTTATAAAAGTATTTCATAATTACTGTGATTTAAACGGGCAATTTCAATAGCGCAGTTGTCGATGAACCGAACAAAATTACTGCTCAAGATACCTTGAAACAATTTTTGCAATAGAAAGTTTTCATTTGATAATCATTTTCTCTGGCATTACCTAATCTGCATCCCTCAATGAGCGTGTTAAAATATTCGACCAACTCCACGCGTTTATAGCGGGCATGCAGTCCGTTACGCTCCATGTTTTCGAAATGCTCGAAGAAACATTTTAACAAAACTTCCATTGCGAATAATGAATTACAATTGTCGGGAGAATGACATCCCGCCTTCTGACGGGTAACAGTAAACTGACAAAACTGACGGATAGTTTTTCATAGTCGGTAATTTAATTAAATCTGCACTTGTTCGGATTCTTCATTTCTAATCTTAAATCGATATCCAAGAACCTCATATTTCTCTATAACATATTTTAATAACTATAATAATATTATTTACATGAAATGCTTCTTACAATTAGACAAAATGTTTCAATTAAAAAATATTTGTATTATATCTAACTGTTTCAAACAGTAGTTACTATAAATATGATTAAAATCAGGGTTCCTCTCATCCTTCTACAACGCCTGCCTCCCCTCCGGCACTTTCCCTGCCCAATGGATATGTGCTCACACCATCATGATCCTCAAACCAGGCAAAAACCCCAAATCCCCTGACTCCTATCGACCAATTTCCCTCCTCTCTACCATTGGGAAGGCTTTTGAAAGAATCCTCTCCCAACGGCTCCGCTCCTTCTGCGACTCCCTCCACCTCATCCCCAACCATCAGAGCGGCTTCATGCCCAACAGATCCACCCAACACTCCATCCTCAACCTCACCTCCAGTGTAGATATCTCCCATAACTCTTAACAGGTCTCTGTCGCACTCTTCCTCGATGCACACCGCGTCTTCGACACCGTCTGGCACGACGGCCTGATCAAAAAACTTATCCTTCTCCAATTCCCCTGGCCTCTAATTCGCCTCGTCCACAACTTCCTCAACTTTCGTTCCTGCCGGGTGAAGCTCGGCGACTCACTCTCGCTGCCCTTCACTCCTGCCGCCGGTGTCCCCCAGGGCTCTGTCCTGTCTCCCCTCCTTTTCAACCTCTTCTGTAACGACATTCCCACCCCAACCTTGCCCGACTGCCATCTCCAGCAATTCGCTGATGATACCGTGGTCTGGGCCTCAAATCGCCTCCCTAATGTCGCTGCTTCCCGCCTAAACTCCCACCTAAAAACCCTAGAGGTCTGGATGAGCCTCTGGCGCATCCAGATGAACCCCAAGAAATCCCAACTCGTCTTCTTCCGCCACCCCTACCTAAGGCGCTTCCGCGATCCCTTCCCCAACATTCGACTCCATGGCGAAATTATCAACCCTCAGCCCTCCGCCACCTATCTAGGCACCATCCTCCACAAATCTCTCTGCCAACCTCCCAGTCTTCTCTTCTGCCTTCGTAGTCGCCACGGCGGCTGCTCCCCCAAAGTCCTCCTCTTCACCTACAAAACCTTCGTTAGACCAATCTTCGACTATCAAGTCTGCGCTCTTTCCACCAGCCATGAATCCCACCTTTTCCGACTTCAGGCTTTCGAAAGATCCTGCCTCCGCCGCATATTCCGCCTGCTCCCCAATTTTCCATCCTCCCTCCCCTCCCTCCTGCTCGAAATCTGAAACATGGTACCATTCGACGTCCGCCTCTCCCGACTGCAAGGTCGCCTTTCCTCGAAAATTATATCCAATCAACCCCCAATTCTCTCCATCTTCCAAACCCCCCGCCCCGTCACGATTCGTCACAAAATCCCCAAACGCAAGATTCCCATCTCCTACCTCAAACTCTTATCTCATTGCACCACCGAACTTCCACCCGAGCTATCTTCCATCCTCAACTCTGCTCCCACTGCCTTCAAATAAAGGACCATCCATAAATCTAAGAAACAAAACTAAAAAACAAAAAAAAACAAAAAATAAATAAAATAAAAAAAAGAACCGGCCCCAACCTACCAGGGAAAAAAAATAAAAAAAATACCATCCCCGAACATCGCATCCCCCCACCAACCTGCACGGCGCGCAGCACTCCACATCAACAACGCCCAACAACAACGCCACATCAACAACGCCACAACAGCAGCACGCCACAACAACAAGACCTTCACGTCGTCCAGTCGTCCACACCCAGGCTGAAAAGGGTCATCCCCTACAACAGCCCTCCCCCTTCGGAGGGAAAAAACTATGCGCATCGTCGGTTAATAATTTTTTTTGGGATTAAGGCTAAATTACTTTTCTTCCTACGAGAACATGGCCAAAAATAGCAGATGAGGAATATATCGTGAAAGTACAATCATGATAGAAGGTGGTAATGTTGAGATTAAGGCTAAATTACTGTTATTCGTTCGAGCACATGCCCAAAATAGCAAAGGAGGAATATATCGTGGGTTTACAATCATGCTACAAGGTGATACGTAGCTACCTCTGCGTCCATCGCATCATCTTCCTGTCTGAAAAAGAAGTTAAAAGTTGGGACGTCAGTAGTGGTGTTCCGCAGGGCTCCGTAATGAGACCTACCCTGTGGTACGTACTCTACGATGGTGTCCTCAGTCTGAAGCTACTCGAGGGAGTTAACATAATCGGTTTTGCGGACAACCTGGCACTCTCTGTAGTGGGCAAGAATGAAAGAGGTTCTTCGCTCAGAGCTAACTTGGCCATTGAGCAAATTACTAAATGGATGTCATCAAAATACCTCCACCTAGCGCCGGAATAGTCCGAGGCGGTCCTGTTAACGGGATATGGAAAGTTGGCTCCTATGTCTTTCAAAGAGATGGGTGTGGATATTAAATCAAAAGACTCTTTAAAATATCTAGGCATCACAATCGACTGAACAAAAGATTGTCCATTATAGAGCACATCAGAAATTGGCATGAAAACTACTGCTTAACTGGAAAAACTAATGTCCAATGTGGGCGGATCTAGATACAGTAAACACAGGCCCCTAAGCACTGTGGTCTACTCTGCCGTGCTCTATGGAGCTCCCATATGGGTACAGGCCCTTATCAAAGCCAGAATAACCGAATTAGCTGTATTTCAGAGGAAAATGGTCCAACGAGTCTGCAGTGCTAACCGTACAGTACCGTACCATGCAGTCTACCTATATTGGACTATATTGGCACGTATTTTTTTGCTCTCCCTCCTAGAGGAGGGTTGACAGCAACAAGGGCATCCGGTTAATGAAAATTACTGCGAAAACGAAGGATGGATATTTCTCAGAGTAAATGTGAATAGTCTCTCAATCAGTTCTACAGGGGAGGCGTGTTGTGTGTGTCAAAATCAGAGTTGGAACTTTAAATATAGGGACAATGAAGGGAAAGAGTAGAGAGATTGTTGACATGATGGATAAAAGAAAGGTGAATATCTTGTGCATACAAGAGACTAGGTGGAGGGGTGATAAAGCGAAAGTACTGGCAGGAAGATACAAGTTGTTCTATAGCAGTGCGGACGAAGAGACAATAAATGAATTTGGGGTTATCGTGGATGTGGATTTTAAGGAGGAAGTCTGTGAAGTCAACAGAATTAACGACAGAGTCATAAGAGTCAAGCTGGTCTTCTTCTTCTCATGACGCCCTCTCCTTTCGAAAGTTGGCGATCCACATAGCTAGCATTGTTCTGGACACAGCAGCTCGAAAGATTTTAATGCAAGTGCACCCAAACCATCTTCGGAGGTCCTTTCAACCAGGAGTTCTGACGTCTACCAATAGATTTTTTCCCTTGAATCTTTCCTTCAATTATTAGTCTCAGCAGTTAATACTTATTGCCTCTCATAATGTGGCCTATGTATGTAGTTTTTCTTTCTTCAATGAGGGCCATTAGTTCTTTCGGCTTCTTCATTCTTCTAAGCACTTCTTCGTTCGTAATTCGTTGGACCAAGAGATGCGGAGCATACGGCGATATAAGTACATTTCAAATGCCTCAATTTTCTTTTCAGTTGCAGGGTCCAGCATTCACATCCGTACAGCAACACACTTGAGACATAATATCTAATCATGCGAACCCTGAGCTCCAAACTCAGATCACGACTAGTAAAAAAACTTCACATGTATATGATTGTTTTCCTGGCTTGTTCGATTCTGGAACGGATCTCTCGTTTCGGATCGCACCACGCCTTGACTATGGTACCCAGATATTTAAAACACGAGACTTGTTCCATCTGATTGCCGTTAATCAAAATTGTTTCGGCAGTGGGTCTTTTGGATAAGACTAGCAGTTTGGTCTTAGCTATATTTATGTCCAATACATGATACTCACTATATTCAGTTATTCTATTCGTCATATTTTGTAGGTCTGATATATTATCGGCAAGGACTACGGTGTCGTCTGCGTATCTGATATTGGTGATACTTACTCCATTTATTTTGATACCTCCCATGTCTTCCGCTAAAGCTTCTTTGAAAATTGCCTCCGAATAGATGTTGAATAGGAGTGGTGACAATATACAGCCCTGTTGTACGCCTCTTCGGATTGACACAGTGACACAGTTAAGCTGGTAGAAGAGATCTCATCACAGTTTTGAGTGTATATGCACCTCAGACAGGATGTTCATAGGAAGAAGCAATTTTAGGAGATCTTATTTGGAATCACAATGGAAATACCAGACAACGAAAGGGTGATAATTGGTGGAGATTTAAATGGACATATTGGTGAGAGAAGAGGAGGCGAGAGGAGAGTATATGGTGGATGGAGTTACGGTGAAAGAAATACAGAAGGGGATAAGATTGTAGAATATTCAGTAGCCTTCAACTTAACGATTGCCAATACCATCTTCAACCGGAGAAGTGAACAACTTATAACTTATAAAAGCGGAGACCAAAAAGATCAGATACTGATTGTTCAGAAGGAAATAACAAATAGCAAAGTCATATTCAGTGAAAGTGTAGCAGCACAACACAAACTCGTGGTGGCTGATTATGAGATGGCTGTGGCAAAAAGACGTAGATGTATCATACAAAGAGAACAAAGAATAAAGTGGTGGAAACTGAAAGAAGTAGGGCTGCGAGAAGAATTCAAGGAAAAAGTGTTAAGGGACCTGAGATTACCGGAGAACGTACGGGAGGGGTAGAGTATCAATAGCAGTGTTATAAAGAAAGCTGGTAAAGACGTGCTAGGTGGGAAAAAAAAACCTAAGCTAACCTAACCTAACATCAGGAAAGGGACCGCCAGAAGATAAGGAGTGTGGTGGAATTAGGTCAAAAAAGAAGTAAAAATGAAGAAAGATGCTAAGAAATAATGGGATTTAACAGGAAGACAGGAAGGAAGGCAAGCCTATAAAATTGAAAGGAACAAGGCAAAACGAGCTGTAGCAAAAGCGAAGACTGTAGCTGGATAGGAGGACTGTGGAGGACTCCACAAGACTGTGGAGTAGGCATATGAAGAGGTGAAGAGAAATCAGGATGACAGACAACTGATAAGAATTGCAAAGGCCAGAGATAAAGCGTCCAAAGACATAACATCAATGAAGCACATGAAGGATGAGTCAGGTGTAGTGCTACACAATTAAGAGAAAATAATGGAAAGATGGATATAGTACTTTGAAATACTATTGAATGAAGAAAATCTGAGAGAAGAGTACAAGGATGGAGAGGTAAACGAAAGAGTGACCCAAGCATTAAGTAGGGAAGAAGTAGAATATGCGCTAAAGATAATGAAAAATGGGAAGGCAATAGATCCAGACCAAATCCCAACAGAAGCCTGGAGAAGCCTGGAACACCGGGGCATTGATATCCTCTGGGATTTAATTAAGAAGATTTGGAACCGAGAAACAATGCCACATGCCTGGAGAAGTAGTATTCTTGTCCGCATATACAAAAGGAAAGGTGATTATCCAAAATTGTGGCAATTATAGAGGTAAAAGCGGATGTCTCACACAATGAAGACATGGGAAAGGATCATTGAGACAAGGTTCCATTGGGAAACTGAAGTAGGGGAAGAACAGTTTAGATGTATGACAGGAAGACGAACAACTGACGCAATATTTGCACTAGGGCAACTGATTGACGGTAACAGGGTGGAAGAAACTACATCCTTTAAATACTTTGGACACGAGATTTCCATTTTAAGAGATAATCAGACCCTAGAAAGAATAGGGCTCGCATGGGCTGCTTTTCCCATATGCAGCCCATGCATCTCAAATATGTGTTCAAGGCAGAGTTGCCTAACTGCCTAAAGAGAAAGGCTTTCAACCAGTCTGTCCTTCCAGTCCTTACCTGCGGAGCCGAAACCCTAACACTGACTAAACGGACAATAAAGAACATACGAGTTACGCAACTAGCGATGGAACGCTCAATGCTGGGAATCTCTCTCAGGGATCACATACCAAATACCGAAATCCGCAGACGATCCGGAGTTGCAGACGCCATAGAGAGAATAACTGTTTTAAAATGGAACTGGGCGGGACACATTGCGAGATCTGCTGACGACAGATGGACTAGACGAATCCTTGAATGGAGGCCTAGATCGGAAGCCTTCAGAAATAGAGGACGTCCCCCCATCAGATGGACCGACGACTTAAAACGCATCAGCACCAACTGGATGCAGACAGTACAAGACCAAGGACAGTGGAAACTATTGAGGGAGGCTTACGTCCAGCACAGGGCTTAAGCCTCCTTCAATAGTTTCCACTGTCCTGTCCTGTCCTTTTCCGCAATAAGCTGATTGATGAACTAATTGAGAGACACAGGGAGCTGCAGGTCGGTTTACATATGGCCTTCATTGATCTGAAGGCGTATGACAGGTATATGAAGATGTATGAGAAGTAAAGGTGTACCAGAAAAGTATGTGAGACTGTTGAATGTACGAAGTTGTGATGACAAAAGTTAAGAGCAATGTGAGTACAACAACGAAATTCCCAGTGAAAGTAGGACTACACAAGGAATCTGCTCTCAGGCTATATCTCTTTTCCCTGGTAATGGATGTGCTAGTAAAGGATGCTGCTTTCCCAGAAAAGCAGCGCCATGGGACATGATGTTCGTCGACGACGTTGTACTCTGTGAACTGACCCGAGAGAAATCTTCAATAGAGGCTGGAAAAGTGGAGGAAAGCTCTAGAAGAAAGGGGAGTGAGGATCAGCAGGGTGAAAATTAAATATATGTGTATGAAGGAAGCTCAAGATCTATGTATTAGCCTACAGCAAGAAGTACGGCCACCGACCAAAAAGTTTAAATATCTGGGGTCATATATTCAAATTGATGGAGGGCTGGAGTCTGAAATACAACACAGAGTAAATAGTGGATGGATGAACTGGAAGAGATTGAGTGGAGTATTGTGTGACAAGAAGATAAGCTGCAGCAGGAAAGGGAAGCTCTACAAATCTGTGTTGAGGCCTGCTATGCTCTATAATGCGGAAACTTGGCCGATTAAGAAAGCACATCAGAGAAAGATGGAAGTGGCAGAAATGAGAATGTTGCGGTGGATGAGCGGGCTAACAAGAAAGGATAGAATAAGAAATGATCACATCAGAGGAACTGTGAATGCGGAAGCAATAGAAAAGAAGGTTAAAGAAAGCAGGCTAAGGTGGTTTTGACATGTACAGAGAAGAAAGGAGGACTACGTGGGAAAAGGATTTGAAAAGCTGGAAATAGGAGGGTCAAGGCAGAGAGGAAGACCAAAAATGAGAAGGAAAGGCAAGGTAGCAAGGGATTTGAGAGAAAAAGGTTGGAAGAGTGAGGAGACATTGGATAGACATCTATGGAGAAGGAGAATACAACGCCGATCCTAAGTGATATAGGAAAAGGCAGAGAAAAAGGAGAAGAAGATTGTACTATATTGGCTTGGACTATTTTTCATAAAGCTAGCAGGCGTTAAAACGACTACGGCACATTATCTCATTTTTGCAAATTTTTTACTTGGTCACTTTCGGCAGTAAAACGATACTGGTTCTGTTAATTGAAAATTGGGACAGGGTAGTAATTTTCATAGCGGAGGCAAGCCGGCGTAGGCGCTACAACCTTAAGTACAACTATTACTTGAATATAACTAAGTATGCGATTTG
Organism: Phosphuga atrata; assembly: GCA_944588485.1. Classification (NCBI taxonomy): domain Eukaryota; kingdom Metazoa; phylum Arthropoda; class Insecta; order Coleoptera; family Silphidae; genus Phosphuga; species Phosphuga atrata. Next base: position 77,742,990 of record OX155894.1, read on the forward strand.
TTTGGCTATGAGTATGTTTAAGGTTGGCCATGAAATTTTGGTCTGTGCCAGAGTTTTAATTTTGCTCCTCCCAAAAAAGGGGCAAAAGGAGATAAAAATAATGCCAACCACAGCAAAATACTCCGCCTGTGATGTGGATGAGTGAACTGAGTAGACATCACTGCCGGTCCCTAGCCCGGATAAAGGAGGAGGGTTGAGCATAGGGCTTACAACCCGATCTTGTAAAAAGAGATACTGTTATGAAAACCAACGATTCGCCTCGGAACAGGACGAACACAAGACAACGACCATGGCTATGTAAGAAGGATATGAATGTTGGAACCCTGAATGTACTAAGTTGGCACAGGATATGAGCAGCGCAGATGACGATAGAACAGTTAGAGAAAATCGGGATGGATATCACGGCAGTACAGGAGTTCCGATGGAGTGACTCAGGACACAAGAGGATTGGAAAATCTGCTGTATTTTATAGCGGAAGTCGAAACCAACGTCACAGTTTCAATTTGGAACTGGTTTTGTCGTGCGAGAGTAACTGATAGGATCTGTTATCGAGTTTAGACCTGTGAATGAATTTATCAAATTAGATTTGCAGGCAAGTGGTATAACTATTCGATATTATTGGGACATACAAGTCCCAACTGAAGAAAAAGACGACTTAAGTAAGGAATCCTTCTATGATGAACTAGAAAGAGCTATAGACGGAAAACCCAAACAAGACATGGAAATAATGTTGGGAGATTTCAACGCTAAAGTAGGAAGAGAGGAGGCGTTTTGGCCAGTAATTGGCAAACATAGCCTGCATGAATACAGTAACGATAACGGAACCCGAATAGTGGACATGGCAGCATCCAACAACCTATTGATAAAATAAATAATGTTCGCAACCAAATCGACCATAGATTGGTTAATGCAAGGTATAGCAGCTATTTAACCGACGTAAGAAGTCTTAGAGGCGTGGATGCTGATAGTGATCATTTTTTGGTTAGAGCTAAGGTGCGAGGAAGAATATCTAGGCAAAAGTACCAAAACATAGTCAATCCCCCTACATGGAATGCTGAAACGATTAAAGACGACAACAAAAAACAAGAATACCAGAGGAGTCTAACAGCACAACTGGAGGCAACTTCCAGACAAGAGGATGTTGCGAAAATATGGACGAACATAGAGAGGTCAATAATCGCAAGTACACAAACGATCGTGGGGAAAAAAAAGGCTAAAGGAAGGAACTCGTGGTACGACAAGGAGTATGAAGAGAAGATAAGCGCTAGACATAGCCAGAACATAGCCAGAATGAGCGCGTCCATTCTGGCTATGTTTCTTGCGCTTATTGGCAAGAGCCAAATGAACACATTAGGGATAAATACAGACAAACAAGAACAGCAACACGGAAAATATTTAGAGCCAAAAAAACAGCTCACGATCAAAAAATGCTAGAAGAACTGGAAACAAGTCGAACAAATAACCAAACTAGGATTTTTTTTCAAGAAGTGAGAAACATTCAAACCGAGGACTGACAAGTTTCTTAAAACAGATAACGGAGGACTAGTGACAGATAAAAACGAGGTGTTGGAGACGTGGAGAAGCTACTTCGACCAATTACTGAACGCGTAGCAGGACCAAGGAAGAGCTACGGTTACATACTACAACGCAGATCCATTGGTCGAGGAGCCAACCCTTGAAGAGGTAACGAAGGCGGTCATGAGAAAAAGAATAACAGAGCGCCGGGTAAGGACACAATACCGGCAGAGTGTCTCAAATATGGAGGAGAAACTCTTATCAAATACTTCCACACCCTCATACTCCAGATATGGAAGGAAGAGAAAATACCAAGTAGTTGGAAAGAGAGTGTCATCGTGCAAAAACGACACAAAAAGGGCGACCAACTACAATACTCCAACTATCGGGGAATATCATTGATAAATACGGGATATAAGGTCTGGTCCCTGGTACTACTAGAAAGACAAACTACCTATGTTGAATACCAGCTAAGCGACTACCAATGTGGCTTCAGGAAAAGAAGATCAACAGTAGACCAGATCTTCACAATATGTCAACTAATGGAGAAGTTCTGGGAGTACGATAAATTCTTACATCAACCCTTTATCGAATATAAACAAGCGTACGACAGCGTCTTGAGGGTGGAGCTGTGGAATGCTATGATGGAACTGGGAATTCCGAATAAACTTGTCAGCTTAACAAAGATCAGCATGGAAGGCTCCAAAAGTGCAGTACAAATCGGGGGAAAGTCGTCAACCTTTTTTACGATAAATAATGGCCTGAAAAAGGGCGATGCAATCTTCCCACTCTTCTTTAATATAGCTCTGGAGAATGTAGTGAGGGAGGCAAAAACGAAGACACTGCTATTTACAAATAGGGGCCCGCGTCTTATATTGGCCTTTGCGAATGACATAGACATCATTGTAAACACAACTAGGAACGTTAAAGAAGAGTTTCACAAAATATAATCTGCAGCGGAAAGTATTGGCATAAAAATAAACGATAGTAAAAGCAAGTACATAACCACATCAAGGACTAAACGTAGGGATATGATAGGACAAAATATGACGATGGACCAATGCAACTTCGAAAGAGTTCAGGAATTTAAATATCTGGGTGCCAGTATCACGTCAGACAATGATATGACCAAAGAAATTAACAACAGAATACAAAGTGACAATCGATGTTGTTTTGCATTGCAGAGAATAATTAAATCAAAAAATTTATCTCGGACGACAAAAATAAAAATATACCACTCCATTATAAGACCGATTATGACTTACGCCTGCGAAACCTGGACAATGACAAAAAAGAACGAAAACAGAGTTGCAAAAATACTACGGTGTATATACGGGCCTATAAGGGAAATAGAAGAAATATATGACCAACCAGACATTGTAAGAACAATAAAAGCGGAAAGACTGAGATGGGCCGGCCATGTAAAGAGACAGGAGGATGGACGAGTTGTTAGATTGGTATGGGAACAGGCCCCGACCGGTAGAAGACCACTAGGAAGACCGCGACTACGGTGGAGAGACAACATAGCATCAGATCTTAGATCCCTGAATATCATGGACTCCGAGGAGCTAATGATGGACAGAGTCCAATGGAGGAGAGTTGTTGAGTCAGCCAAGACCCACCATGGGTTGTAAGAGCTACAGAGAGAGAGAGAGAGAGAGAGAGAGAGATGTGATTTGTTTCATGTGATCATTTATCTATAACTGTAATTACACCAGCAAAGTGGCATCTTCAGATTAAGTCGTTTCATATAGTTAAGGCTAAAACAATTAACTCTTTAAAGTACAACTGACTAATAACGTGAGGTCTTTCTCTCAAGATTTATATAATATAATAGACGATACAAGAATATGAAGAAATAAGCAAAAACGGCTAATATCTTTTGCTATTATACCAAATTATTACACAAGTCAATTATGAGTTTAGTCTGTCTGGTTTAGTATTAACCATAGGGTCGGGTCGTTGTACGTAAAACTACTTAACTAATTTCACTTGTAGTAATTTAATATAACAAAGTGGCTTCTCCTGCTCATAAAATTATAAGGAACAAAGTTTAGAATTTCCAGTAAATTAGTTTATCCAATTTGAAAAAATGTTTTCTAACAAAAAATGCAATCATCAAAATGTTTGTTTAACTTATACATTTTAGATCACTAGAACATTATCTATAATAAATAAAAAAAAGTAAATCTGGATCATCTAAGATTGTCGTAATTTTTTCTTCATTGTCACCACTTTTCATAACTACAGATCAAATTCCCTTATCAGCTGGTAGAACCAACACAATGTTCTTGTTTTCTCTTAGAACCTTGAGGGCTTTGCATTCTTCGTATAAGATATTTCTTGTTGGTGTTAATGTGGCAGGGAGTTGTGAAATGGCATTTTCGATTCCAGTGATTATGTCTTCTTTGGGAAGACGAGATGGTGCATTGTTAAAACCATTGGCCAGTACAGTTTTGGTGTGTTCGTCTAGGGACTGATCTGAAAGATTGTAAACAAACCACTTTGTTGATATTGAGTGGTTTTGGTTCTGATTTTTGCCTCCGTCTAATTTTCGTTTTGTCTATTGGTAATCAATAATGTATTGCCTTCGGCTCTATTGTTAGATATTAAGTCTCCTGTTAGGTTATTATATCTTAGATATTATGGTTATTTAAGCCTTTGGTTGTATTTTCATGTTGCAACAAACATTATTATTAATTATTTACAAATAAAATTTATTTTTATTAAATAAATTTAATTCATATTTATCCTTTATATTCCTCGTTTGTTAACTTATAATTTGCATACTCAATTTACTTTGTCTGCTGATTAATTAAGCAAGTTTTTTCTTTGTATTTCTTCTGCAAACAAGTTTCTCTTTTTAACAAGTTACAATTTCGAAGCAAATTATCGTAATGTCAAAGGCTAACGACACCAAAAAAAAAAACTCTTTCTCGCTTGACCAATGCCTAATAAGCCATGCTACACTAAACCGGATTCTAACGTGAAATTAGAAATTGACTGCACTTGAAAATTTATTCGATATAAGAAATATTCAGCAATTAGTCAGGCCGTTATTTATTTTTAATGTGTAGGAAGCATTATTTCATCAAACGATTTTTACGTAATGTAATTAAGTGCCAAAATAATTTTATGAATGGATTATTGTAAATTACGTTAGAGAAATTATTGTGAATACAAAATTTATTAAATTATTACAATTTATTCAAATCCTGTATTAGATAATTGCGAATTTACGAATGTTTGGGTTTAATTAACTTTTCTAAAAACTAAATGAATTTTGAATTTTGAAAAACTGGAAAGAAAGTTGATTGTAATGTCAAAGAAGTCGATGTAGTCAAATTGATTTGTTAAATGTTTTATCACACATTTCCCTTACCAAAATTCTCTTTTGCTACTTCCCGCGTCGATGGTATTTCTTAACTGAAAGCTTCCCAGGGAACATTATATACGTTCTCCGAATAATTTTGGGACGCTCAATTGATTGGTGAAGACTAGAAGTCTCTGTGGTGATCGCTTCAAAAGTTATGGCACCGTTAAATCAGTAGGAAATATGTGATTGTGTACAGCGAAAAAAATATATAAAATATGTTTATTTGTAACTTTAGAGCGAAATAAACTGGAAAACCGTTTTCAGCACTTCCATTTTCTTCGTGTAACCAAAAAAAATCACAAAAAAAATTGCCATCATTTCGTTCGAAAAATACATGCTTTTTCGTTTTTTTTCGATTTTTTCGAAAACGGTAAAGAGCAGCGAAATCATTTTTAGCACACAGAAACTACACGACAAGACGAACAAGTCGATGTGTAAATTGTCCGAAAATATTCAATAATTCGTCGATAAATTTCAAACTGAAATTTACACGATTCTCGATTTCCTAAGTAGATATCTCGGAAACGGTTGCAGATAATTAAAAACAGATTGCAGCATCGTTTTCAAAAGGTCGTTTTCCTATGGATACATTAAGTGTGTCCGCGGGAAATTCATGACTTTCCGAGATCTCCACTAGAGCGTCGAAATTTCATGAAAATTTCTTCAATTTTTGCAGGCGAAAGTGAACTGAAAGAGCTAGCAAAATATAGTTTGCATATCTGTAATCAGCAGCAAAAAGGCTTTCAGAAACGTTTTTAAATTTTGCTGTGACTCAAAAAATAACTATTTTGAAAAAATCGATTTTCTCGCATTTTGTCGTTTCCGCGGTCTAGACTTCCCGAGTCGATGGTATTTCTTAAATAAAAGCTTCCCAGGGAATATTACATACGTTCTCCGACTAATTTTCGGACGCTGAATCGATTGGTGAAGACTAGAAGTCTCTGTGGTGAGCGGTTGAAAAGTTATGACAGCGTCAAATCAGTAGGAAATGTGTGATTGTGTACAGCAAAAAAAAAATTGTTTATTTGTAACTTTAGAGCGAAATAAACTGGAAAACCGTTTTCAACACTTCGATTTCCTTCGTGTAACCAAAAAAAAAAATTTTTTAATTTGCAAAAAAAATTTGCGAAAAATTTTCCATCATTTCGTTCGAAAAATACATGTTTTTTAGGTTTTTTTTGATTTTTGTGAAAACGGTAAAGAGCACCGAAATCATTTTTGGCGCACAGAAACTAAACGACAAGACAAACAAGTCGATGTGTAAACTGTCCAGAAATATTCAATAATTCGTCGATAAATTTCAAACTGAAATTTACCAGATTCTCGATTTTCTAAGTAGGTATCTCGGAAATGGTTGCAGATAATTTAAAACGGATTGCGGCATCGTTTTCAGAAGGTCATTTTCCTTTGGGTACACTAAGATTGTCCGAGGGAAATTCATGACTTTCCGAGATCTCCACTAGAGCGCCGAAATTTCAAAAAAAATTCTTCAATTTTTGCAGGTGAAAATGAACCGAAAGGGATAGCGAAATATAATTTGCATATCTGTAGTCAGCAGCTAAAATGCTTCCAGAAACGTTTTTAAATTTTGCTGTGACACAAAAATAACGATATTGAATAAATCTATTTTCTCGCATTTCGTCGTTTCCGCGGTCTAGACTTCCCGAGTCGATGGCATTTCTTAACTGAAACATTCCCAGTGAATATTATATACGAACTCCGACCAATTTTGGGACGCTGAATCGATTGGTGTAGACTAAAAGTCTCTGTGGTGAGCGGTTCAAAAGTTATGACAGCGTCAAATCAGTAGGAAATGTGTGAATGTGTACAGCGAAAACAAAATCTAAAATTTGTTTAGTTGCAACTCTAGAGCGAAATAAACTGGAAACCCGTTTTCAGCACTTCGATTTCCTTCGTGTAACAAAAAAAAAATTAAAAAAAAATTTCCAAAATAATTTTCGAAAAATTTTCCATCATTTCGTCTGAAAAATACATGCTTTTTCGGTTTTTCTCGATGTTTTCGAAAACGGTAAAGAGCAGCGAAATTATTTTGGGCACACAGAAACTACAAGACAAGAAAAACAAGTCGATGTGTAAATTGTCCGGAAATATTCAATAATTCGTCGATAAATTGCAAACTGAAATTTACCCGATTCTCGATTTACTAAGTAGATATATCGAAAACGGTTGCAGTTAATTAAAAACGGATTGCGGCATCGTTTTCAGAAGGTCATTTTCTTTTGGATACACTAAGATTGTTCTCGTGAAATTTAAGACTTTCCGAGGTGTCCACTAGAGCGCCGAAATTTCATAAAAATTTCTTCAATTTTTGCAGGCGAAAGTGAAACGAAAGAGCTATCGATATCTAATTTGCATATCTGTAATCAGCAGCAAAAATGCTTTCAGAAACGTTTTTCAATTTTGCTGTGATTCCAGAAATAACGATTTTGAAAAAAAATATTTTCTCGCATTTCGTCGTTTCCGCGGTCTAGGCTTCTCGCGTCGATGGTATTTCTTTAGGGAAAGCTTCCCAGGGAATATTATACACGTTCTCCGACTAATTTTGGGACTAGAAGTCTCTGTGGTGAGCGGTTCACAAGTTATGACAGCGTCAAATCAGTAGGAAATGTGTGATTGTGTACAGCGAAAAAAAATATAAAATTTGTAACCTTAGATCGACATAAACTGGAAAACTGTTTTCAGCACTTCGATTTCCTTCGTGTAACCAAAGAAAAATCACAAAAAGAATTTGCACAAAAATTTTCAACAAAAATTTTCCATCATTTCGTTCGAAAAATACATTCTTTTTCGGTTTTTTTCGATTTTTTCGAAAACCGTAAAGAGCAGCGAAATCATTTTGGGCACACAGAAACTACACGACAAGACGAACAAGTCGATGTGTAAATTGTCCGGAAATATTCAATAATTCTTCGACAAATTTCAAACTGAAATTTAGGCGATTCTCGATTTACTAAGTAGATATGTCGAAAACGGTTGCAGATAATTAATAACGGATTACCGCATCGTTTTCAGAAGGTTATTTTCCTATGGATACACTAAGACTGTCCGTGGGAAATTCACAACTTTCCGAGATTTCCACTAGAGCGCCGAAATATCACAAAAATTTCATCAATTTTTGCAGGCGAAAGTGAACCGAGAGAGCTAGCGACATATAATTTGCATATCTGTAATCAGCAGCAAAAATGCTTTCAGAAACGTTTTTAAATTTTGCTGTGACTCAAAAAATAACGATTTTGACAAAATCGATTTTCTCGCATTTCGTCTAGACTTCCCGAGTCGATGGTATTTCTTAACTGAAAGCTACACAGGGAATATATACGTTCTCCGACTAATTTTGGGACGCTGAATCGATTGGTGAAGACTAGAATGTCGTGATTTCCCGTACCCGCTGCTTTTTCTTTTCCTCCCAAAGCTCCCTTTTCTTCTTCTCTACTTTTTGCAGTTTTGTTTTCGCTTCCAGCACGTGCACTTTGAGCCCCTTTCTCTATTCCCTCATAGCTTCTCGAAAGCTTTGCTTAACCTTCCGCACTTCCGAGTCGTACCATGTTCGGTGTGGAACGCTTCCTTGATTTTCTTCTTGACAAGTACTGACTCCATTTTCTTTGCCATCATCAATGGTGTTCCACTCTACCTCTTCTAATTTCCTCCTGTTTTCTTCTGTCGCCTCCTTATCCTACTTGATCACCCATTTCTCCGCCTTAACTTCTTTCTCCCTTTGCTGCTTCAACGACACAATTATCGGCATGTGATGCGACACAGCCGATATGTTTTTACTTAAGATTATCTTCTGTATATGTCTTATATCAGAAGACCTAATGCAAAATATGTCTAATTCGCATATTTGATAACAATAGTCTGAAAGAAATGATGGTTTAAGTATTATATGCGGTGGTTGGCTGTACAATGGTTTGAGAAAACATTGCCTACACAGGTTGTGCTATGGTTGGTTATGAGCGTAGATTCCAGCACGTGAGGCTTTATTCCGTATTCACTAAAAGCATTCAGAAGATTTTGTTCATTTGACTATATTTGACATTCATATCACCCCACGCGGCTAGAGCCGCTTAGGTTTTAAACACTTTTTGGAGCAATATATTTAATTATACAAAAAAATGTGTGCGCTCAGGGGACCCCCGTCAGGAATGAAATTCCTCGCGTATTTAACGCATTTATTTTTTGAACGTCGACGCTGAGTCCTTTGTCCTCAATAGACAGTCCAGCTCCGTCTCAATCTCCAACCCCCGCCCCGGTTACCTTATCCCCTCGCCCGATCCCATCCCCGGTAAGGACGGATGTCCCCGGCAAAGACAAAAACCGCCAGAAATCCAAATCGACAGCAATCCCCAAAAGAAGAACAATCAAATTCCAAGAGTACAAAGGCCCCCTCAGCGCTCAAAAGATTTCCTCCCCTGGCCCAACCCCACCCCCAGGAAAAACTCCTGGGACCTCCTCCCCCAGCAACGAACCCTCCTCCAATTCCAGCTCCAACTCCAACACAAATACCTCCAAGTCATCCTCCCCGCCCAAAAGAACATAGAAAACAGCAACACGAGCAACCCAGTACCATCCCCAGCTCCTTTAGACTCCTCCCTCTGCACAAGATTAATAGGAAGAATGTAAGTCATGAAGGGCAGCTATCTAAAAGCCGAACTAAAGCGGAGAAACCTCCCCGTTTCCGTTTCCAAACCCCAACTCATAGAACGCTTCAAAACCAGCATAAGCAACGGAGATTGCTCCAAAGCTTCCGGAGGCGAAGACTCCCCCCCCCCAGAACTCCCCCCAACACGCCGACGTCGGTTCTCCCAGCAGGGCCAAGATCAAGAACACATTCAGATGGAACCGCAAAGTCCCTAAATTCTCCAATGCGATTTGAAAACGCAAGATAAATTATTTCTGGATCAGCAGGGGGAGATTGAGGAGTTGCATAGGGAGTTAACACTATCCAAGATGAAGCGGCAAGCTGCCACCAGGGCTGAGCCCAAAGCGCAGTGTTCGCAGTTCAAGAAGAATTTCCAAGCTAAGCAGCAGCAGCAGCCGATGGCCATACAGATGCAGCGGATGAAGATCTAGCAGCAACAACACGTGGCGTTTCAGAATCAGAAGAATTTAAACGGGAACTTGGTGCTGATGCAGAATTTAATCGGAACGGCGGCGCGTTGGTTTTGAACCATTTGGTGCAAGCGAGGAACAAGCTGAAGAATAATATGAATGAACAAATTCAAACTGAGCCTCATGCGAACAAGTTGCAATAAAAAAATCGGTAAATAAATGAAAAACAAATTGTCAAACTGGGGCAAGACAAATTGAAATGCGGCCCGAAATAAAAGCGTCAATTTGATAAATGAATGAAGAAAATTGTCGGTTTTGTTTTGGTAAACAAATCCGACAATTTCTTTCATTAATTTATTTTAGACACCAAATTGGGCGTAAAAGTTTGCAAATTTCGCCACTCAAGCAGTTAGTCTGTAGATTTAGACTAAAATCCACCAATGATTTAGTGTATAAACGAGATTATTATATTACTTCAAAACTTGCGCCCGCAAAAAATGTGTGCGATAATAATCTAGTCTGTCATAAATGACATATAACATGTGTAGTTGAATATTTGATTTAGATCAAGAGTGTCCAACTTGTGGTCCAAGACCAGTTGCTATGAAAAACAAAACATCAAAATACACCTTTCCATAGTTGAATTTTTTTTGTGCGCCTTTGTCAAATTCCGTTATGTTTTGATGTATAACCAGTGAAAATAACAAAATGTGCCCGAAACTTTCATATTCCTGCCTTTTAAAAATGGCGGACGCTCATGCGCTTAACTAACCGTAAACAGGTCTATTATCAAGTCGGTCATAAATAACATATGACATATTGAAGTTGAGTTACTAAGTTACTAAGATAAGTGAAACAGAGAGAGCACGCATTATAGAAATATACCCTGAGAGAAATAGAAAGGAAGAGAGAGCGCGCGGTATAAAAATATACACTAACAGAAAGAGATAGAAAGAGAGAAGCCTTATAACGTAACATAACGTTTTCTGCCGAATCACTCCTACCGAGATCTCGCTAAAGGAACTTCGTTCCAAAAAGTTACACTGTTATTTATTATTATTTCCAATCTTATTTCAAAGTAATATTTTTTTTATCAATTTTATTATTATTGAGAAAACTAACTTAAACTTTAGCGTAAATTTTATTTAAATATTTCTATTGATGCAAAAAGACCTCGAGGTCGATAGCCTTTCGTTACATTTTCATGTGACAATAAACATTATTATTATTATTGCTACTGAAGGATAAACACTATAATATATCTGATAACCTGCCTCTAAATGTGTCTTAATAATTTCCCGAAGAAACAGTTCAGAATTTGCTTGATTTTATCGTGGAATTTATATTTATAATACAAAATATGGCAATTAATTTAGCACGTAGTCATTAGAAAAGTAAATTATATATTGAATTGTAGGATCTCAAGTGTTGTAGTAATAAATATACATACTACTTTATTGAATTGTAAATTTCAAGTGTTAATGTAGGTTATACAAATAGTTAGAAACGCGTCAATGTATTTTATAGATTTTTCAACTTGCGCTCTCCATAAAAAATATTTCGTCACTTTGAAGGTAAAAGTCATTTGCAACGTATTAATGAACAAATCGACAGATTTATGTTTGATTTATTATTATTTTTAATACGATTTATATTTGTTTATAACTTGTTTTTAACTTTCACAATTTTTATAGTTTTTGTTCATTGTTTTAGATATTTGTGCAGAGAAGAAAATTTCGACGAGCAATTTCACTTTACTTACCGTGGACCAGTGACGATGAAAGGTAAATCTGAGCCAATGGACGTCTGGTTTTTAACTAGAGCTCGAGTGGATTAAGGAAATCCACTCAAATTTGACACATATTTTAATTAATTATCCTCTTCGGCAAACTTACAGCTGCAGCAACGGCTGCCTTCAATTTAATGCAATGTGTAGATAATTTGTGTAAATAAATAAATAAATTGATGAAAAGTTTGTTTTTTTTAATCGAATTGGATTTCTAAACCGCAGCAAAGAAAAATTTTTCCTTTTTTTTTCTATGGGATGAGCCATATGTTTAGGAATGGATTTCTCTTTGGCGTTAGTTTAGATTAGCAAATTGATGAGTAATTCAATCCAGATTTTGCATTATATTAGAATAACATCTGCATTTGACATTTAAATATTACTGTTGAAATAATTACTTTCGTATGAATCGGTTGCATTCCAGCAATTTTTAGTTTTGATTAATCAAAATCTCGTAAACAATCTCTGGTTTTTTTTTTATTGCAAATCGATTTCCATATATGATAGGAACGATCAGATAAACTTGAGAAAAGTGATATAAAAGATTTCTAGTACCTAATAAATATGTTACTGGAGAAGTTTCCTTTTTCTTGGGAAAAGAAAACATGAATAGTAAGATTGCGGATAAAAGAATCTGATATTTTATTTTCATTCGGCTGGAGTTTCTACGACATTAACAGGGAATCAAGTTTAATTACACGTCACTTTTAATCGTATGTCCAATTTACAACAAATTCTTTGCAAAAGCTAAACTTTTTTTACATATATTACTTTCCTGTTCCGTAATTTATACCTACAATATATTAAAAAACGTATTTATTTTTAAACAAATAACTGTAAAACCAACACATTATTAATTATAATTATTAGTTTTGTGAATTAATTGTATGGTTTATTAAGGACGTAATGGAATGGTCAAAAAGTTTCTTTCATTTTCATTCAGAACAATACTTTGCGTGCTTAAAGAAAATTTTCTATATGCAAGACAATTCTCATGCGTAGCTAATTAAATTAAGAGCATGGCAATTAGTAATAACAATTTCTAGAAAAATAAATGTGATGGGGGATGACACAACGAAGGCATGAAACAAACGCCAAGTGATTTGAAATGTGAACGTTAAATTTGAAACAATGTTGTTAGAGTATATGTGAGAATCAAGTTTATTCAAAAGGGAAAGCTCCTGGCTATTAAATGATAATAAAGCTATTCAAAACATTTTTATGGTTTCACACATTTGAAAAGAAAATTTATTTATATTGTTAAATTTATTTTGTATGTTAGGAGAAGAATTAACTAGAACAATCTACAGAAAATCCATGGAAAATTTGAACCAAGGGAGTTGTACAATCTTAAACTGTATCCAATAATGTTATCTAATTATCAGAAATATTTGATATTAAAAAACACAAATTCTATTTAAAATGATCATTCTCCAAAATGTCTCTTCTTGTATCGCCTTGTCTCATCTCATCACATCTTGTCTCATCCCAACTCGTCTTGTCACATCCCATCTCATCTTGTTTCGTCTAGTCTCATCCAATCACGTCCTACCTCATCTTGTCCAGTTACTTAGATGTTATTTCATCTTGTCATGTCTAAGCTTGTCTTCTCATTTCTTGTCGTGTCTCATCTCTCGTCTTGTAAAATTAACACAAAAACAAAAATTCTATTCCAAACATCCATTGAACAAATGTCTTGTCTTATCCCATCTCGTCTTATCTCCACCGTGTCTTGCCTCATCCATCCCGTCCTGACACAAAAGTACACGGGAAGATGATATGAGTGGAGGAATGCTAAAACAGCTGTCAGGGCAATGGCTAACTGACTGGAATACATCTTTTTTTGCCCATCTTGTCCCTAGCGCTGCCGTGGTTTGCACCCTCTCGGGGTTTTACCACTCGGCAACTTTAGGTTCATACTCTTCTGTTACTTTTTAATTTGTACCCTGCTTCAAGTCTCCTCTCATCTACTTCCTTGGTCTTCATTATGCTTCATAGCATCTCCGCGGTTGCGTTCCAATTTTCTTTGCTTTCAAACATCGTTTCGGTCATGTTCTCCTTGTCCGCTTTTTTTTGCCAACCCTAGTCTCAGCTTGTCCCATCTTTCGCAATAGATTTTCGGGTGACACGCGTCATATCTTTCGCCGCAGTACCAGCACTCATCGCTTCGGCCTTTGCCTATTCTGTGCAGAAACGCATTAAAGCACCCATGTCCCGTTAGCTCATGGGTCACATGACACGTTTCCGTTTCAGCCCAGATTTGCACATCCAGTATCAATACTCGCCTCCATGCACCGTTTTTTGCCCAACTCGTTACGGAGCGCTGCCGGACTTCTTTCTTGGATAGGCCTTGGCATTTTCTGCGAGCCATCTTTTCGTCAACAAGGAGTGTTATTGGTGGGGATCCAGCCACCACTTGTACAGCTTCTGCTCAGACTGTCCGATATGCAGAGACTACCCTAATCAAGGCCCTCCTCTATGCTCTTATCATAACTGTTCTATTTTTTTCCCAGTTCCGGGCCGCTACCTCTAATCTCCGCACCGTACAGCATGATTGAGGTGACCACCGAAGATAGCAAACGCCTGGTCAAGCTGAGAGCCCCACCAACGTTCGGCATGAGTCTCCTCAGCATCGCGGCCGTCCGTTCGCCTCTGGACACATCATGAATGTAAGGCGTGAAGCTCACCCGCTGGTCCATTACTTCCCCCAAGTTTTTTAATCTCTTCTTTGGCTTAGTGATAGTCCCACCCAGCTGAAACTGCACTGTCTCCGGTCTCCTGCCACCTATGAGGAACACAGATTCCGTTTTGTGCATTGCTACGGGTAGTTCCATGTTTCTCATTCACTGCATGATCTTGTCTAGAGACTGGTTTGTTAGACTTATTAAGTCGTTCTTAATAAACAGGCAACTCCAGTTCAAGGACTGCGTCATAGAGTACGTTTCATAAGGCGGGTCCCAAAACCGAGCCCTGCGAAACCCCACGGGTCACCTTGACTGCTCTCTCGTCTTCGATTCTCTCGTCTTCGTCTCTTCGCATGACTGCGTTATCTCTTCATAAGTTTATCAACCGTGCAACGAGTGCAACGAGTGCACCAAGCCAGGTTGCTGTAGATGTTCGCAGCCAGTTTTTCTTTCTTACTTCCATCCTACTTTCATCCTACAATTACTCGAGGGGGCTCAGGCAGATGCCCAGTTATTCAGCATGAAGGCTATGGGTAGATGATCGCTGCTACATTCAGAACCCAAGACTCTCCATCCATCAAGGCGTGTTCCTAGTGTGCTTGAACAAAAGTTGACATCTATTATAGATAGGCTATTTCCACGAACAAATTTGAGGGGTTGATTCCATCATAAGAAGTTACCATGTTTAGTGCTGCTGCAACATCAGACAGTAAATTGCCTCTTCGATCTTCTATATGGTAATCCCAAAGGTAGGCATTGGCACTAAAATCCCCGCCTATCACAAAAGGACCCTCTCTCTCTTTCAGCGATCCTTCGAGTTTCCCAAGATATGCCGCAAATTTTTCTATAGTGACGTTCAGTGATATATAGCAGCTATATATGGATCAGAAGTCCGTCAAGATCCAGAGTCTATCACCCTGAGTTCCTTGGTTCTCACCAAAATTGCTGCATCCTGATGTTCATCTACATACCACCCCCCTTTGCTTATATGTTTCCTATTTGGTTCGCTCACCAGCATAATTTCGGCATTCTCTTCATAGGCCAGCTGATAAAGACAATCGAGGGCCGACGCCATTGAGGTTTATTTGAATAAAAGAGGCGTCTGGATTCTTCAACTTTCCGTGATCCTACTGTTCGCGGGCTTCTGATATCTAGTCTGATATGTCAGAATGTTTGGATTTGGGATTTTTGGTTTTTCCTTTCTCCGCTACCGTACTTGTTCTACCGCTTCCTTGTAGTTTTTGCACTACATGCTCTTTGCCACATGCCCACTCTCGTTGAAAACATAACACTAAGGTTCCTCCCAACAGTATTTCGTTTTGTGTTTTCGTCCGCCACATCGGAAGTAGATACCACGTCTTTTTCTGTGCTAGTGTACATTACAGAGTTATGTTCATATTCCTGACATTTATAGCATTTAATCGGTGTTTCTAGCTGCTGTATGCGGCACCTAGACCAGCCTATCGCCATCGCTTCAACCAGCGTCTTCGCTGTCATCGTTATCAACCTATCGCCTTGCTTTCTTTTTAACGGTCTCGGCGTCAGCTCTTTTCAATTTTGCAATCGCGTGCGTTAATATAGATAATATAGATATGTATGTATGGTGGAAATATGGATATGTATGTCCTCCCTTGTCGGCACCCGTTTCGTTTAGTTCTTTGATGAGTGCTAGTCTGATCTCTTCTTCCGTTATGGTACTGTCACTGTCTCTAATCATGATAGTCTCCCTGAGATCTTGCCAGATAGTATCTGTCGGTCCCTAACGGTCCCAAATAGTTTCATCTACGCCGATGACGTAGCCATTACGTACCAATCGCAACACATCGAGGATATTGAAAGAAAGCTTACAGAGTCCCTATCCAGACTGTCTGAATACTATAAGGCAAACCAGCTCCGCCCAAACTCAGGGAAAACTCAGACATGCATATTCCACCTCAATAATCGGCAAGCGAACAAGGAATTACAAGTGGAATGGAATTCGACCAGGTTACAGCTCTGTCCAAACCCAGTCTACCTAGGGGTCACTTTAGATAGAACTCTATCCTACAAGAAACATGTGGAGAAGAGCAAAAGTAAATACAAGGAATGATGTCATCCGAAAGCTTGTCAATTCCCATTGGGGAGCCCACCCAGGTGTACTACGGTCAACATCCCTTGCCATGTGTTATGCTCCAGCTGAATACGCTTGCCCTGTATGGTCCAGATCAGTAGATGCCAACAAACTAGACCCCACCCTAAACGACACCTGCAGGCTGATTACGGGCTGCCCAAAACCAACCAATCTGGATCTCCTGTACTTGTCAGCGGGAATAGGCCCCCCACAAATCAGGCGGCAAGCCTTATGTATGGCAGAACGAAGTAGGCAGTTACAGAATGAAAGACGGGGGCAGTGGGCTCCGGAGGCAGGAGGCTCGTGTCCATATAGGGGGTCTATACGGACACGAGCCCTCTGCCTACAGACTTAAATCCAGGAACAACTTCATAAAGTCAACAAACCCGCTAACTGACTTCTAAATCGGCAACTAAAGAAACAATGTGGAAGCAGAGGCTAACAGATAACAATACCCCAACCTGGAATCCTACAGAAAGCCTCCCTGAAGGATTACAACTAGACTGGAAAATCTGGAAAAGCCTCAATAGGATTAGATGTCAAATGGGAAAGTCCGGGGAAAATTTGTTAAGATGGGGATACGCCGAGGACGACTCATGCGCCTATGGGGAGATCGAAACGATGGAACACCTCCTGACCTGTCCATCCCCACAGACCCACTGCACAATTCGGGACCTGTGGAGGGCGAATGACACTGCGGTGCAGTGTGCCAGACATTGGAAAGAAATATGAGCCACTAAAACAAACCAATCCTGACTGGCGACGCGTGCGAACGTCGCACACACAATTTATCCAATTATTGTAACGAATAAGTGTAGTTCAGACACGATTCAATAAATCCCATCCCATCTTACATCACTTCCCATTACTTCCCATCAACAGTACAGGGGAAGATGATATTAGTGGGGAAATGCTAAAACAGCTGTCCCAAAAGGCATCCACCTCTTGGTGGATGTGCCGTCTTGTCTCGTCTCTTCTCGTCTCGTCTTGTCGTGTATGTCGTGGGCAAGCTGCAACAAGGCATGGCACTCAGGGCAATGGCCAACGAACTGGAATACATCTATCTTTATTCCACTGCACAAAAAAGGATCAGCCCTGAAATGCAGCAATTACAGAACTATCGTATTGACCTCCCATCCAAGCAAGGTCATGCTTAGAATTCTGCTACGACTCATAAGCTTCTCATACCGACAAATTTCACAGGAACAAACTGAATTCGTGGCTGGTAAAGGCACTCGAGAGCAGATCATGAATGTAATGTAAATTATAGTTTAATAATCACTAATTACTGAAAAAGCCAGAGAAATTGCAGAGCCCACATATCTATGCTTCCTCGACTACAGCAAAGCGTTTGACTGTGTAAACTGGCATCAATTATGGAATGCCCTCTAACGGCACCCGTACACCAAAACCGATTTTGTCGGCCGATGGCGGACAGAACTACCCGGACGAGTAACTCGGACGTGTATGTGCGTACACTGCAACAGTGTATTCAGCCCATAACCGTTTCGAAACATCTCGATTATTTTTTAATGTTTATGCCACAGGGTTGGTCTATTATAAACACAATTAATTTATTTTTTAATATCCATAGTCGTTTAGGTAGATAACAACAAAATTTAACTATAAATATACTCAATTTGCTATTTATATACTGAATTAGTTCTTGTACCTTGAAATTAGTAGACGCCGGCAGACTGGCGAGAAATCCCAACAAGTTCGGATTAGACTGTATATCGGACGTTTTCGGGCGTCATCGGACGATGAGGGTCGTGTTTGTGTACGCTCTCTATTTCTTTTACAAGTGTTTCATTCAATCGTCCGAGTTCGGCCGTCGTCGCGCGAGCAAACTTTGGCCGATGACGGATTAGGAGTACGCGAGCCGTAAGACATGGACCCCCCCCCACCTTTAGTTCTGCTAAAAGCTGTATATGACAACAGCAAAGGAATCATCAAGATCTAGAGAAGAAACTCAAGATTCTTTAGGATAGGACGAGAAGTTCGGCAAGGATGCGTCTTATCGCCCTTATTATTCGACATATACGGTGAGTTTATACTAAGAGGAGCTCTGGAGAAGTGGGAAATCAGAATAGTCATTGGCGGTAGGAAAATAAACATCTTAGGGTTTGCCGAGGATACCACAATCACAGCACAAAACGATGAAGAAATGACCAAACTTCTGGGAAGATTCAAGAGAGAAAGCTGAAAAATTCGGACTTAAGCTAAATCGCTAAAAAACAAATCTGATGGTAGTAGATCGTGCCACTCAATATAATGAACGTAGAAAAAGTCGACAACATAATTTATGTAGGTTCCTGCATTAATAGTGACTAAAACGTTCACAGAAATTAGAAGACGTAACTCTTGTCAAAGCAGCCATGGTGAAACTAACCAAAGTATGGAAAGATGACCACCTCACGAAAGAAACAAAACGTAGGCTCGTCAACACACTGGTGTTTCCAATTGCACTATATTGAACCTAGGCATGGGCTCTGAAAGCAGTAGATCGGCAGAAATAGACGCTTTCGAGATGTAGATGTGAAGAAGGCTACTAAGGATCCATTGGGCAGCGCATAGAACTAATGTATTAGAACTCGGCATTGACATAAGACTATCAACCGTTATCAATCGATGAATATTTATATATGTTTCGTGGAACGGGTGATAATCCGTGGTCATACAAGGAAAAATTGAAGGTACGCGATCTCGGAGACGCTCTCCAAAACGCTGGATCGACCAGGTGCAAGAGATCACCGGGACACCACTACAAGAAAACAAAAGAACGGCGGCAGACAGCGGTAAATGGAGGAAGATCGCTAACTACGCTATGACATAATAAAACGCCAGCATGGTATCACAACTCTTCAGCTATGAAGTAAAACAACTAGAAAGGGAGATACCAGCTCGTCTTATCTCTTCCCAACTTTTCTTGTCTTAAGGTGGTGCAATCCCGGCTAGCATGTACAGTAGGTCAAGGCTGGTGGGTTTTAGGAATCCCGTTATTAATCTGCAGGTGTCCACTCCACTCAGGACAGGGTCCAGTCTAAAGGCGTGTGTTGATCTCTTCCATACGGGGATGCATACTCGGTTGCGGAGTAGCACAGCGCAAGGGGCGAGGAGCGCAAGACGTTAGGTTAGGTCAATTTCCGGAGGATGCCATTCCTAGTGTTGACTTTGGCCTTGATTTTATCAATATGCTTTCTGTAGGTCAGAGTTCGGTCTAATGTAACCCCCAAATAGACTGGGTTTGGGCAGTGTTGCGGTCTGGTTGCGGGCATTCTCCTGGTTCTTCCAGCGGCTTCTTGTACCTTGAAATTCTGCAAAGAATCTTCTGTTAGAAAACATTGTTTTTATTACTTTAGTCAGCTGGTAATCTCCTGTCATTTTAAAAATCTTCTCCAGTAATATTTTGTGATTTATAGTGTCATAAGCCGCTGATAAATCTACAAAGACTCTGCCAGTCTTTTCCTTTCTTTTAAAGCCATCCTTAATATATTGGGTGAGGCAGCCTGTTTGCTGGAGGATTAGGAGGTTTTATATTTGGGTCCCAATCTTGCTCAGTATGAGGCGTTCATATAGTTGAAACGGGGAACCAATAGTTACACTGGACGGTAGCTTTTGGCATCTTCAAGTGGTTTTCCCGATTTACGGACGGCTATTACCTTAACTTTTAACCATAGTTTTGGTATTGTGTTGTTTGTCCAGCAGAAATCATATAATTGAAGAAGCCAGCTCAGAGCTAATGGGCATAAGTTTATCAGGAACTCATTCAGGATGTCAACTGAGCCAGGGGCCTTCCTGGTCTTCAGGGACGTGATTGCATCCGTCTTGTCACATCCCATCTCGTCTTGTCTCATGCCATCTCGCCTTATATCAACTCTGCTCGTCTTGTCTCTTCCCATTATGTCTCATCCCGACTCGTCTTGCCACATCCTATTTCGTCTAGTCTAGTTACATCTTATTTCGACTTGTGTTATCTAGGTTTGTCTTTTTTTGTCTTATCTTGTCTCATTTGGAAATGAGAAAAGCATTTTGCATTCGTTTCCTCAGAAAAATTCTCAATCAAACCGAATTACTTAACTACTACTATGTTGGGGAGCACGGAAGGAGCCTCCACGTGTGCATTTTCTCCTGTATATGCAGAACATGCCGGCGCTCCCTCGTAACACTGTTCCACCAGACAGTGGCCAATCCTTCCACCACCAGAATCCACCGGATACGAAAATGTAATGTCCTACTATGCTGAGATCCAGTCAGTGCTTTCTTATGCATTGTAGTTAAAGGCTAGCGTATATCGGGTTACATCACAACCCACTAGTCGCTAAAATTCAAATGAGACTTAAAAGGATTCTGAAGACAAGTCAGAAGAAACGAGTAGATGGTAGCTGCTTAAAAGACAAAACCATACATTAAAAAACCGAAATGGAGATCCAATTAAAACTTAAAAAGATCAAGAAATCGAAACAGAACTTGAAGTGGAAACACTCTGGGCAAAATTTGGAGAAGCTTTATTGAAACCGGCAGGGAAACACCAGGATAAGGAAAAATCAAAAGAAGGAAGAGAACGGATAACAGATGAAATTATGTCACTTATGAATAAAGGAAGAAGGCTTAAAGACAAGGAGATCGATCAATACACGAAACTTAACAGAGAGATTAGAAACAAAATACGCAACGCAAAAAGTATGGCTCGAGGATAGGAAAGTGTGGCAGTAGTGACACCGAAAATCTTGGAGTCAAATATGATGTAATCAATATGCACAAATAAAGGAACTCATTGGAAGAAGTTGAAAACATGCAGAACTTTTTGAAGACCTGTGGAAGAACTTTTTGAAGACATAAATCAACCCACTGCCGCAGAAGTGTAAGAAAGGACAGGTGCAAGAATAACAGAAGAAGAAGTGATCTTTCTACTTTTAGCCTGTTTTCGTCCACTCCTAAACATAGGCCTCTTCCAAACTTTTCCATATCGATCTTTCCTGGACTACTTTCATGCAGTTTCCTCCCGCGTGGCGTCGGATGTCGTCCCGCCATCTTACCTGAGGCGTGCCAACACTTCTCCTCGATCTTCGCGGCCTCCATAGTAATAGGATTTTAGTCCACTTGATGATGTCTCTCGATATGTGACCCATTGCCACCTAAGACGCACGACTCGCTTCACCACATCAACAATTTTTTCATTTCGAAGTTCTGTGCTTTGGTTTCTTATTTCGATTTTAGCTCTGCGTACGACACAGTCAATCTTAGAAGGTTGTTGTATAAAGTCTATAACACCCTGAAAGACCATCAACAATAGACTCCCTGCTACAGAACAGACAATCCTACGTAAATCTTAAAGGGAAAAAAGGCCGATGGCGAAACCAAAACAACGGCTTGGCTCAGGGTACTGGCACCAATTCTCTTTAATCTCTACACCAGCCCACGTCAGCTTTCACCAGGAATTTCATATACGCAGATGATCTTGGTATCACAGCCCAAGACTCAAATTTTGAACAAAACTAAAAGCTGCCTTGAGCATGATGTGTACCTACTATGAAAGCAACTCCCTGAAGCCAAATCCATCTAAGGCTCAAATTAGCGCCTTCCATCTGCACTCCCGTCAGGCAAACAGAAAACTCAGCGTTACCTGGAATAACATCCCCCTAGAGCACACTGAAAAACCTACATACCTCGGAGTTATACTGGATCGCTACTTAACATACAGATCCCATTGCGAAAAAAAATCGAAGAAAGTGGAAGTGCCAAACAGCCTTCTGAGAAAACTCAGCAACAGCAAGTGGGGCGCAAAACCGACAGTGCTGAGAACGTCACAGCGCAGGCGTTATGTTTTTCAACTGCGGAGTATGATTGTCCAGGGTGGAACAGATCCAGTCACGCCAAAAAAGTAAACACTAGCCTGAACGAAACATGCAGGCTTACAACAGGGTGCATGAAGGCAACCGCACTGGACAAACTGTATAAATTCTCAGGTCTATCAGACCCTAATTCATGTAGAACAGCGCATCAATTCACTGAGAGAACCAGACAGACCCTCGACGAGCGCCACCCACTGTTCGATCTACTCGAATACTCCACTAGACGTGCCTCCCGCTTGTTATATAAACGGTATATCAAGCGAATGGATAACATGGCGAATGCTGAATCGATTTAGAACTGGCGTGGCCCCCGTCAAACCAACCTCATAAAGTGAGGCCTGTTATGGAGCCATACAGGACATGGAACATCTGTTTATCTGCCCTAACTGTCCACACAGTTGTACACTCGACGATTTATGGACACACAACCAGCTAGCATTGGACACAGCCCTATACTGGGATCAGAAATTATAATTTCCGGACATGGAAGAGTGAAGCAAGTTCATTTCGATTTTTTTCCCTGAGGCTGATTCCCAGCAATGCTCGCTCCATCCAGTCGATTTGCGCTGTACATCATTAGGGTTACAGTCTCGAGCCCATACGTTGCGACCAGCAAGATACATGAATCATAAACCTTCTTCTTGAGGTGTCGCTACTTTCTCCGGAAAAGTAGCTGAGCCTGCTAAACGCTGCACAGGTCAAGCCGATACGTCTGGTGGTTTCGGCTTTCTGATTGTCGTTTCCCAACTTGATGTTGTGTCCCAGATATACATACTCGTCTACTTTCACAAGAGTATGATTACCGCTGGAGACCATTATATTGCTCGGACTTAGGATATTAGTTTTCTGAAGATTCTTTTACTTGGGAGACTTCTTCGAGTTCACGTAATATTAGCTGGAATCGCTGCTGGTACAATATCGTCGGCAAAGCGTAGGTGATTAAGGTGGCTTCCGTCGATGTCGACTCCCATTCACTCCCAAGAAAGATTTTTCTTGGGAGTGAATGGGAGTAAGGTTCGTTCTCCAACGCTAGGGTAAAAATGATACATGTTATGATATGTGAAGAAGTAATATCATCTATGATATCATGAAAGAACAGAAAGATACCAGGACCAGACGAAGTACCAGCAGAACTACTCAAGCAGATACAAAGAGACCAGGTCAATGTACTAGGCAATTAGTTCCATAAGATCTACATGACTGGCAAAATACCGCAAGAATGGTTACTGTCAAGATTTGTAACTGTAGGCTAGTTAAAGGCTCCAAAAAGGATTATTCGTGGGTTACACGGCATTCCCACTTATGCTTCATGCAGGTCGTACTTTATACACCTACATCTGCTAACAGTTTTTGGCCTTCATGTGCTACATCCACAAAATGAAACTATGGATTCCTAAAGACAGTGAAAGGCACGGATACTGCACTCGAGGACACCTTAAGCTGCAACCTACCAAGGCTGGATATCTGTGGCAAAGCCCCAGATGTTAAAGGCATTATTATGTACAATAAGCTACCAACGAGCCTAACTGAGGAGACCTCATACAAGTGGTTCAGAAGCCTAATGAGGGAATTACCTATTTCAAAGTGTCCTTGCGACTACAATGAGTTTGTGAATTCTCTTAATTGGGAATATGCATGAAATTTAAATTTGGTTCAAACATTTTTTTCCGAATCTTTATTGAGCGGACGTTAGTTTAAATGTCCAACAAACCATTATTTTTGTAATTAATATCTTTTTAAATACCTAAAATTAATAAATAAAAGCGAGGGAAATTCAAATTCATAAAACACAACACCATTGGTTAAAATGAAAGTGACGTAACATACCATGCAAACAAGTTCGTTTTGTTTACATTTGTATGTCATTGCAGTCTTTTGGTTAGAAAACAAACTTCAAAAACGTGAAGTTAAAAATTAGATCAGTTGTAGTAAACAATGGACTGAACTGTCAGTGGAAATTGACGTCATCAACAGACCCCGCGAAAATGGCCGCGTTTAAACAGCTCAAAATTTGTCTCTATTTTAAATATTTTTTAAACTTAATTACAGCATTTTTTAGCAATATTTATATTTATTACTACGTTATAACGGTGTAAACAGTGAATTAAAAATATTTAAAAAAAAACATGCATATTCCATATAGATAGTTTTCTATATACATTCTTTCTTTTGGACGTAACAATATGTATCTGTATATATGTACATCTCGTGGTCAATGAATAAATTGAATTGCATTGAATTTCACCTCGTCTTGTCTTCTATCATCTTGTCTTGTGCCGTGTAATTCTGTTTCGAATCGTTTCGTTTTGTCTTATTTTGTATCCTCTTATCTCATCTAGTCTTATCTAGTTATCCAAAGCTTGTCTAGCAGTGTTTTACTTCAATGTAATCTCGTTTAGTTTCACCTCGTCTAGTTTCATTTAGCATTATCTCGTCGCGTTTCTTCGTCCTCTCTACTTTTTAGTCAAGTCAGATTTGTTTAGTCTTGTTTTATTAAATCGTGTCTTGTCTTCTACTATTAATCGTATCTACTATCAAATGTATATTTGTATTACTAGAATGACAATCCTTGATAAATTGTAATGAAAGCGTCTTATGAACACAACTAGTATTAGGCCTACTGTCCACGGTGTTGTGAGGCTGCCACCAATGTTGTGGAGCTGACACCAATGTTGTGAAGGGGGTTGTGAAGGGGGTTGTGGTGTGAACCACCGCCGACTTCCATGTTGAGAGGGAAGGACTGCTGGCCAACAATTCTTCGGACTCTGTGATATATCTAAATATTTTGGGATCTTGTAATGTAATGTTCACCGGGCTTCGCAAGGCACGTAGTTTATCGAATAATAGTCGAGTTGGTTTTAACAATTTAATTAAAGAATAATACAACGAAATAACTTATAGCATACCACTCTGCTCTCTTTTCTCTTACTTCTTACTCGTTACTTCTTACCTACCTTACCTAAATAACTTAATGGTATTTTCTTGGCTCCTCCCTTGAACAATCGAGTCTTAAATTCTCTAAATACCTGAAAATGTCTGGTCCTCTCTGGTCAAATTCGAAGACGCATGAAAAGCCGACAACTCTTCCAATTCCCGTTTGGAACCCACGAAATTGGTTCCGCAATCGGAATACATGTCCGTACAGACTCCTCGTCTCGACAGAAACCGCTTAAACGCAGCCAGGAACGCCTCCGTGGACAATGCGGAAACCAAATTGGTGGCCAAACAAATAAATAAACAAATGTAGGCCTTCTAGACGATCGGATGCCGACGGCGGCCCAAACTTATCTTCCAGGGACCTGCATAATCCACGCCCGTACGCAAAAAATGCTTTCGCCTTCGTTATGCGGCACGACGGTAGATCCCCAATTAATGGCATAATCGGGCGGGGTTTAACACGAAAGCAAATGTTGCAGTTCCGCAAGGTCTTACGAACGATAGACCGAGCCGACAAGATCCAATATTTATGCCGTAAAATGGCCAACAAAAAATTGGGGCCCGCGTGCAAATTCTGTAAATGTAAATACCGAACCAACAGCACCACAAAGTGACTGACTCGGGGCAAAATGATGGGGTGGGCGTGAATCTAATTTTGCCGCTCCTAAGCGGCCTCCTACTCGAATCAGTCCGTTGTCTAGGAAGGGACATAAGTTCCTAATCCGAGCGGAACAACGATTTCCGCTTTCCAGGGCGTGCAGATTCTCTCGAAAAGATTGACCTTGTACGAGGCGACAGAGTTGTAATTCGCTCTCATTCAAGTCCTCCGCGGTGAACCTTGCCCGTCGCTGAAGACGTTGTATAAATCTCAAAATATATCTACTATATGCCTATACTACTATATTACTATATGCGTCGCAGCCTCGAAAAGGAGGAGAAATGACTTATAAATTCTTCAAATAAATTGGTCATTGCGGTGCGGAAGGCCAGGCAACCAATGGATACCTTCTCTTCGGGAGGGTCTGACAGGTCGACGTCAGCGCCGAGATTGGTCCAGTGGGCTTCGTCGGTATGGAACAATTTCGGACCAGTCCACCATAATCTTTGACCGCCTAATTCCGCGGGAGTTACACCCCGTGACCCGCAATCCGCCGGATTCTCCTGACCGTCTACATGAGCCCACTGCGACACCTCAACCAATGACTGAATTTTAGCCACCCGGTTCGCCACAAAGGTGGTCCTTTGAAAAAAACCTCGTCGGAGACGACCTCAGCCAACATAAAACAATGGTCGAGTCGGTTAACGCACGTATTTTCGGAAACAAGTTCCGCGTGTTAAAATTCTCTACAACCCCGTTCAACAATTTAGACAGGAAGAGCGCTGCGCAAAGTTCCAGGCGTGGTATTGACAGACCCCTTGTGCGTGCCACCTTGGACTTCCCGCAAACCAGAAAAACCTCAGGGGAGTCGCCGCCGGAACCGACCTGAAGATATACTACGGCCCCATATCCCAATTCAGATGCGCCCGAAAAACCCACGAGAACGAGACTACCCTGTGGGGACGCCCCAACAAACCGAGGAACCGACACTGACGACAATGCGGCACATTGTTCCTGAAAGGTATTCCATTTCTCCAATACAATCATAGAAAGACTTTCGTCTCATCCCACTTCTTCTATCCATAATTGCTGGATTAAAATCTTTAGAAACAGCGTGACCGTTGACAAAAACCCGACTGGATCAAATATTCTGGCGACCGTGGACAAGATGTCCCGCTTGGTTCCGCAACGCCCCTCGGCCTGGATTTTAAACTCAAAGGTGTCAGCTTGTGGATTCCACCGTAAACCCAACACCGTACAATTCGGGTTGTCTTCAAACGCCTTCTTCTCCAACAGTGCGTCGCCTACGACCAATTGCTGTTGTACAGCGGACGAACTGGTCGGCCACTTGCACAACTCAAAACCCCCGCCGAACAACAACTGTTTACATTGCAAGTAAACTTGAACCGCTTCATTTTCTGAAGGCATCCAACGTCTGGAAGACACCAATTTTAAGGGCTCCCTCCACCCATTATCCCCATTTCCTCCCTTAAAATTGGTGTCTTCCAGACCTTGGATGCCGCTTCAGCCCTTTGGGCTCGTGATTACACCCCTGGTTAACTTGACTTAAAAGGATAAACTTAAAGATGCGTGCACGTGTCGGTCGAGCTTGGTTAGCGCTTCGATTCTTGTCTTTTCGCTTCTCACACTCGAGGCATACTGCTCGCAAATATATAAATTCGCGACGAAATTAATAGGTAAATCGCGCGATTTCGGCGCAGGTCGATACACCTTTCCTCTTCTGTTGATCGGTGCGGAAATCGATTCAAATGTTAAATTAAAAATACAGATTTACTAAAATTGGCGCGAACAGTTTGCATATTCGGCTTTACTGTAGGGTTTTAGATGTTCCTCAAATTGTGAATCTGCCATTTCATTCTCTCCATTTTTTCATTTTTTGGTTAATCTCTATAAGAAGGATAATTAATATGTTTGGGGGAGGTAGATTTTAGCATGGTAATAAAAACCTTTAGTTTCTGGACAAACTATAAAACTATAAAACAATTGCATTTATCCAAAACGTGGGACTAAGGGCACGTTGTGGAATGTGCGCTAATGGCACAGAAGTCCAGTCCTGGTTTTTATTAAAACAACGGAGGCGTCATTTGACGAATGTCTGCAAACCTACAAATGACAAAAGGCATCATTTGCATCTTAGATACGTCCACGCAATCGTCATACATTCGTCACGCAAACTACAAAACGGTTTATTTTAGCTCTCAAGTTTAACAATAATCCGAACAAAATTGGATGCCGAGGCCGTCATTTAGTACAGAAACGTTAATTTCTTGTCTTACTTCCTTATCTTGACTGTCGTAGTTTGTCTGTGTGATTATGACTATCTTGACGTTACTGGGGGTGATCGTTTTTAACCGCAAATAGACTAAATATCATAAAATCGGTCATTGACTAGCCGGCGTTATACCAGCCACATAAATTGTATAGACAGAGCCGGTAAAAGTGTTAAAATATAAATCTAACAAAATATATGAGAAATGTGCTTAAAAGTCAGACTGTATAAATCTTCAGATTACTTTCATGTCATCTGACGAAACTCTAAAAAGTTAAAACCTGTATCTAATACGGCTATCTACTCAATTAAATCAAGAAAATTTGATTACGCCTTGCTGTGGGTTTTAAAATCTATCTAATGTAGACGTTTACCGCACAAAACTTTTCTAACACGGAGGCTGTTATTGCTCGATGGCGTGTCTGCAGTGTGAACTAAATATTTTCGTACATCCTGGCTACTTCCCGTAAAGTCATCGTTGTAGATTATTTTAATTGATCGGGAAAATTATTTGTTTGATAGCTAACACGTTTACTTTTCCATAAATTATGGCAGCATTTTATTAATAATGAAATTAAATTATACAATCTTTAATAAACATAATTAAGTAGAAAATTTGAATGCTAATATAAATCAGGATAATTGTAATCTCACTATTTAGACTGACTTGTTTTGATTTATACGTCAAGATAAATAGGCAGGTTCAACATTTAAGACTGATTTCCTCTGACCTTGTCTTACTTAGCTTACAGCAATTATATATTTTGGGTAAGGATTCTAATGTTAATAATAATTTTACAATATAAAGTTATTTTTCCACTTTTTTTTAAGGAGTTTTTTTAGGAGTATAGAGAAAATGAGAAAAAATATATTTGTAGCATACTTTTTGCTACCGATAGGGATTGCAATCCGGAAAACCGGATCCGGTAATCCGGCGGATCCGGCATAATTAAACGTTTACCAGATCCAGCACCAATATACCGGATTCGGTCACCGTGTCCGGTGAAGCTAATTTTTGGTAAAATAATCGCGCTGTTGCACTTTAAATGCGCAGTGCGCATACCGCCACTTGGTTTTTACAAAACCACAATTGATTTTGTAATTGTAAACCTCCTATATAATACAATCACTCGATTATTCTGGAAACGGTTCATTTTGGAACGAAAAGAGAAAATTATCCTGATCGGATCAACCGAATTACTATCCGCAATCGATCCGTGCGGATCCGGCCGGGTCGATGGAAATACGGCCGGATTCGGCCGGATTGAAAATGACACCGGATTGCAATCCCTAGCTACCGACCATGAAAGCGAGAAGTATTTTATTATATTGTTTAAATATTATTAAAAAAAAAATTGATTAAAAGGATTACAGTTATCGGGCTAATTAATAATACATAGCGTAACAAAAAATTCATCAACAAAATATTACAACTGAAAAAAAATAATTCTATCAATTAACTTATCGGTTGAGTCATAAGTAATTTTAGATGCAGCTAACAAGAATCTTTTTAATCTCTTTAAGTAGAATCTTAATTTTTTATATAGCATTGTAACAGGCGATGAAAAATGGGTTAACTCTGACAATATAATCCGCAAAAGACAGTGGCTTGATAAGGATCAAGCCACTACCAGATTCGAAAGCAAATATCCATGGCAAAAAGATTTTATTGTGCGTATGGTGGGATTGTCAAGGAATAATTCACCAGGAGTTGTTGATATAAAATTTAAAGATTACTGCGGATAGTTACGTTCAGCAGAGTGCAGTGCGTTCAGTGTCCTGCACTCGTCAATCGCAAAAACGTAATTCTTTAACAGGAGAATGCACGACCACTTACATCCAGGGTGACATCCAGGGCAAAATTGATGGTCTGTTTTACCACATCCACCTTACTCACCGCATCTTGCCCCGACAGACTACATTTTCTGTTCCTTACTTAACTTTTTGAATGGACAAACCTTCAATTCTGCAACTAGATCCCGCGTTAGGAACTCTGAAAGACATAGGGAATGTATGCCCTTCCTTACTATAAAGCAAGTTCTGGGGGAATCCTCTCGATTATCCCACACCAACTTACATCCCTGTTGCTGAGGCATCTGATCTTACCTACAAAAGCCCAGAGTTCTTGCAGCAGCGCTAGTCCTAAGTGTTGTTTAGTCAACATTCCAGCAATCATAGCCGAAACTGCTTTGGAATGGTAGATGTTCACTTGAGATATTTTTTGCGTTTGCTGGTCATTTCGAATGGAGGTGTTTTCCTCGCTCGCTCCTTCCTTGAAGTGACAGGCCTCATTACACTTCATACAGGCTGTCGAAAATTTCTTCCACTCTAAACCAAGCACATTTTACAAGGAAGGAATTGATAAACTGCCAGGAAGATGAGAGAAGGTTATAGATAAAAGTGGTGAATATATAATAAATTAATATAATTTTGTTATTCAATGACAGAGAAAAAAAACCGGCCAAGTGCGAGTTGTGGCTCGCCCACCGAGGGTTCCGTACAAACTTGTAAGTAAGGTATCTTTTTTTTGTGGAGGACGTAGCAAGCACATTCAGTTTGTGGCCCTCTTGAAATCACGATCATCTTAGTACCGCTGCAAGCATAACCTCAAGATGTCGCTGTCGTACGATGGAATTCTACCCTATATTTTATTACCATACATCCCCCATTCACTATGAGTGTTTTAGGGGTTCCTGAACTTTAATTTTTACTGCTCAATTTTGCCTGTATACCTATATACCCTGTATAAAGGTATACAGGGTATTTTTTTTTAAATAACACGAATATTTCTAAACTTATAAAAAGAAAACTTTATTTTAGTATTACACTTATTCACTAACTTATATTAAGATCTAACTATTTCTAGATCTAATATAAACTAATATTTTAACTATTTCTAGATCTATTTCGATACTCTTAACATTCAATTGTTCAATTGACTGCCTTTGGGTAATTGACTACCAAAAAATATAGGGCGTACGTGATTTAAGTATATGTAGATTATAAACAAAAATTAGACGAAATATAATATATACAGGATGTTACGGGACTTGAGTATGTCGCATGTCGATTATAAACAAGCAAAATTTAGACATTATATATACCTTGTATATATTATGTATATAGAGCGTACGTGATGAAATGCATAACTAATATAAACAAAGAAAATTCAGAATAAACAGCTTGGTGCCGACACATACTTTTTAACCTTCGGACCTAACCGAGGAGGACCTAACTTTATGCAACCCATATGCTTCTGGTGGCTGACAATACCATGCACATACACATTAGTGTATTTTCATAAGTTTCTAATAGTAAATTCGCCTTTTTCTTGTAATTAAACTACATATTTACGGTTTTCAGATTTTTCCCTTTACAAGTGCTCTAATACACCGCTTCTTACCAAATTTCATGATTCTAGGTCAACGGAAAGTACCCTATTGGTTCTGATTCCCATGTGAAATCACAAAATGTGCGATATAAACGGTCATATCTTTTGATCGCGTTGACTTACAAGTTTGATTTTTTCACAGCTGAAAGAGACCGCAGACCCGAGTATTTGGTACAAATTTCAACTTGTTACCTTTAAGCGATCCTGAGAAAACTGTTCTTGACAGACAGACAGACGGACAGACAGACAGCCAGACAGACAGACGGACGAACACAGTGATCCTATAAGGGTTCCGTTTTCGGTACGGAACCCTAAAAACGGAAGTTACCTGACTCGATCTTTACAATGGCTCGACCAATGACTGAAATGTAAATTAACAAGTTTTGTTTCCGCATATTTCATCTTGTCGCGTCTTGTCTTGCCTAACTAGAATAACATGTCTTGTCTATATATGCAATATACGACAAAATTGGCATAATCACAAATTAGTTTTGCAATAATTAACTGTGGGATGGATTGCCGAAAAAGTGGCCAAAATCAATATCTCGTTAAATATGCAAAAACACCAGATATACACTTATTTATACTCACTTTTTGCAGTTCAAATCAAGTTTCATTACGTATAAGTTTTATCCACATAGATTTATCCCTTTTTATCCACATAGATCCACATTTCATATCCACTCCCTCACGTGGAAGTCACCTTGTCGCGGTGTGAGGGCTTAGTTTCGCAATGAACTATTGCACGATATTGACTGGAGTCCAATTCCGGTCAGAGCCGTCAATGGGGAGCGAACAACTAAGAACTTTTTTCATTGTCTTTCATTGTCATAGTCAGTGAACCAAACAAAAAAAACATGAAGAACGGCTGGATCACGGATGATAAAAAATATGCGACAATCTTTATATGCAACCAGGATCTAGCGGTCTTAATACACGGAGGTGGACCCGGTTTCGCATGGGTCGAGGTAGAAGAATTTGTGATATATAGCTGCTATCTATCACCAAACAGTAGCCCCCTGGGATTAGAGCTATCCCTATCCACCCTCGGCCAAGACATTCGGTGCCAAACCAAGCGCAAACTAGTCGGAGGAGACTTCAATGCAAAATCCCCCTATTGGGGCTGCTCACGTACAGATAAACGCGGAGAAATTATCTTGGACTGGATCTCAGAACTCGATCTATATGTGAGTAACGTAGGAAACTCACCTACTTTTGAACGCAGGAGCAGCTCCTCCATACTAGACCTTACTCTTGCTACGGCCGACCTTGTGCATAAAATCCAAAATTGGCAGGTGCTAACGATTGAAACACTAAGTGACCACAGGTACTTGTCAGTCCGTATAGACGTAGGTACAATAAAGCCATCTGCAAAAAAAAGCAAATATAAACGAAGACAAATTCGCAAATAAACTGGACAAGGAAATTCACAAGACAAATGACCGCTCACCTGATGCTCTCTACTGTGTACCACAAAAAACTTGCAATGATATCCTTATGCCAAAAAAGCCTTCGAAAAGAATACAGGTATACTGGTGGAGCGCGAAAATTGCTGAGATGAGAAAGATCTGTTTTTCTACCAACGGAAAGGGAAGAGAAATCCAAACCCAGACATAGAAGCTACGTACAGAAATTCTTACGCCACAGCAAAAAAGAACTTACGCACAGAAATCAACAGATCTAAAAGGGACCACTGGCGTCAACACTGCGATAAAATAGATGAAAACGTGTGGGGTGACGCATATTCCATAGCTACCCGAGAACTCAAAGTAAGATCTCCAAATCTGAAAATGACCATGGAAAAGGTGCGAGAAGTGGTCGAGGTTCTCTTCCCCAAGCACCAGAAACTACAGTGGGTTTTACCGGAAGTTAAAGACACTCCTGAATTTTCTATTGAGGAGCTGAACAGGGCCAGCCAACGTCTTTGAAATGGCAGAGCACCAGGACCCGACAATCTCCCACCAGAAGCTGTAAAGATTGCCGTAAACAGACAACCAAAATACGTTCTAGAAGTCATGAACAATATAATAGCAGATGGCAGATACCCGGATAGGTGGAAGATAGCAAGGTTGATCATCCTCCGGAAAGGAGAAAGGCCTATACACGAACCATCCTCTTACAGACCAATATGCTTGCTGGATGTCCTAGGGAAACTACTTGAAGATTTGCTTCTTGCCAGAATTAAAGCGGAATTGGACAAGGGTAGAGGTCTTTCCGATAAGCAATATGGGTTCAGAGAGGGAAAGTCCAGGGTCGATGCCGTTCTGAGGGTGATCAAAGTGGCAGAGAAAGCCACAAGCGGCACACGAAGAAGACGTAAGATGACGGCGCTGATAACCATAGACAAAAAAAATGCTTTTAACTCTGCAGCCTGGGAAATGATTATGGAAGAGCTAACTAACAGAAAGTTTACCCCATACCTGTTGCGGCTGGTGCGCAGGCAGCTACCTCTCAAATAGGAGAATAAAGACGGAATCCGGCGATGAGGTCGTCGAATGCGAAGTAAATAGTGGTGTTCCTCATGGCTCAGTGTTGGGCCCTATCCCATGGAACATTCTATACGGTTCGTTTCGCATTCTATACTTGTTGCTCGTTTTCCCCGCGGGGGTGGAAATAGTAGGATTCGCCGATGACCTAGCTTTAGTTGCAACAGGGAACACTGAAGAAGAACTAATGGGAAAGGCACACATTGCCATAAAGCAGGTCGTGAATGGCTAGAGCGAAAAAACCTTAAGCTATCCTCTGAAAAAAAACGGAAGCTGTACTTCTCACTGGCAATAGGAAAATAGGACATCACACCGAAACAAGAAGTCAAGTACCTGGGCATCACTATTGACCAGAAACTCTTGGTCTTTCAAAGCACACCTCAAGAAAACTACAGAAAAAGCCCAAAAAATTACATCGGCCCTAGGAAAATTATTGCCTAACACCGGCGGTCCGAAAAGCAGTAAAAGAAGACTCTGCTGTGCTCTGTGGTTCACTCGACCATTCTCTATGAAGCCCCGGTCTGGGCTAGAGCCATTGAAAAGGGGTACATGAAACAGATGCTCACCTCTGTACAGAGAAAAATGGCCATCAGAGTATGCAGTCCATACAATACTATCTCCAGGGAAGCTGTGTTGGTGATTGCTGGCATCGTCCCGCTAGAGTGCAAAATCCACGAGATAGTCCAATTATATAAGATAAGGAACTGGGCGAATAGGACAAATAGACAAAAAATTGCAAATAACCAAATACATGAAGACTGGCAAAAGTCATGGAGTATGTCTAAAACAGGATATTGGACCAAACTATTGATCCCAAAACTTAAACCTTGGCTAACACGAAATCATGGTGAGATAACTTACCATCTAACACAGGCCCTCAGCTGCCACGGATGCTCCAGGGAGTATCTACATAGTTTTGGCAGGGCAAGTGACGCAATGTGTGTATACTGCGGCGACGTGGACAGTGCACTTCATACTGTGTTTAAATGTAGTAGATGGATATCCGAGAGGGACAGATAGAAGGAGCAGACAGGCCTCATCCTAGAGGTGCAAACACTGGTAGGCGCCAGAGGACTGGACATACACGGAGACAATGATACGTGACATCCTGACACAAAAAGAACAAGACGAGCGGACAAAAATCAACTACAAAAAGGAATATCAAAACTATAGAGCCAATACTATATAGCCAGATTCCCGAACAACTACGGCGGCAAAAAAACCTTCCGGGCTGCTCACCCTGAAGGAATGCGCAAGCGATACCGGGGTGGCGTACTTTTTTAAGCCAAGTGGAAGTAGGGGTTTAGTGAGTGAGAGCCTCACACACAGGTTGGTAGATCTTCCCCCAAACCACATATAAAAAAAAACCTTAATCCAAAGGTGTCCCTTTGGACGACCCGTGCCGAAGGGACCGGTTGTTAGGCAAGGGTAACCGGTCACATCAAACAGAGCGTCCCTGATACCTGGCGAGCTCAGAGAGTATCGAGCCTTGCCATGTCAAGCGGGGCTCTGACATGGTGGACCTTTAATTCCCTAGCCATTCGTGGGATATATGTGCGTAGAAACACGATAAAGAACAATGGTGTACGGGGTCTCACCGCTACAAAACTAGTGGATCAGATGGAGCGTGAACACCACGATCAAAAGAAGATGGAGAGGTACTAGCGGTAGCTACAGCGGTCACTCCCTCGGAAGTTACGTCCGCAATAGCGGCCACTTCCTTGGTGGAAGAGACAGCAACAGCACCTACTACTTCTGTTGAAGTCACAATGGCTTGAAGTCACAATGGTAAAATCAGCTCGGATTACCGAGAAGACGACCTCATTAGACCTCACACTCGTAGACATGAACAGTCTTGCCATGTTTACTGAGGTAGAAGGAGACGTCATTCTTGCCGAGATGGAAGAGGACTCGCCGCCTCCGATCACAAAACAAAAATGATCAGCAAACGCACAAAAATAGCTCAAGTAGCTTCGGCTGTGATGGCCAGGATGTTCACAAAACAACACTTAGGGCTAGTGCTGCTGCAAGGACCCTGGGCTTATGGAGGTA
This sequence comes from Phosphuga atrata, assembly GCA_944588485.1. NCBI lineage: Eukaryota > Metazoa > Arthropoda > Insecta > Coleoptera > Silphidae > Phosphuga > Phosphuga atrata. The sequence goes on from OX155894.1 coordinate 77,779,140, forward strand.
AGATCAGAGGCCTCTTCTTATTTAGGTTTAATTAATTGCTTAATTCTAAATTAATTGTTTAATTGTAGAATCAAACAATTACAATTTAAATTGCAACCAAATCAATTGCAATTAATTTAATTCAATTAAGTGTTTAATTGTGAGATGCAATTGAAATCAATTGCAATAAAATTCATTAATTGTGGCTTACAATTAATTTAATTGCAATTTAAATTTTAATTGTTAGTTACAATTAACTTAATCATCAATTGTTTATTATAACAATTAAAACTATTTGATGAATGTAAAAGCTTAAACAGTAGGGAAAGATGGTCGTTCTGAACCCTCCACCTCCACTTCAGGCCCACCACGCCCCCACGTCCGGTTCCCACCCTCACTTCCGGTTCCCACTACCACTTCCGGTTCCCACCTCATTTCCATTTCATACGCTAACTTCCGGTTTCCACCCTCACTTCCGGTTTTCTTGCAATTACAATTAATTATTTTAATTGTTAGTTGCAATTAAATTGAGCAATTTAATTGTTAGTTGTTAATTGTATTCACAATTAATTTTTGCCCAAGTATGCCCACACGGAGGTGTGCCATCACCACTGATGTGAGTCTGGTACTTGATAAATTACTGATTAAGCTGAACGTCCTAGACATAAAATGTCAAGGTTACGGCGATGAAACAGTCATCATAGCCAGAAGGAAATTTGAGGGAACGCTCTGTGAAATTGTACAGGGAGGCCTCAAAGTAACTAGTAGATGGTGTCAAACAGTGGGACTGAGACTCAACCCGAACAAAACCACGGTGATACCATTTACTTTTTTTGGAGGGGGGGGGGGGGCGTAGCTGGCGGAATAGTCCTTACCAGACAAGTGGTCCCCCAGGAAACACATTCGGTCACTCTGGAACTGCTTTTCGCATGACCTCGGAGTGACGGATGGATATATTGTAAAAAATGTGCTTCAACTGAGTCTCTTGTTGGGCTTCCTCTCGTTATTTTCTTTGTTGCTTATTATGGTATAAATTAACCGCTGCATGTTTTCCCAGTTTTATTTTTTCTCAAGCATGTAGCTTATAATGGTTCTGGGACCAATAGGTTCTCCCATGTTTGCTGCTGCTGATTCCCTTTCGTTTTGCCATCTCCAGCATTGGAAGATGGCGTGGCTCACACTGTCTGTCTCCCCGCAGTACACACATAATTCGTCTGAAGCCCGGCCTATGTTGTGAAGATAATCTTTAAAGCAACCATGGCCAGAAAGTGCTTGGATCAGATGGATCTTTCTTTTGATCCAGGTGGCAATGTTCGGAATAAGTAATCTGGTCCACTGTCCTGTTTCCGTGAGCTCCCACCTTGTCTGCCACTGTTCGAGAAGTTCCTCTCTGGCTTTTTTTTATATGCTGTTGTAGCCGGCTTCGTAAAGTTTCTTTCGGTCTTCTGCGAGTAGGTCAATTGGGAGAATGCCTGCAATGACCAGGGCAGCTTCTCCCGATACCGTTCGATATCCACAACATACGCGTATAGCCATTCTCCGTTGTGTAGCTGCTAATTTTTGTAAATTTCCATTTGATTGCAGTTCCTTGGCCCATATTGGTGCACGGTATAACATCGTACCCTGAAGTACAGAGCTCAGAATTGTACGTTTGCTACTTTTGGGACCCCCTACGTTTGACATTAGTTGTTGTAAGCCTGTCATAATCCTCATTCCTTTAGCCGCCGCTTCTGTTAAGTGTGCAGTAAATCATAGCCTTTTATCGATCGTCAGGCCAACGTATTTTATTTCTTGTTTTGGTATTATCATTATGTCTTCGATTTTAAATTTTATTGGGCAATGTTTTCTCAGACCTGTAAGCAGAACCGCTTCAGTTTTTTCTGCTGCTAGGCTAAGTTTTCTGGATTTCATCCATGCACCGATTTGAGCGATTACATGGTTTGCATGAGACCTTGCTCGGTTCTGGCTGTGAAACTACCAATGCTATGTCATCGGCGAACCCAATTATTGTTGCCCCCACAGGCAGTTTCATAGTTAGTATTCCGTCATATAGTACATTCCAGAGGGTAGGCCCTAGTATGGAACCCTGTGGTACCCCACTACTAACTTCAAGCTCTTCTATCTCCCTATTGCCTTGCAACAACAAGCTCCGATTGCTAAGGTAACTTCCTATCATGAGCAATAAGTATGGAGATATACCTTTATTTTTCAAGCTTTCCTTAATATCTTTCCAGTTCGCGCTGTTGAAGGCATTCCTAACGGCAAAGGTTAGGAGAGCACACATCTTTCTGGTTCTCTGCGATCCTGATTTGGCTTTTTCTGCGATTTCTAGAACGGACCTTAGGGCATCAATGATCGACCTTCCTTTTCTGAATCCAAATTGTTTGTCGGATAATCCGGTTCCGGCCTCGAGGTCATCTTTTAACCTAGTTAGCAGAAGTTGTTCTATTAATTTTCCAGAGACGTCCAGTAGACAGATTGGCCTATACCATCTAGGGTCGCCAATCGGTTTATCCCCTTTTCTGATATGGACTAACTTTGCTCTCTTCCATCTGTCTGGAAGATTTCCGGCAGCTAACAGTGAGTTCATGGTGTCTAGTACAAATTTAGATTGATTTTGCACGGTTATCTTCATAATCTCAGGAGGAATTCCATCTGAGCCTGGCGCTTTAGCGGTCCTTATTTTCATGCCTGCTGCCTTTAGTTCCTCCGCAGTGAAGGGTGGTGTATTTCTGACTTCGGGCTGTTCCCAGTCAATAAGGGTATGCCGTGAAAACAGTTCCTCAGCCACACGGCGTACTTCCTCCATTGTCATTTGTAGGTTTGGCGGCTTGATATTTAGATTTCTCCTAATTTTTTGGAAGGCGTTCCCCCATATGTCCCCATCTAAATCGGCGCAGAGTTTCCTCCAATGTTGTTCTTTCGTACTATTTATAAGACGACGAAGATCCTTTCTTGCGGTCTTATATATTTGATTTAGTACTTGCATGGACTCAGCACATATTTTGTTTTTCCTTTGGCGTTGGTATCTTCTTCTGGCAGCTACGCATGCTGCTCTCATGCGCTCGATTTCGTCTGTCCACCAGTACACGGCTTTACTTGTATTTTGTCCTCTTTTTTTGTCAGGTTGGCTTTGCATACCCTACTCATCATATGAACTAGTGAGACCGCGACCGTTGTTTGCGCAGTTGATGTTTCTCCTGTTAGGTGTTGCTTTATCTTTTCTTCATTAAGATACGAGTACACGTTTTGTTTTGATCTTTGTTTTTCCTTTATTTCATAAAGTATGTACCAGTGGTCGCTCAGACTTTCCTTATTCAACAGTCTCCAGCTTTGGAACAGGTTAGATATAGAGTTGGATGAAAATGTGAGGTCTATAATGGACCATGAGTTGCCCCTCGTGAATGTGGAATCATTTCCTTGATTTTGCAGGACCATATCTGTTTCTGCCGCCCAATCCGTAACCATGTTTCCTCTCTTATCCATATAGGGAGATTTCCAGTAGGGTGACTTTGCGTTGAAATCTCCAGCTATTATCTTTCCTTTATTTTTCTGTTGCCTGATATTCTCACTTAGTTCTGCAAGGGATTTGGACAGTTGCTCGATTGTTTCGTTTGGGGAAAAATAACAACTGTATATGATAAGTTGTTGCAGCTCCACCCAGACAAAGCCCATCCCTTTTCCAGCTTTAGTTACAGCTACGTTTTGGTTCCTGATTGAGATCGCTGAATTGTTTTGATCGTCCGTAAGCCATTTGGCCTCTATTGCAAGTTTTTTGTTTTGCTCGCTTATCAGGACTATATCCCCCTTCACTTCCTTCGCCGTGGCGACCAATAAGTCATGAGCTGCACGGCACCTCATTAGATTAATTTGTACTATTTTAATCATTGTTGAGATTTTATACGCCTTGCCCCCGCTAGCGCTTTTCTAAATATTGGACATGCTCCAGTGTCTGCTCGATGTCCCTCCTGATCGCAGATAGGGCAGTATGGATTGTTCTCACAGCCCTTCGCCTTGTGGCCTTCTTGGCCACATCTTCACATCTAGCGGTCCGGGCCTTTACAGGCAGTTGCGTGATGGACTGTTAGCCAGCATTTGTAACATCGTTCCAGATCAATTCTTTCATGAATTCTACAATACAACCAGCCAATTTTATGTTTCCCGTGTTCAATTCATGTATTTACCTGGTTTCTATAATTCGCCATAAGGGGTCGATAAGATTTTTTACTTTTACCTCATCCTTTTTTGTTTTGTTTTTATTAAAAATTATATCTTTTAGGTCTTGTGCTTTTCCCTCTCTCATTTCTATCAATAGTTCAACCCTTTTAGTGCTTCTCATTCCATTTATTTTTGAACCTGAGAATTCCGGGTCTACATTTTCCTTTACTACTTTCAGTAGTTCGGCAAAAGTTTTGTCTTTTGCCCTAACGAATACTGCCTCTGTGGTTTCCTCTCTTCTCTTTTGTTCTTGGCCCTTTTTGACCGTCGTCTCTTTCACAGTTTCTGCCTTTTCTACAGGATTTCGCCCCCGGGGCGTATGCACCCTAATCTCTATTTCGGTATCGGCGAAGATATATTCCATTTGTTTTTTTTATTATCGGCCAATCAGCAACAGATGGTTTGACAAAGATATTTTGTTTCTACCATTCTGTATCATCATATTTTTTAGCTGCTTTAGACCGTCGTAGCTCTTTTCAAGGCTAAACGATTCATCGGCTTTTTGACGCACTGCCACTTGGTATACATATCGCTCGGCATTTTGTATTGTTCCTTCCTTATTTGGCACTCCGATGGAGTGTCTTAAATACACTATGCGTCCTGGTTTTGATTCCTGAGTTTCAAGCTCGCAGGGTCTCACATAGGCAAAACTAAGCGAAACTGACACTCCTTTTTCTGGGCTGAGGTCATCAGCTACATGCCAGGCTAGGTCCCAGTCGAGTGGTAGTGACATTGGCTTTCCCTGTCCCTCCTGTACTCTCCGGTAAGCAGCTTGCGGCCAGTTTTGTGCGGATAAATCTTGTAAGTCCTTGTAGCAGTTTCCTTTTTTCATGTCTTGCCAAAGTTTTTCCAGTATTTCTTATTCTTCGTCTTGTATATTTTCATGGTCGAGGTTGTATGGATCTGTTTGAGTACCCATTTGATACCTTCACTAGAATACAAACAGGAGATAAAGTATCTGGGTATAACAATAGATAGCAAACTCATACGGAATAGACACGCTGAAGCAGCGGTAGGAAAAGCCAATCGCGCTCTAATGGTGTCCAGAAATCTGGTAGGGGTAACGTGGGGTTGTAACCCCACAATTCTAGGATGGATGTACACTATGATAGTGAGACCTGCGATAATAGTGAGACCTGCGATCAGTTGCGTGGGGAAGTAGAACCAAGCTGGCCTCTATGAGGAAGCAGCTTGAAAAGATTTAAAGTCTGGCATGTGTCTGCATCACAAGCTTGGCTGAGAAAATAAAGTAACGCTATACTGGGTATCAGGTCACACTGGTATAGACGGAAACGGAGAAGCTGATCACCTAGCAAACAAGGGATCCAGTAATCCATTTATAGACCCGGAACCCTCTTGCGGTATGAGTGTGAATACCATCCACAAAAGTTCAAATGAAGAAATAAGAGAACAATTGATGAAAACCTGGAAAGAACTTCCAGGGTTGAGACAATCCAAAGTAATGCTGGGATATGTTAAGCAGAAAAGAACAATAGCTGAAACTGAACAGGAACAAGCTTAGAATTCTAACAGAAATCTTGACCCTAGGCCTACAGGAAGATGACAGATGCAGATTCTGTGGTTCAGCAGAGGTAACTCCGATACATCTGCTCATAGGCTGCGGAGCACTGCTCTGCAAGAGACAAATGTATCTTGAGGCCCACTGCTTGAACGCAGAGGAAGTGCAGTCCTTGAAGCCCACCCAGATCCTGACAATCCTAAAGCACTCAGGACTAGAGGAGGCGTTCTAAATGGGTAAGTATACCAACGTTTAGAGGAAGAGAGTGGGTACAATAGATCTATTAAGGTCGCAGACCAAGTCGTCCACACCAAAGTTACAATCTACAATCCACATAGCGCCTTAATATTACAGAAAGATATTATGTATTTTCCATATATAGATGTTGCAAGTGACTTCGGTCCACTTTTTCGGCAATCCATCCCACTCCAATAAACCCATCCCAGTGTAATGATGTGATTATGAACGTTACATATTAATATAATCTACGATTGAAAGTAGGAGATTACCACTACGATATCTTCAAATCTGTCAGTAGCTACAATTACACGGAAATCTTCTGTTACTCTTTGGCACACCCCGCTGAAGAAGCGTGGTGTGAGCCGTTCGCTGCGTCAAAGCAAGTAACGGGAACGGTCAAGACCGATTTGTGTCAGGGACTGAAGGCCAACAGATGTTATGAAAGAGTAAAGAAAATAAAGTTAGAATTTGTGTAATTACTACCTTAGAGTCCAAAATAAGAAGATCTCGTCGGCTCCTCATCCAACGGGAACTCTTATCTAATGGCAAACTGACAGATTACGTAAATCAATAAACAAACAATAGATTCCGGTTTGGAATTCGTATCGCAAGGCCACCATGGATTGTGGTTAGCAAATTAATTTACAGAAGAAATAACAAAGTTTAAAATGAGATGTCATGGTTTGAACCAAATTAATAATAGAATTGAAAGTAGGAGATTACCACTACGATATCTTCAAATATTTTAGTATTCTCATTTTAAACTTTGTTATTTCTTCTGTAAATTAATTTGCTAACCACAATCCATGGTGGCCTTGCGATACGAATTCCAAACCGGAATCTATTGTTTGTTTATTGATTTACGTTATCTGTCAGTTTGCCATTAGATAAGAGTTCCCGTTGGATGAGGAGCCGACGAGATCTTCTTATCTTACTCTTATCGGACTCTAAGGTAGTAATTACACAAATTCTAACTTTATTTTCTTTACTCTTTCATAACATCTGTTGGCCTTCAGCCCCTGACACAAATCGGTTTTGACCGTTCCCGTTACTTGCTTTGACGCAGCGAACGGCTCACACCACGCTTCTTCAGCGGGGTGTGCCAAAGAGTAACAGAAGATTTCCGTGTAATTGTAGCTACTGACAGATTTGAAGATATCGTAGTGGTAATCTCTTACTTTCAATTCTATTATTAATTTGGTTCAAACCATGACATCTCATTTTATAATCTACGATATTCATATAGTCTAACTAGATCTATTTTATTTAATCAGATAAATACCATTCATTATTTTTTATCATTCAATATTGTGCACAATAAACAAAGGACTTGTGAAATCAATAAAGCTATTTGATTTCATTTCAACGGTTTTTCCATTATTATTATCTCTCTGCAATAAGCAAAACAAGCTTTATCGAGAAATTATTTCAGTCAAAATCTGTGTTTCGAATGCCAACCTGTTAATTAGAATTTTCGTTTTAAATCAAATAAAATTCGCAAAAAATGTAAGTAGGATGAATAATTTTTGTAACAGATGGAACAGTTAGTGACAAAAAATGACCTGCTATAAAATAGTTTCTCCAATAATAATAATAAAAAAGTGTTGAGCGTTAAGCAATTTTCGAGGGCGATGGAGTTGGTTTTTTTCTTTGGTAACGAATGGTATAAAAAGCATCAACGGGTTGATTTCCATGCAGAAAGTTGTGTCAATGTTTTGGAAGCCAAAGATATTTACAATTAGTTAGCCACCGGCTGGGTCAAATTACTATTTTGGTAAGCCGATATTTACGTTTTGCTTGCCTCAAAGTAAACTCGCACTCGACGAAGAGATTCATAAATTTTATGCGAAACTATTTTATTCGACGGAGAAATAATATTAAGTTGTAATGCATTTTATCTTGTAGTATTTAATCTTGTAGTATAAAATATAATGTAATTCTTCTAAAATAAAAAAAATATTTTATATATTTTTTTATTGTACAACAAAATGAAGACACTAAAGGTTTATGAAATATTAAAAAAAATTTTTTATTTAATCCACTATTCATCCCATTTTCATTATTGAAGCTTATTATTACTTTTCATCTACCAACAACTAATTTACCAATCAACAATTCTTTTTCAAATATATGACTCAAGCCCATGCTTACGCGATATTAAATCGCGGATTTGACTCATTTGAGCCAAACCAATCAGTTTAAGTGCCGTGCTACTACTACTACATTTATAGCTACTAGACTTTGCCTGGCTGGCTCTCTATGAGCTTGCAAGTGAGCGGTGATAATTCCTCTAAAGCCATAATATGCTACTACTTGTTTTGATTAGCACATTACAGATATTGAAATGTACGAGTGGTCTGGTTATTTGTGGTCAAATATACACGAGCTACTAGACTCAAACTTGGCGAGTTTCACTCGCAAATCAGATTTTTGCAATCGATGGGGGTACAGAATGATAAAATTTCTATATTGTTCAAGGTTTACTACATATTTCTATACTACACCAATCAATAAAACTTCTGAAACTGTATTAGAGATCTACTTAAAATATTAATTCGCGTAATTGAAAACAGCTGAAACTTTCAGGATTTATTCTATGAAAATATGAAAATTTCTGTTTTATGTGCGAACTATTTTATACAATAACATAAGTTTGTTTTTAGGTTTATACAATACGAGTTTACTATAAAAGGTTTGAGTCACACGTATATTATTGGGGGAATACGCTAATAATAATAATGTTTTCTTAAATTGCTGCTATTTCCAATGAACCTCCAATTTATACTCCAATTAATGCAAAATTGATTTAATTCTATTAACCAATTAAAATCTATTATATTTACTATTCAAATCTATTTGTAAGTCTCTGGAGAAGATTAGTTACAGCAAATGAAGCAGAAAGTTTCCAAATCGATATTAGAAATAGCATATTAATCATCACCAATAAACACTAATACACCATAATTTAATAAATTTATATTTAAATTCAAGCTATTGCTATGTCATTTAGCTCGAATAGCCGCTGCGATTAAATTAATTTGAATATTATTTAGCATTTTCTAAACGCCATATGTGTGCAGCTGAGAGAATGTGACGATACGTGATGCTCCACGATTTCAATTAAATTATCCATTGATCGCGTTTTCACACTTTTGTTGCAATTAATTATTGCCTTCGCGTAGGAAAGAACTAATTACCGGCAATAAAAAGTGAACTGTTGCACCGTCTACGAAAAATTGAATGTCTCTTTATATTTATCACTTTCAAATAGAATTTCTTGCAGTTTCAAATGTACGATGATTCCGAGATTTAATAAAATTTAAAGATTCAGCTGTAGGCACTAGGTGAAACATTATAAAAATTAAGATTATCCATTTAGAAGAGAAGAGATTAAAACTAAATCTTCTGGAACCACTGGTAATCTACAGGATAAAGAAAAACTCAGCAGAAACTTGCATATACTAATGGAAATAACAGGAAAATCACGGTTCTCTCTTCGGATTCACGATATATATATTTAGATTAAGCACTACTGAAATATTTTACATCAAAACAAATGTTACTTGACAACAACAACTTAAAACTAACTTCATTCTAGTCGCACAACTCTACTACCAACATAAGTCTTGCCAACCTAAAATATGTATGTGCTGAGTCAATCCCCTTAACACTCCCACTTTGGCTTAGGACATCTACTTCGAGATGTGATCCTTCTCCTTTCTCGCTTCTTTTCCTGGTTCGGAACAAACGCTGTCTCGATGCTTCTGGAAGGTCGATCTTGGGAGAGGCTTTGTGAAAATGTCAGCCTTCTGCTCTCTGGATGAAATGTATTCGAGAGCGAATTCACCAGCCTCGAATCGTTCCCGTATGTAGTGGTAGCGCACCTCTATGTGTTTTGTGCGCTTATGGTACACGGGGTTCTTTATTAGTTGGATTGCGCTCTGGTTGTCTAGGAACAGTGTTGCATCGACCATAGTGTCTGGGAGGTCGTTGATCAGTCTCTTGATCCATATAACCTCCTTCACTGTGTGACAAGCAGCCATGTACTCTGCATCGGTTGTCAAAAGTGCCACGCTTTGTTGTCGCTGGGAATTCCAGGATATCGTACTGTCTCCGAGCTTGATGACGTAACCGGTGGTCGACCTTCGCGTCTCGAGCTCCCCCGCGTAATCCGAATCACTGTACGCCCTGAGCTGCATGTCATTTTCCGCTTTGAACCTGAGTCCCTGGTCGGTTGTTCCCTTGAGGTACTTCAATACTCTCTTCACTCCGTTCCAATGAATTTTTGTAGGGTGTTCCATGTATCTACTCAAACGATTTATCGCATAGGTAATATCCGGACGCGTAGCAACAGATAGATACATCAGACTCCCTATAGCTTCTCGGTACGGGGCTCGCGTTCTCTCATTCTCTCCTATAGGGTGTGCTTCCACACATAGCTCTGCATGTGGATCAGCTGGTATTAATACTACATTTGCGTTATCCATCCGAAATCGATTTAATACTTCTTTACAGTACGTTTCCTGGTGCAAGAGAATCGATCCGTCTGTCTCGCGTTGAATTTGCATCCCCAGGAAGACGTTGGCTTCGCTGTGTGTGATTTCGAATTCCTTCTTTAATTCGTCAAGTAGAGCGTCGATTGTCTTCTGATCTTCTGCTACGAGTCCGTCATCTATATAGATTGCTAAGATGAGTTTCTTGCCGTCTTTGTTGCTCGCGAACAAGCATGTGTCCGCGCTGTTCGCCTTCAGATCGAATTTATTAAGAAAATCCGTGAAGCTTGCAGATCTTGTCTGTCCCATCTGTATATCCTTCGGGCTGTCTCATGTAGATTATTTCGTCAATTTTTCCGTATAAGAACGCTGTCTTTACGCCAAACTGCTGAATTTTCATCTTCTCCCTCGCGGCTATTGCAAGAATTATCCGTAGCGAATCAAAACGGACAACCGGGCTGAAAGTTTCTTGGTAATCGATACCGTACGTCTGCAGGAAACCACGTGCCACGAGTCTGGCCTTGAATCTGTTCACATTTCCTTTCTCATCGCGTTTCTTCTTGAATGTCCATTTGTTGTCGATTATTTGGCGACTGTTTGGTGGTTCTACGAGGTCCCACACGTTGTTACGTTGTAAAGACTGCATCTCCTCGTTCATGGCATCTCGCCATTTTCTCGCTTCGTTACTCGCGATAGCATCTGTGAACGTTGAGGGTTCTTGGTCTTCGGCAAAAAAAGCGTCGTCGATGTTCAGGTAGTCGTCAAATTTGGCGAGTGGTCAAACTGATCCGGTCTAGGAGAGTTCTTCTTTCTTGTTGTTCCGCTTGAGGCTCTTGTTCTCTATAGTCAATTTCGACCTCGTGATTCTCATTGTGTTCTGGTTCGAGCATGACCTCAGGCTCCTCATCGTCGTTATCCGGTTCTTTGACGTCCTCTGTCCTGTCTTCGCTCGTACCGACCCACGTTTTGAGTGTGTGACTGGACGAGATGATAGCTTGCGGTGGCTCCAGTAGCTCCATCGACTCTGCCGGTGATGATTCGATCTCTGGTGGAATGACTTGAATTTTTATGACGAAAAGCTTCCTTTGGCGTTCTCCCACTGCAACGATGCGCCCATTCTAGACCAGTTCGCACGTCGTCTTGTTCGACCGCATCTCCATACCTTTGTCCATAGCCGCTCCTGCTGAGAAGAGGTTGTATTGTAATTTGGGCACATAGAGAACGTTTGACAGGTGGTTTTCGCTCCATCTTGAGCTGTCGAATGTGGAGACGTTTATGTTTCCTCTTCCTTGAGCCTCGATGTGCGCTCCATCGCCTACTCGTACAAGCATCTCATAGTCGAAGGCCTCGTAACTGACGAACCAGTCTCGCCTGATTGACATGTGGTCGCTGGCTCCTGAATCAAGATACCATATGCGCTGTGGCTACAGTCTCGCTCAAGAAGCTTATGCCGCCGGATTTTGGGTGTCTCCTCTTCTGTCGTCGGGTTTCTTCTCCGTGCACTCTCTTGCCCAGTGACCTGGTCGTTGACATTTAAAACACTTGCCTGGTCTTACAAAGTCCTTTTTCGCCTCGCTGTTTTGGTTATATCGTCCATTTCTTTGTTGAAATTTCGATTCCAGAGCGTTTCCTTCGCGCTCATTCTGGGAAGAGTTCCGTGTCTCTTCTATCAGCAACCTCGAGGTGTGATTCACGAATGTACGCTCCGTAGCGGAAGCAGACTCCCATGCACTAACGAAGTACTTGTTACTGGCAGGAAGGGTAAGCAGAATCTTTGTTATTATCATTGAATCAGATATTTCCTCACCCATTAGTCGGAGACGATGTGCCAGATCCTCGAGTTTAGCAATATGGGTGGCTAAGTCTTCCGAGTTTTCTTTCTCCATCTTGTACCATTTTTTCTGAAGCATGTGAATGCTCGCTTCAGATTTTTGTTCGTAGACATTCATTAAGCGTGTCCACATGTCCATCGATGTTGCACAGTTAATGATGTGGAGGGTGGGTTGAGGCCCAATCGTTGTCTCTATTATCTTTTGCGCCATCCCGTCCTTCTTTCGCCATGCTTCAATCCTGTTTTCATGCTGTGTCCTTTCATTCGCCGTCGCGTCAGCCGGGAGCGGTCCGGGTATTTTGCTTGTGCCGTTCACGATGCTCCACGCATCTGACGCATTTAACATCACACGAACCTGGAACTTCCATACACTCCAGTTCTCAATGTTCTTAAGTTTTGTAACACGCGCAAGTTCACTTTCCATTTTAAGGGGTTATATTTTTCACTTGCACGTGGCGTGGAAATAACCTACGAAAATGGCTCGTCTATTTTTGAACTTTTAAACTCAGTCTCACCGTGAACTTTTAAACTCAGTCTCAAAAATATTCACCGTGCGGTGATCCTGGGCCCATAACCTAATGGCAATAACAGGAAAATCACCGTTCTCTCTTCGGATTCACGATATATATTTAGATTTAGCACTACTGAAATATTTTACATCAAAACAAGTGTTACTTGACAACAACAACTTAAAACTAACTTCATTCTAGTCGCACAACTTTACTACCAACATAAGTCTTGCCAACCTAAAATATGTATGTGCTGAGTCAATGCCCTTAACATAAACGAACAACATTTCACCCCTACTTAATATTTTGTAATGTAGTATATAATTGTCAAATATAGGTTTATTGGTTTGAAAATATCACATTGTGTCGAAACATGTAACTAATCGAATAAATAAAGTGAAACACAACAAATATTTACGTATTTATCATGTTATAATTATGAAGTTCCACATAGTAAAGGCTGAAACCATTCATGAATATAGCTATCATATTTATTGAAAGTTTCTCTCACAAATCATAAATAAAATGTAAAATAAATATGTAAATAATGCACGTGTATCAATAAATCGTTATTCAATGCGTAAGCTTTTTCTCATCGCGACGCCGGTGAACCCAGAGCAGGTGCGTTACCTCGACAAAACTGGCTTTTCCGTTTGCCAACAATCTTATATCTAACATTGTCTATTTCGCTTAAAAGGTTCTCGTAATATTTGTTCTTGGATGGAGAAAATATTCCAATGCAGCAAAATTTCCTTTGAAGGGCTCTATTCGCCTCAAAAATAATTCTAATGGACATTTAAAACCACAAAACTGTTATGAATATATTTATTTATATGTTGCATAAAATGTTGGGTATATTTTAAGAAAATATAATATCAAATTGACTCTATTCGTCTAAGAAATAATTATAATGAATATTAATTAATAAATAAAATAAATAATTGTAATTTAAATTTACAAAAACTGTTATAAATATTGTGTTTTTAAGAAATTTTATTCAAAAAGAAAACATTTTTAATCATTAAGATGTAGACACTAGGTGAAACATTATAAAAATAATAATACATAACACACACTAATATATAGATAATAAAATAATAATAAATAATACACACTAGGTGTTCTCAAACTTGCACCTAGTGGCTATTATTTATTATTATTTTTATAAAAAGAAAACATCATTCATAAATATAATCAGAAATCTGAACACAGGCAACATTACAAGAATAAAAGTGGACCAGCAAACAAGAAAAGACACTAACAGGAATAAGACAGGGTGATAGTCTCAGCCCATTTCTTTTAACCTTGTCATGGACGAGATTATACACAGTGTAACAATGAACAGGGGATACAGACTGAATAATAAACCAATCAACATGGTGTGCTATGCGGATGATGCGGTAATCCTGGAAGAAACAGAAAACGATTTGCAGAGGCAAACACATAAGTTCTATCAGACTAGTGGAAAATACAACATGTCAATCTCCATTGATAAAACAAAATGTATGACCTTCTCCAAACAACCAGCAAGGTGTAACCTAATCACGAAAAAAATTTGCAAAAAAAATTTCGACAAAAAAGTTCCATCATTTCGTTCGAAAAATACATGCTTTTTCGGTTTTTTTCGATTTTTTCGAGAACTGTAAAGAGCAGCGAAATCATTTTTGGCACACAAAAACTACACGACAAGAGGAACAATTCGATGTGTAAATTGTCCGGAAATATTCAATAATTCGTCGATAAATTTCAAACTGAAGTTTACCCGATTCTCGATTTGCTAAGTAGATATCTCGAAAACGCTTGCAGATAATTTAAAAGAGATTGCGGCATCGTTTTCAGAAGGTCATTTTCCTACGGATACCCTAAGATTGTCCGCGTAAAATTCACGGCTTCAAATTTCATAAAATTTTTTTCAATTTTTGCAGGCGAAAGTGAACCGAAAGAGTTAGCGAAATATAATTGGCATATCTGTAATCAGCAGAAAAAATGCTTTCAGAAACGTTTTTAAATTTTGCTGTTACTCAAAAAATAACGGTTTCGAAAAAATCGATTTTCTCGCATTTCGTCGTTTCCGCGGTCTAGACTTCGCTAGTCGATGGTATTTCTTAACTGAAAGCTTTCCAGGGAATATTATTTACGCTCTCCGACTACTTTTGGGATGCAGAATCCAATGGTGAAGACTAGAAGTCTCTATGGTGAGCGGTTCAAAAGTTATGACAGCGTTAAATCAGTAGAATGTGTGATTGTGTACAGCGGAAAAAAAATATATAAAACTTGTTTATTTGTAAATTTAGAGCGAAATAAACTGGAACCATTCTCAGCACTTCGATTTCCTTCGTGTAACCAAAAAAAAAATCACGAAAAAAATTTGCAAAAAAAATTGCGACAAAAATTTTCCATCATTTCGTTCGAAAAATACATGCTTTTTCGGTTTTTTCGATTTTTTCGAAAACTGTAAAGAGCAGCGAAATCATTTTGGGCACACAGAAACTACACGACAAGAGGAACAAGCAGATATGTAAATTGTCCGGAAATATTCAATAATTCGCCGATAAATTTCAAACTGAATTTTACCCGATTCTCGATTTGCTAAGTAGATATCTCGGAAACGGTTGCAGATAATAAAAAACAGATTGCGGCATCGTTTTCAGAAGGTCTTTTGCCTATCGATACAGTAAGATTGTCCGCAGGAAATTCACGATTTTCCGAGATCTCCACTAGAGTGCCGAAATTTCATAAAAAATTCTTCAATTTTTGCAAGTGAACCGAAAGACCTAGCGAAATATAATTCGCATATCTGTAATCAGCAGCAAAAATGCTTTCAGAAACGTTTTTAAATTTTGCTGTGAGTCAAAAAATAACGAGTTTTAAAAAATAGATTTTCTCGCATTTCGTCGTTTCCGCGGTCTAGACTTCCCGAGTCGATGGTATTTCTTAACTGAAAGCTTCCCAGGGAAGATTATATACGTTCCCCGACTAATTTTGGGACGGTGAATCGATTGGTGAATACTAGAAGTCTCTGTGGTAAGCGGTTCAAAAGTTATGACAGCGTCAAATCAGTAGGAAATGTGTGATTGTGTACAGCGAAAAAAAATATTAAATTTCTTTATTTGTAACTTTAGAGCGAAATAAACAGGAAAACCGTTTTCAGCACATCGATTTCCTTCGTGTAACAAAAAAAAATCACGACCAAAATTTTCCATCATTTCGTTCGAAAAATATATGCTTTTTCGGTTTTTTCGATTTTTTTAAAAATGGTAAAGAGCAGCGAAATCATTTTGGGCACACAGAAACAACACGACAAGACGAACAAGCCGATGTAAAATTGTCCGGCAATATTCAATAATTCGTCGATAAATTTCAAACTGAATTTTTCCCGATTCTCGATTTGCTAAGTAGATATCTCGGAAACGGTTGCAGATAATTAAAAACAGATTGCGGAATCGTTGTCAGAAGGTCATTTTCCTATAAATACACTAAGAATGTCCGCGGGAAATTTACGACTTTCGGAGATCTCCACTAGAGCGCCGAAATTTAATAAAAATTTCTTCAATTTTTGCAGGTGAAAGCGAACCGAAAGAGCTAGCGAAATATAATTTGCATATCTGTAATCAGCAGCAAAAATGCTTTCAAAAACGTTTTTAAATTTTGCTGTGACTCAGAAAATAAAGATTTTGAAAAAATCGATTTTCTCGAATTTCGTCGTTTCCGCGGTCTAGACTTCTCGAGTTGATGGTATTTCTTAACTAAAAGTTTCCCAGGGAATATTATATACGTTCTACGACTAATTTTGGGAAGCCGAATCGATTGGTGAAGACTAGAAATCTCTGTGCTGAGCGGTTCAAAAGTTATGACAGCGTCAAATCAGTTGGAAATGGGTGATTGTGTACAGCGAACAAAACAATAAAATTTGTTCATTTGAACTTTAGAGCGAAATAAACTGGAAAACCGTTTTCAGCACTTCGATATCCTTCGTGTAACAAAAAAAAAATCACGAAAAAAATTTGCAACAAAAATTTCGACAAAAATTTTTCATCATATCGTTAAAAAAATACATGCTTTTTAGGTTTTTTTCGATTTTTTAGAAAACGGTAAAGAGCAGCGAAATCATTTTGGGCACATAGAAACTTCACGACAGGACGAACAAGTCGATGTGTAAATTGTCTGGAAATATTCCATAATTCGTCGATAAATTTCAAATTTCAATTTATCCGATTCTCGATTTGCTAAGTGGATATCTCTAAAACCGTTGGAGATAATTAAAAACGGATTGCGGCATTGTTTTCAGAAGGTCATTTTCCTATAGATACACTAATTGTGAGTAGTTCTGCCGCGGTCACTGCCGGCCCTAAGCCCGAATAAAATGTGGAGGGTTCTTAGGCCAGGTTAGCTCCCAGCCTAAGGAAAACAACACCTACGGCTCACAGAAAAGAAGGCCCAGCCTCGGAAAATGGACGGATCACTTTGGAAACAACCTGCGCGAGGAAAATGATTGAGCAAAAACGGAAAACTACTACTAGAATAGCCTGCTGCAATGTTACATCATGGAACGGAAGGGATCACAAAGTAATCTTGGAGATGAAAAAGCACAAGATAGATATATCCGAGAAACGTAAAGGTACGAAACAGGGCACGACAAAGTACGAAAACTATATCCTACTCTATAGTGGCAAACCGAAATAAGAAAGGAGCCACTCGGGAGTCGGTATCCTTTTACACAAAAGGTACACTGACATAATAGAAAATGTCGACTACGTAAGCGACCGAATATTGAAAGTCACGCTTACCTTCCCCAAGGGCCCATTGCATCTTGTGTGTATCTACGCCCCGGACATGTCCAAACCAAGAGAAGAATCAGACAGTTTCTATGAGAAGCTACAAAACACCATTGGCCAAATAAACAACAATGGAAAAGTAACCAAATTCGGAGACTTCAACGCGAGAATCGGCTCAGACAAAATACCTGGAGTTTAACGAGCAAGAAACGAACTGCGGATAAACAACACCTATTTTCCTCACAAAGACCAACATAAATACACTTTCTGCAACACCAGAGGCCAGCAATCAATGATCGATTACATAATAACAAATAGATATATCACACCGAATGAAATACAAGACATAAGCGTACTAACCTCTGCTAACACCGGCACAGATCGCAACCTAGTGCTCGGAAAGTTCGTCATAGAGAGGCATAGAAGAATAAAGCAAAGACCGATAATGATACATCCTAGAATCATTGGATAATGACTGCACCAAATACCTATATGAAAGCAGACCTATGAGAAAGCATGTAAGTGGAAAACTTACATCGGGAAACATAACAGACAAGAATGTGGAGGACAGCTGGAATATAATTAAAAGATGCATACAGGAGGCGTCTAACGAGTCAATGGGGAAAAGAACCATAAACTTAAACTCGCAACACAAAACCAAGCCCTGGTTTACACTGGAGGTAAAAAATGGAATGCTACCTACCATATAGAAGTACACCAACAGAGGAAAACTGCAATAACTATAAAGAAACAAGAAATAGAGCCAACGCGGCAATCAGAAGAATCAAAAGGGAATACTGGGAGAAGTTTTTCACATACATCGAACACGATCTTTATGGAGCCCAGAGGAGAGTTTGGAAGATGCTGAAAACAGAAAGAAGTCCGTACACGAATACATCCAGACTAAAAAGGTTCCACTGAACGAATGGGAAACATATTTTGGAAACTTATATGACAACAGTCACAGGAATCACAGGAAGCAGAGGAAGAAATCACGAATAGATTAATGGTTACAGAGGAGGAAGTTAGGGTGAAGATTAAAAACTTGAAAAACAGAAAAGCTCCGAGAGTGGACGAGAACCCCAACGAACTCATAAAATATGGAGGTACAGAGCTAGCAAGAAAATTAACGGAACTGTTTACCAAAAATAATAACCACATCCAGCCAGGGCCGGCAGGTCAAAATATGCCGCCTAAGGCGAATACAACTTTCGCCGCCCCAATTTGTAATTCGTTAGACAAATTTAAAGGTTCTATATCGTCTGTTAGGTACATGTGTAAATCCTGACAATTTTTAAGAATTTCGTCTGATTTTTTTTGCGCTAATGATGGGATATCGTATAAAATTCAAAAATTTTATTATGATTTTCCAATTGTGTAAATCTTTCTGTAACAGAATTAGTACAAATATTTAAGCGATAATAAAAAACTTTGATTACGTGTCCAACAGCAGGTGTTACCGCATAGAGGTTCTAGCAAAATAATTTCAGGCAATCTTCTCCGGTATAAGTGATGAATTTACTCAATAAATCATCAAAAGAACATTTTATATTAAAGGCAAAACTGTACGGTACGTGTATATGTGTTTGGTTGGTACAGCTATTGTCAGGGTTTGGTGAGCATGTATCAATCGGTTTAAATATTGATTCAAAATCTGCGTATACAACAACGCATTTTTCTATCGTAATTTAGGAATTTTAATATATCCCCCGGGACCATATCACCTCTCCTGTTTTTAACAATGTCTTTTGTCGGAATAATAGTGTATATTTTGTTGCAGTCATTCAATTTATGTTGATTGAAAGACGACTCGTTTGAAAAAAAGGTTAGACAGCCATCACATAAATATTTTTTTTCGTGGTGCGATGATATTTGAGTTCTTACAAGTCGCCAAATACTTATTTCCATTTCATTAGCTATTTCTTTAGCTTTTACAAATTATTTGCCCAAAACTATTTATACGAAATTGCATCAGAAACAAATTTACGCTAGAACTAGAAAAGAATAGAAACAATGTTTGAATGAATTTGAAAAAAATTACTAAGTTCACCAGATTTTTTGGCTGCGTCGTTTACAACTAAATTTAAAGAATGGCAGGAACAGGTTACGAAAAAGGGCTTAGGATTCTTATCTAAGATTCGTTTTTGCACACCAGAATGCATACCTTTCATGTTTGGACCATTGTCGTATACCTGGCCAAGTATATTTTTAATTTTGAAACCTAATTTATCTAATTCTTGCAAAATTAAATCAGTTAAACTCTCCCCAGTTGATGATTCTACAGGTAAAAATTTGATGAAATATTCTTTAGGAACAAATTCTTCACTATCTTTATTTAGAACGCGAATAACAAGATACATATGTTCAATTCTACTGGAATCTGGAGTGAAATCCAAAATAATGCTGTAACATTTTGGAAATAATATTGGAAATAATAGTAACACGTACTTTTTCTCCCAATAAATTTATTATGTTATTTTGAATTTCTTTGCTCAAATAATGAGAACAATTGGGATTTTTTGAAACTGTGTAAATGCTCACTAATAAATGGATTAAATTTTTGGCAAAATTCAATAATTTAAAAATAATTTAAAAAAAATTCTTTGATCTCATCTTTTGTGATTTTGGAATTTCTTTTGATGACATCTTTTATTTAGAAATAGAAGGTAGAACTAAGAACCGGTGGAAACTCACGAAAAATGCGCTGCTACAAAAATATGCCGCCCTAAAAATATGGCGCCGTAAGGCGATCGCCTGTCCGACCAGGCGCACGTGCCGGCACTGCATTCAGCATACCAACAGAGTGGCACAAAAGTATCACCATACCAATCAAAAAACCAATCCGGAGAACTACAGAGGCAGGGTTTTTTTATGCACCACCATGAAACTGCTCACCAGCATTGTCAAAAGCATTCTAGAACGCACCATCGAAAACAAAGAAGAACTATAAGGATTTCGGAAGAACAGATCGACAACTGATCCCTTGTTTATTTTGAGACAGGTAAAGGAGAAGGCGATCGAATTCAGCTACCCTGCGTACCTGTGTCTTATCGACCTAACTAAGGCATTCGACAAAGTACAGTTGCCAGACAAATTGGACATATTAAGAGAGAAACAAATCCCAACATCAATCATAAATATAATCAGAAATCTGAACACAGGCAACACTACAAGAATAAAAATGGACCAGCAAACAACATAAGACATACCGATACTAACAGGAATAAGACAGGGTGATAGTCGCATCCCATTCCTTTCTAACCTTGTCATGGACGATGGGAGTTGGAGCTCTGCCTCACATGATAACCAACCGAATTGAGCCTTGGCAATAAACAGACCTTAAGGTCTTCTATAAATATAAGAAGAAGAAAAAGAAAACGTTTTGGTCAGCATCGTAGTTTACAATAGAAGGATTAAATGATTTAACTAGTTATAACCTGAAGAATACATATGAATGTAAATGTAATACAAAAAGTGTAAATAGAGTTAAGCATGAAATTTTAGAAATAAATCGACAAAATATATTTCCTATATCTATTTTATAAAATTGTATAATAATCTCTTATCGCTTACATCTCATTTTATTCCCAATTTAAATCTATCTATAATTTAATATATTTCCCTATTTTACACTGTTCAATTAATTACAAGATAATCAACACAAAATTGGTATATTCAACGACTTTCTCCACTTTTCCTCGACTGCAACGTAACGGGCCGCATAATTTTAAAAATCATAAATATTCACCGTTTTATTTACAAAATTGTCGTAAAATAATTTCTTAAACAAATCGAACGGACTCAACACGTTTCTAATGAATTTTCCGGAAACAGTTATGCAACAGAAAAATCTAAAATCAAGTTGAAACGGCCGCGAAATCGACAAGAATGCGTGAAAATATAGCTTACAATAAATATTTTCTCCTGAAGAATTGTCCGAAGACAGATTACACCGAATAATGTGATTGTGCAATGCAAACAAATTGGCGATTCAAATAATTTTTGTAAACATTTTCTAACGTAAATTATATTATATATTACAACAATTAACTTTATAACACACAATCTTATAAAGTTAATTGTAGTTACACTGATTTATTAAGGCCGATTCTCATATACGCGACACTCAGCTACGCGACGTCACGCGACATCGTCTGTCAAATAATGATTATATTGCTCTAAATGGGCACGTTCTCACTATGGCTATGCGAGAGCTACGTGACGTGCCCATTTAAAACAATGTAATTATGGCATTATTTGATGTCGTACGACGTCGCGTCGCAAATGGCAATCGACCTTTAAAGTTTATTATTCTCGCGTCAGTAAACATCAAATTAAACACAGATACAAATACTATGACTACAAACATTATATAATATTTGAACAAAACTTGGCCACTTCCACTGCATTCTGTGATGCTTTATGAAGTTCATCTTCTGTGCTGGAGATCGGACACAGTCTACACTGAAGCATCTGTTTCACAGTCTGGTTTTCTCTAGAGTCACACTGAATGTTATCTTCTTTAATGTAGCCCCCACTTTGCAAGATTGGTCTTAGATTTGCTCACTCCTGATCTTAGTCTATTCAAGAATTTCCATGTTAGCCATTCTTGATCATGAGTAGGAGGTAAAGTTTCGACTATCCTTGTTATCCCCGGTTAGATTAGGTTGCCCTTCGCCAAGCGGACAGATAAATCAAGACAACATACGCGCAAAGTCTCGATCCAATATATAGCGGTGGTGGCGTTACTACGTAAGTGCCTAATATTTTTACATAATTATTGGTAAAACCCGAGTGAAATTTTAAATTCATAGTAAATATGGATTATCAGGTATTAACCGTCGCAAGCATCATATTGAACTGTTGGAGTGCAAATAATTTTACGATTTACCCTCACTATGATTTCCTATTTTCTAAATTGGTATTCAGGCTATATTGTTGGACAATATCAAAGATGTCATATAAATTTAATAAGTGATTTGTGTAGTCTATTATTGAAATAAATGTTTCCAGATGAATTCATACGTTGCGTTTGCCGATGAAATATTGTATTAGCATTTGTATACCAGATTTTGTTCTTGTATATACACAATCTATTATTCAAGCATTTCTCTTTTATCCAATTTATGATTTACTCAAGATTTTTACTGTCTCGTTAAGCAACACTTTACTATCCACATTTCTAAATTTTGCAATGTTGTTCTTAGAAACACTGTCTATCACCTCCACAGCAAATTTATTCCCGGATTACCCCCGCGTTTATGTAATTACCTCAATTAAACGCCAATAAAACTTATTTGTTTATTACGCCACGTAATTCTGGCAAAATAAATCAATTAAAGCGTTAATTACGCGAACACTGTGTTATTCGAATGCATATTGATTGCGTAACAGAGAATATGCAATCGCTGAAATGTTCCTTACTTTGTACGAAGCAGGAAGCGAATTCCTAAACTTAAAATAATAAAAAGAGAATATTGACAAGCTTTCTCTGCATCAAACCGCAAAATTTAAATTTAATGGCTGCAAAGTGATAATTACTAATATTATTTTATGTTTGCGTTTGTGTGAAAGCTTTTTATGCGGTGGTAAAATACTTTACGGATGAAATTGAAAGACGACAAAACTCAGCGGTTTAAGTTATTGCCTAATTAGGGGAATAATTTAATTGCTCGAGTCAATTAATGCTCGTATATTTACAGTCAGCTTAATTCTAAATAGTCAATTATATAACCCAACCGCTCGTAATCTACTTTATATATTCAAAGGAATTCTTCATCTTCTTCTTTAAGTATCTATCCGGATGTTGGGGATTATGTTAGCTATGCAGATTTTGTTGTCTGTGACTCTAAACAGTTTTGCAGATGGGATTGAGAACCAAGTTCTTAAATTCTTCAGCCATGATGTTCTTGTTCTGACTAGATTTCTCTTCCATGACGCTTTTCCTTACAATATTAGCAGTAACACTTGATATGTCCGAAATATTGGAGTGTTCTGGTTTTTAATATTATTATTAGTCCTTTCTCCTTCCTCATTCGTAACATGTTCCACCCATGAGATTTTTAATATTTGAGGGCAGAGCCACATCTCGAAAGCATTAAACGCAAAGGACACGCGGCCAACCCTTGCGAATCGAACGCGGGTAATTTCGAGCCTGTGGGCCCGGAAACGGCGAAACGGCAGCTGAAAGAGTGACCCCACCTACCGGGAATGCCATCGGACACATTTCAGGCAATGAAGGGTGACTCCGTCGTCGCAGCGAAGCGAGGCCCATGCCAAAAAACTCGTATCGAAGGGGCCCACCGACCGGCGCAGACCGTATCGCCACCAGACGAAATCCGGCCCCTCCGGTTCGGAAATTTTCCCAAAAAGTTTTGAATTTGCCGATCTGGTGCGAGACCGTCTCAGAGACATGCCCCGCGTATTCTGTCCTATGCTGACGGAGATCCGAATGTGTCTCGAAAAATGCCATCCACGTCGGAAATTTCGCAAAAATGGCTCCTCCAGGGATTTTTGCGTGGAGGTCATGTTTTCGATGTTTTTCGGACCTGGTGCCCGAACCCGACGGTCCACGTCGATACTTGGGGATTCTGAAGATAGATCTTCATAAGATGGCTGTGCCGCGCACGCTGGCGCCAACCGCGGCGAAATAGGAACGGCAAAAATAAGGGAGTTTTTCTCCAGCCCGACTCTACCGCCTCTCGCGGCGGCGGCTTCAACCCTGGCGCGACAGCGCCGCCGCGGCCTTGCGGCCGAAGGACGCCCGAGGACGCCGAGGTG
Source organism: Phosphuga atrata (assembly GCA_944588485.1). Classification (NCBI taxonomy): domain Eukaryota; kingdom Metazoa; phylum Arthropoda; class Insecta; order Coleoptera; family Silphidae; genus Phosphuga; species Phosphuga atrata. The sequence goes on from OX155894.1 coordinate 77,803,484, forward strand.
CACCGTTCGGGGCTGCGACGTCCCGCAGGCGACAGGCCGCAGGCGACCCGACGAATTTGGTTGATTTCAAACAAAAAAAATCAGTTTTCGCCGGCTTGTTGCCGGTAAAAACTAATATTTTTCCCAAACGGAGACCGTCTCGACGGACATTTTGACGTGCGTCGTTTTCGCTCGCGCCGAAAATTAGCCGAATTTTGGTCGGATATGTAGAAAAAAACTAAAAAATTAAATTACGACCGTCTCTGATGGGTGATGTTAAAAAAAACCGTCTCTGATGGGTGATGTGCTCCTCCAAGGACTTTCGCGTTGAGGTCAAGTTTTCGATGTTTTTCGGACCTGGTGCCCGAACCCGACGGTCCACACTTGGGGGTCCACACTTGGGGTTCTGGAGATGCGGGCGGCTGCGCCGCATACGCAGGCGCTACCCGCATCGAAGTCGGTAGCAGGACGCCGACTCCAGAGCCCTTCAAGTAGGAAAACGGTTTTTTTCGCCGATGGTGCCGCCCTCCAGGTGGATTTTGAAAATCCGTGTGCGTGGGTCGACGGGGAATTCGCTCCGCTTTCGTGCAATCGCAGCAATCCTGCAACGGCAGCGCTGCGACACCTCCTCGGACCGCTATTGCGAAATAAGTATTATTCCAGGGGCATCGCGACGCCCAGTAAAACAATGTCGTTTTTTTTCGCTCAGTCGGCTCAGGGACACGACGTCACACGTTCCGACACCAGCCGGAAATCGGCGGAAAAACGGAAAAGTTAAGGGAGTTTTTCTCCCGCGCGACTCTACCGCCTCTCGCTGCGGCGGCTTCGACGCTGGCGCGTCAGCGCCTCCGCGGTCGAAGGACGCCCGAAGACGTCGACGTGCGCCGTTCGGGGCTGTGCGACCCGACAAAGTCGGTTGATTTTAAACAAAAAAAAAAACAGTTTTCGCCGGCTTCCGGGCAAGCCAGAAGTTTCCGGTAAAAACTAATATTTTCCCATACGGGGACCGTCTCGGCGGACATTTCGACCTGCGCCGTTTTTGGTTGCGCCGAAAATTAGCCGAGTTTTGGTCGGATATGTAAAAAAAATTAAATTACGACCGTCTCTGATGGGTGATGTTAGAAAAACCCGTCTCCGATGGGTGATGTGCTCCTCCAAGGACTTTCGCGCGGAGGTCACGTTTTCGAGGTTTTTCTGGCCTGGTGCCCCAACCCGACGGTCCACGTCGACACTTGGGAGGTTCTGAAGATGCGGGCGGCTGCGCCGCACACGCTGGCGCCACCCGCGCCGAAATCGGTCGCAGGACGCCGACTCCAGGGCCCTTCAAGTAGGAAAACGGTTTTTTTCGCCGATGGTGCCGCCCCCAGGAGAATTTTGAAAATTGACGGGGAATTCGATCCGCTTTCGTGCAATCGCGGAACGGCGGCGCTGCGACAACTCCTCGGACCGCTATTGAGAAATAAGTGTTGTTCCAGGGGCGTAGGGACGCCCGGTAAAAAAGTGTCGATTTTGTTGCTCAGTCGGCACTGCCGACTGAACACCCCGCGACCGGAAATCGGCCGAAAAACCGCAAAGTTATGGGAGTTTTTCTCCCGCGTGACTCTACCGCCTCTCGCGGCGGCTACTTCGACGCTGGGGCGTCAACGCCGCTGCGGCCTTGCGGCCCAAGGACGCCCGAAGGCGCCGACGTGCGCCGTTCGGGGCTGCGACGTCCGTGCGACAAATTCGGTTGATTTTAAACAAAAAAAAAAACAGTTTTTGTCGGCTTCCGGAAGTTTCCGGTAAAAACTAATATTTTCTCAACGGCGGCGCAGTCACACCTGCTCGGACCGCTATTGCGAAATAAGTGTTATTCCGGGTGCGTCGCTACGCCCGCTAAAAAACTGTCGATTTTTTCGCTTAGTGAGCTCGGGGACGCGACGCCACGCGTTCCGACACCACGTAACCGGAAATCGGCCGAAAAACGGCAAAGTTAAGGGAGTTTTTCCCCCGCGCGACTCTACCGCCTATCGCGGCGGCGGCTTCGATGCTATCGATGCTGTCGCGTCAGCGCCGCGGCGACCTTGTGGCCGAAGTATGCGCGAAGACGCCGACGTGCGCCGTTCGGGGTTTCGACGTCAGGGTCGCCTGCGGCTTCACGACAAAGTCGGTTGATTTTAAACAAAAAACAATTCAGTATTCGCCGGCTCCGGGCAAGCCTCGGCGGATGTCTCGGCGGACATTTCGACGTGCTCCGTTTTCGGCTGCTTTGGTCGGATAGTTTTGGTCGGCAATTTTGGTCGGATATGTAAAAAACAATAAAAATCCAATTACGGCCGTCTCTGAGGGTGATTTAAAAAAAACCCGTCTCTGATGGGTGATGTGCTCCTCCAGGGACTTTCGCGTGGAGGTCACGTTTTCTATGTTTTTCGGACCTGGTGCCTGAACCCGACGGTCCATGTCGACACTTGAGGGTTCTGAAGATGCGGGCGGCTACGCTGTACACGCTAGCGCCACCCCCACCGAAATCAGTGGCAGGACGCCGACTCCAGAGACCTTTAAGTAGGAAGACGGTTTTTTTTGCCGATGGTGCCGCCCCAGGTGAATTTTAGAAATCCGTGTGCGTGGGTTGACGGGGAATTCGCTCCGCTTTCGTGCAATCGCGCAACAGCGGCTCTGCGACACCTCCTCGGACCGCTATTTCGAAATAAATGTTATTCCGGGGGAGTCGAATCGACACTTTTCTACCGGACGTCGCGGTAAAAAAGTGTTAAAAAAAACTAAAAAATTCAATTACGACCGTCTCTGATGTGTGATGTTAAAAAAACACGTCTTTGGTGGGTGATGTGCTCCTCCTGGGACTTTCGCGTGGAGGTCACGTTTTCGAGGTATTTCGGACCTGGTGCCCGAACCCGACGGTCCACGTCGACATTTGGGAGTCCTGAAGATGCGGGCGGCTGCGCCGGACCATCCGCGCCGAAAGCGGTCGCAGGACGCCGACTCCAGAGCCCTTCAAGTAGGAAAACTGTTTTTTCGCCGATGGTGCCGCCTACCAAGTGAATTTTGAAAATCCGTGTGCGTGGGTCGACGGGGAATTCGAGCTGCTTTCGTGGGAGCTTTTCGTTTCTCCCTTCAACTGGAGGAAATAACTACGTGGTCGTGTTTGTTGATTTTCACAAGGCATATGCCTCCATCGATCGTGAGTCATTAATGAATATTATGGAAGAGTTTGGGGTGGACGATACATCAAAAGAACTCTCACTAACACAGTGTCAATAATAAAATTTATAGGTGAGATCTCAGAACCCTTTACAATCAGAACGGGCGTAAGATAAAGAGATGGATTGTCCCCAATCTTTTTCAACTGTATTTTGGAAAAGGTCATTCGAGAGTGGAGAAAGGTGTTAGTCCAAAAAGAAACAAATGAGGAGCGATTCAGACTTGGTCCTAAGAACAAAGGGGTGTACATTAAAGCCCTGGCCGTTGCAGATGAACTGGCCATTTTTGCTAACAACATAGAGTCAGTAGTCAAGAATATCAATAAGCTTATAGTCAAAAATAGCTGAAAAGGTTGGACGCCTGATTTCTATTAAAAAGACAAAATATATGAGGAATATGATGATATACGATGGACCTGAATGGATGATCACCAATCCGGGAAAAATTGGACAAGTCAAGAATTTCAGGTATCTCGGTGAAGTCATCCAGGAGAATGGATTACAAGAAGAAATTAATGTCAGGATAAAGAAGTTAAGCCAGCCATACGAACTGACAAGGAATACCTATAACAAAAAGTCTATAAGTAAAAGGAGGCAAGTTCAGACTATATAATGATTTTAAAAAAAAACAGTTTTCGCCGGCTTCCGGGCAAGCCGGAAGTTTCCGGTAAAAACTAATATTATTCCCATACGGGGACCGTCTCGGCGAACATTTCGACGTGCGCCGTTTTCGGCTGCGCTGAAAATTAGCCGAGTTTTGGTCGGATATGTAAAGAAAACTAAAAAATTCAATTACGACCGTCTCTGATGGGCTATGTTAAAAAAAAATATTTTCTAGAAGTAAATTTTTGCTTGATCAAGATAAAATGTAAAGTTTTGATATTTACTGTTGTTTTATATTTTTAATTGATTTAAATTTTGACACATTTTTGACCCCTTTTTAGTACAGTGACGGCTCGTTACTCGTTTAGTAATTAAAAACGGATTGCGGCATCGTTTCCAGATCATCTTTGAAACCAAATCCCGCCAAGACACCAGCATGTGCCTTTCACTTGAGAAACAGGGAAGCCTTTCGTTAATTGAAGGTAGTGTGGTCAGGAGTAGAACTGGAGCACTGTTACACGCCAAAATTTCTACGAGTGACACTGGATAGAGCTCTTATCTACAAGAAACACTGTCTGAAAACCAAGTAAAAGTTTCCACCAGGAATAATCTTCTGAGAAAACTGGGGTAATCAACTTGACACCATTCGAAAATACTATTCCGCTGCAGAGTACGCCTGACCGGTTTGGTATAACTCAACTCATGCTAAACAGGTGAACGTATCTCTCAATGAAACATGTATAACTATAACTGGATGTAACTGAGTGCCTTTACCAGCTCGCAGGAACAGCCTGAACCACCCTGTATTCGACGAGAAATAGCTTCAAACAAGGAAAGAAAGAAAGCCGAGCAGGAAGCAACCCATCATCTAGATGGACATGAACTACAAGCTCAGAGGCTGATGTCTAGGAAGAATTTTCTAAGAAGATCCAAAGAATTGGAGACTAAATGCGAAAAAGCCAGGTTAGAATTATGGAAAGCTAAGGAATCTCTTTCCTTGGTCTGGAAAAGTATAGCCGAAAGTTCACCTCCCGGTCTTGATCAAGGATGGTTAACATGGAAATCCTTGAATAGATTAAGATTAGGAGTGGATCTCCGATTAAGATCTCTGGATTAAGATCTAAGAGCAATCTTGCAAAGTGGGGCTACATTAAAGAAGATAGCATTCAGTGTGTCTGTGGAAAAAACGTGACTGTGAAACATATGCTTCAGTGTACAGTCTACACTCCGATCTCCGATGATCTCCGGAGTCCGATCTCCTGCACAGAAGATGAACTTTATGAAGCATCACGGAATGCAGTGGAAGTGGCCAAGTTTTGGTCAAATATTATATAATTTTTGTAGTCATAGTATTTGTATCTGTGTTTTATTTGATGTTTTTCTGATACGAGAATAAAATAAGTTCAATATTAGTTGTATGTATGTTGTATGTATGTAACGATCAAACGAGCCCGCCGAAGGCGTGCGAAGTTCGATCGTGATTATACGAAACGTCTCGTTCGAAGATGATTTGTAGTAGTATGCTCGTCATTGCTTACATTTCACACTTTTTAGAGTTTGAAATTTGGCGCCCAGGCTAGTGTGGACTAGCCGGCCCGGCCCTGCACAGTCATATTTTTAGAGATTTTTGTAGTTGAGTTTTCCCTGCAAGATGATCTAGGGTATGTTTATTAACGGGTACATGTAGGGAGGGAGATTGATCATCTTCGAACGAGACGTTTCGTATAATCACGATCGAACTTCGTCCGCCTTCGGCGGGCTCGTTTGATCGTTCAATTATACTACACGTCTCGTTCTCGATGATTTGTAGACTTTTAGGGTATAGGAAAACTCATTCATTTATCATGTTACATGACTTGAAACCATAAAGAAAAGAGTTACCGTGCGTAAGATAATACAGATTTTGCGAACGTATCGTTATTATCTTGGATCGGACGATTGTAAAGTTTTGCGAAGGTCTGTGACCGTCGAGGTCAACCAGCAGTACGTCTGGTTGTGTATATATATATATATATATATATATATATATATATATATATATATATATATATATATATATCTACTTCCAAAACCAGCCACTGATACTGCAGCATATTTTGTACTATGTGATGTGAAGTGATTTGTATCAATGCCTGCTTTAGACAGCAAGGATTTTTCCCAGTGACCAATCGTTTGAGAAGTTACGTTTTTGTATGGCTTGATGTTTGATATGAGTAATTTGTTGTTTTGCCCATTTCTTAGGTCTTTTGTCTTATTCAAGTAGTGAATTACAGCTGTAGGGGCACATAGGCCAGGTTGTTCTTTATACAAAAGGTAGTATAAGCTCTGACTTATTTCTTCCTGGCTTGGACATTTTTATCAGGTCTGGTATTTTTATTGTTATTTTCTATTTGTCCATGGATATGTTTTTTTATATTAATTAGTGCGATAGTTTGCTGTGCTGTAGGTAAAATAGTATATTATATATTATATTATAAAATAGTATAGTAATAGTATATTATAAAATAGTATATTATATTAATGGTAAGTAGTGGTTTAAAGAGCGGGTTCCAAGGGTGGGTTGACCACAATGGTACCATGACTGATCCCTCAGCTTTATCGGTTATTATTTTTCGCGAGTTCTAAGGGTAAGTGCGAAAGGAAGAAAAAAACATAGATTTTTCATTGGTTCACATAATAGTAAATACATTCACTGTCATCACGTTTGGATCTGGAAAACGAGAACAAAATCTAGGGCATTTTTGATTCAACCTTGATGTTAAAAAGTCAATTGAGAAAATTACAAACTTGATTGATTTTTTCAAATGACTCTTTACATAGCTCCCATTCAGTATCTATATTAGTGATTCTCGATGCTAAACCAACCTCTTCATTCATAACTGACGGGATGTTTGACGCGTAAATCCAGATTTTTCTGCTCTCGCACCATTGTCAGACCTCTATTGCTAATGCATTTAAGTGGGGATATTTAATGACGCCTGTGCTATTGATATAGGAATTGGAGACGTATTATCAATTCTTAAGAGAATTTTGCCGTCTGATACTTTGTTCGCGAAACATCTTAGACCAAAGAACGTTGCTAATACTTGTAGATAGTTTATGATAAATTTTCTTTCCACTTTCGTCCAGAAACCATGAGCGTTTACGTCATTGCAGTGTGCACTCCACCCGGTCAGAGATGCATCTGAAGATATCTCAAGTTTAAACTGAAGTGTTCTATTTAGGTTAGAACCTGTTGGTGTATTTATTTTCCACCAATACAGTACTTCCATTATTAGTTTATTGACATAATTTCTACTGTCGTAGTCGTTGTCACATAAAATTAAGGCTAGTTATTTTTGCCTTTCTAGTCTTTTACAGTAGATGGATCCATATGCCACCCCTTGGCAAGCTGCCGTCTGTCAACACAAGTCTAAAATCTACTGATTTTATAATAAAAGCATATTTGATTTGATGTTTGTGAACTTTTTTGGTGGTTTATGACAAGGCCCAATTGTTTTTCACCAAATTCATACGAATTTCCCACAATTCATAGATCATCAAGGTAAATAATTGATAAAGTACCTAGTTGTGTGTATAAACAAAAGGACTTGTGCATAAACCAAGGGAAGGCATAAAAAACTGAAGAGCTGCCTCTTAAATTAAAATTTTTAAAATAGGAATAATGTAGTAAATATCTTTTGTAGTATCTTGTTGTATCTTGTTGTTGTATCTTTTGTAGTAGATATCAAGTGTTTGGTGGACTTAATATCTTCCATTTTTTTTTTAAATTAATAATAAATCTACTGGAGCCGTCTGGCTTGTCAACTAAGAACAAAGAGGAAATGAACTCATTACCTTCATTTTGACAAGGCTCAATTACAGTTTTAGCTAAGAGCTTATTTATTTCATGCCTACTTTTTATAATTCCATTTTTAGCCCAATTTTGGTCTGTTAGTGGTTTTGTTTGATATGGATTTCTCTGGACGGTATTTTATAACCCTTCAGACTATCTAGGACAAATTTATCCTAAGTAATTTATTCCTAGTTTTGCGTAAAGTATTTTAGACAGCCTGCTGACTCATCTACTTCCTTAGGGGCTGCTGGTGATTTGATGACCGACTCGATGCTTCTGTCGTATTGTAACTCTTTCATTGAGGTTTTGTTTTATTGGAATTTTCTTTTTAGAGTGAGAATGCTCTCCTAGCATTAGTTGCTTTTACGTCTTCAGTAAGAGCTATTTCTTGCTTTTGGGAAGAAATTTATCGGAATTTTATCCAGATTTTCTTCTAAACAATGAAATTGTTTTATAATATAGACCTTTATTGTAAGTATTTTTGTAACTTCGTCTAATGTACAGTTTGTCGTATGGACTGTTAGTCGTATGAACAGTTTGTTGCATGGACAGTTTGTCTTACAGATAGTTTGTCGTTTGGACAGTTTGTCGTTTGGACAGTTTGTCATTTGGGCAATTTTTCGTATAAACAGTTTGTCGTATAGACAGCTCTTTGTACATGTTATTTCTGTACAAAGACATAGGGTGAGTGTACCAAATTCCGACCAGTTAGGTAAAATTATGAACTTTTTCCCCCCTCTCGCAGTCTGTTTAATATTTGATGACATTTTTTTTTGTATGTTACCAAAAACTATCACAAAGTAAGAGGTAATATTGCTGCTTAAAAATCTAGGTCACAAAAAATAAAAATCTTCCATTTTAAGAAAATGTTTCGAATGTACCATTAGCCGACCATTAGACACCATATTCCGACCAACTTTTGCTCCAATAGACGACCACCACAGAAAATAGTACTAAAACTATTGTTGCTCCTTAAACAAAGCGTATCGTGCTGGAAAGCAAGTATGTATATAATAGGATTAAATGCTAAAATATTTGTTTGTAATTAAAAAATAAATAGGTAGGTATAAATTAACCACAATATTGTACAATATGTATATACAAAATATTTACATTTTTCGAAGAATTTTTTTCATAAAACATAAAATTGAAAGATTAAACTTAAAAAAATTATTTTCTATGTTTATAAAAATAAAAAAAAATAAATGTACATACACTTTATTGAAATGTATCGATTTTAATATCGAACGAGACAGCGGACTGTTGTCTTTTGGTGCCCCCACAAATAACTGCATTCAATTTTTGTTTATTTGATTTTTGGAAATTACAGAAATATCGGGATTGTTGGGAAAGATAATCTTATTATTCGTTTTAAAACTTTTTCTTAAACAAGAAATGTCTTCATGTTCAAAATTTAATATTTTGGCGGCATAATTCGCAGAAGCACCGCCTTCCAAAAGGGAATTCAGCTAGATTGAAATCACCTACTTTGGCGTCTGATGGGTCAAATGATTCGCCTGTGTCTTCCGGGGCCATAAGATCATTTAAATCAACCTCCGACTCTGACGAATAGACTGAATGTATTTGCATTTTTTGTTGCAGTAGGAGCTTTTTACAGCCCAAAGCTTTGGCAAGTTCATACTCGTCTTCAGAAGAACTTTCAATAATTTGTTTTTTCTTTGTTAATTTTTTTTTTTCTTAGCACCCCCATTTTCTTTTGAAGTTTTCTTGAGTTTTTCTAGCTTCTTTGCTTCCCTCTTCAACTTGCGCTGTTCTTTTAGAGCAGCTTCTTGTCGCTTTTCTTCCCAATATTTTTTCCACTCCCCTGCTCCAACAGCGTCTGGAAGTTTAATTTTCCTCCGGACATTTTTTTATGGGTGACTCTGAAGGCCTGACAATTGAATTCGCAAAAGCAGGGCTTATTTCGGATGGAAAACGTAAGTTTTTTGCATCAGTTTCTGTGCTTGGAGACAGCTCATTAACACAGGAAATTTGATCTCCTAGGATCAAAGGGTCTGTGCTTGGAGTCAGCTCATTTGCATAAGAAATTTGATCTCCTGGGACCAAAGAGCTTGAACAAATGCTTTCTATGGGATCTTCTTGTGTTGGAGAACTAAGCGCCACATATTTTTTTAATTTTTCTCCATAAATAAAATAATTCTTTTGCGGATTCGTCTCCCAAACATTCCTCTCCAGACTCTCTGAACTGTAGCACTCTGCCTGATGGGCAAATTGATTCCAGGTACAACAAATGTTGTGGTTCAAACTTACAAGGTTTGTCAATGATTGTAGAGATGTCATTCATACACCTGCTATAATCGATGGCGTCTGCGTTGAAAGGAAATAAGCCGCACTTTTTAAAACCATTCTGAATAATCACCTTTGTAGCAGCTGAAAAAGCAACTTCAATCAAACTACTGAAATTAATTTCACAGTTCTTTGTCGAGATTTTAATTTCCAGTCTTCAACAGTTTTCCGCCACTCTGCTTTAATAGGTTTAAAAACAGAAACATCGGCGGGCTGCAAAATGTTCGTAGCGTTAGGAAGGAGAGAGTACAAGATTATTTTATTATCTTCGCAGAGCTTTGCTGTTTCGTAGTTAATGTGAGATTTGTGTCCATCAATAATAAATAGTACTTGGAAGTTTGTGTTCCTTTGCTTCAAATATTTTAACAAATCATTTGCTACATAATCAAAAAATACTTTAGATGTCGTCCAACCTGACTGAGACCTTCCCACAGACTAAACTGGATTAATATTTCTTGATATCTCAGATGGGATTCGTTCATATGGGTAGACAATACATGGTGGAGCCATTTCGCCATTTGCCAAAAACGTCCCAAGTACTGTTATGCATTCTTTTTCTTTACCTTTTACTTCATACAGATTCTTATAACCTGTTGGTCCAATCACTAGAGATGTTGCCGGGTTGGTCTGAAACGCAGATTCTTCTGAATTTATTTTACGACTTGGATCATTTAACAGCTCAGGATCTCCAACTTCTTCAGTAATATACTTTAACAGGTCCTGGTGCCACTTTCGAATTGCCGTTTCTGTAAGGAGTGATCTGCTCACACTTATAACTTCAGCTTTTCGCAAGGAAATTGAAGGGTGTCTCTTAAAGAAGAGCTGCACCCATTTTCTTCCAGGACGGCTGTTTGTGAACGAAGTTTTCCTGTTGTCTTGGTTAACAATTTGTTGGACAGCATCAAGAACTTGCCTTGGTGTAACAGGAATACCTTTCTTTGACATAGCCATTAGCCATAAAACTAGTAATTCATCCTCCTGGAAACAAATATTGAGAACATTAGAAACCTAATTGGGATTTCAGATGCCCATAAACTAGGATTGCGTTTGTTTTCAGAAATTATTGAAACAATTGTTACACCTACCGCATTGGTCAGCATAGTTGCAGGGCCTTTTTTTGCACCAACACCACTTTTCCCGTGAAGCTTGTCCATAAAAGTAGCGTGTGGAATCCCGAATTTTCTTTCTGTAGATCGAACTCCAGCACCCGCCCTCACCTCTTCAATTACTTTATGCACATCTTCAGATGAGTAATTGACCATCTAAATAAAAAAGACATGCTTAAAATCTTTTGGTAAGGCATTGGGTCATATTAATTTGTAAGAGTGTACCAAAAGCCGACCACCTGGTCGCCTTCGGGTGCACCGTAACAAATGAAAGTGCCATCACCCGACCAAGCAATAATTGTAAAAAAAAAATTAAAAAACCATTAAATTCAGTACTTATCCTTTAAATATAATATACATACCTTCATAAAAATCCTTGAAAATAAATAACTTTAAAATAATGTATTAAAAAAATAAAACAAAAGTCATGTGGTTTTAACAACAACAATAACAACAGACACCTTTGATAACCACAAAAAACTCAAACCTTTAACCTAAAACAGTGTTTTTTGTAAATGTCAATTTCTCTGCTTACCAAATCGTGCTAAGAAAGAAAGTACAGTTGGTAACAATGAAATTCACTTTGCCGCACTGGTCGGGTTTTGGTGCACTCACCCTACTTAAGTGTGAATGAATCACCACACTTAAGCATTTTTCAAGTAAGTGTCCCGTATAGAGGCTAAATACTCTTTATGTGATACTGGTTTCATATGGAAACTCATATATCTTTTTTGTTCTACAGACAGTTTGTAGTATGGACAGTTTGTCATATAGACAGTTTGTCGTATAAACTGTTTGTCATGGACAGTTTATCGAATGGATAGTCTGTCATATAGACAGTTTTTGTACATGTTGTTTTTGTACAAGAAAAAACATACTTAAGTGTGAATGAATCACCACACTTAAGCATTTTTTAAGTAAATTTCTCGTATGGAGACTAAATACTCTTTATGTGATACTGGTTTCATATGGAAACTCATATATCTTGTTTGTTCTACAGGCAGTTTGTCGTATGGACAGTTTGTCGTATAGGCAGTTTGTCACATAGACAGTTTTTGTACAAAAACATACCTAAGTGTGAATGAACACTTAAGCACTTTTTGAATAAATGTCTCGTATGGAGACTAAATACTTTTTTTTTGTGTGACACTGGTTTCGTGTAGAAACTCATATATTATTGTTATACAGACAGTTTGTCGTATGGACAGTTTGTCGTATAGGCAGTTTGTCATATAGACAGTTTTTGTACAAAGAACATACTTAAGTGTAAATGAACACTTAAGCATTTTTTAAGTAAATGTCTCGTATGGAGACTAAATACTTAAATACAGTTTGTCACCTGGACAATTTGTCGTATAGACAGTTTTTGTACATGTTGTTTTTGTGTAAATAGTTAAGTGTGAATGAATGAACACACTTAAACATTTGTTAAGTAAGTGTCCCGTATGGAGACTAAATACTTATATTTATGTAATATAGGTTTCTTGTGGAAACTCAAATATTTTTGTTATGCAGACAATTTGTCGTATAAACAGTTTGTTGTATAGACAGTTTGTCGTCTGGACAATTTGTCATGTAGACAGTTTTTGTACAAGTTGTTTTTATGCAAAAACACACTTAAATGTGTTTGAATCTCCACACTTAAGCATTTTTTAAGTAAATGTCTCGTATGGAGGCTAAATACTTTATTGTTATTATGTTTCGTACGGAAACTCATATATCTTTTTTGTAATAGAGACAGTTTGTCGTTTGTATGTCTGTCATGTAAACAGTTTGTCATATAGACCGTTTGTCGTATGGACAGTTTGTTATATAGACAGTTTTTTGTACATGTTGCTTTTGTACAAAGAAAAAATAAAAAAACATATTTATGTGTGAATGAATCCACACTTAATCATTTTTGAATTGTCTCGTAAGGAGGCTAAATACTTTTTATGTGATACCTGCATTTCCATTCTGATTTTTTATCAGTGGTTTTTATTTAATTCTGCCAGTTTACAAATGATGTTTTTGAACGCGTCCACAGATGGCTATCCACTCAAGGTATCGGAAAGACATGATCTTAAAACTCAATGTTATTTTTATGGTTTTTGTTGAGTGCCACGAAGGTGGACTGAAAGCTATAGAATAACTGACAAATTTCATAAGAGATTTGTTTTTGGTAGTCCTAAAAAGACTCATTAGTATTATAGAGTTCCGGAAAGGTTGAGTATATTTATATATTCAAGCTTTGTTCCGTCTTTATTAAGTTTATCTGATTATCTATAATGTTGTATGGTTTTACCAATTCAGATGTTTTTGAGGTTATCGATCTGTTTTCCAATTTTTTCCAGTCTTCCATCCGTTTTTTGTTTCTTCCTATCTCTTTTCGTAATCGTGAACATGGTTTTCTCTTCTTCTTATCTCCTGACATTTATACCTTGTATTCTTATTTAGATTTGGTAATTTTTAATACTAAGAGTACTCAGTACGTTTGAAACGTCAAACACAACGAACAAATATGACTGTACAGGTCCGGGCCGGCTAGTCCACACTAGCCTAGCCGCCAAATTTAAAACTCTAAAAAGTGTGAAATGTAAGCAATGACGAGCTTACTACAAATCATCGAGAACGAGACGTATAGTATAATTGTATATATAGCGTGTATGCTTTAATATCCTTCATCAGGTTATATGAATTTGGGAAGTGCAAAATAGGTATTAATTAGTAAAACTAAGGATTATAATGTCCGTGTAGTTGATTAATTACTAGTTAAGCGAACAAGATGTTATAAATCAGGGATATGCTACTGACATAGTGATGAGGATCACTCTGTGTCTGGAACTGAATGCGAATGAAAACAGTTCGAGATACTTCCTAAGGAGTAATGAATGAAACTACTTAAAGCTTATAATATTGAACTTTTACTTTCTCATATGACATGATTAGATGTTTTTTTATAAAATATATCAACTAGGTTTTACTCGGGATAAGAATAAAAACAGGAAATCAAATGTATGTGGATCGCACTCGATATTAAGTAATCTCTCGAGAAACAAACCCGTTGAAACAGTGGTAGATGAAACTACTCAATCTCGGATAGAGTGCATAAACCTATCAAGTAAAAAATTATGCTAGTTACGTCAGCCATAGATCACTTTCTTGGCTAATCTCCACGTGTAATGGAGCTAATCTATATGAACTAGTTAGTTAACTTGCTAGCTAATATAGTAGAAAAAATAATCTTTTGATCTCGGTTTTAGATACTTTCAGAGTTAATTTTATATGTAAGTAATGAAATGTTCTTATTTCTCCGTTAAAAGCTTAAAAACCTAATTAAATTTACTTATCACTCGAATTTATTATTCACAAACAAAGTTTTATCGAATTTATGAAACATATATAGATCTTGCTTCCCTATTTACGACCTTGTTTCAATAAGTCGCAACTTTAAACTACCTCAAAAGACTGAAGAAATAAATTAATCTTGCTGCTAATTAATTTATAAAAATAAATTGTACATCATAATGAACTGTAAAGTAACTTTCGCATTAAACCAAGAAAAACTGAAAAGGTTTCTCTCCGTCACACTTACAATTAGAGTTCCTAAAAAACGACACAGAAAGTAAACTTTATGGATTAACAGTAATAAATTACTGTAGCATTTCTAATGAACTTCACAGCCAATTTGTTAATTCGATTTTTTGTTCCGTTCTTCTTAATTTACGTTGTGTCTGTGGGATTATTTCGCTCACTTTTCGCTCGATTTCTTTTTCCCTCGATCGAATTATTCTGATTAACGGATTCCGTTTCGATCGCCGCAAGAATATTAAAGAAGAGCAAGAGACGAGCAACCCAATTTTATTCACAATAACACAAACATTTTCCCTATTACGGCTGCGACTTCCTTTTCACATCGTTTTAGCTAAGAAAGTGCCGAAGAACATTTCGTTTTTTAAAACAGTTGAAATAACTACACGGATATCCGTTCCGGCACTCGTATGGAAATTTATTATCTATATGGGATATTGTTGTCCGGTTTTCATTTATATTCTTTGACGGGAATTTATACAGTTAGTCAAGACAATTAATTAATTTCTTCTTTATTTGGGAGGCTAATGATCTAAAAAACTAGATATACATCTGCCGCATTGAATAAATCTATTGTTAGTTTACGTAATGAAAATATACAAGTAGAATTAATTTAAATACAACCAAAATAAATTTTAATAATGCACGGAATTTATCAAACCGACTATTTCAAGCAGAAAATGTATATAAGCCTATAATAAAAAGCATATTACGCAATTTATTACAGCCGAATCAATTAATTTAATTATTAATAGGATTGCTGTTCAACGGTTTATTGAGAAAGGTCAATATATTAATTGACAGACTTGCATATAAGTTAAATATGTGCAATTGGCTATATATACTTTATTGGTTTATTCTATAACTTCTTTAATGGTCCAGCTCATTCTTGATAAATATGCTTCTTCTTCAATCTAGTATTACCTATTTAGTTTTTAGTCTTCTGTCTAGTATTGCCTATCGAGTGTTGTCGCAATCCGGAAAACCGGATCCGGTTATCCGGCGGATCCGCAATCACTAAACGTTTGCCGGACCCGATACCAACCTACTGGATCCACCAGATCCGGTACCAATATACCGCATCTGGTCACCGGATCCGGTGATGTTAAGTAAAATAATCGCGCTGTTTCATAAGGTATTTTAAATGTGTGTGTTGGTGCGCATTGTAGTGCGCCCACATATGGTTTTTTTAAAACCAAAATTGATTTTGTGATAAATAATTAAATTTAAAATAATTAGCGTATTTGTTGGTGTATAACGCGACACTTTTTTTTCCAAAAAAATTGACTTTAATCAAAGGTTCGAGTTATAGGCGCACAAACAGTGGGTTGAATTTTAGGGTGCGCCTCATGCACCGGCAAATACGGTAGTTATAGTAAGTTGATTAAACTAAATAGACATTTAATAGTATTTTACGCAACGAGAGTTGTAAGCAGCATATTACATTCGAGCGGAACAGTTAACAGCTGCGTGGGTCGTGCGTATTTCCGCGTATACGTAATTGCCTTACAACTCGAGTTATGAACTATACCTTAACTACGACCACACTAATTTGTTTCTGTTTAATAATAACAAATTTATTTCTATTAGGTACAATATTTAACATTATAATAAACAAACAGTTGTATTTTCATATATAACGGTTACTCGACGTTATTTTACCTGATAGAAATGAAAAGAAATATATTTTTATTGGTTACATACCTTATTATTTAGTACTTATATACGTGATATACACCCCTCTCGTGGTTGCAACCGCTCGTTACCTCTACGAGCTCTTGAAACTCATTTCATGTGGTCAGTTACTCCACGTTCCTCTGTCCTGTTCTTACTCTGTCCAGTCGCTTGTCTTTGCCTCCTTTAAAATCTTGCTCCTTCATGCCTCTATCTTTAGGTTCTTAATGTCTTTTAATACCTGATCCTGCCATCTGCTTTTCGGTCTTCCTCTACCTCTGCCAATCATTGGTCTTTACATTGTAATCAACTTTACCACTCTGTTGTTTTCCATTCGATATATGTGGCCATACCAGCGGAGTCTTTTATCGCCTTAACAATATTTAGTACTTATTTGGGTTAAACTTGAAATAGAGTGCTCATAGATATAGGCAACCCAATGCACGCAATGTGAATTTCCGTTAGATTGAATTGTGGCACGAGGGCGCTGAACGTATGAGCACGTAGTAGCAGCTCTCAACCAATCAACGAATCGTAAACCATACACACGTGTGTGTCATCAATCATTACTTATTATTATTCGCGGACTGTTACATACGTGTGTGTTATGATGTACTTACATAGTCCACAAACTGTACAATAATGGGTATTTACAATTGTGATCGTAGATAAATATATATTATTTCATTAGACAGATTCATCTTGATGTCTGTCATAAATATAAGAAGAAGATTTGTTCTCACTGTGCGGCTATTTGTAGGAATTTTGGAAATCTAAAAACCACAAATTTCTCCAAAAAGTCCAAATTTTGAAAATCTAAAACCAATTTGTTAATATTTTGAAAAATAAGGCAACGACATATGAATTAAGATGAGGTTGAAATTTTACACAATTAACATTTGTACACTCTAACTATTTTCCTGTGTGTGCAACTATTTGAAGGAATTTTGGAATTCTAAGAAACACAAATTTCGCCAAAAAGTCCAGATCTTGAAAATGTAAAACCAATTTGCTAATATTTTCAAAAATAAGACAGCCACAGATAAATGAAAGTGAGGTTTGAGATTTTACGGAAATAACATTTGTAGACTCTCAATAGTTTTTTTTAGTGTGTGACTATATGGAGGAAATTTGGAAATCTAAAATTAAAAATTAAAGGTTTCTCTAAAAAGTCCAAATTTTTAAAATCTAAAACCAATTTGCAAATAATTTGAAAAATGTGGCATCGACATATCAATGAAGATGAGGTTGAAATTTTACAAAATTAACATTTGTATACTCTAACTATTTTCCTGACTGCGCAACTATTTGAAGGAATTTTGGAAATATGAGAACCACAAATTACTACAAAAAGTCCAAATTTTGATAACCTAAAATTGTTTTGTTATTATTTTGAAAAATACGACAGCCACGGTTCAATGAAGATGAGATTGAGATTTTACAAAATTAATATTTGTAGACTCTAACTATTTTCCTGACTGCGCAACTATTTGAAGGAATTTTGGAAATATGAGAACCACAAATAACTACAAAAAGTCCAAATTTTGATAACCTGAAATCGTTTTGTTAATATTTTGAAAAATAAATGAGCTGCAGAACAATGAAGATGAAATTGAGATTTTACAAAGTTAACATTTATAGACTCTCACTAGTTTCTTTACTGTGTGACTATTTGGAGGAATTTTCGAAATCTAAAAACTACAAATTACTCCATGAAGCTCATATTTCTAAATTCTGAAACCGTTTTGTTAATATTTTGGAAAATAAGGCAGCGCCAGACCAATGAAGATGAGGTTGAAATTTTACAAAATTAACATTTGTATACTCTAACTATTTACGTGGCTGTGCAACTATTTGAAGGAACTTTAAGAACCACAAATTACAGCAAATCAACGCCACAGTTGCAGAACTGGGAATCGACATAGTAATAATCAGCGAACCCAACAAAAACTTGATCAGCACAGGCGAGTGGTTTGGGGAACTGAACAAAGACGCCGCAATAAAAATCGTAAATCCCAACTTATGGTAGACTTCCGAGCAAAGCGGCTCTGTCATCACTAACGCAGCGTCAAAGCCGCAGCGACATAGCGATAGTATGATGCACTATGGAAATTGTATGAGGCGCTCAACGTCAGTGCGTCAGTGTCGTTGTGCTTGAATGGCGCCTCATACATTTTCATAGTGCACAATACTATCTCTATGTAGCCGCGTCAGTATCGCTGCGTTAGTGACGCCAGAGCCGCTTTGCTCGGAAGTCGACCGTTAAGTGCATTAGACAGTGGAAAAGGGACAGGGTGCTATTTTTCACCAAACAATAGCCTACAACAACTTGCAACAAGCATCCTTAGCCGAAATAAGTGACCACGTCAAAATGCACAACAAACAGAAGTTCAAAAGTTCACTAGAATCAGAAGCTACTGGGGAAGTCCTGCAGTGAACCTAAGAGGTGGTGGACGTAGGGGGTGACTTGGTCGTGGATTGGCTGGCAGAGCTAGACTTGTACATTCTGAATTTCGGAACCACAACTACCTTTGCAACGAAGAGGGGCCAAATCCATCATAGACCTAACGCTAACCTAATTTCACACAAGCTTTCGGACAAAGTAAAATACTGGCAGCTATTAGATAGAGAAACACCAAGCGATCACAAATACATTTACTATGTCGTAGAAAGTAATGACAGAGACCTCTTCACCGAAAAGAATACCAACAAGAGATGGTCTATCAAAAATCTTAACGAAGAACTGCTGGTTCATCGATTAGAGATGGAGATGAACGGCACAAAAGTAAAAATGAAGACGAAATGATCTTATCGGATCTGTGACCACCAAAACATGCAACGCAATTTTGCCAACCAGAAATAATCCTGAGGATCTATATCTCTGCTAGGCGACAGCACCAAAGAAAAGGCCGAAATACCAGCTTCTCACAAGAGAATCTAAGAGGCGCATACACCCTGGCCAAAAAAGCGCTGAGTAAAGCCATCAACGTGGCAACAGAGAGCATTGGAACATATTATGCAAGAAAATTGATAACGACACTTGGAGCGAGGCTTATGCAATTGCAACTAGAGATCTCAAAGTCAGGTACCCAAACCTTAAAATATCTGTGGAAAAGATGTGGATGGGTATCTTTCAAGAACGGTGGAAGAAGGCAAAACTGGTCCTCTTGAGGAAAGGTACGAAACCTCTCGGAGAAGTCACCTCATATAAGCCACAGTATCTATTAGATGTTTTTGGAAAATTGTTTGAACAGCTGTTGCTAAGCAGGACAAAAACGGAACTGAGAAAAGAAACAGATCTCTCTGAAAGACAATATAACTTCAGAGAAGGATAACCTACTGTTGACACCATCAGAAAGATCCTCGAGGTAGCTGAGGATCGCTACTTCCCGGATCGCTTTGAAGTATTTACTGGGTGTTCCTGTTATTATACATAGCTTGACGGGAATATATCTGGTCATCCTGCAAGCCAGGCTCGTTTTTGGCCCCTTGAAACAGGTCGTCGGACCTGCGTTGAAAAATCAAAATTTTGATAACCTAAAACCGATTTGTTAATTTTTTGTAAAATAAGACAGCCACAGATCAATGAAGATGAGGTTGAGATTTTACAAAATCAACATTTGTAGACTCTCACTATTTTCCTGACTGTGCAACTATTTGAAGGAACTTTGGAAATCTAAGAACCACAAATTACTCCTAAAAGTCCAAATTTTGTTAACCTATAATTGTTTTGTTAATATTTTGAAAAATGAGAGAGCTACAAACCAATGAAAATGATGTTGAGATTTAACAAAATTAACATTTGTAGACTCTCGCTAGTTTCTTTACTATGTGACTATTTGGAGGAATTTTGAAAATCTAAAAACCACAAATTGCTCCATGAAGCCCAAATTTTGAAAATCTGAAACCGTTTTGTTAATATTTTGAAAACTAAGGCAGCGCCAAATCAATGAATATGAAGTTGAAATTTTCCAAATTAACATTTATAGACTCTCACTATTTTCCTCACTGCGCGACCATTTGGAAGAACTTTGGGAATCTAGAAACCATAATTTTCTCCAGAAAGTCCAAATCTTGAAAATCTGAAGCCATTTTGTAAATATTTACCATTTTGTAAATATTTAAAAAAACAAGGCAGCGACAGATTAATGAAGACGAGGTTAACCTTCCGAGGAGCACGTGGAATCCGCATCGGACCCCAGAGCAAACTTTTCTCCATTATTTTTTAACAGTTTGAGCGCAGCGGCTGGGCTTCTAAGACACCTCTTTCTATTATATTTTATATGTTCTGCACAAATTTGGATTTATTTCGACTATCGCAGCCTGAAATATATCACATCAAAGACAAAAGTCACTGTCAGCGTTTTCAATGGGTAGTCTTGACACGATGGATCATTTGGTAACAAATTATTCGTGCATAAGAAATACTAGGCGCTGGCCTATGATGTTATTTTTCAATGTGTTGGATGTGGGTGCAATTGCTTCATATGTATTGTGTACCACATTTCATCCAGAGGGCTTGCCAAAAACAACCGCCAAAAGGAAAATATTTTTGCTACGACTTAGTCGCGAATTAATAGCTCAAAGCATCGCAGTCCGTCTACAAAACCCCCGATCCCTGCAGAAGAGAGTAAGATAGGGAGTAAGATTGGGCTATATTGCAAAGAGTGTATCACGAATAATACGACATAACTCTTTTAAATTTTAATTATAATTATTATATTTTTACATATAAATTTCTGTTTTCTTATTTTTAAA
This sequence comes from Phosphuga atrata, assembly GCA_944588485.1. Taxonomy (NCBI): domain Eukaryota; kingdom Metazoa; phylum Arthropoda; class Insecta; order Coleoptera; family Silphidae; genus Phosphuga; species Phosphuga atrata. Next base: position 77,824,513 of record OX155894.1, read on the forward strand.
TAAACATTTTGGTAGAAAAATATAACTTTGTTTTTTTAATTCACCTAACATGTGAGGTAAAATAGGAAAAAACTATAAAAAAACCATATGAATGCATGGGATCCGCGGCGGACCCCAGGTGCTGCTTAACCCCTGAACATACAATGACGTATCTAAGACGTCATGGATATGTGATAAGATCACATGTGTATAGATAAGTCAACGCTTATTTGTTGACATACAATGACGTCTTTAAGACGTCAAGGATATATGATAAGATCACATGTGTATAGATACGTCAACGCGCATTCGTATGTCAAGGGGTTAACGTGGGTTACAATGACGTGCTGCTCGGAAGGTTAAGATTTGACAAATTTAATATTCAGAGACTCTCGCTATTTTCTCTAGTGTGAGACTATTTGGAGGAATTTTGAAAATCTAATAACGTCGAATTTCTCCAAAAAGACCAAATTTTGTAAATCTGACAACGTTTAGTTACTATTTTTAAAAATAAGACAGCGACAGATCAATGAAGATGAGGTTGAGCTCTAAAACATGGGACCGTGTTATAAGCGCACAAAAAGTTAGTTTGACTTTTAGGGTGCGCCTTATGTACCGGCAAATACGGTATTTACAGTAAGTTGATGTAAATGTCCATTGAACTAAATGAACATTTAAATAGATATTTTATTAGACAGATTCATCATGATGACTGCCATAAATATAAGAATAATATAAGACTAATTAGCATGCTCAAATACCTAATAGTTGTAATCTCAATCTCTTGTTAGATTTAATTCCATCGATTAGATTTAGATTTTTTATTTTAGATCGTTAGATTTAATTCACTAGCCGGATTCGGGAGGATCCGGCTGGATCCGGGCGGATCCGGCCGGATCGATGGAAACTCGGCCGGATCCGGAGGAATTCAAAATAACACCGGATAGCAATCCCTAACTGTATCTGATCCACACGGCTCACTTCAGGTCCGGTCGGGTCTGCTCTCTCAGCCCGGTCATTTTTCCACATATTACATACAGAACGGAACGGAGCCGAGCTAAGCTAACACAGTATGTGCGTTTGTATTTAAATACACGTGTTTTATATTTCTGCTGAAAGGCTAAGCTGAGAAAATACGAGCGGATCCAGTATGCGACGTATAATAATGGACGTATAATAACTGACGTGGAGGACAAACTTAAAAGGTCATGTATACTTTCTACCTTCTTAGTTTGTCATCCACGTGAGTTATTATACGTCCATTTGTATCCATGATAATATTACTAGCTACCTTGACCCTGTTTCATCCAGCTATTTCCTTTATCTTCGATGAACTCTTCGATGATGAAAGACCTCCAAATCCGGTTTTAGAATCAAATAATGTGCACAAAAAAATATTAAAATCAGAAATAGTATATGCCCTGGAAACTATGAAATCCGGTAAAGCTGCTGGTCCTCATCAAATACCAATAGAGCTTATCAAACTCTTTGATGATGATGTGAATCGAATGATGTGATTCACGAAAAGACTCGAGGAAGACATAAGCAACACAAAATTTGGATTCCGCGATGGACTTGAAACACGAGAGGCGATTTTCGCGATTAACATTCTTTTCCAGCGCTGCACACTGGGACGGAGTACGAATTTACGGCAACAAAAATAGAATTGAGGGGTGCCAAACCATAACGTTTTAAGTGCCAAAAAAATAAGTTTTCAGTAGACACAAAAAACTATTTTAATTGTTAAGTAAAAAACGAATTAATTATTACAGTTTTTATTAATAAACTGGCATTCAATACACGTAATTAACATATGAATGTTTAATCTGCCGAAACACAGAAATAATTTTATTATTTAAAAAAAAATAATGAAAACGACAAAATGTTTTAAGTGCCATTATTTATGCAAGTCATAACGTTGTAAGCGTGTTTTTGCTTGCACTTACTAAAACTTAACTTAAACCTTTAAGATTACTTATTTAATAAGGTTTTCAAAAAACAATTTATTTTCTCCTGCTAAATACGGCAACATGGCACTAATGTCTTTTTTTTTCTCGGCAGATAAAGGTACAGGTATTTCCTTCATCTCGATTTCCAAGCTCTCAAAATTCGCCATAGTAATTCCAGGTTTAAGCACTGATGTTGCGATCCATGGATCGTGTTCGTTGTAATTTTTCTTTGTATAAATTACACCAAAATTTTTAAATGTGACTCGAATCATAGTAGCCGAAGATATCTGCAGCTTTTTAGTATTAATCATCGTGCTGTCAAGATTCATCCAATGAAAAAACGTTTTATTATCCACTACTAAGAATGGATTTTTCTTTCCAGCATTCACAACAAGCTCAATGAGGTCTTTTGGAATAAGTTGCTTTGAACGCTTTTTTGCTTTTTCTATAATAGCAAAATCACGATCACACGCGAGAAAGGTATTTCCCTTCACGGGAAATTTATGAGTAACTTCCGTGAAAAACCCTTTCGCAATCAAAACGAGGTACATAACAAGTACAGCCTGGTTCTTGTTTAGCCCACCACAATTATCTGACCAAAGAATTAATTTTTGTTTACTTGTAGTGTGTCCTATTTCACTAGCTATGAAAAACTTGTAGAGACAAGAAGCTATTTCGTTGGATCCCCTTTGCCCGACAGTTTCATTCTAGAGAAACATGATACCCTTTCCTTCATCTTCCAAATAAATTCCCATATTGACGCAGGCAAGCTGCCGACTATAGTACATCTGTGTATGGGTTAATGTTGGAAGGTACATCTGTTGCTGGAGATCAAATTGTACCACTCGAATATCTGAATCACGGCTTCTGGATTCTGTTCCATCTTTACTCATTTGTTCTCTTGCCATGTCAGCTTGTTTGTGATGAATATCCAATCTTTGCTTAGCAAGGGTTTTTACTTCTTCAGTTGGGACAGTATCTATTTTGACTTTAAAAGAGTCACACGTCGGGCATGTGTTAACACGCGGAGGCTTGAAAGATAGATTAAACTCAGTCAAAAATACTTCATTAAACCACTGCCGAGATACAGGTGGCTCAGATCCATCACTGTGTTTTTCCAAAAAACCTTTGTACAACTTAACCACACTAAGCTCTGTTGGGAGGTATATCCTATTGGGTGCGTCGTTTCGACTATAATGGCTTTCTTGAGCTGGTATTGACGATATGTACTTCATAATCTTGTTTTTCCATTGAGACTCCCGTCTTTGCCTTTTCCACCTCGTTTATCTTTTACAGATTCGTCATTCCTGTCGATTTTCTCGGACAAAAGCTGCACACGGCGTTGACTGACACCAAAAGTTTCACAAAAGGTTTTTTTTACAAACCTGAACTTCAGATTGTAAGATGCCTCTGATTATAAGAACGTATTTTAATGTGCGTTGTCGCCTGCTCTTGGTTGCATCATCATAACTGCCATGCCTCCTTCAGTTTATTAAGCAAATTCGGATCAGATTTTTTAGGTAAATCTGCTGTTCATTATAGTTGCCCAGATTCCAGAAGTCACGAAATAGCTTCTTACGGCAATCCAAAGTCAAACAAGTACAGGAAAACTGGCATTTACAGGATACCTAGAACGAAGTAAATATTGTTCACTGCATAATAGTCATCCATATAAACTTGAGTAGTGTAGCAGGTATCAACAAAACATCGAGATAATGTAAATACCTATTATACTCTCGTAATATTATTATGGCTTGATATTGTCATCAAACATACCTTCTGTGGCTCGCCTTTTTCGCGTACATCTTGATTTTTCGTATTCACATACTAAAAACCGCTGTTTTTATTAACTTTTTTAGAGTTTTAACTAGTTAGAGACTTAATTTCTTAGAGTTTTTTTCCATTTAGCTTTATTTAAAACACGTTTTTTGATAATCCCGACACTGACGTGCCTCCTTCAGCGGCCATTTTGAATAAACTGACATAAAAAGACATTTGCAGCTCACAGGGCACTTACAACGTTATGACTTTCTGTTTCGTAATATTGATAGTGGGATTGGTCACTGCGCCTGTACTTCAAGAGTGCAAGTAAACACCGGGACATACAACGCATTGCTGCAATAAAACGTATTTGAGTTCGTGTGGCACTTACAACGTTATGGTTTGGCACCCCTCAATTTTACAATGCCTCCCAATTAAGCCAAACCACTTAAAATGTTCTAATGAAAATTAGATAACCCATCAATAATACTATAAACAAATAAATGCGAAAATCCAATTCCATTGGTTGTGGGAACGTGTTAAACATCGCTCTTGTCCCTTAGGTACCAAAAAGGAATTAGTTGCGCTAGATTTAAAAAAAGTAACTACGTCTGTTTTGTGTTTGTGTTAAAAATTTTGGAACTTTTTAAATATGGAGAATATAGCTTCAAGTATGTATTTACATGTAATAATATCCAATTTGTAGAAAGTTTTAATCAATACGGTTAAAAAAAAGTTTTGTTAACGACTATCGTAAATTAAATTTTTTTGTAATAAACTGCAATAAATTGATTTTTAAAAAAAGTTCCGCGTAGTTCCTTTAAAATATATATTCTGTAAATCAAAATAAACATTGATTATTCTAGAAAAGCAAAAATCCCGTCCACATCGTTCCACCTTTCTGAGAATTACACCTTTTTTTCCAGGTAGTTGTGATGACCACCATTTGCAAGAGAGAACGTTGAATAGAGGTGAACTATTTTTTGTATTAAGAGATGAAAGTTTTTATAAGTTTTCTTCGTTAAAGTGTAATGAACAATTTTGATGATACGATAACGATGATTTTGACGAAGATCGGTTGTGAATTTGTAAAAAAATGTTGCACTTTTGTCATATAAAAAAAAAATAAAAAATTCCACTTAAATTTGCATTTTTAATTAATCGTGTAATCTAATATAATGACTAATTTAAAGACTAATTTTAGATCAGAATCATCAGAATGTCATCATAAGGTAATATGTGAGACAAAAAATTGAAAGCAACTGGATTTTATATTTGTCGCCGTAGTCTTGATACAAACCAAGAGGTGTATGCATGTTATATTGATTTTGAGAAAGCCTTTGTAAAAGTGAAACATGACAAATTACTTAATTAGTTTATTAAATTAATTAGTTATCTATATTGGGGCCAAAAAGCTAATACAATGGTAGAAAACCAACCAACACAAGAAATGGAAATTCGTCGTGGTGTGAGACAAGGTTGCATCCTATCCCCGCTTCTTTTTAATCCATATAGCAAAGCTATTTTAAGGGAAACCTTAGAAGCTGAGCCAGTGGGAATAGTTATAAATGGAGAAGTGATTAATATTTTGAGGTATGCTGATGATACTGTCTTGTTAACGAGCAATCTTGAAGACACACAACACATTATGGAAAAATTAGATGAGCGATGCAATGAATACGGACTAAAGATTAACTTTAAGAAAACCTGTAAGTTAATGGTAGTTACAAAGTTCCCGCAGAATCTGCAACCTGACGGTGGCAAACACCACGATAGAGAATGTGCTGACATATAAATATCTAGGAACTTGGATAGAACAAACGGGTGATCAAACAGGAGAGATAAGAACAAGGATAGAGATAGCCAGGTCAATATTTATCTTATCTTCTTCTTCTTCTTAGACTTTTGTATAGGCACGTGTGCCTGTTTCTTTAAGTTCCTCCTAAGTCTCTAATCTCCTGTGATATCGATGTCCAGTAGTCTGCCCATTTATTTGGTGGCCTTCGAAGTAGTCTTGAATTGTTGGGTCTTTGTGTCATGGCCCAGTTAATGATCCGTTGTGGGATCATGCGTTTCACATGGTCCCGCCAGTGCCTCCGACGGTCTCTTATCCAGCGTACGACATCCTGTATTTGTAGATCCTCTCTGATTGTGGAGCTCCTGATTTGTTCTCTCAGCGTGACCCCCTTTATCGCTCGTAGGGTGCGCATCTCTGTCGTTGTTAAGGCTTGTTTGGTAATTGCTGTGTCGGCTCTTGTTTCGGCTGCGTATGTGAGAATTGGTCTTATTGCGGTTTTGTATATTCGGATTTTACCTTCTTTAGATATAATATGCTTATTTCTCCACATTATATTGTTTATTGCACCGGATATTTTTCGGGTCTTGTTGGTGGCTGCTCGGGTTTCCATCTTAAGGTTTCTGTCGCTTGATATTTCTATGCCGAGGTATGTGAAGCTCATCACTTGCTCTATTACCTTACCGTCGAGTTCTAGTTTGCATCTTGTTGGGTATCGGCTTGCTACCATGCATTTGGTTTTTTGGTGGGAAATGTCGAGGTTGTACTTCTGTGCTGTTTCCGAGAATGTCTTTAGTAATCGTTGCAGATCGTCTTCTTTGTCTGCCATTAGCGTCGCATCATCTGCATAGCATAGGGTGTTGAAGGATTGGTTCCCCATTCTGTATCCCGCTTTAAGGTTCTTTACGTTTAAGGGTCGGGCTCATGCTGTCTTACACCATTGCTTACGCGCACCCTCTCTGGTGTCTTTGTTTTTATGATTGTGTAGTTGTTGGTGTTGATGTTTCTTATTGGGTTGGTTAGCTTTCCCCCCGCTCCTCGTTTTTTGAGTTCTGAAATCACATCAGCGATTCGGATTTTGTCGAATGCTTTGCTCAGGTCGACGAAGCACAGATAGGCGGATTTGGCAAACTCTATTGCTTTCTCGGTGATCTGTCTTACAGTAAATATTGTGTCTGTAGTTGATCGATTCTCTTGGAATCCTTGTTGTTCGTCATTTACCGTTGTTCGTTCGGTTATTTTTGGGGCCAGTATTTTTGTGAAAAGTTTTGCTGTGGTGTTTATCAATGTGATGGCTCGGTAATTTGAGGGGTCTGTTTTTTTACCTTTCGTGAAGATCGGGATGGTGATTGTGTTTTTCCATCTTACCGGCACTTGTTTGGATTCGACAATTTTTCTAAACAAGGTGTCGATTTCTGTTTCGAGTTTGTCGCCGCCGTATTTTAGGCGGCATTTTAGGCGTATTTAGCCGTATTTTAGGCGGAGTTCGTTGAGGATCTTATCTTCACCTGGTGTCTTTCTTGTTCTTAGGTTCCAGATTTCCCGATTTTTTTCTTCTTGGCTACTAAGCCAGTATGACTCCTCTATTGTCTGTTCGTGCGTTACGGTAGTGGTTCCTTCCTTGATGTGGTTGCTTTCTGTGTCATACAATTTCTTAAAGTACTTGGCCCATTCTTCAGGTGTTATACATTTTGTTTGACGTTGTTCGTCAACTGGTTGCTTAAACTTCCTGAGGATCTTCCAGATTTTCTTTTGACCGCCATAAGTCGTGCTGCAAGTCAATGCTGAGGTTCTCCCAGTATTGATCTTTTAGGTGTCGCACTTCTGTCTTGCACCTGTTGCTCACCAGTTTGTATTGGTCGTAAGCTTGAGGTCGTGAGTTCTCGTTCATATATTTTCTGTAGGCTTCTGATTTTTGTCGGGCTATTCCTTTTAGGTCTGGGTTGTACCACGGTTTATAATTATGTCGTAATTATCGTATAATAGTCGAGTATTACTGACTGATCTGCAGCCGATAGCCTCGAGAGCGCTGTTTGTAATGTTAGATTTCAGCTTTTCCCAGGCTTCATCTGTGTTGTTCTGGTCTTGTATGCTATTTTTTGTGCTACTCTGTTTTCGTATAGTATCCTTATGCCCTCTGTTTTTAATGCCTCTATGTTAAATTTGCCGCATTTTGTCGGCTCTTGTTGCTTGTGTCTCATTGCTTTGAATCGGTACTTGCATACGACGAGGTGATGTTCTGTGCCTATATTGGCTGATGGTATCACTCTTACGTCTATGGTTTTGTTTGGGTGGACTTTTCTGTTAGTTATTATATGATCTATGATGGATCGCTGTCCTCTAGTGTTTTGATACTTTCAATACATTTTTTGATATTTTTGTGTACTTTTGTTGGTCTTTGTGTTTAAAGTAGGTATTATAAATTCGTAATTGCTTTGGAATGTTGCTCTTCTCCAAATCTATTCATTACTCCTGGTATTATGTTGTTACCAATTCTTGCATTTGTGTCTCCGATTATAAATATTTTGTCATTGGGGTCGATTTCATTGATAGTTTCGTCAATTATATTGTAGAATATGCTCTTTCTTCTTGCGTTTTCGAGCTATCTGGTGAGTATATGCCGATGATGTGCAATTTTTCTTTTCTAAACTTTAATGTTAATAGTATTATGTTATGATCTATATACTTAGTTGTTTCGACATTTATATTTGTTGTGGATTAGAATTGCCACTCCTGATTTTGCTCTTTCGTTGTGTTCCTTTCCACTATAGCATAAGAGGTAGTTGTGTACGAGTATGTTGCCGTGACCCTTTTTCTTTGTTTCGGATAGGATGCAGATGTTTATTTTGTGTTTATTGAGAGCTTCTATGATTTCGTGTGATTTGCTATTCCATGTGCTTACGTTCCACCCAGCAATTCTAAGTAGAGTAATTCACTCTTTCGAAGTAGATTTTACCAGTTTTTCTCGTTTTTTCTGTTTCACGCGTGGTCGTCATCGTGTATCCGTCCTTCCGAGGCTTGTGAGTTCCTTCTGTGAGCATATTTCTTTTTTTTACAAGGGGTAGGTCGCTGGCTCTGTCCCTCAACCCTCCTCTTTTATCCGGGCTTGGGAGCGGCTATGATTTCACTGAGCTACTCAATCCACCCAGTGTCCTCATAGGCAGAGTTGTCAATATTTATATTTAAAAATTTATTTAAGCGGATTGTCCTCGATTTAGTCTATTTATCTATTTCTGTTTAATGCTATTCGCCTTTCTGTTTATTTTGTATAATCTTTGTCAGTCTAGTACTTTCGTATACATTGCCTTCTATATCGTATATTCACATCCATAAAAATTTAAGGAATACATAAACTATAATACCATAATAATTGAATGATACTATCATTATGTTATTAATATTTTTGTAGAATTATTCAATTGTGCGAATAAATTGATGCTCAAATGATTAAATGTATATTAACAGGTGTAAAACGTGCAAGAGAATGAGTAATGATCGGGCGACCTTCTCCCGATAAATGGCCTATTAGAGGCAATGAATAAGGTATATGCGAAAGAAACAGCAGCTAACAGCAGCAGCATGTTACAGTTAGCAGCGACAGGAATTTCAAATACGTGTAACTGTATATTGCACCCAAGCGGTCGCCGATCGGCGGATACATGTGCGAAGTGATGGATTTAAATATATCCAGACTCGGGTCACGTGTATTTTAATTTATTCTGACGTGTTAATACGCAAGTACGCAAATTCATACGATTCTGAAAATGTTAGTGGCAGCAGCAAGTTAACGACAGGGGAAAATATGAATGGGATTCTGAATGTATTTCATTGACAAGTTAATTGATATTTTGTAGTAAAAATATTTTTTTAAAACCTTCTCTGGAGATGTACAAAACAAGAAAAAATATTTTATTTGGTGATAGTTTCTTTTATATTAACCGTTGATAGCAAACGTGGTGTCAATAAAATAAGATTTTGAGTAATGATTTAGTAGAAATGCTGAAGGAAAGGAAATGCTGAAGGAAATAGAGATAATTAGATAAGTGATTTTATTTAATTTATTTCCTACTGCACTAGCAGCTTTATACGACACCCGATTAATTAATAACCCTTGTTTTAACTAGATTATGAAGTGAAAGCGCACTTGAAATGACTTGCACCACTTTTGCACTAAACATGTTTGTGGTATGGTTGCATTTAATACCTTACACCAAATTTATGAGAGACATATTTTCATAAGATAGTCAGTGTAGAAATTAAAATTAACATTTATTTTAGATAAACTTAATAAAGACAGAACAAAGCTTCTTCTTCTTCTGATGCCGTCTTCTCATTGAAAGTTTGCGACCACCTTTCTGAATCCTTTCTGTCTCTTGCCACATGGAACAGTTCTTCAACATTCATTCCTGTCCACTCTCTTATATTACTGAGCCAGGATTTTTTCTTTCTTCCTATTCCCTTCTTCCCCTCTATTCTTCCCTGCATTATGTTTTGTAGCAGTATATATTTGTCGTTGCGCAGAATTTGACCTATGTATGCTGTTTTACGTATCTTGATAATTTTTAATAGTTTCCTTTCATGTCCGATGCGAATTAGTACTTCTTCGTTCGTTATTCCATGTGTCCAGGGTATCTTTAGCATGCGCCTATATGTCCACATCTCGAAAGCTTCAAGCTTTATGATAGGTTGGGCTTTTAAGTTCCAGTTTTCTACCGGTACAGTGACACTGACAACACATAACACTCCATGAATCCTAATCTAATTCGCAGGCACAAACTTCCATTTGTAAACATTGAAGAGTATGCAATAAATGTCTTTCGAGCCATTTCTATCCTGATCTTGATTGCTCCATCTGGATCTAGTAGGTTATTAATGACTGTTCCAAGATATTTGTGATTTTTGAAACCGCTCTACTTGGTTTCCATTTAGTGCTATAACAGGGTAAGTATTCGGGTTTTTACTTATTACCGTGAATTTCGTTTTTTCTATGTTAATACCTACTCTTAGGCCCGCCATACACACAACGGTCCACATGACCGGTCTACCTGTGCAGGTTTGCCTGCGCAGGTAGACCGGAGCGTGTGTGGGAATAGACCTGTGCAGCTTCTTGCGTACGGTTGATCTGCGCAGGCATACCTGCGCATGTAACCTGTACGGTAGACCGTAACGTGTATGGCGGGCATTAGCACGCTTGGTAAACTCTCTCTAATAGTGTTTGTAGCTCTTCTCCACTTTCCGCCATTATTGCAGTATCGTCCGCGAATCTAAGATTATTAATTATTGCCCCTCCAATATCTCTTCTGTCCTCCATCGCCCTTCGAAACACAAACTGGGAGTACAAATTGAACAGTAGCGGGGCCAGGACGCAGCCTTGTCGGACGCCTTTCTGGATTCTGATTTCGTCCGTCTCCATATCTTCAACCCGCACTATTGCTGTTTGGTTAAAGTATAAATTTGGTATTAATCGTATGTCGCTTTGATCCAGATTAATACTATATTGGTTCTCGATAAGCTTGTCGTGTTGTACTCTATCAAAGGCCTTTTATAAGCCAATAAAACAGATGAATACATTTATATTGTACTCCCTACACTTCTGTAGCATTACTTTTATAGCGAAGAGTTTTCCGTTTCCAACAGCGTTCCTAATCCTACTCTGAAACCAAACTCCATCACATCCAATTGTTCTTCACATTTGCTGTATATTCTCTGTTGGATAATTTTTAAGAGGATTTTCAACGTGTGGCTCATCAGGCTGATCATCCTATATTCGTCACATGACTTAGGATTGTTTTTTTTAGGTAGCGGAATAAACAATGATTTTAATCCACTCTCTTGGAATTTCACCTGTTTCATATATTCTATTTAGAAATTCTGTAAGGCTGGTCAAGTTTCTGTCGTCCAATGTTTTCCACATTTCTATCGGAATGTTGTCGGGTCCTACAACTTTTTTGTTTTTTGCTGCTATTTTAGATAAACTTAATAAAGGCGGAACAAAGCTTGAATATATAAATATACTCAATCTTTCTGGAGCTCTATAATACTAATGAGTCTTTTTAGGACTACCAAAAACAAATCTCGTATGAAATGTGTCAGTTATTCTATAGCTTCCACCTTCGCCACCTTCGTGGCACTCTACAAAAACCATAAAAATAACATTGTTTTTAAGATCATGTCTTTCCGATACCTTGAGTGGATAACCATCTGTGGACGCGTTTCGAGATTTATCTCTCATCAGAACAGCGTTGCTTCCACGAATAACAATTTGTAAACCACTCACTTGAAAACCCATGTCATTCTAAAAATTAAAAAAAAAGTACCATGCACTTGTAACACAGTGTATTTTGTCAAAGTTTAGAAGTCGGAATCATTTCTCATAAAATAATGAAAAGACTCTAGAATTCGTGGTCGATCACTTCCTATAAATTATTAGGGTCCGTTACGATTTTCAGGGGTCAATTACGTTAATACATCTTTGAAATTACTATTTTGACCAGTACAAGTGTCAGAGAACGCTATTAGATGCTTTCTACCGACTACCTAAAGCACTACCAAGTCCTGACTGGAACCCGAAACCGGCCCCGGGCATTTTAGAGACCGATCGGCAATCCACGAGAAACGAAAACAACTAATGAAAATTTAGAATCATATGATAAACATATTTAGATCTATTGATGAATCTAGATATCATCAATAGATCTTTTTCTATCACCATTATCATGAAAGTGAAAAAAAGTTATCATGAATTTAAATTACAAAAAGATAAGCGATTTTTGATCATTTTTAGGCTAGAAAAGGATCTTTCACAAGCAACTTGACTCAATGATAACGTTAGCAGAAATTTGAACGCTAGTCCAATTAAATTGTAAGCATTGGTCAATAGACGGAGTAGGGAAATATACGATGTTCTATTCCCACCGCCACCACATGACCGGGGGTGTGGGGTTACATAGATCTCAGATTCCCTTTAGCGTGGGGTTACATAGACCTCACACCCCCTTTAGCGTGGGGTTACATAGACCTCAACCCCCCTTTAGCGTGAGGTTACATAGACCTCACACCTCCCGGGCAAGTGATGGCGGTAGGAATAGAACATAGGATCTTTCCACACTAGATTGTATCTATTCAAGATCTTAAAGCAGCAAATGGTGCAATTTTTGCATGTACTTCTATTTGTAAAAGCATTTCATCACTTCCATTATTTTCTATGTATATTTTATAATCTTCTAATTCAATTGTTTTAAGTTTATCCCAATGCAATGGCAATTTTTAATTCTCTGCGAGAAACGCGCGAAACCGTTCCCGCAGAGCTTTAGTTGGCGATTTTGCGGGAGTTTTCCTGGACGTCCCGAAAACGTCGTTTTTATGGGGTCGCGACGCCATCCTCAACGCAATCGGAATTAAACTAGAAAACTAACTAACAGGTTCTATGTCTAATCGAACCGATCCGTCAATTGGTTCGGATTGTTTTTTTTCACTTTTTGCGCACTTTTCTCTTTAAATTGCCACAGATTCACAAAAAGTCGTCGCAGCTTAAAAATTCTTGCAGGAATTGCTGCGGGCAAGTCTTCTGAAGAGAACGAATCCAACCTGGCGCACACTGGGACGGATTACGAATTTACGGCGACAAAAATAAAATCCAGTTCATTTCAATTTTTTTCTCACATATCACCTTATGATGACATTCTGATGATTCTAATATAAAATTAGTCTATATTAGATGTACACGATTAATTAAAAATGCAAATTTAAATGGAAAAAAAAATATTTTGCATTTTTTTACAAATTTTTCAAACATTTTTTTACAAATTCACAACCGATATTCGTCAAAATCATCGTTATCGTATCATCAAAATTGTTCATTACACTTTAACGAAAAAAGCTTATAAAAAATTTCTTCTCATAATGCAAAAAATAGTTCATTTCTAATCAACGATCTCTCTTGCAAATGGTGGTCATCACAACTACCTGGAAAAAAGGTGTAATTCTCGGTAAGGTGAAACGATGTGGACAGGATTTTTGCTTTTCTAGAATTGTCAATGTTTGTTTTGTTTTACAAAATATTTAATTTAACGGAACTATGCGGAACTTCTTTAAAACTCAATTTATTGCAGTTTTTTTCAAAATTTTTTGTGCGGCGACCTGGAGCCCGTTAAATAAGTGTAGGGCATCCGTGGAAGTGATTACAAAATACACCATGTGAACGGGACGGCGTAGGACGGCGAGCGAGAGCTCTAAAAACGTGGGGCGACGGATAAAGTGTCCTGGAAGAATCGAAAGTAAAAAAATCGTGATTTTAGGTTTCGGCCTGGTGCGTCCGAACCTGGGTGAGTTGAGTCGCGAAAATGGCACCGTTCGACGGGGCTCTCGGTTCTACACCAGAAAAATGTACAATCTCGTTTTGCGCCGCTGCCTCCGCTTCCATAAGGCCGTAGTGGTTTTAACCCTCTGGAGGGGGGCGGCAGGACGGATGACGAAACCAGGGGATGCGCAACGTGCGGACGGACATTCGCATTTAAAGCATCGAAGACACGCAGTTAAACCTGCAAAGATCTGGCGGCATAAGAAAATCCGTATTTGACCTTTTCAAAAACCCACGTGGTGCGGTCCCCCAAGTGAAATTCTGGAAACCCCACACGCATGTCGTCTCAGAATTGATCTAAATTTGCGACTCCGTCGTGACATGGCGATTCAGGCCGAACGCTTCAACACACGGATCCCAAAAGTTTGCATTACAAAAATTACCAGAGATCAGTTACGGCGAAAATGCCCGAGGAAAATGAAATTTACGAAAGAGTTCCGGTAGATAACTTCCCCCAAACCACTCTCGTCGCTGCGCGACTTTTGTCGGCGACGTTATTCACATTTTTCTGCGAATCCGGGTTCTCCAAATCAAACGCCGCTTGCGGCGGCGGTGCACAGTGGTCTGAATCTGAAAAAAGTTGGCAAAAAATCGTAAAAATGAGTCACTAAATGAGTTTTCTAAAGAATCTTGTAAAGGATACTTTGATGCGTGTTATTCTAAAAGAAAAGAAGGATATATTTTTTCCCTAAGACGCTATGCTCGTTCAAAGTTACCCTTGTCGTGTTGCGGCTGCGAAATATCGTTGTTAATTCAAGTGAGTGTAACTTTTGACTCGAGTGTCCTCTTTCAATTTTGTTTGATGAAGGGTGTTAAGGAAGGTGTGTAGAATATTTACATTTCTAACGTTTTCATTCATCTAAACTCGTGTGTGTTAGAAATCAAGTGAAAGATGTGTCTAGATATTGATTTTTCTTGTGAATTTTTTTTTGCAAATTAGCAAAAAAGTTACCACCGCAGCGGGACTCAAGAAGTTGAGATATAGAACATATAGATTACGATGTTTTATAATAGAATCTAGAAGAAAATCTTGCCCATGTCTGCCTCTGTACATGTGAGATTAGAAATACGATACGCATGAAGCCGCGCCGAGCAAATTGTTTGTTACTCTAAGATAAGAAACACAGTTGGGTTGCGGGACTACCTGCTATTTACAAGATTACAAGATTTGTTTGATATTTTTTTTTAATAAAAATTAATCAAACACATAAATTGGTTATTATTTCGCAATTGTAATATTGTAATTGTTATTACCAATATCGAAAACCCTTTTATATCTACCCATTCATATGAAATTCTGAACATGACTTACATCTTCAAAGAAGTGATTACCATTTTGAATTTTAAAATTGCATTAATAAGTACGTAATCAGTGACTTTGAAAACCCTATTTCTTTCTTCTCCTTCTTCGTCTTTTCCCGTTCATGCGGGCTCTACGTTTCTGACAAGTCGTTCCATTTCCACCCGTCCCAAATGGTGTTTTCTGTTAACTGCTTCACCCGAAGGTCATCCTGCACGCAGTCCATCCATCTTTTTCTAGGCCTTCCTCTTTCCCGTGTACCTCCCGATCGAGCACTCTACTCCTACATAACTCTCATCGCTTAGGGTGACGCCACACGATGCGTTACGTATGCCGGAGCGGTGCCCCAACGGCATCCTACATACAAATCACTATGCAATGTCAGATGATGCGTTGGGCCGTCGTGCGGCGTCGCACTGTGGTCACGCCGCGCTTGTGACCTGCGAGACACCTGCGCGTGGAGGGGAGATGCGCTGCGCCGCCGGAGTGCATAGTGCCGCCACCGCGGTATTGTATCGAACGTGTTTATTTTATAAACATTAATATTTATCTTTCTTACGATGAGTACCGATAATATTGATATTGAGTTCCTTATATCTTTAGTAAAAGAAAGACCTGCATTATGGGATAAAACACACGATGATTTTAAAAATAGGTTGAGTAATTGACGCAATGCCGCACCGCCCGTGTGGCACTCTATAGCTCGAATTAATTGCGGTGCGGTGACGCACCGCACCGTTAATCGTACGGCCTCGCTCTTAATGTATGCATACCAGAGCAAGCGTCTTTCTTGCACCTTTTTTGATATTTCAGTCACTTTTACGCTGCCTCGTATGAAGGTATTTTTGATGTGATCGTTTCTTGTAACACCACACATCCATCATAGCATATTCATTCGAAAACCCTATTAAATATTTTAATGAATACTTATACACTTTTAGGTTGAACGTCGTAATCAGTGACCTCGAAAACACTTATCTACCAATTTATATGTAATTTTGATCAATTTAGAATGAAGTGGTCGGCCATATTGGATCCGCCATTTTGTATTTTGAAATTATGCAACGAAATTAATAATCAGTAACCTCGAAAAAGTATATATACCAATTTATGTGAAATTTGGATCATTTTTTAATGAAATGGTCGGCCACATTGCATCCGCCATTTTGAATTTTAAAATTATACTATGAAATTCGTAATCAGCAACCTGGAAAACCTTTGTATCCCAATTTACAACTTAAATCTGAAACTTATTTCTATTTTTGGCCAACTTTTTTGAAATCCAGACCACTGTGCGGTGCTTCAAATTCTTGTATCTAAAAAATAGATGAACGACCACACGCACGGCGATCTTCGATAACGATAACGTTTCCGGATGGCGTAATTTAGGCATCCAAAAATGACGATATTTTTGAGGAAAATTGCTTCTCGCACGTCCCGAAAATTTTAAGTAAAAATTTGGAAATGTAAATGGCAGTCGTAAGGACGACGATGTTCCGGACACATCGGCGCTGGGACCACGTACGTGCAACGTACATTGTCGTGTTGTGCGTGAAAATCTGAAAAACCTGGAAAAAAATTTCCAGCCGCCCCCGGAGACGGCAGGTCGGTGAAATTATTTTAAAAAATACCAGATTCTTTTGCAAATCGGTTGTGGGAGATTTCCAGTCGTTGCGTAATATTTGAATAATTTTAAAATATATTACAAAAAATCGTCATTTCTCTCCCCCATTAAGTTCAGTGACGGCTCGTTACTCGTTAAGTAACCCAGCGCAAAACTCGGTGATTTCGCTGGTTCCAAATATCGCCATATCCAGTACCAGAGGGCTGACTTCCAGCCCTATGCAGCGAATGGAACCTCTATCCACACCTACGGACAGCAACTCCTGACGCTCAACCTCAACCTTCGCCGAAAATTCCAATGGTCGTTCGTCATCGTAGATGTACTGACGGCTATTATTGGTGCAGACTTCCTCTCCCATCACGCACTGCTTCTGGACCTCAAGGGAAGGCGCCTCATCGACCCGCTTACGTCGCTCACATCCAGGGGCCAGCTTGCTGAAGCAACCATCCACTCGGTATCCACCATCAACCAAGGCGCTTGCACCAGTAACCAGGATAAAGTATTCGTCGATCTGCTCAACCGCTATTTTCCCGTCACAAATGCTGACAATGCCGTCGCTCACTACATTGAGATCACGGGCCCTCCAGTTTTCGATCGTCCTCGTCGTCTCACAGGTGAGAAACTGAAGGCCGCCAAGGAGGATTTCGACCTGGTGCTGCATCACGGCGTCATCCATCCCTCCAGTAGTCAGTGGACCAGCCCCATCCACTTGGTTCCAAAGAAACTCGGCGGTTGGCGAACTACCGGAGACTACAGAAGACTCAACGCCAGACAACACCAGACCGCTATCCTGTTCCTCACGGCGACAGCATCCTTCAGCGTCTTCACGGCTGCTCAGTCTTCTCCACAATCGACCTGGTGCCCGCCTACCACCAGATCCTTGTCGCCCACGCACATATCCAGAAGACTGCGGTCACAACGCCCTTCGGACTCTTTGAGTTTCTCGGAATGCCGCCCGGCCTACGCAACGCGACGCAGACCTTCCAGCGAGATATGGACAACCTGCTCCGGGGCCTAAACTTTGTTGGTTGTTTTATTGATGACCTGATTATTTTCTCCACGTCGCACAAGGAACACCTTGGGCACCTCTCAACTGTGCTCGATATCCTGCGAACCCATAAACTGACCATCAACCCGAAGAAGTGTCAGTTCGGCAAGGAACCTCTTCATCTACTTGGAATACACGGTCACCGCCAGTAGCTATCATCCACCAGAGGAGCGAGTCCAAGTCATTGCCTCGTATTCGAAGCCAGAGACAATCGCCGATTTGCGTCGTTTACTACCGGAAGTGCATACCATCTGCCGCACAGCTTCAAGCACCTCTGACCGATTATCTGAAGGAATCCAAGCGGAACGACAAGCGCCCAGTTCCATGGACTCCTGTCGCTGAGGGTGCCCTTGCTGCCTGAAAGAACGGTGTTATCCGAGCTGTAGGCACAACTTTCCTCACGCCGTCATCAGCCCTCTGTCTGAGAACTGACGCCTCTGACAAAGCAATCGGAGCCGCTCTGGAGCAGCTGCAAGATGGTCCCTGGAGACCGCTGTTTTTTTTTCACGCAAGCTAATTCCAACCGAAACACGCTACAGCACCTACGATCGGGAGCTCTTCGCCATATACGCGGCTGTCCGGTTCTTCCAGCTCACCCTTGAAAGCCGGCAATTCGTTATTCAGACTGACTACAAGCCGATCACCTAAGCCTTCTCGAAGCGCCCAGAAAAGGCCTCTCTTCGCCAACTGCGTCACCTGGACTATATCTCCCAGTTCACAACATAGATAGTCCACACTAGGGGTGAAGACAACGTTGTGGCTGATGCACTCTCCCGCATCAACGCCATCCACATGCCCACGACGATCAGGAGCGAGGACATCTCCAATGCACACCTTGACGATGCGGAGCTGCCCACAGTCCGCGAGTTCACGTCGCTCAACCTGCAGCGCCTGCAAATAAACGGCCACGAGTGTGACATCTCTGGCGGACGGGTTAGGCCGTACGTTCTAGAGGGCCTCAGGCGACGCGCCTTCGACGCCGTCCACGGTCTTTCTCATCCGAGTGGGAAATCGACAGCCAAAATGCTCCTGGACCGCTATGTTTGGCCAGGAATCCGTCGAGATGCTATCCGCTGGGCCAGAGAATGTATTCCCTGCCAACGGGCTAAAGTGAGCCGTCACAATCGCCTAACTCTACTCCATATTGCAGTGCCCAACAACCGATTTGACCACATCCACCTGCACCTCATTGAGCTGATCAAAGCAGGTGATCTGCGATATTGCCTAACAATTATTGATATATGGCCGTTGGCCATACCACTCAGCAACATGCACGCAGACACAGTCACTTCAGCATTCTACACGCAGGGGGTTTGCCAATTTGGAACTCCACTGACCGTCACCACGGATGAAGGCTCCCTGCAGTGTGGCGCTTGATCGGGGCCTAGCGGATCCACACGACGCCTTATTATCCACAATCTTGAGCTTGAGCTGCTCTTTGGCGGGCCGCTCCGCCTGCCTGGCAAATTTTTCAGCACCGAGGAGACTCCAATCTACACCAAGATTTTCATGGAGAAGTTCAGAAAGCACATCCGCACCATCAGGCCAATTCCGACAGCGCATCACACCAAGGCCCGCCTCTTTTTACTCAAAGATATTCACAGCTGCAGTCACGTCTTCAGGAGAGTAGACTCGGTAAAAAAAACCCTTGAACAAACTTACACTGGGCCACATGAAGTTGTAAAACGAATCAATTACAGGGTATTCGTCATCAAAGCAGATGGAAAGGAAAAGGTAGTGTCAGTGGAGATGCTCAAGCCAGCCTTCATCACCAAGACGGAAAAGGATCAGCTGTCTGCGCAGGCTGAAATTGAATTCTAATGAAATTGAAAAAGAATTCTGAGCTTGTTCCTGCTTAGTTTCAGGCAAGCTTTTGTTCTCTTCTGGTTAGAAGATCCCAGCATCACTTTGGATTGCCTTAGCCCTGGAAGTTCTTTCCAGGTTTTCATCCATTTTCCTCTTATTTCTTCATCTAAACTTTGGCGAATGGTGTTAAAACCGAATGAATGAAAAAAATGAATGGTGTTCCGGACCTATAAAGGGGCTACTGGATCCCTTGTTTGCTAGGTGATCGGCTTCTTCGTTTCCGTCTATACAAGTGTGTCCTGGTACCCAGTATAGCGTTACTTTATTATCCCTGCCAAGCTTGTTCAGCTTCCCCACACAGTCCCATACCAGTTTGGATCTGATGGTGTATGAGCTAATGGCCTTGATGGCGGCTTGGCTATCTGACAGGATAGCAATTCGTTTTTTGCGGTAATTCCTGTCGAGGTTAAACTGTGCACATCTTTCGATTGCGTGTACCTCTGCTTGGAAGACACTTGGGGATGTTCCCATGGATTCGAAGTATCTGGTACGAGGTCCAAACACTCCTGCACCAGTGCCTTCCTTTGTCTTCGAACCATCTGTATACCACTTGATGGCATTTTGCTCTATGTGGTATGCTGAGGATTCGTCGCTCCAATCAGCTTTACTACTACACATTGCTGTGTAGTTTTTCTCGAAGTGGTATTTGCATACCATTTCGTCTTTTGGTACTTCCAGCCAGGGGATCTTGGCAGCGAGGCTGTTTCGGTCTCTGCTCCCGATTATTTTACCTCTGCCCATTCCTTCCTTGCTGAATCTTACGATCGCCGATCTGGCGGCACTCTCCACCACAAGGTGCAGCGGAGTCAGATCCAGCAGCAGCTTCAATGCTGCTGTCGGACACGACCCCATCGCCCCCGTGATGCAGACACACGCCAGTCTTTGAATCTTCTCAAGCTGTTTCCTCATAGAGGCCAGCTTGATCTACTTCCCCACGCAACTGCCCCGTAAGTGATTGCAGGTCTCCCTATCATGGTGTACATCCATCGCAGGATAGTGGGGTTACAACCCCACGTTTTTCCTGCCAGATTTCTGCACACCATTAGGGCCCGTTTGGATTTACCTACCACTGCCTCAGCGTGTCTATTCCATAGGAGTTTGCTATCTAGTGTGATACCCAGATACCTTATCTCCTGTTGGTATTCTACTGCCTTCCCATCTACGAGTATGAGATGTAGGCAGTTTAGTTTTCTCTTTCTAGTAAATGGTATCACCGTGGTTTTGCTCGAATTGAGTTTCAGTCACACTGTTTGACGCCATTTACTAGTTACGTTGAGGCCTCTCTGAACAATTTCACAGAGCGTTCCCTCAAATTTCCCTCTAGCCTTTATGACTATGTCATCGGCGTAACCTTGACATTTGATGTCTAGTTCGTTTAGCCCAGCCAGTAGTTCATCAACTACCAGGCTCCACATTAGCGGTGATAGTACACCTCCCTGTGGGCACCCTCGAGTTGTGGAGATCTTAATCGTGTCTTTTCTCACTTGTGTCTCCGCCGTTCTAGTTCTCAGCATTTCTCCCATCCACTTTGAGATAGTGCTGTCGATATTCCTTCTTTCGAGGGCCGCCCTGACAGCCTCGTGTAAGGTGTTGTCAAAAGCTCCCTCTATATCCAAGAAGGCACATATCGCTACTGGCTTTGTCTCTAGTGCTGCTTCTATTTCGTTTGTCAGCTGATACAGGGCGGTTTCTGTGGATTTCCCTGCTCTGTAAGCATGCTGACTCCTGTGTAGTGGTGTACCTATCAGCACTATAGTCCTAAGGTAATTATCAATCACCTTCTCCATTGTCTTTAACATAAAAGATGTTAGACTAATGGGTCTAAATGACTTCGGTTGAGTGGTGTCTTTCTTCCCCACCTTCGGTATAAATACCACCTTAGCCCTTCTTCATAGCTCCGGTATATATCCGAGCGCTAAGCTACTTCTTAAGATATTTAGAAGATACGGCATTAGTTCTCTCTCTCCCTTTTGTAGGAAAGCAGGAACTAGTCCGTCCACACCTGGGGCCTTAAAAGACTGAAAAGTGTCGATAGCCCATCTGATTCGGTTTTCCGTACAGATGGACGCTGCCCTCTTCCAGTCGGCCCGACTTGGTTTCCGTGGTTGCATCAAGCCCTCGGTCTCCCTGTATCCTCTACATTCCGGAAAATGGGTTTCTAGTAGGAGGAGAGCTCTTTGCGCTTCATCCTCCGTGAAGGTTCCATCCGGTTTCTTGAGAGTGGTTGTCATGTCCATTCTATCCTTAGCTAGTGCTTCGTGCAGTCTAGCTGCCACCGGCGGGGATTCTATGTTTTCACAGAAGGTCTAAAGTTTTCCCATTTTGCCCTTCTGATCTCTTTGTTGTAGGAGGTAAGCACCTCAGAGTATTCTAGCCAATTTCGGTATTGCTTGGCTTTGTTGAAAAGCCTACGTACTTTTTCTCTTAATGTAGACAAATTTTTGTTCCACCATTTTTCGTCCTTATGCTCCTTCACGGTTTTTACCGGGCAGCTGGATTCAAATGCCGTGGTGATTGCTACATTTATTTCTCCTACAGCCTGCTCCAGCACGGTGTAGTGTTTGATACTACCCCGCACTGTCACCTGCTCTAGGTTTTCTTTTAGTTGGGAACTAAACATAGGCCACACAGTTTGTCTGGGGTTTCGAATGGGGGTGTTTTCCTCACTTGCTCCTTCCAGCTCAAACTCTATGATTCTATGATCTGACATTGAGGGCTCACTTGAAACCCTCCACTTTTTAATTAGTTTACTTACGTTAGCGCTACCTACCGTAATATCCAGTACCTCATTTCTGACTTTAGTGACAAATGTTGGTGTGTTCCTAGCGTTGTACACAATTAAGTTCTCTTTAATGAGGTGCTCTAAAAGGTACTAACCCCTCTTATTAGTGTCCGTGCTGCCCCACATCTCATTGTGTGCGTTCGCGTCACATCCCAGGATGAGTGGCAGCCTCCTCCTAATATAGTGTTCCACCAGCTTTTTTACTTCAATGGGTGGTATGCTGTTACCATCGCCAGGGAAGTATGCTGATGCGATCACTACTTCGCGGTGGAGACCCTCGGTCTTGATGAGGGCCTGAATCGGTACTAAATCCCGCGTTAAAAATTCTGAAAGACATAAGTAATTTATGCCATTTCTTACCATAATGCAAGTTCTAGGGGAGACCTCACGGCTGTACCATACCAACTTACATTCCTTGTTCCTAAGGCCTCTGATCTTACCTCCGTAGGTCCAGTGTTCTTGAAGCAGCGCTAGCCTTAGGTGCTGCTTGGTGAACATCCAAGCCATCACAGCTGAAGCTGATTTGGCATGATAGATGTTCACTAGGGCTATTTTGGTGCGCCTGCTGGTCATTCTCGTTTTGTGACAGGAGGCTGCAAGTCCTCCTCTGTCCCTACAAGAACATCTACCTCTGCCTCTGTAGACATGGCTGGACTGCTCATGTCTACGAGTGTGAGGTCAAGGTCGTCTTTCCGGGAATCCGGGCTGACTTCCTTGTTCTCTGTGTCGGTTAGGTCCCGCACACATGGATTATTTTTACTTTTGGAATTCATATAAATCCCACGAGTAGCAAGGGAAGTAAAGGTCCGCCACGTCAGAGCCCTGCTTGACATGGTAAGGCTTTATACCCTCTGAGGTCGCGAGGTAACAGAGGGGCTCCGTTAGCGATGGCCGGTTGCCCTTGGCCACCAACCAGTCCTTCCGGAACGGGTCGCATGACACCTTGCATTAAGGGTTTGGAAGTTCTTGGTTGTTCGCTCTCCGCTGACCGCTCCGACCGGAGTTGTACTCCGGTCGGTAACGTCTAACGGTTTGTTGCGAAACTAAGCCCTCATACCACGACAAGGTGACTTCCAGAGTGAAGGGAAGTCAATAGATAGAACTATAGCTCGAGCAAAACAAATGGTCACTTCTACCAGAGGAGTTGCGCCCAAGGTAATTTCTAAATATATTATGTTATGAATAAATAGTTTTATATAATTAGTCGTGTCTAGTTAGTATTAATCACTATTATTACCAACCTAACCATATTTTCTAGTTATATCCGCCTTGTCAAACAATAATAGATACAAAAATCAAATTTTCAAATATTTCAATTACTAGTTTTCTACTTTCTATTTCTAATATGTATTTATGTCTTTATAATATTGATCTAAGCACTCACCTGTGTACGATATAATTAATTAATTGATTAAATAAGGAAAATATATAAGTTTAAAATAATAAACTAAAAATGAGAAAAATGAGAAAAAAGTAAAATGAGAACGAAAATTCCAATTGAATGTTGTAATAAATAACATTACCCAGATTTATATTTAAGCCAAACATTTCAATAATTTTGTTAAAAATCGTTCGGAATATTAATATCAATTAGCAACGTCATTCGAGTAATTCAAAGATTATTACCATAAAATACCCATCCTGAGATTTCTTGTTATTCAACACGAACATTCCAAATTTTGTTGATGATATACTTATAGTGAAACACATATATTCAACTCGTGCTCTACATATTAGTATAAATAAAGCAATCGATAAATAGAGTATGTAGATGATTATTGAAACTGTTACAATTGTACGCTCATAACGGTTCATTTGCAAGCAGACTTCGTTTGTTTTACATAGTTGGCTCGATGTATCAGTTGGCTTTAATGGTGCGACAAGTGGATGGACGGCCGGTGTTCAGCCGGTTCACCTTGCAGTCAAGGTAGTCTTCTACTGAGCCTCGGGCTGAAACGGACGCGAGCATTCGTTCGTCGCATAGTTCAGGAGAGATTTCGAAAATTCCATGCGTCGCGTCGATGAGAATTCTATAATTGTTTTATAATCTATAAATTTGGTATTTTAAAAATGATTTGGTTTCAGCTTGTTATTGTCTACTCTTGTTTATAAATTTCATAGCCCAAATTTTACGACTAATCTAATCTAACTTTAGGCTATACAGTATGTTTTATGATATATTTGAATGTTTTTATATGAAATTTTATTACAATAATTCAAGCCAACCGATCACTTATCATGCTGCACATTCGTTAATTAATCTTGAATTACCCTATCCCCTTATATATTATATGAATGACCTTATCTTAAAATTTGTAGACAGGTAAACAAGCAAAACTACTGGAAATTGTAGAAATGTGATATAAAGGAACACGATGAATGTGATAATATTATGAATAATTCAGGCAAGATTGTTTTTCAGAAATTGAGAAGCTTACGTCTCGAATTAATTTACTATTTACTTTAACCTACACGCCAATTATAGTTTCTCAGAAATTTTATAAATTAATTAATTCGTTTGCTTCTTAGAATTCCAGTTATATGCCTTCCGTATATGCACATGTAAGTTCAGTTCAAACAAATATACAATTGGTTCCTTTGTGTACCTATTCGCTGGTGCAGGTATAACGCACATATGACGCAAATGGAACATACAAATATTGCACATTGCACAACGATTTTGAACCATTTGCACGATTTTTTGCAGATTTATAAAATGACTCCCTGATAATGGTCTAGAGTTGTCTATCTAACTTTGTCTGTCTAGCCGTGTCTGTCCAGACTTGTCAGTCTAGCCTTGTCTGTCTAGTAGTACCTGTCTAGTCTCGACTGTCATTTAGCATTAATTAACTAATCAATATGTCAAACCAAACGCAGATATAAATGGTAATGCAAACATATGTTGCAACGGATTTCATAAAATCAGATTTAATGCATTATTTATAGAAACCGAGCATATAGTTCACTAAATAGATTTACATTTTATACATTAATCCATGGGAAATGCAATTTCAAATAAATTTTAACAGCACGGAAGTAATTAAATGATTAAATGCGAGAGAAATACTCAAATTCGTTTACAAATCACAATTCAAAAGTTAATAACTAATCGCATTAATTGGTGGAAATGCGATGTTAAATATGAGTGAAGTGCACAAAATAGATTCACTTCAAACTACTACTTCCCTTTTATCACATTTTGAATTTGCATTTGAATTTGCATTACATTTCCGATAATGTCTAATACTTTAGGGCGTGTAGATTGACGGCATTTAAGAATGTAGCGGTGGTGGCGTTAATACGTAAGTACCCTATATTCTATTGAAATGATAATAATAATTCGTATAATACGTTCGTTCAGGAAAATTCCAAATATTGTTTAATTATGCAATTGTTATTAAATAATTACAAATTCATTAATTTCTTCTGTAGCCATAATATTTCATTGTGGTTATATTTGTGAGAAGTATCTGACACCATACTTTCAGTTTCTTCCATTTCGAATATTTTCTAGATTACATGTAATATCTACGTGCAATCTAAAAAATATTAGAAGTAAATAAGTAAAATAAATTAGTAGACTTTAGATGGTAGACGTTAGACCACAGAAGGTTTAGAAGATTTAGAAACATTCCGAAGGAGGTACAACTTCAAGAAAGCTGACTGCTCGAAATTTGCAGATATGTTAGACATCGAAGTGTTTTCAATAGAACGCACACCAGAATCCTATGACATCTTCACCACAACTGGAAAGAAGTGCTCCTGAAGTTCTATGCCTCGCGGCTGCTGGACTTCATTTATCGCTGGCCTCACATCAGATGAAGCTCTACTCACAGAATACAGGAAGTTATTTTAAAGAAAACGCTTTTGGTGAATCAACAGTAGGAGCGGGGAACAGATTCATCTCCGTGATTAGACAAACCAAACGGGATCAATGGGCTAGAACTATGGAAGACCTGGATCTGAGAAGAGACAGCCATAAGGCATGGAGATTTTTAAGACGTCTAAGCAATGATCCGACAAAGACCTCTGTACTTTACAACATCACTGCCAACCAAATAGCACATCAGCCTTTGACGAAAGGGAAACCCACCCACAAGCCCAGATATAAAAGAGAAATTCAAGAGGAAAGTAACGATCTTACAATACCACTCAGAATGGCAGAACTGGAGAAGTCTATCAAACAGACTAAAAATGGAAAAGCCGGCTTGGATGACATTCGGACAGAACGAATTAAGCATTTCGGCTAGAAAACAAAGGAATGGATATTCCACCTCTTCAATAACTGCATGAAAAATTATTAAATCTCAAAGATATGGTGGAAGAGCCGTGTGATAGCTGTGCTGAAACCTGTCAAAGAAGAGAATAATCCGAAGAACTTCAGACCAATTACACTCCTGTGTCACCTCTACAAACTACTAGAAAGAATGATTCTGAATCGCCTTCTACCCGAAATTGATCCTCTGCTCATACCCGAACAAGTTGGATTTCGTCCCGGCAAAAGCTGTACTGGACATTTGTTGAATCTTACGCAGTTCATAGAAGATGGTTGAAGCAGTTAAGGTAACTGGAGTTGCATTTGTTGATTTATCGGCAGCCTACGACACTGTTAACCATAAGCTCCTACTTGCTAAGGTCTACAGGTTGACTAAGAACTTCAGCTTAACCAGGTTCATTGCCACTCTCCTGCCGAATCGGAGGTATTTTGTAGACTTCCAACGTAGTCGATGGAGACTACGGAAGAATGTCCTACCCTAAGGAAGTGTCCTCGCTCCATTTCTGTTCAATGTGTATAAAAATGACCAGCCCATAGCTCCCAAGCTCCCAAACCAGGAGTTTCTTGTACGATGACGATCTCGCTCTTGCTGCATAGGGTAAAGATTTTGAATCAGTGGAGAATAACCTTACGAGTGCCCTTAAGGGTCTGTCCAAATACTATTTCGCAAACCAACTGAAACCAAATCCCTCCAAGACACAAGCATGTGCCTTTCACTTGAGAAACAGGGAAGCCTTTCGTGAATTAAAGGTAGTATGGTAGTATGGTCAAGTACAACTGGAACACTGTTACACCACAAAATTTCTAGGAGTGACATTGGACAAACCTCTTATCTACAAGAAACACTGTCTCAACACCAAGTCAAAAATTTCCACCAAGAATAATCTTCTGAGAAAACTGGCTGGTTCAAAATGGGGTAGTCAACCTGGCACTATTCGAACAGCTGGAATGGCATTGTGCTATTCCGCTGCAGAGTACGCCTGTATAATCTAAGACCAATCTTCCGGTTTGGTATAACTCAACTCATGCTAAACAGGTGGATGTAGCTCTCAATGAAACATGTAGAACTATAACTGGATGCTTAAGATAAACAACAACCGAGTGCCTTTACCAGCTCGCAGGAATAGCATCACCCTCTATTCGACAAGAAATAGCTGCAAACAAGGAAAGGACGAAAGCTGAGCAGGAAGCAACCCATCCTCTATATGGGCATGAACTACATGCTCAGAGGCTGAAGTCTAGGAAGAGTTTCCTAAGAACATCCAAAGAATTGAAGACTGCACGCGGAAAAGCCAGGCTAGAATTATGGAAAGCTAAGGAATCTCTTCCCCTGTGCTGGAAAAGGATAGGCGAAGCTTTAACTCCTGGTCATGATCAATGATGTTTAACAAGAAAATCCTTGAATAGATTAAGATCAGGAGTGCGCATATCTTAGACCAATCTTGCAAAGTGGGGCTGCATTAAAGAATATAGAAATGAATAGCATTCAGTGTGACTGTAGAGAAAACTAGACAGTGAAACATATGATTCAGTGTAGACTGTGTCCGATCTCTAGCAGAGAAAATGGACGTTATGAAGCATCACAGAATGCAGTAGAAGTGGCCAAGTTTTGGTCAATTATTATATAATGTTTGTAGTATTTGTATCTGTGTTTTATTTGATGTTTTCTGACACGAGCATAATAGTGTATTAAAGGACGAGTTCAGTGAACGCGATTTTACAGCACGCGTCCAAGTTTGGAAAATGACGAGCGCAGCGAGGAGATTTCTATTGGACAAGTACTGAAAAACGCCTTACCAACGATTTTTTATGGGATTTTTTCTCTTTTGCGCCCTATTATGCCATCTAAATTAAAAAATCGCCTATACATATTGAGAAAATTGTATCGCACTCTGAGTGCCATAACCGCACGCATACGAGTGCTGTTATGAGTCCATTACAGACGCAAAATAAAAAATAAATAAAATAAATTGGTAGACGTAAATTGCTTATCTATAAATATTTTAATATTTATAATTAAGCCCAATTAAGAATCAAGTTTTACCGCATAGATATTTTATTACACACTTTTTTCTTTATATTTCATCTTAGCCAAAATTACTTTAAAATACCCTCGAAGTATTTGAAGGTTTTTGGGTTAAAAAGAAATTTAATTAACATGATTCTGATTTTCAATTCTCTTTAATGTTGATCATTTTGTAAGCATACATTTATTAAAATTATGAAATTTTTTTGTAAATATAAGGTTTTGTAAATATTGTTCAAATTAACAACGATTTATACAGTCACATAGACAATGTCTACTCAAAATTGAAAAGTGATATTAACATCCAGTTTTGGACAGCTTTAGGGGAAAGTCCCCTAAGCCCGGACGGCTCCTAAAGCCGGACAGTATTTTAATCAGTGCGAAGAAGCACGCCAATTTCTTGCTTGTGCCGCAGTTAGAAAGCTCTTCCGAAGTGAAGTGTATGGAGGGTGTGCCAATAGCCAGTACTAACTTGTTCGTCGTGGAGCGTGGTGTAAATTTTGAAATTAGTAAAAACTTTGTTCGAAGTAATTTTTTGGGGTCTGTAAATAGAATTTAAAGCATGGGATGATGTTCAGTGTTATTAATTATGATATTGTAGGGGTCCCACTCTCAAAGTCCCCTAATACCGGACAGTTTTACAGCAAGTTTGTTTTTATTGTAGTCATCATTTTTGAGCATTTCTTTTTAGATTCAACATGAGTAAACCCAAACCGAGTTGTGAAAATATCCCCAAAGAAGAAATATTAAAAAAAGCCATCGATGAGGTGATGTCAAACAAATTTTCTCTGAGAGAGTCATCGGAATTCTATAATGTGCCAAAAAGTACACTGTTCGACTACATCAAAAAATTAAAACAAGGAAAAGAAATAAAACTACCACTCAGAAAAGGAAGATTTTACAATACTTTTACCGAGGAGTACGAAGAAGCACTAATTGCGCACGTAGTATATATGTCCAATAGATGCATGCCATTAACCAGAATGGAATTTCTAAAATTGGCTTTTGATCTCGCGGAGCAATTAAAACTAACCCATCGATTCAACATGGCCAAGAAAAGTGCTGGTAAACATTTTTATTATGATTTTATGAAACGCCATCCAGATCTCAGCTTGAGAAGGCCTGAGTCAACAAGTCTTGAGAGCGTTTGGTTTTAATAGGCCTCAAGTTGAACGGTTTTTCAATAATTTAAAAGACATTACTGAAAAGTATAATTTTGGTCCATCGGACATCTATAACTGCGTAGAGGCAGGGGTCAGCACTGTCCAAAAGCAGGCTAAAGTAACGACATTCAAAAGTAATCGTCAAGTTGGCAAGTTGACTTCTGCTGAGAGGGGTAAAAATGTCACAGTTATGTTCTGCATGAGTGCTGCTGGGTATTTTATCCCACCACTATTTATTTTTCCCAGACAGAGAGTTAATGGAAGGTTGATGATTGGTGCTCCATCTGAAAGTGTAGCCTTGGCATAGCCAAACGGATGGATGAACGCTGAATTCTTTTTAAAGTGGCTTCAACACTTTGTGAAATTCTCAAAGCCATCTAAAGAGAAGCCTGTGCTTTTGATCCTAGATGGTCATAGCAGTCATAAAGATCTTGCTGTTATAAGTTACGCAAAAGAAAGCTACGTGCACATGTTAAGCACCCCACCACACACGACCCACAAACTGCAGCCATTAGACAGGATTTTTATGAAGCCATTCAAAGATGCATATTTTGAGGCCTGTGGGTTGTGGATGAGGGCAAACTCCAGTGTAAGAATAACATAATATTAAATTGCTATTATAGTGTCGCAAGCTTTCACTCGCGTTGCACGTTTGGATATAGCAAAATCTGGATTTCGATGCACTGGAATTCTGCCTTTGAATCCAAATGTTTTCACAAATTTAGATTTTCTGCCATCCGCTGTAACAGACGTTCCTATGCAGTCTGATGCTGAACTGAACATCAAACTTCAGCAGCTGAAGTGTACATTTGCAATGACGCCAATACGGGTACATCCGAAGACCTGTCTCAGGAGCCTTTCGACGTCAATGAAAAGGAGAATGTTGATACTCAACCGTCAACAAGCAAAGCAATTGTCACTGTAGTTCATCAGCTATCACCAGTTTCAAGCGCTGCGGTAAAGAGAGCCGGGATTCGACGAAGAAAAGCTGAGAAAAGTGAGATTTTAACATCCTCCCCCTACAAAAATGCGCTCATTGAAAATAAGGCAACAAAGACTATAGCTCGAGTAGTTAAAATACAACAACTGAAAAGCAAAAAAACTAACGACCCGACTAAAATAAAAAGGACCAAGAAATCGACTGCAACTCCAAAGACAACAATATCTCAAACATCAAAATCATCAACATCAGTGACTGAAAATACAACAACTTGTTTAATCTGCCACGAAGATAATGATGAAGATTGGATTTGCTGTCAGGCTTGCAATCAGTGGGCTCATGAAGCGTGTGCTGATGTTGAAGAGGGCTCAGTTAGCTACATTTGTGATTTTTGCAGGCTGTACAATCGAAGTTTGGTGATTGTATAAAAAAAGTTCCTGATTATGACCAAAGTTTGTTAGAATTAAGATTAGTTTTCTTTATTAACAGTTAATTTGTTCTATTGTAATAGATATTGATACGAATTGTTTGTTAAAATAATGTTTAAGTTTAAAAATGAACGAAAAGTTGGCTGTTAATCATTAGGGCACCTTTTTGAAAACGTCCTTTTTCTGTGTTATTTGTTCCTTAGTTAGATACTATACATTTAAAGTAACATTTGCGACTTGCGAAACAAATTAGACTATTACACAATTTTATTTTTTTTTATTTTTTAAGTGTCAGGTTCTAGGGGACCTCCCCCTACTAATTAAATCAAGGGAGGAACACGAAAATCTTCTGTTACTCTTTAGCACACAGCGCTCAAGATGCATTGTGAGAGCCTTTAGCAAGTAACAAGAAAGGTCAAGACCTAATATGTCAGGGGCTGAAGGCCATAGGTTTATGTAGTAGTAAAGTAACATGAGATAGTAATGATTTAATCCCTTGATTTAATTAGTAAAGCTGTCCCAAAGTGGATGTTATTGTCACTTTTCAATTAAGGTAAATATGTTTAGTCAGTGTATATATTTCAAAAAAGTTATACAAAACAGACTAGACAAGAAAAAATAAAAAGGCTAGTCTGACTCATATACGGAGAAAACCGGCTAAAGTAGGTCGGCAAGGTAGACGAAAAAAGGTAAAGAGTGAATTGGTTGAACTTTCAATAAATAATAACTAATACTACAATTCTTAATTTTTTTAACATTATCTTTATAACTTAATTTTATTATCTATAAAAATTTCTGGGATAATTTATCGAAACTATAATATTATAACGTAAAATGTAATCTATTAATTTATAAAAGAAGCAATTTAATCTATTGGTAAACACAGAAAATAGGTTATAAAACAATGTTAAAATGTATTGGAAAACGGATTACCTGGAGAAACTGGAAATAGGTAGATCGAGATGAAACGCTACTAAAACCTGCTTAAAACAATTAGATGTTTGACATATTTAACGATAGGGTTGATGATGATTTGATTGGACTTAGGAGTGTGTTGACAATTGACAAATGACAAACAAGCCCACCTAAATAAATAGGAAAATATTTGTTGAAATGACAATCTCTGCAGTTTAAATTCACCCGCCACACATCATCACCAACTGTCATAGATACATTAAAAATGTAGAATAGACCTTTTTACGGTTAGTTAAGCGCATGCGCATCCCCCAAGTTTGAAGGGCGGGAATATGAAACTTTCGGGCACATATTTAGTTATACGTCAAAAAGTTTTTGCCGTATAACATGGCGGAAATTGACACATGTGCACAAAAAAATTTAATCTATGACAAGGTCTATACCAGGGCTGTCCAACCTTTTTGTAGTGGCGATCAACTTTTTGGTATATATTGTTGCCAAGATCAACCAAAACGCGTAGCGGGCCACAGGGGGTCTGGCGTCATGGTGTACATTGCATGGGTTTGGAAATATCTTCAAAGGCGGGATCATAAGATGCAATAAATAATCGTTGATCAAGATGTTCATCAGTTAAAGAATTCATTATTTTTGATTTTAACACATTCATATCAACAAATGCGGATTCCGCCAAATACGTCGAGCCAAAGCAAGACATCACTTTTTGTGCCGCATTTGTCAAGATTGGGTTTCTTTAGTGTTTTTCCAAAATCTTTGGCTTTCAAATACAAATCATTTTGAAGTTTGATTATTTCCAATTCTAGATTATTGACATGCAATTTCTTCAATGTTGATAACTTTTTGAAACACATCTAAAAAAAATAGTGCAATATTTTCAATCTAACCAAAATCTTCAAATCGTTTTTCAACAACTTCAATTTCGAGAATCATTACGTTAGGGTTGAATTGAGCAGGGTCGGGATGTGTCTGAAAATATTTTCCAATGCTTGGAAAATGTTTCAATTTTTTATCTTTTAAACTCCCAGTAATCATTATAATAAGTTGCTGAAAAGCTCTTATCGAGCTTACCATGTCTAATACATTTCTGCCTTTACCCGGTAGTTCAAGATTCAAATCGTTTAGTTTTGAACTAAAGTCTACCAATGATGACATATCAAATAACCAATCTTTATTTCTTAACATTGTTTGTGTAACTGTCACCTCTTTCAGAGAGGAAACTTTTTACGTCTTCTCTAGAATAACTCTATAAACCGTATGAGAAATCGACTTCCACTGAGCCAGTGTGCAACAAAAGTTTGTTATCATGATCCTCATTTTCTAATCTAAACAAACGCCTCTGAAGGGCACCGCCACGTATAGAATTGATTATTTTAAAGACAGTTTCCATAACATTGTGTCTATTAAGTATGCGAGAAGCGTGTTTTAATTGTTACTTCAGATTTATCGACATGTATTTTTAAGTAATTACATAGAAGCGTGAGAAAACTAAAGATCGACTCAAAATCACGCCGCAATCGACCGGTAGATCGCGATCTACTGGTTGGACAGCCCTGGTCTATACTGTCCACGTTTTAGTTAATACAATATATCTAGTTCTTTGTTTGTGTTTTCTCTGACGATCCCCGTTTTATTCTTTCTCAATTACTCGCCTAACCCTCGACAGCTCAAAATGTGCACTCTAACATGTTATAAGCCCAATATTGTTTTTAAAACCGATTTGATACAAATATTGAGCACAAAAATTAAAAAGAGAGGTTATGGCTGAGGAACGTTATAAAATTCCGTTGTTCGACGGAACCAATTACGATAATTGGAAGTTTCGTGTTGAGACATACTTGGACGACCTTGATTGTCTTGAATATATTAAAAGTCCACTTTGTCATTTACTGGAAATAATGGATGAAACGAATTTATCAGCTAAGAGGATAGAACGTGATAAAGAACTTCATAAAAAGCAAGATAAGAAATGTAACTCAGAATAATACAAGGAATAGACCTTGTCATAATTGAATTTTTTTGTGCTCATGCGTCAATTTCCGCCATGTGATACGTCAAAATAGCCCGAACTTTTTGACGTATAACCAGCGCCGTCGTTTGGATTTTGAGGCCCCGGGCATATATATTGAGGTGTGCCACTGAGGAGGCCCCCTTGAAAAACTGAATAAACAAATAAATTCTTTAATTTTTAATACATACAGGAAAGGAACATATGCATAGGAGAAATAAAATATAAATATATTAATTTAAAAGAAAAACAAAATTAATTGAACTTGCTTCAATTTCATCAAATTTATCTATTATCTCACTTGTCTTTATCTCACAAGTCCTCGCATAATTCATTTTCTATTGAAAGCAATGCTAAGTTGGATAGTCTTTCTTGTGTCATTGTGGATCTTAAATAGTTTTTTATTATTATAAGTTTTGAAAAACTACTACTTTGGCCTCTGTAGGCCCCCCACTCCCCTAGCCCGTGGGCCCCGGGTATTTGCCCTATTGACCGACGCTAGCGACGCTACTGCGTATAACTATATATGAGGCCGAAACTTTCATATTCCCACCTTTCAAACTTGGCGGATGAACTTGAATATATCAAAAATTACAAAACAGCTTTTAAAATTTGGGATACTTTGAATAAAACTTTTGCTCGAAAGGGTATAGCTAGTCAATTGTTAATTCAGAAAAGTTTACTGACCATGAAATTCAATTCAAGTAATGACAACATGGAATCTCATTTCTTGAGATTCGATAAATTGGTTAGAGATCTCAAATATACCTGAGCAAATATAGAAGAAACTGATGTGGTGTGCCACCTTCTGCTCACGATGCCCGTCGAATACGACGTTGTGATAACAGCGATTGAGAGCTTGTCTACAGAGAATTTGAAGTTGAGCTTCGTTCAGAATCGACTCATGGATGAGCAATCGAAGAGATTAGGCGTTCGACAGGAAGGAGAGCCCTCATCGCCCCATACATTTTCGACCCAATCGCACGGACCGAAGAATTGGAATTCGTCGAATGGCAAGTCCTACCAATACAAGAAAAAACTAGACAGAAGGAATTACCAATTACGCCACAACTGTGGCGGCTACGGACAATTTCAAGAAGAATGCAGGAAGCCACCGAAAGATCGTAGCAAGTTCCAGAAGGCGCATGGTGCAACTGACTCGGAAGACGAGAAAGAGGAATTTAGTTTTTCCGTAGGAAAAGTTAAAACTGAAAATTTGAACTGGTACCTGGACTCTGGTGCTTCTGAGCATTTGATAAACGTAACATCTGCTAAAAGTGCGAAAACAGAATCAACTCTTACAGAAACAAAAAGAAGACGAAAACCTGCAGGCTGAATCTGATGTGGATGGCAAAATAAACAGGTTCACTATCAGGAACATCTGTATGTAACAGGATTGCAATTTAATTTGCTGTCTGTATCAGTTCTCGAACGAAATAGCTATACTATTACTTTCGATCAAGGCAAAGGAATTACAGAGAAAAATGGAAAGGTGGTGGCAATTCCAAGAAGGGAACATAAATTGTACGACCTTTTTTGTATTCTGGAGAAAAGGTCAACCTATGTGAAATGGAAAAGAGTACGGAGCTATGGCACAGCCGTTTAGGACACATCGGACTCAAATGTTCAGTTCTGAAACGAAATGGCTATGCTATTACTTTCGATCAAGGTAATGGAATTATAATGAAAAAACGAAAGATGGTGTCAATTGCAAAAAGGGAACATACATTTTATGAACTTTTTTATGTATCCTGGAGAAAAGGTCAACCTAAGTGAAATGGAAAAGAATACGGAGCTATGGCACAGATGTTTAGGACACATCGGACTCTAATCACTACACCAACTGAAATCATTAGTAAAAGAAGTAGAGGCAATTCACTTGGAAGAAGACAGACAGGTTATTTCAGGCAAACAAACACAGCTACCTCATCAACACCAACGTAAACAGCCCATTGCAATTAGTACACAGTGATTTATTTGGTCCAGTAAACCCGAAGTCCTATTATGGAATATGCTAAGTACTGACCCTTATAGACGAATTTACCCATTTTACGGTAGCCTATCTTTAAAGTCGAAAGGGGAAGTGTTAAAATTTACAGTTAACCATTTAAACTTAACCCTTTCTAACAGAAAGTGTTGTACAAAGGCTGACATCTCCATTTCTTATCTATATGAGATGATATGTATATAAATATTGCAAAATTAGTGGGGGTAAGAGGGGTAAATACCCCTTCTTTTTAGAGCAATTACATGTCATAATAAACGTTTGCTGAGACTCTCAGACCATCTAAACTTCTTGTACACATATTTTTATATATTATAATACAACCACCCTTTTATAATCAGGGATTGTGTGTCACATTTATCAATCAAGCTCATATTTTGAGTATAGTCAATTACACAACCTGGTTTCCAAATATTGAATTCATGATTCCTTCATGAAATGTTGAAAGGATAAACACGTCCCGTTTGTCTTTCTAAGAGCAATTACATTTCCATTCTTTTTGCGTTCGCACATTCTGCGTGCCACCTGTTGTAAAAATTTAGAGTGCCACATATACCGGTATTCTACTGATTCAAGCAAAGTGACAGTTTAGGGCTGGTATACCAATTATCAATATATAACAGATGCCCTTTTTTCATAGTTCACCATTAGTTTTTGTATGACTGGAACACCTAACAGGTCATTTCTAGGAATGTCAATTTCTGATCCGGTATGTACTAACAACTGTAGTACAATTCCCGTCTCACAATCACACAACACAAAAGTTTTTATTCCAAAACGATGTCTCTTTGATAGAATATATTGCTTGAAGTGCAACCTGCTATTGAACAATATCAGAGATTCATCGATGACCAGGTTTTGAAAAGGATGGAAAAATGTTGAACATCTTCTAATCCATTCTTCAAATATAGATCGTATTTTCCACAATTTATCATTATTGTCCGGTGGCGGAGGATTGTTATTATGAGCAAAATGTATATAACGCATCAGTTGTGTAAATCTGTCTCTGGTCATGTATTTAGTAATAAAATTACTAGCAATAATAGGATCTGTTGGCCAATAATCCGAAATTTTATGTTTTTTTTATATGTGGCATCGAAAAATGTGTTGCTAAAAAATTATACATTTCATTTACATCCGTGGGCACCCATGATTTTCTTTTTGGAGCAAGATCGTTTTCGGCACTGTACTGGTGGTATCTATTAATTTCGTTCACAATTGTCGTCATCATTTGCTTACCAAAATATTTAACAAAGTATTCGTACTGGTTATCTGCATTTTCAATTTCAAACGCAACCGACAAGTCAGAATTTTTGTCGTCAAAATGATATCTTGTTGGATTGAAAGTATCGCAATTTTGCCAACGTAAATCTCCTACAACACTTTCTTCGTCAGAATTACTATTTCAGTCATTGTCTCTTTCAATACCATCACTTGCACTATCCAAGTCACTAAGTGAAAGAATTTCTTCTCCATCACTATATATATCATTGTCACTCAATTCTGTACTTGAACGATTTGAACCGCTAGTGCCACGAAATGTTGATGGTAAAACTATTTTCGATAATATATAGTAACAAATAAAAATATTTTTAGATCAAAAAATATAAAATGCAGCTAGACACACTAAATGTTATTGCTAAACTGGCATTTCTTATGCGCTTTCGTAAATATAGGCCCTAAACACCCAAGAGGAAGGGAATGCAACAAACAAATACATGCGGTATATGAAGTGGTTTTTATTATACAACTGATATCTGAGTGATACCCAACAAACGAAATATAAACACTCTACACATTTGTCCCATCGTCACGTACATGATAAAATAAATAAAAGTACATAAGCGCCGCCCGTTCCAGGCAAAATTCATCAAATCGTTTATTTACGAAAGTTTCGTACCGTCGTTTATTTACGACAGCCGTAGTTAAAGGGTTAAAGATCTGACGATTTAGATGCGACAATGGTCGGGAGTATCTTTCTACTGAGATACATTCAACAAACTAGAGATATTGGACTGTGTTTCCCGAAGCAACAATCGGAACTACTAGATGGATATGCTGATGCTGATTGGGGAGGAAATACAGACCGCAAATCTATCTCAGGCTACCTGTTCCGGGTTCTAGGATCTACCATTAGCTGGACGACGAGATAGCAAGCCACAGTTGCTTTGTTTTCTGCAGAAGCAGAGTACGTCGCCCTAGATTCTGCAGGCACTAAGCTAATTTTGGTCTTCTCAAGGACCTGGGTATTAACCCTTCGAGGCATCGACTTTCAGATAATTTTAAATATCCCACCATGTACATTTATGCATCAAAGGTGGGACACTTTTAAAACCGCTGTGCCTAAAAAGAGTTAACTGTTCGCAACCCATCACTGTCTATGAGGATAACCAGGCGTGCTTTTTTTTACAACGTTGACTGCACAGACGATTGAAGCATGTTGACATGAAATATAACTTCATCAGGGATCTTCACCTGTCACGACAAATCGACGTTACTTACATCTGCACAACTGATCAAGTTGCGGATATTCTTACCAAGGGACTTAACAGAAGACAATTTGAGAATCTACGACTGAAGTTGGGACTACAACGTTTTTGAATTTAGTCGTCACTTACAAATTAAATTATTCATTTTTGTATCTTTTTTTTAATGTTGTATTTAATTTATTTGTATATGCCACATATATTTGTATATTTGTATATGCCACAACTTGAAACTGACGGATTGAGGAGGAATGTTGAAATGACAATCCCTGCAGTTCAAAGTCACCCGCCACACATCATCACTAACGTCATACACAACTGTCATAGATACATTAAAATTTGAAGAATACTACACTTTGATCTTAGCCATAGGCCGAGAAGCGATAATTTGTAGAAGAATACTGTCCGCGTTTTAGTTAATACAATATATCAAGTTCTTTGTGTTTTTTCTGACAATCCCCGTTTTATTCTAATTATTCGCCTAACTCTCGACAGCTCAAACTGCACACTCTAACAGTATTTACAAAGAACAATTAGTCGATCGACATCTAACAAGAAAATGAAAGTTTTAGTTTTTATTGTTAAATATTAACTGTTCATATTATATATTCCCTGAAGAAGGATTTTTTTTATTTAAATTAATTTTTATTTAAATTTAATTTTTTATTTAAAACTAATTTTTATTTAAATTTAATAAAGCGGAAACTAGTTAGAAGAAATATAAATTATTCCATTTCTCAGTAAATAAGTATTAAGCAAAGCAAGACACAAATATTAAATAAATTTGATAAAGTCGAGCGTCTGCGATATAATTGCAGGAAATATTTGAGACATGGCAAGTGAATACTTCAAAGGTTTTGGGTCACAGAGTAGAGGAGGTAGTGTAAATCTAAAGTGTTATATAAAACCCTCGATTCAATACACGAGGAGATGGTTACGAAATATGTTTCGTTAAAAATTGAAACAACTTGTTCGGATAATCGGCAAACTGGCAGAAATTAATTGAATATTAATATAGTAGGGTTAGGTAAATCTAAAGTGTTATATAAAACCCTTGATTCAATACATGAGGAGATGGTTACGCAATATGTTTCGTTTAAAATTGAAACAACTGGTTTGGATCATCGGCAAATTGGGAGAAATTAATTGAATATTAATATATCAGGTTAGGGGATTTGGTGCTCAAATTTCGACAATTAATTAGCTAACCAGATATTTTCTAAATTTTTAATATTTGGCAAGCTAGTAGTGATGATCTACAGTTTATCAGAACGTATGGTTGTATCGTCAACATGCAAATTTAGGTCGCTTTTACCGGCTAAAAACATTAAATCCGCCGCTCCGCTTGCCGATCCCTGATAAGTAATTAAAACAATTAGTTTTACGAAATGACCTGGTATTTTATGCAAAGTATTTAAATAATAACAAATGCAAATACAAGACAGAAAAATTATGAAACTAGAGAAAATATACATTCTTTTCATTATCTAGAATTGAGTCCAATTTTAACTTACTCGATTCATTCTTTACATAATATAAGAATAATAGCTTGCGTTAGTTTCCCATGAAATGTAAAGAAAATAAAGATAATAATTTTTACCAACTCGACTACCAACTCGCAATACGGTAGCCTAAATATTTCTCACAATTTATTGAGCCTCTAGGGCAGGGATGTCGAACCTATGACCCGCGGGTCACACACATACCCACACAGGCTTTTTATGTGACCCAGGCATTGATTTTCTAACTTTTATTAATCTCTTATAAAAGTTTCTGAACCACAAATGAAAGACCATTATTATAATTGTGTATAAAAGTATAAAAATCGTGCGTAAAAGTCCAATGTAAATCAAATGGAGTTTCATTATTACATGATTTCTGTTTGTTGTTACTATGGCAACAACTCGCGTCACTAAACAAAACACATAGACGTAGTGTAAATTTTCTGACCTCTATTAAAATTGATTTAATTTTAAATCTCGGCCCCTCAGTCTGGATTTGTTTGTCTCTAACATAACTTAGTCTAATCCAGATTAAATTTACGTTTACCTAGATTACATCGACAACGACCAAATAGTGTTCCCGTCACTGTGCGTTTTTACTAGTTTGCAACTTTAGCCACGGGGCGCTGAACGTTCTAAGAAACATTGGTTCTATTCAATATCTTTAGCAGAATATTCCACATCCTTTAATTGGATTTCATTGTATAATACATCAGGATTTTTTATGGAGTAATTCATTATACGACATTAAAGGAGGTCAATTCTTATAAAGCATTAGAGTTTTGTCTAAAGAGTTTTTGACTAACTTGTCTACTTCTCCTGATCTTCTTCTTCTTCTATAGCTTTACTGCCCTGGGTGGGCCTTGGCTTGAGTTACAACATCCTTCCATCTCTCCCTGCTGTTAACCAATTGCAGCCAGTTTCTCACACCTACTATCTTTAGGTCGTCGATGCAGTCATCACGCCATCTCTTACGTGGTCTACCCCGAGCTCTTCTTTCATGTGGACTCCAGTTCGTCAGTATTTTCGGTCGGGTGCTTTCCATACGCATAACATATCCAAACCATTGTAAGCGTAGTGCTTTTACATGCCTTACGATGTCCGCTCCTCCAATTAGTCTGTCCAGTTCATGGTTCATTCTGCATCTCCATGTACCAGTTTTCCTGTACGGGGCCAAAGATTCTGCGTAATATGCTTCTTTCGCAGACTCGTAGTGCGCTTTCGTTGATCGTAGATATGGTCCATGTTTCACACGTGTATGCAATGACGGGTCTAATGAGTGTGTTATAGATCTTTAACTTTGATTTGACACTTAGAAGCTTCTCTCCCAGTAGCTTCTTATTCGCGTAATAAGCTCTCTTTCCTGCTACAATTCTCGCACTGATTTCTTCGCTGATTCTGTTGTCGTTAGTTATTCTAGACCCTAGGTACGAGAAGAACTTCTCCTGATATCATCCCTTAAAGTAAACATGGCCCAAATTGAACCTTCACTCGGTTTTTTGCATTTTTTGCATAAATAAACAAAATTGCAGAAATTGGTTAAAACAACTTTTATTGAGAATTAAATTCTCTATAACTCTCATTTAAGACACTTTTGTCTATTTCATCTAGCTTCTGAGTAATAACCTGTCAAACGTCAGTTTTATTTCAAAATAAACTGCTGATAATAACCTGTGCTGTAAATATCAATTTCTTATAACGCCTTGCAAAATTTTTGCAAATTTTAAAAAGATTCTTAGATAACATTAAATTTGCAACAAGTTTTGTTTGAAACGTTTCTCTAAATTCTTTACTTTATTGTGTGTCAGTCTGTCCATCTGTCCCTAAATGTGGCTGTTTGTGGAATCGTGGCTCCTAAACAAATGGACCGATTTTGATGCGGTTTTTTTTATTTGAAAGCTGACGTGAGCGAGGAGGTTAGCTATAGTTTAAGAAGATCTGTTCAGGCATTTGGTGATCCCTTTTAACGTATTAATGTTTTGATGATGAGCCTCGCCGGATCGGGGAACTGCTAAGTAAATCAAGTAATAAAACCAGAATACAAAGAAATAAAAGGAAGATTGATAATGAGAAAGTGTGGATTATACTTACTCTGTGTAAGCAACGTACGTAAGTAACAAAACAACAGTATGCAATCGTTTAGTTTTCAGTTTTGATTAATTTACAAAGAAAAATTCGCAAAATAAAGACAACAGTTAACGACGTCTGCTCTCACCTATCTGCGCGTTCTCTTTAACGCCAACGTGACGCATACCATATCGAAACTCTGCAGGAAATTAGTATACCTTGAAAGATAGATTCATACATCTAAGTTCATATGTATTTTTTGTTCGTTATACCTATGTATGTATAACTAATTAAACTTCTTCACATAGCGGTCCCCCGGCGCGGCGACGCTCATCATCAATATTAGTAGGTACTTTTAGTGGAGTTAAATGGGCAAGAAAGAAACTTATTTTTTTGCTTTTTAGAGATTTTTTGTGTAGGGCAGTTTTCCAACCTTTTTTGTGCCATGCCCCACCTAAGCTTTCTATACTTCTTACGCCCCCCATGTACCATATAAATAATTTTGAATATTCAAAAATTGAATTGTTCACTTAAGAAACTTAAATGATAGGTTTTAGGAAGAAATCACTAAGAAATTTTTGATGAAACACAGTACATTTTCAAAACAGATAATGAAAAACTGAAATTCAAATTCGCAATAATTTCAATAAACACTTTTCTAAATTTATTTATTACTTTGCTTTAGTGAAATCCTTGCGCTTGATGCTTACTGCACAGAGATTTTATGTTAGATTCAAATTTGGTTAGGCTTCAGTCTCAAATCTCCCCGTTGTGTAATATCCAGACGATTTCTTTTTTTACCAGTAAATCATTTACAGCACTAAATCCACATTCAGCTAAATATGAATATGGAAACGGTAGCAACAGTTTTCTTGCACATTTGGTTGAATTTGGGTATTTGATTTCTGTTTCCTCACAAAGCCATGCCATCGCTCCTGTTATATTAAATAAAGTTTTAACTAACGCATCATTTTGCATTTCTGCAAGTTCTTCTTATTACTGAATATTTGATTTATCAGACAAATCCACTAACATTGGCTGCATCATCTATGTTGGAAAATCAATTTGTTTTAAATCAGAAAATCTTTCTTTTGAATCAGCCGACAGTATTTTCGATGATCGACAATAACGTATCATTTCACATTTATGGAGCCAATGAAACTTTTCAAAAAGTTTTTTTGTAAATCTTATTGTTTTTTCTTATTATTTCTCTTGTGTTATCTGGTGCATTGTGTTATTCAAAGGGAAAACTTGGTAGCTAAAAACCTGTGGCCAGTTTTAAATGTAGTCCTACATCCAGTAAAAGATTGTATCATTGCTATTAAAGCTATTGTCAAATGAGAGCGTCTCTTCAAGCTCTTTTGTAAAGAACAAAACGCAAACCATGTCAGACTTTTACTTCACACTGAAGTAAGATGGCTCTCTAAAGGGAACTGCTCGAAAAAATGTATGGAACTGTTTAAAATAAAACTCTTGTCGATGCAAGAGCATCCACACATAAGATATTTGGTTTCATTACCCTTATTAAGTTATGTCAAAAATAATTTTTATTTAAATTATTTTGTTAAATAAAAAAATTTTAAATGAGTGCCAAGCTCTTATATATTTGTCATATATATATATTTTGTCATATTTTTCAAGAAGCGTTTAAGGAATGGAAGAAAAATGCAGCAAATTGACGGTTTCCTTGAATTCTCTCCTACAGAATGGATGTTTCCAGATTTAGCGATGAATAAAGAAATTTGATAACTAGCTTCAAGAATACGATTATGAGTTTACGATTATGAAGTATGAGCAGTAAAATGAGACTTTGTTTCGTCTTCGAACGTAAATAATATTGCAGAAATAGAATAAACCTACTGGTTTTTTTAAGTTGTTTACCAACTTGTTCACTCTTGTACAATTGTTGGTCCATAATTAGGTCCAATTTTTTTGGAGTTTTGTTAAATATTTACTAGTCTTGTCCATACTTGTCTGCTTTTGTACAATCTTGTCAATCATACAAATATATATATATATATATATATATATATATATATATATATATATATATATATATATATATATATATTCGGTCTTGTCTGGTATTGCTTTGCCTAGTCTTATCTGTTTGTCTGATCTCATCTATTCTGGTCCAGTCTTGTCTTATCGTGTTCTGTCTGTATTGTCTGTTATTATTTACTACAATATTTGTCCTGGTACATA
Organism: Phosphuga atrata; assembly: GCA_944588485.1. NCBI lineage: Eukaryota > Metazoa > Arthropoda > Insecta > Coleoptera > Silphidae > Phosphuga > Phosphuga atrata. The sequence goes on from OX155894.1 coordinate 77,869,012, forward strand.
TAATATGTTAAACTAATGGCAGGTACATTTTCCAATCGAGTACAATTTGAAATTCAATTTTCGGGTGATTTGAAATTTTGGTGGGACGTATAACAAGACCATTTGGGGAGAAAGGGTTAAAGTTTGAAAGTAATTCAAATCTGAATTAATATGAGCACTATGTTTCACCTTCAAATGTGCTTCAATGCGACCTTTCATTGATTCGTTGATCAAGCATTGCAGGCATAAAATACAAAAAGGGAACCGCTCATCGTGGCCACCGGTTATGAACCCAAATTTAATTTGGATATGAACCCAAATCATGTGTCCTTTTATTTCTTTGAGCTCAGGTTCAGCTATTCCGTCGTCTTGTTGTTTTTGTTTCGTTGGTTTTTTTTCATTGTTTTGTTTGTTTGTTGTTCCTCTCATGACCGGTCTTTTATTTACCCAAATCTGAGTTGTTTAGCGAGATTTTAAAGCGTCCGGGGGTCCCCGCGGAACCTGCAGTCTGCCGAAGGGAGGTTAACTTGACGACGCCAAAAATCCCAGTTTTGATATAGAGATATTTTGGCCTCGTCAAACGAATTTATAATATTTATTGGTCGCAATTATTTAAGAATTTCCTTTTTTCTTTCAATTTTTGCACCGAAATCTAGCATTGCATTTAAATGGCCGGGATCAAAATGGTTAACCTCGTATCGAGTTCATTTTCAAATTGCCCCCCCTTAACAATCAAATTGCCCCCTGTGGGGCGTGGGCCCCACGTTGGGAAACACCGGTGTAGGGGGTTGCTTAAAATTTTTTATTTTTTTATTAGATATCATCCCATAAATTTGACCACCCAAAGCAGCTTTTAAGCTTCATTCCGTTTTTTGTAATTTTCTGCATAAAAACTTGAAATAACAAAAAATTGTTGAAAATAACTTTTATAGAGAATTAAATTCTTTACAACTTTTATTTACACAAAATTTGCCTAAAATACTTAGTTTTTGGGTTATAGTCTTTTACACTTTCAACTTTTTATTAAATTAGATTTTCGAATTTTTCAGAAAATTTTTAAAATAGTTAAAAACTATTGCAACATTAATATGTTATAGATAATTTAATTCTCTGCTAATGTTGTTTTAAACCTCTTTTGTCTATTTTGTCTGTTTTTCTCAAATTTCTCCCATTTAGACTTCCCTCTTCGACATTTTCGTCGAATTTTCTCTTCGATAATGAAATTTTGTAACAGTTTTTGTCTAAAACACTTTCTCGTACTTTGTTACAACTTCCCAGTTACAACGAATCAAACCCAAACCTTGCCTACATTTGATTCCCTATGCATTTTTCATAATTTCCAAACCAAAATATTTCAGAACGAAATTAACTCCGTTGTTTACCCAATGGAATTTTCTACAAATATTGTCTAAGGCACTTTCATTTATTTTGCCTAATTTCCAAGTTACAACCAATCAAACTCAAAACTTAGTCCGATTTCACGATGGCATAACTTTTGAACGGCTTAGTACAGTGATTTCTAGTTTTTACTAATCGATTCAACGTCCCAAAATTATTCGAAAAACATATATCATATTTACAAGAAGCTTTTAATTAAAAAATACCATCGAACCAGCCATCGATCCTCTCGAGGACCCTTATACAGTATAATCTCGATAAACCGACACATATGGGACTAGACAACCGCCGGATTATAAGAAAGAGTGGTGAGAGGGAAGAGCGCGAGCAGTCTCCAGACCGCCGGATTACTGGACGTGACGTTCCGAATTACCGAGATTATACTGTATACATTTTTTCATTTCGATCTTTATTTTTTGCTCTCGACTTCCAAAGCAGAAGTTGTAACACAAGTAGGAAACTTGAAACTTTGGAATTTTGTAAAAGCCTTATAAGTGAGAATAAAAAGGTAATCTCCCTCCTCTTTTCCAAGTGATGCCACCGGCCTTGTGACTCACGAGCTAGTACGCAAAATATAATGAACAAAATTTGACCCACTACTCAAAAAGGTTCGCCATTCCTGCTCTAGGGCGTCGCCAGAAAAACGACGCTAGCGCACAGTGGGCAAAAATCCCTAAAAGCTGGCTATGGCCATTCAAGAAAAAAATATATTTTTTTCGGTATTTTAAGATTTAAATGATTACAGTAATACCCTAGCATAATTTGAGAACATTAGTTGAGAGCAAGTAGTTTTCTAAACACCCTTTTTTCGTTCTCATTCATAGACGTTATTATAATTTTTGCACGTTTCGACCAGCCTTTTAATAGTGTATAGTTTTTACATCGAGCGACCAATTTTAATAGAAAGACATGGATTTTTCTCGTGAATGTAAGTACTTTAATAAAAAAGTGATTCTAAATATATGTAACGGTGAAAATTATAAATTGATAGACAATGAACTGCGGTTTTTAGATACTTGAATTATTTCACGCTGATAAAAATAGAGCTTTCAAAAAAGTCCTTCTAGATCCTGTCTTGTTTTCATAATTAAATAGTAGGCTACATATTTATACAAAACATTTCTGAAAATTGAGACCGGAACGATCCGGAAGCCTGCCGATTTTATGCCCTTTGTAACAACCCTCATTGTAGAATGCGTTATAAATGCTGTAACATATGTTATATCAGTTCTGATCTAATCTATTCTTTACATAAACGATGTTTCATTATTTACAAATTTTGCACCTTTTATGCCATTTCTAAATAAAAAAATCGCCCATACATAGTAGTAGAGGAGGATAGTAGAGTAGGATGGTATGTTTTGGACCCTCCACCTCCATTGACCTTGGGGTAGCCTTCAAACTTCCAGTTTTCAGTTTTCCGCTTCCGGTTTTCCATTTTCGGATCCCGGTTTTCCACTTCCGGTTTCCTATTTTTCACTCCTGGTTTCCGGTTTTCCACTCCCGGTATCCGGTTTTCCACTCCCAGTATCTGATTTTCCACTTCCGGTTTCCTCTTTTTCACTCTTGGTTTCCGGTATTCCACTTCCTGTTTTCTTAGCTTGCTTAGGTTAGTTTATGTTAGTTTCTATTAAGTCATTAAAATTCATAAATATCAGTCGCCATTTTGTATCCGCCATTTTGTTTTTTGGAAAAACAATATCAGATTCGTAATCAGCGACCCCAAAAACCCCCGAGTTAGAAAATTATTTGCAAAATAATGATATTTTCGAATTATGGCCAGCTTTTTAAAATTTTTGCCCACTGTGTAGCGACTTGTTAGTGATCGTTTATTAAAATATATTATACTACACGTCTCGTTCTCGATGATTTGTAGTAGTATGCTCGTCATTGCTTACATTTCACACTTTTTAGAGTTTGAAATTTGGCGCCTAGGCTAGTGTGGACTAGCCGGCCCGGACCTGTACAGTCATATTTGTTCGTTGTGTTTGACGTTGTGTTTTCACACGTACTGAGTACTTTTAGTATACAAAAATTACCAAATCTAAATAAGAATAGAAGGTTTAAATGTCAGTAGATAAGAAGAAGAGAAAATCATGTTCAAGATCACGAAAAGAGATAGGAAGAAACAAAAAACGGATGGAAGACTGGAAAAAATTCGAAAACAGATCGATAACCTCAAAAACATAATTTGTAAACTGGCAGAATGAAATAAAAACCACTGTTAAAAATCATAATGGAAATGCAGGTATCACATAAAAAGTATTTAGCCTCCTTACGAGACAATTCAAAAATGAGTAAGTGTGGATTCATTCACATTTGAATATGTTTTTTTATTTTTTCTTTGTACAAAAGCAACATGTACAGAAAACTGTCTATATAACAAACTGTCCATACGACAAACGGTCTATATGACAAACTGTTTACATGGCAGACTGTCCAAACGACAAACTGTCTCTATTACAAAAAAGATATATAAGTTTCCGTACGAAACATTATAACAAAAAAGTATTTAGCCTCCATACAATACATTTACTTAAAAAATGCTTAAGTGTGTTGATTCAAACACATTTAAGTGTGTTTTTGCATAAAAACAACTTGTACAAAAACTGTCTATATGACAAATTTTCCAGACGACAAACTGTCTATACAACAAACTGTTTATACGACAAACTGTCTGCATAACAAAGATATTAGAGTTTCCACAAGAAACCTATAGCACATAAATAAAAGTATTTAGTCTCCATACGAGACACTTACTTAACAAATGTTTAAGTGTGTTCATTCATTCACACTTAACTATGTGTTTACACTAAAACAACATGTACAAAAACTGTCTATACGACAAATTGTCCAGATGACAAACTGTATTTAAGTATTTAGTCTCCATACGAGACATTTACTTAAAAAATGCTTAAGTGTTCATTTACACTTAAGTATGTTTTTGTACAAAAACTGTCTATATGACAAACTGCCTATGCGACAAACTGTCCATACGACAAACTGTCTGTAGAACAAACCAGATATATGAGTTTCCATATGAAACCAGTATCACATAAAGAGTATTTAGTATCTATACGAGACATTTACTTAAAAAATGCTTAAGTGTGGTGATTCATTCACACTTAAGTATGTTTTTTCTTGTACAAAAACAACATGTACAAAAACTGTCTATATGACAGACTATCCATTCGATAAACTGTCTATGACAAACAGTTTATACGACAAACTGTCTATATGACAAACTGTCCATACGACAAACTGTCTGTAGAACAAAAAAGATATATGAGTTTCCATATGAAACCAGTATCACATAAAGAGTATTTAGCCTCTATACGGGACACTCACTTGAAAAATGCTTAAGTGTGGTGATTCATTCACACTTAAGTATGTCTTTGTACAGAAATAACATATACAAAGAGTTGTCTATACGACTAATTGTTTATACGAAAAATTTCCCATATGACAAACTGTCAATACGACAAACTGTCCAAACAACAAACTGCCCAAAGGACAAACTATCTGAAAGACAAACAGTCCATACGACAAACTGTCCATTAGACGAAGTTACAAAAATACTTACAATAAAGGTCTATATTATAAAACAATTTCATTTTTTAGAAAAAAAAAATCTGGATAAAATTCCGACAAATTTTTTCCCAAAAGCAAGAAATTGCTCTTCCTGAAGACGTAGAAGCAACTAATGCTAGGAGAGCATTCTGACTCTAAAAAGGAAATTCCAATAAAAACAAAACCTCAATGAAAGAGGTACAATACGACAGAAGCATCGAGTCGGTCATCAAATCACCAGCAGCCCCTAAGGAAGTAGATGAGTCAGCAGGCAGTCTAAAATACTTTACTCAAAACTAGGAAAAAATTACCTAGGATAAATTTGGCCTAGATTGTCTGAAGGGTTATAAAATACCGTCCAGAGAAATCCATATCAAACAAAACCACTAACAGGCCAAAATTGGGCTAAAAATGGTATTATAAAAAGTAGGCATGAAATAAATAAGCTCTTAGCTAAAAATGTAATTGAGCCTTGTCAACATGAATGTAATGAATTCATTTCCTCTTTGTTCTTAGTTGACAAGTCAGATGGCTCCAGTAGATTTATTATTAATTAAAAAAAAAATTTAAACACATTTATCGATACTATCCATTTTAAAAATGCAAGATATTAAGTCCACCAAACACTTGATATCTATTGGATCATATATGTGTTCGACAGATCTAAAAGATATTTACTACATTATTCCTACTTTAAAAATTTTAAATTAAGAGGCAGCTCTTCAGTTTTTTATGCCTTCCCCTTGGTTTATGCACAAGTCCTTTTGTTTATACAGACAACTAGGTACTTTATCAATTTTTTAACTTGGTGATCTATTAATTGTGGGAAATTCGTATGATTCCTGTAAAAATTCATCAAATTTGGTGAAAAACAATTGGGCCTTGTCATAAACCTCCAAAAACCTGCACAAACACCAAGTCAGATATGCTATTATAATAAAATCAGTAGATTTTAGACTTGTGTTGACAGACGGCAGCTTGCCCAGGGGTGGCATATGCATCCATCTACTGTAAAAGACTAGAAAGGCAAAAATAACTAGCCTTAATTTTAAGTGACAACGACTACGACAGTAGAAATTATGTCAATAAACTAATAATGGAAGTACTGTATTGGTGGAAAATAAATACACCAACAGGTTCTAACCTAAATAGAACACTTCAGTTTAAACTTAAGATATCTTCAGATGCATCTCTGACTGGGCGGAGTGCACACTGTAATGACGTAAACGCTCATGGTTTCAGGACGAAAGTGGAAAGAAAATTTATCATAAACTATCTACAAGTATTAGCAACGTTCTATGGTCTAAGATGTTTCGCGAACAAAGTATCAGACGGCAAAATTCTCTTAAGAATTGATAATACGTCTCCAATTCCTATATCAATAGGACAGGCGCCATCCAATATCCCCACTAAAATGCATTAGCAATAGAGGTCTGGCAATGGTGCGAGAGCAGAAAAATCTGGATTTACGCGTCATACATCCCGTCAGTTATGAATAAAGAGGATGGTTTAGCATCGAGAATCACTAATATAGATACTGAATGGGAGCTATGTAAAGAGACATTTGAAAAAATGAATCAAGTTTGTAATTTTCTCAATTGTCTTTTTTACATCAAGGTTGAATCAAAAATGACCTAGATTTTGTTCTCGTTTCCCAGATCCAAACGAGATGACAGTAGATGTATTTACTATTATGTGAACCAATGAAAAATCTATGTTTTTTTTCCTCCTTTCGCACTTACCCTTAGAACTCGCGAAAAATAATAACCGATAAAACTGAGGGATCAGTCATGTTACCATTGTGGTCAACCCACCCTTGTAACCCGCTATTTAAATCACTACTTACCGAACAGCGTTTAGTAAAAACCTCACAAAAATTTATTATTGTCTCCTTCCAAGAAAGAAATACATCCACTGGTACACAAACTTTCATTGGTTGCAGGTAACTTGTCCGCAAAGCGCTCCTAAGTAAAGGAATAAATGAAGCATCTACAGAAATCACGATCAAGGCCATAAAACCATCAACACTGAAACAATACCAAGGTACCTTAAAGCAATGGCGGAAACTTTCTACATCAAAAATATTCCAATATTAACGCAATTACAGTAAATATACTATAATACGTTTTCTAACGGAAAGTTAGACGTTTAGTTAGAGCAAGCTATGGGACATTGAACTGCAACAGATCAGCTATATCACACATCTCTACTCAAGATCTCGGTAAGGATAAACTGCTGTCCCGATTCTTCAGGGGAATGTTTGAGGAACGACTACAAGGTTTAAATATACAAGTACAGCGGACACCAGTTTTGAATGACTTGGCCTGATTAAATCAGCTAAAAGTAACTAAAATCAGCTAAAGGGTGCAGCAGAAAAATTATCAACGATGCTTATTTTATCTACAGCACAGCAAACTATCGCACTAAGTAATATAAAAAAACATATCATATATAATAAACTCATATATAAAATATAAACATAACTTATATAATAAACATATCATTATATATAACATGGACAAATAGAAAATAACAATATAAATACCAGACCTGATAAAAATGTCCAAGCCAGGAAGAAATAAGTCAGAGCTTATACTACCTTTTGTATAAAGAACAACCTGGGCAGTGTGCCGCTACAGCTGTAATTCACTACTTGAATGAGACAAAAGACCTAAGAAATGAGCAAAACAACAAATTACTTATATCAAACATCAAGCCATACAAAAACGTAACTTCTCAACGTAACGATTGATCACTGGGAAAAATCCTTGCTGTCTAAAGCAGGCATTGATACAAATCACTTCACAGCACATAGTACAAAATATGCTGCAGTATCAGTGGCTGGTTTTGGAAGTGGATATATATACACAACCAGACGTACTGCTGGTTGACCTCGACAGTCACAGATCTTCGCAAAACTTTACAATCGCCCGATCCAAGATAATAACGATACGTTCGCAAAATCTGTATTATCTAACGCACGGTAACTCTTTTCTTTATGGTTTCCAGTCATGTAACATGATAAACGAATGAGTTTTCCTATACGCTAAAAGTCTACAAATCATCGAGAACGAGACGTGTAGTATAATTGAACGATCAAGCGAGCCCGCCGAAGGCGGGCGAAGTTCGATCGTGATTATACGAAACGTCTCGTTGGAAGATGATCAATCTACCTCGCTACATGTACCCGTTAATAAACATACCCTAGATCATCTTGCAGGGAAAACTCAACTAAGAAATCTCTAAAAATATGACTGTACAGGTCCGGGCCGGCTAGTCCACACAAGCCTAGGCGCCAAATTTCAAACTCTAAAAAGTGTGAAATGTAAGCAATGACGAGCATACTACTACAAATCATCTTCGAACGAGACGTTTCCTATAATCACGATCGAACTTCGCCCGCCTTCGGCGGGCTCGTTTGATCGTTCAATTTAACACACACTTGCGCACGGTACTCACTCCGAAACGGAATTAATAAAATAAAAATATATTTACTAATTTACTAACAAACTAATATACAATTTGTGCAAAGGAAAAAATTGTTCGAATAATCGAATAAATACGAATAATCGAATATATAAGAATAATCGAATAAATAAAATAATAATACGAAAAAAGATTAGAAATTAGAAAGATTTTTAAAGATTAAAAAAATTAAAAGTTAAATGAATGTAAATCAAATAAACTAGCAGAAAACTAAATACGCTAAGACCTCGTACAGCAGTTGCCCGTCTTTCCGATCTGCTCGAAGCTTAAAAAAGCTTTGAATTTACCCTAATTCAATGTATTTTTAGATGTCTTGAGGGGCTGTTACTGATGGATAATGCTCCTAGCCATCCTATCTGCATTTTATACTTAAATTGTTCCATTGCAGTTGAAGTAATTTTACTACCACCCAATACTACGTCGATAATTCAACTGTTATATTATGGATTTATTATTTAGGTATCATATTATCCTTGTCCACAATTTACACAACTTATTGGTAAAACATACGACAATAAAAAAGAACTAATTGTGCAATTTTGGAGAAAATATATATTTGGAGGAAATGTCCAACATTGGGTTGAGTTCGACATTGCCTTAGGCCAGTGTTCTTTAACCGGTGTTCCATGGAACCCTAGGGTTCCATTAAAACATTCAGGGGTTCCGCGAATCAATGGTAAAAACATCGAATACAACCAGAGACGATGCGTTGTGCCGCTATCTGGAACACGTGTGTCGATTGGACTTTCATATTGGAACTATTCATTTACTCAGTCGCTTATATTGGACGAGGACGACGCACATTGCCCCTATAAATAATTTAAAATATCTGCTGAAGTAGATTTATTGTAAAATTCTTACAAAGGTAAACGGTGCAAAGTTAATTATCTTACAATAAATTGCGTTTTTTTTAACATATTCTAAAATCCTTTAGAAATACAATTCAGAATTGGATTAAAACTGGTAAATTGGAATCAAAATCCAAAGAAGAAGCTTCTTGCTCTCTTGAAGATTCCACCAGTTTAACACCAAAGTTAAAGCGTCATTTGGAAAACAAACTTCCGACTTTAAAAGGCAAAAGCGGAGATTTCTAAAGAAAATATCTTGAACTACAGCAGAAAAAGAATGCATTTAAAACGTATGTTCGTGATGATAATAAAAATGTCCTAAAAGCATCTTAGTTAGTTTGCGCGTAGCTAAATAAGGCGAAGCTCATACGATTGCAGAAAAATTAATTAAACCTTGTACAAAAGATTTAATCAAATGCATGTTCGGTGAAAAAATTGCAAGCAAAATTGACCTCGTCCCATTGACTGAAACGAAGATTTCACGACGAATTCAAGATATGTCAGGTCACTGCGAAGTGGAACTAGTATGTCGTTTGAAAAATGCTAAAGATGCTCTCTGATGCTCTGATGCACTCTGAAAATTGTCGAATCTACAGATGTAGCTGGATTAGCAATTTTGTTAGTTTTCGTGAGATACATACACGAATCCAATTTTCAGGAAGATATGTTTTTTGCAGCTCTGCCAACTCAAACAACAGGTGAAAAAATATTGAATATACTTAATGCATATTATGAAAATCATTCAATTTCTTGGAATTTATGTCATTATATATGCACTAATGGAGCCAAAGCTATGGTTGGTATTATAAAGGGCGTAAATAGCACGTATAAAGAAACTAGTTCCAGACATCAAAGCCAGCTGACAACCATTGCTGTCTTCATCGTCATGCTCTCGCTGTTAAACGATTACCAAAAGCATTGTACGAAATTCTCAATGACGCCGTTAAGATGGTTAATTTTATCAAATCCAGACCCCCAAATACCAGGTTATTTGCCCTATTGTGTGATGATCTGGGCAGCTTACACAAACATCTACTTCTTCATACTGAAGTAAGATGGTTATCCAGGGGAAAGGTTCTGACCAGACACGGGAATTGCATGATTAAATTTTAATGTTTTTATCTAAACGTGAACTGAAAAACTTAATAACACTAAAATATATATATATATATATATATATATATATATATAAAAATATATAAATATATACATATATCTATATATATATATATATATATATATATACATATATATATATATATATATATATATATATATATATATATAACGAATATATATATATATAATGAACGAAGTTGATCTTTCACTTCAAGGACCAAATACTACAGTTTTTAAGGTCAATAGCAAAGTAAAATCGATCAAAACGAAAATCAAGCTTTGGGAGAAATGCATCACCAAAAATAATACAGAATGTTTTGCTAATTTAAATGATTTCCTGGCAACCAATAATATCGCATTCCACCAGAACTATTTTGAAACATTTAAAGCGATTACGAAAGACACTTTTCGAATATTTCATATGGATTATTTTATATGGAATTTATAATTTTGTTTGAACAAATGCAAATTTATATATTATGACACTTATACAAAATTTTTATAACAAATGCAGGGACGAACCTTGTTCATAACATGTAAAATTCGATTTCTCCCCTTAATCAAAGTGCTACTAAACAGAGGGTTCCATAAAAAAATCTCAAAAAAGAGTTCCGCGGAATGACAAAGGTTGACGAACACTGCCTTAGGCAATATCGAACTCACTTGACAACAACTAACTGACAAATCAATAACGACGACCTACAAGCACTGGCAGAGTAAATAATTTATGCAAAACTTGAAAATAACGATTCTGGTAACAACGAACCTACTGCAGCTTTTTGTATATAATCTGTGGATCGAAATCGTTAATTACATTGTAAAGCACGAGCCAAGGTTTCGAAGTAAATTATAAAAACAAGATGAACCCGTTTCGAAAACATTGCTTAATGATTCAATAAAATTAAGACGACTAATGGCACTGAAATAATTCATCACAAAAAATAAATTCAGAAGAATGAAAACATAAATATAATAACATATCAGAAACTTTTTTTATTTTGCTTCTGTAATGGACGAATAACAGCACTCATATGCGTGCGGTTATAGCTCGCTTATCGGCGATTTTTTTATTTAGAAATGGCATAAAAGGGTGCAAAATATAAAAAATACTATCAAAAACTCGTTTTTCGTAAGGCGTTTTTCAGCACTTGTGCATTAGAAAACTCCTCGCTAAGCTCGTCGTTTCCAAACTTGGACGCGTGCTGTAAAATCGCGCTTACTGATCTCGTCCTTTAATATACTACTCCTATTATGTTTCTGTGTGTGTTTATGTGTTATGTTATATCGATTATCAAACAAATAAATAGAAAAATAAATTATAATTAAGACAAAATCATATTCTTGGTTGCATTCTGGTAAATAACTTGTAGTATTAAATTCTACAGAAGTGTCAGATCAACATGTTGTTTTCCATCAGTTTGAAGCTGATAAGTTTCTTCAAGTAGAAAATGCAGTTTAATGCAATTTATTAAAACTCGGTTCCAAATAAAAAACGGAACAAAAAAAATCTTGTGATGTCGGTGAAGCGAATTAAAAAGTTTTATCTGTAACAGTTTGTTCTGAACCGGTGGCGGAGCAATCTAAATTTGCCCACACAACGCAATAATCGGAAAATATGGAAACTTGTGTGAAATGCAAAAAAGTTTGACAGTAGTCACTTATTTGCATGGGATAGTTGTAAACGGTACCTACGTATTAACGCCACCACTGCTACATTTTTAAATGCAGCTAACACCTAAAATTTTTATGATAAATCATAAAATAATACTACTACATTTTATTTCAAATTAAAACATTTTTAAAACTCCAAATATTCCATTTTTTAACTCCGGTTAGATTAGGTTGCCCGCTGCGAAGCGGACTGATAAATCAATGCAACATACACGCGGCAGCGCGAACTCTAGATAAATATATAGCGGTGGTGGCGTTAATACGTAAGTACCTTGTAAACTATTATTGTGCAGTGAATGTGGAAATTTAGCAGGATCCGAAATAAGATGTATGCAGTTGAAAACCAAGAGAAAACTAATTTTTTTTTTTTGAGCAGATTGAGGATGGTTTTTATAAAGTACCAACCCAACCATCAAGGAAGTATCTGAACTTGCCAAGAAACTCACAAATAAAGAAGACAGTTCACAAATATTAAATTCAACTAGTGTAGGTCAGATACCAGATATGGAAGAAATCATTTCGGAAATGCTAGGATAGGCAAAGTAGAGACTCAAATATCATATAATGAATCTTATAAAAATACAAAACATGATCGTAACTCAGAAGATAAACAAGCAGTGGAGTACATCTTAGAAGATTATAATTCCAATAAAAACAATGTTACAAATAATTTAGGCTGTGAAAATTTAATCCATCAAAAATAAGACTATTTAAAAGAAAATTACGATTTAACTTACCAACTTATCGCATTTATTAATACAGGCCTCTACGGGATGATAAACCCTCGTCCCTACAAAGTTACCGCTTTCTAACAATATTGATTTCCTGAGGAGTTAATAAAACATTTTTCAAGACCAATTAAAGTTGTTCTGTGCTCTACAGGACGTTAAACTTGTCTTGAAAAATAAATAAACTAAAATCACGGGAATAAAAACATCTGTAGACCATATAAGAGTTCAACAAGAATATTTTAAACGCGTTGAAACCAAAATTTAAGACATAATAAATGGTGATGATATAAAAACAATACATTTCATCAAGAATAAGTCAACCATAGTCAATAAAAATGTTACTTTAAAACGAGAAAACATAAGGCCACGTATGTTTTTTCGAAATTTTTTTTTTTCGTTTTGTTTTTTCGTATGGTTCTTAGAAAAGTATCCGACCTTATTTTTTATTTTGAAAACCTGTTGGTTTTCAATCAAGTGCGCTTGAATGAGCCGACCTTGAACCTTTGTGCGCATGCGTGAATTTCTTCCCGCCTGTAGATCGCGTCAGTTGCTGTCGAGCAGTGTTCTAGTGATTTAGTGTGTAGTGCTCTCGTCGGTTTTTCAATGCAAGTAAAATGACGGAACGACTGGAGCAGCGCTACTGCACCAAATTTTGCCAGAAACTGGGCGACAACCAGGTGAAAACCATTCGGAAGATTCAGACGAATTTCGGTGACGATGCTATGGGCATTACACAGATAAAGGAGTGGTACAACCTGTTTAAAGACGGTCGTACATCGGTAGAAAGCGAGCCACGTTCTGGTCGGCCATCAACATGCCGAAATGACCATGTCATTGCCAAAGTGAACGCTGTGGTGATGCGGGACCGTCGTGTGACTGAAATTGCGACTGGAGTTGTGGTCATCAGAAAATTGGCCAGTAGTTGGCCATGACGACAATGCTCCAGCACATTCTTTGGACTTAGTTACTGTCCTGCGACTTCTGGCTATTCCCCAAAGTCAAGAGGCCATTGAAAGGAACGCGATTTCCGACAAGAAAAGACATTATGGCTGCAACGACAGCCGAGCTAAAGTCGATTCCGAAAGAGGCTTTTTCGGAATGCATCCAACAATGGCGGCACAGCTGGGAAAAGTGTGTGGAGTCCAGCGGAGACTACTTTGAGGGTGATCCAACGCTAGGTTTCCAACGCTCCATAACCATAACCTTTTCAAAGACAGAGTTGTAGATAAGTGGGAAAAGTCCATCTCCTTGTCTCACTCCAGTTCTTATTTCGAAGCTTTCTGAAATCTCTTCTTCTTAAGTACCATGTCCTTCTAGAACGCTGGTCACCAAAAAGGCTATCCTTACTCTGTTGACGGCAAGTTTGAACAGAGAGCTTGAGTTCAGTTTTTACCAGTCACTTAGATTCTTGATCCATGATGCGGCTTTCTTTTACCATAAATATTTCCCTGCATGATGTTCTGCAATAATCGGTATTTTTCGTCTCTCATAAAATGCCCGATATATTGCAGTTTCCTTCTTTTGATGGTGGTAAGAATTTCGGTGGATTTATTCAGACGTTGGAATATTACCAAGTTGGATGGATACTTTTACCGTCCATGAAACATTTAATATTTTCCTGTAAGCTCACATCTCAAAGGCTTAAAGTCTACTTTCTTCGTACTTGTTTATAGTCCAGGCTTCCATACCGTACATCAGGTTGGAGAAGTCATAACATCTGAGAAGTTGGATTCTTAGAGTACAACTTCAGATCTCTACAGCACAAGACCCTACTCTTGTTTTTGCTCAAACCTTGATTTCACTTCAGTTTGACTATCCGCGCTGTTAGTTATTATGCTACCTAGATATTTTATTTTCTTTACTTGCTTCAATAGTTCACCCCACAACTGTTATGCTCGCTATGATATTAGGTAGCTTGCTAATTACTAATACTTTGGTCTTTTTTGCATTTAATCCGAGTTCGGCATGGCGCATTTTTCGATGACTGCAGCCAGTATCCGTTGTAAATCTTCCTGACCGTTGGCCAACAGTACCGTATCGTCTGCGTAGCGAAAGTTGTTTATGATGTCGCCATTTATAATAATGCCGGCTTGTATATCAGTTAGTGCTTTCCTAAATATTCTTTCAGAGAGTATACATTAAAGAGCAAGGGCGATAAAATACAACCTTGCCTTACTCCGCGTTTGATCTTTACTTCCGGTGTATCATCTATTCTAATTACTGATGTTTGGTTCCAATATACATTTTTGAATTATCCTAATATTCCTTCCGTCCAGTCCTGTTTGGTCTAAAGTCTCTACCAATATATCATGTTTTACCCTTTGGAAGTCTATGAAGCATGCATAGACATCAACTGACATATGACACGACTTCTTTGAGCCGGGACATTTATGCCAAATAGAGCCTCCCTTGTGCCGAAGCCATTGCGGAACCCCAAATTGCGATTCGCTTAAGTCTTCTTCACACTTGGAATAGGTACTACCATGAATAATTTTGAGAAATATATGTAGTAAGTGATTCAATAAGCTGATTGTTCTATAATCAGCACATGTCTTGACAATTGTTTTCTTTGGTAAGGTCCTTCATACTTTGTTAATTCCTTTATCATCTTTAAATACATTTCTGATGTACTTTTCCTACTCCTTTAATTTTTCTTCTTTTTGATGAATCACCTTTCCTTTTCGTCGTAGAGCATACCCGATCCTCTGCTTGTTCTAAATTTTCCTGTAGCCTCTTTGAGTCTTTTATGCATGTTGAAGGAGTCGTATGCAGCTTCCAGAGCTTCTATTTCTTTACATTCGTTGGTCAGGTGTTCTGTTTTCCCGTCTCTGATTTTCTGTCTTATTACTTTCTGAATACTTTTGTACACCTGATTGTTGTTCTTAAGAATTCTGCGCTCTTCCATCAATCCTATTATTTCGTTAGTCATCCAGGAGTTCTTTTTAGGTTGGGCTTTCTCTTCAGGTTTTTGCAGCAGATTTCCCTTATCGATGTTTCCATTTTCCTCCATTGGGCATCTATTTCTATTTTCTCGCTAGGATTTTCAGTTATAAGATATTCATTTATTTGAGTACCGACTAAGTATTTGGTAGATTCTTCACTTAATAATGTTCTGTCAATATTGTTTTGATGTTGCTTTTTCAAGATTTTCTTGAGCCGTATGTGGATTATCGCTACTACGGGGTTGTGATCAGACCCAATGTCTGTTCGCGTCTACTATCTGTCTCGTTGAAAATGTTTATTTTTAAACTATTTTCAACTAAAACACGAATATTTATTGAACCAGAAAACGTAGAAGCTTTATTTTTGCTTTCCGCCCTTCGTTAAGCCGTGCCAAGGACGATTAAGAACAGTTACACCAGGTAAAAAGTCCATAACATTAAGTTTCAATAGACCCGTATTCTCCACCACTTCCGCGCCTGGTTATGTATTAGCAGATTTTGCGCTATTTCTGTAACTTTGTTTTACTAGGATATAATCGAGTTGGTTCCTTACAATGTTGTATTCTGTCTCTGCTTCTGACTGCCATGTATATAGTGTCCTCGGTTGTAATTTGAAGAGAGTGTTTGATACAATGAGATCATTCTCATGACAGAATTGAATGAACCGATCGCTCCGTTCATTCCTAGAATCTAACCCAAAGCTTCCCACTATATTTTTACATTGTCCAGTTCCAATTTTGGCGTTAAAATCTCCAAAAATTATGGTGTTATCTGCTTTTTTACCAGTCGTAAAGCGTTATCAATATCTATGTAGAAGCTTGCGATTTCATCTTCACTACTAGTGGATGTTGGTGCATAAACTTGTATTATGTTGGTATTAATTGGCCTCGAACTAAGTTTAATGTGATTTAGTAAAATGACTCTGTCAGATATTGGTATAGAAGCGATAACTGACCTTGCTATTTGTCTTGTCATGACGACTGCAACACCGTTGTAGTGGTTGACATCCTCATTTCCAGCAAAGAGTATCTTATATTCATCAATGTCACATTCCCCACACCCCTGCCAACGCATTTCACTCACCCCTAACATATCGTACTTTAATCTTCTCATTTCTTTTAACGCGTTGTGTGTCTTACCTACCATGAACAAGCTTTTTACGTTCCAATTTTCAAGTTGATTGGTTTAATCTTTTCTTTCTTCCCTCCATCTGTTGCTTTATGCATAGAAATCATCCCATTCCCCCCGGAGATCCGATTGAGGGAATTACTCCGAAATTGATTTTGGTATTGACTGCCATGTTGGTTTTCTACTAGGGGTGCCTTTATAGGCCTTTAATACAGTGGTTCCCCGTTGCCTTCTATATCCCATGCCGTTGATCAGTTTATCTGCCTTTAGGGAAGATTTATCTTCCCAAGGACAGTGGATGCCCTTACTCTTGTCAGCTCTTCCACCCTAAGCTGATGGCTGGCAAGACGAGTCTACTTACACTGGCAGACATTCGGTCGACAGAGCCTCGTTAGTTGTCTAGCAGGATGCACCATGAACAGGTGAGGTTGTCAATTGGGTTGGAAGTACCCCTTACACCCCAATCTGAAATCTCGCCTCTAAATTTAACCTTGGAATGGGTGTTGGTCAAAGTTTCTAGGATGAGTCTGCGGGTTTTGTTGCATAGCTCTAGTTCCTGGAGTACTTTGTTAAGCGTTTCTCTATCAAAAATTAACAAAGGTGAAGACCACCTTGCGGTTTCTCATCTTGGAGTATGCTAGTACAGTTTTAAGATTGACGATCTGATCATCACAGGATCGGGTCTTCTTGAAGGCCCCCTGGTATTCTCCCAGTTGACTATCCAGCTGATTTTCTGCCTTTGTTTGTAACGCCTTCCCAGCTGATTCACCCAGATGATCTAGGTTAGCTTGCGCACGGCATTGTTTCCAACGCCTTTCCACAGTTCAGCAACGATAGAGTCCTCGCCAGCTGCCTTATTATTTTTAAAAAGTTGAATGATCTGGCCAACTTCTTCCAATGAAGGGGGCAGCGAGTCCGGGTTCGGTGTGGTTTGTTTATAGTCGACGATTAATAATTATTTTCTAGTCGATTTTTTATATATTTATTGTAGTTTTATATCCGATGTTTGTAAATGTTTGTTTAAAGACCGCTGTTCTATGCCTCCAGATCGTAATAGATATAATTCAATTAGCAAAACAATTAGAAGACTAGAAATCTTTGATTAACTAAAATTACATTAGTTATAAAAACTTAATAATTTATATTACTTCTATAATAATTTTGACACAATTTTTCTACTTTTAGAAAATATTGTTTTTACTTTAATTAAAGCGAATAATTTGAATTTGTAACAAATATTTGTGAATGTCTCCAGGCATAGTTAGATTAAGCGATTTATCCGAATTGAAATGAAACGATTAGTAATCAAATGGTAATACTCCAATTTCCGCCGAACGGATGATATTATTGAGTATGCAAACCGAGTAATTTGTAACTTTCGTAAAAAACAATCTTTCTGTACGCGTATGCGGCGCATAATTGTGGCGAATTGTGGGCATGCAGTGAGGTGAAAGTCCGTCGTTTTCTGGAGCTCGCTTAATATTTTTTTATTTTTCGAATCTTAATCGTCATTCAATGTCGATTTGAATATCGATTTGAATGTGGATTGCGAAGAAACACGCGTTATATAGTAGATTTAGATACTTACGCAATCGCTATTAATTAATCTGTGCAGTGAAATTTCACAAATTCATACTTTCAGTGTTGTAATTTAGATTTATTCAGATTATATTACGAATTACAACGAAAAAACATTTTTTTTAATAGAGATTGAATTTCAAAGGTAAAAACGAATCTCAGATATAATTACCTCGGAGCCAAATTCTTTTCTACTTCAGTTTATTTGAACTTTTTTTTCTATTTGGATATTTGGATGGAACTGGCACACATGTATGAGAACTTGTGTGAGAAGCAAGTGTGAGGTTGCACCAGTAAGTAAGTCATGAAGAATGTTGAATATTTGCGTTTACATAACAAATTGTTTAATTGATTTAAAGTTTATGTTAATTTATAGAATATATTGATTATTATTTTTGGTTAAATTTTTTCGCGTGATTGATTACAAATCAACTGTTCAGTTGATACGAACGTACCTTCTAGTTAATTTCAAGGTTAAGTTAATATATAAAATATATTTCCTGCTGAATTTTTCAGAGTAATGAAAAAAATATATGATGAAGAATGTTTTCTTTATTTCATGTAAATTTCTTTTATCTACGACCACTATTGTAAATGCACAATATTGTAGAGTTCGTGGACTATGTAAATACATCATAACACACACGTATGTAACAGTCCGCGATTAATGATAAGTTATGATTGACACCACACACGTGAGTTTGGTTTACGTTTCGTTGATTGCTTGAGAGCTACTACTACGTGCTCATACGTTCAGTTTAACTCGTCTTTAACGATTTAACACGTCTTAAACGACAAACAAATAATAACTTCACCCTTTTAAATTCCTATCTATATTGTGTGAGCTTTTTTTGCTCACTCACAATGTATGAGGAATTGTATGAGGTCATACAATATGTATGAGCTATTGTATGAGGTGATGTTTCAAAATGTATATATTGATTTGTTACCTCACGCAGAGACTAACAATCTGACGCTAATCCACGACCCAAAACAACCAGCTTCATTTGACAGCGGCCGATGGAGACGCGGATACAACCCCGACAACATTTTCGTATCCAAGAATGCGGGAGAATAATCAGCCAACCCATACCGAAATCACAATTGGGTCAAGATCATAATTGGTCGGTGGCAATTATATGCCTTACCGAAGCTTTAGTCAAACCCCAGGCTGAACCGTTCAAAAGACGTTTTAATTTTAAAAAAGCGAAATAGGACCCATACAAGGCAGAACTGGACAGGGCTCTCGCACAAATTACACCCACACCGAAGAACTACAAGGATTTCGTAGACACAGTAAAGCAAATATCAAGAAGGTTCATACCGAGGGGATGTAGGACTGAATTTGTAACAGGGCTGAGGACATCGCACAGAGAGCTGCCGAATAAGTATAGGCAACATCCTATACTTATTCAGCAGACTAGACAGACAAGACTACATAGACAAGGCTAATGAGTGTGAAATGAAGAGTTTTGGTTAAAAAAATTAACCATTTTTTTAGAGTTTAGTAAACATTTCTCAAAATTGTCAAAAATTAACGAGAAATTTTATAATTCTGGTGAATTTCACAAAAAAAAATTCAAATTTTACCAAAAATAAGACCATAAAGTGTAAAAAAGAATGGTTTTGGTTCAAAAACTTAAGCAATCTTTCTAGAATAGTGTAAATAGTTCCCAAAATTGCCAAAAATAAACAAAAAAATTGAGAATTTTAGTAAATGTCACATCATTTTTCATATTTTAGCAAAAATAAGACCAAATTTTCTATATTTGTCAGAATTTTACGAAATATGTTCCTTAAAAAATGAAAAAATTTTGCCAAAGTTTGTTCCAAAAAAATATCAAAAAGTAGACTTTGGGTTCAGAAAAAACCGGCCAAGTGCGAGTTGTGACTCGCGCACCGAGGGTTCCGTACAAACTTGTAAGTAAGGTATCTTTAGGAGGACCTAACTGTATGCAACCCATATGCTTCTGGTGCCTGACAATACAATGCAACACATGTATTTTCACATCACGTGTATTTTCATAAGTTTCTAATAGTAAATTCGCATTTTTATTGTAATTAAACTACATATTTACGGTTTTCAGATTTTTCCCTTTACATGTGCTGTAAGACACCGCTTCTTGCCAAATTTCATGATTCTAGGTCAACGGGAAGTACCCTATAGGTTGATGATATATGTTGATTCCCTTGTGAAATCGCAAAATATGCGACATAAACGGTCATATCTTTTCATCGCGTTGATTTACAAGTTTGATTTTTTCACAGCTGAAAGAGACCGCAGACCCGAGTATTTGACACAAATTTTAACTTGTTACTTCTACGCGTTCCTGAGAAAAAAGGTCTGGACAGACAGACGGACGGATGGACGGACGGACGGATTTACATAATTCTAGAAAGCTTGGTTAATTTTTAGGGTTCCGTACCGAAAACGGAATCCTTATAGGATCACTTTGTTGTCCTTCTGTCTGTCCGTCTGTCCGTCCAGACGGACAGACAGACGGACAACAAAGTGATCCTATAAGGATTCCGTTTTCGGTACGGAACCCTAAAAATTAACCAAGCTTTCTAGAATTGTGTAAATAGTTCCCAAAATTGCCAAAAATAAACGAAAAATTTGACAATTTTGGTAAATATCACATTATTTTTCATATTTTAGCAAAAATAAGACCAAATTTTCCAAATTTGTCAGAATTTTACAAAATATGTTCCTTAAAAAATGGAAAATTTTAGCAAAGTTTGTTCCAAAAAAATATCAAAAAGTAGACTTTCGGTTTAAAAAATTGACCAATTTATAAAGGAATTTATCTTAGCGTTTCTTGTAACAAATTTGCTCTCAAAAATTGGCAAAAAACGATACATTTTCAAAAATTTGTCAATATTTTTTTGAAATTTTGCTCTCTAAAGAACACAGAAATGTGACCAATTCATCTAGGATTTTATAAATATTAACCAAAATTGTCAAAAATAAATGAAAAATTTCTTTTAAAATTTAAAAATTAGACAAACTCACTCTCAAAAATTGCCCAGACAACTCTAAAAAAATTGTTTTTAAGAATGATGACCAAAATACTTTCAAAAATATTGCAAATTTGGTAAAACTGAACAAAAATAGAATCCAAAATTTTAGCAATTTTTCAAAAAAAAATGGCGTTTTATATCAAATTGCTATCAAACATTGACTAAAATACGAACAATTATCAAAAAATTGCAGAAATTTCGTCAAAGTTTGTTGCCAAAAAATGTCATAAGGAAGAATTTTGGTTTAGAAAATTGATCAATTTCTCTAAAATTTTGTTAATATTTGCAAAAATTAACAAAAAAAAAAAAAAAAAATTAGATGAAAAACAAAAACAAGACCAATTTTTTTTACAAAATTGTCAAAAAAAATATCAGAATATGTTCTCAAAAATAATTTCTTCTAATTGCCAAAAAATAGCCAATTTGGTTTTAGCCAAATCCAATAAATTTCTCTCAAAAACTGGTAAAAAAACCTACAATTTTCAAAAATTTGTCGAAAATTTAAAAAAGTTTGTTGCCAGAAAATGTCGAAAGGAAGAACTTTCTGTTCAGAAACTTGACCAATTTTACTAGGATTTTGTAAATATTTGCTAAAATTTTCAAAAATAAAGGAAAAATTTGCAAATATTTGATCATTTTGATGAATTTCACAGCATTTATGGACAAATGTTAAGAAAAATTACACACAAAATATCAAAAAAATATCAGAATTTGACAAAATGTTCTCAAAAATTGCCAAAAAAATTGGTTTAAAAAATATTCAAATTGTATTTAAATTTGATGAAATAATAGAACAAAAATTACCTCAAAAATTTTAGCAATTTCTCAAAAAAAACGAGTCTTTTCTCCTCTTGTCGTTTCTTGTAGCAAATTGACTAGACAGACAAGACCACAGAAGTGGTTCGGGGGAAGCTCTCGCTAAACCTCCTATTCCACCTTGGCTTTTAGTATGAGCCACCCCGGTATCGCATATGTCGCACTCTTTAGGGTGGGTAGCCCAGAAGGTTAGTGCAAACCGCCCTAATTGTTGTCTCCCCGACCAAGAATAAGTATAGGCAACAGAATCTCAGCGACTATCGATGAGAAGCTAATCCCGGAACAGACTGGCTTTACACCGGGGAAATCTTGTGGCGGGCAGGTCCTAAACCTAGTTTAATACATCGAGGATGGCCTCAAAGAGAAGAAGATCACACAGGCTGCCTTCATTGACCTATCTGCCGCATACGATACGTTCAACCAGGGTAAATTGCTATGCCAACTGTATGAAATGACAAATAATTTCCACATCACGTCGATTGTCGGAGCCTTCCTCCAAAACCGCCGTTTCTTTGGCAGCCTGTTAATGAAAAAGAGTAAATGGCGCCTGCAGAGGTACTGATTTCCGCAGGGCAGTGTACTGGCCCCATTACTGTACAATATCTATACCAACGAAAACCAACCCATACGGCGAGAGATAAGGCACTTTATATGCTGACGACACAGCGCTAGCAGCCCAAGGAAATAGTTTCCGTGAGGTAGAGAGAAAACTGACAAATGCCCTGAACGACCTTGCCGCCTACTACGTGCACAATCTCCTCCGACTGAAACCAGCAAAAACTCAAGTGAGCGCCTTAGCAACAGGGAGGCAAGGAGACAGATGAATATAGTGTGGTGTGGCCAACAGTTAAAACAAAATACCTCGGGGTAACAATAGATCGAGCTCTCACATATAAGCGCCACTGCTTCAACACCAGAAAAAAAGTAGCAACAAGAAACAACCTTCTCCAGAAACTGATTGGTAGGTCATGGGGAGCACAGCCAGCAACATTGAGAACCTCAGCCCTTGCATTAAGCTTCTATGCCGCCGAATACGCCGCTCCAGTATGGTGTGCATCCACTCACGCAAAGCAAATCGACGATCCTTTGAATCAAGCAACAGGTTGCCTGAAGCCTACGACACTTCATCAGGTATACTCTCTCGCTGGGATAGCACCGCCTTCCATCAGGAGTGAGGTAGCCGCTGAGGCAGAAAGGGGGCGACAAGAGACCGACCCAAGGCAACCGCTCTATGACCACCAACCAGCTAGACCCAGACTACGATTCGGCCACAGCTTTTTGGCCAGAATAGCACCTTTGCAAGTCTATCAGGAAATCAGAAGGCTCCAGAAATTTCGCGCTGAGGGCCAACACCCAATCACCCAACAAAAAGAGAAGCTGGCACTGGTACATTTCCTCCCTTACCCAAGCTGGAGAACGCTCAACGGACTTCGCACAGGAGTCTCGAGGTGCAGCGAAAACCTGCAAAAATGGGGAATGCTAGCAGAGGACGAAAACCCTCAGTGTTCCTGCGGACAAATTCAGAATCCTCCACACCTGTTGATCTGCACTGATATGGGACAGAGATACACAGGGAACGACCTAATTTTAGCAAATGACAAGGCCATCAGAGTCGCAATCTTTTGGAGCATAGTGTGACCCGGACACGAATAGTAGTAGTACCTTACGCAATTCTTGCGTACATACATGTGTGCTAGTACAAACGTACCTTTACTTGGCTAACTATAGTTTGCTTAATAGATGTAAGTAAATATACCTGTTCTGTTAGAAAAGTATCTGACCTTTGGCCGATAAAAAAAACTGGCATACCTGGAGTGTTGGAAACCTAATCACCTTCAAAGTAGTCTCTTTGGGATTTCACACACTTCTCCCAGCGGTGCCGCCATTGCTGGAAGCATTCTGAAAAAACTTCTTTCGGAATCGACTTTAGCTCGGCTGTCGATGCAGCCATAATGTCTTCTCTTGTCTGAAATCTCGTTCCATTCAATCCCCTTTGATCTTGGCTTTGGGGAATAGCCAGATGTCGCAGAGGGGCATATCAGGAGAGTAAGAAGCCTGTCGAACCAGAGGAGTCTGGTTTTTCGCCAAAAAATTGTAAACCAAGTACGAAGAATGTGCTGAAGCATTGTCGTGATGGAGTCGCCAATTTCCTGATGACCACAACTCCAGTTGCTTGCGCCGCACAGCATCACGTAGGCGACGTCGAACATCCCTATAGTACTCTTTGGTGATTTTTACTTGCATTGAAAAATCGACGAGAGCACTACACACTAAGTCACTCGCATACTGCTCGACAGCAACTGACGCTATCTACAGGTGGGAAAAAATTCACGCATGCGCACGAAGGTTAATGGTCGGCTCAAGCAAGCGAGTTTGATTCAAATCCATCAGGTTTTCAAAATACAAAATAAGGTCGGATACTTTTCTAACAGACTACGTAATGTATATGTATATACAGTTTTTCTTTGTGAGTTTTGTCTATATGGTAAAATTAGTGTCCAACAAGATTAGTTTCTGTTAGAAGTAGTGTCAAAATTAGTATCTGATAAGATTAGTGTCTGACAAGTTTAGTGCCTGACAAGATTCGTTTTTGCCCGGAATTATATGTAAAATCATAGGTTAAATAAACAAATCTAGACAAATAAACATAATATAACCTATTTTAGACAGCCCAACAAATGGTTTCGAAAGTGTTTTCCATGTTTGTATTTCATAAGAGCACAGCTGCACTGATGAGAGATAGATCTCGAAACGCGTCTGCAGATGGCTATTCACTCTGGGTTAAAGAGAAAGATCTGAAAAATCTTAAAAAGAGAAAGATCTCTTAAAAAACAAAATTATTTATCTAATGTCTTGTTTTAGTGTCGAGGTAGTGAACTGAGTCCTAGTGAATTACACAAATTACACAAATACAGAATAATGATAATCCGGCGGTTGGTTAATCCGATACGTTCAGTAATCCGGCGCCCTGTGGAAACATGTGTCTTAATAATCTTTAAAAATAATGTTAAAAACGAAACCATCCAGTGCACTTGGAAAAATATCTGGTCTTACTATATGTTCTAAGATTGTACATATTTTTTGATGTACACGATTATCTATATATCTATATAGATACATATTTTATTCCTTCTGAAATAGAATTGTACATAAATTATGTAAAATTGTTGTTTTTTTAATCCTGATAATCCGATTTTTTTTGATATTCCGGCGGTTGTCCTGTCCCATATGTGTCGGATTATCAAGATTATACTGTATATGTTGTCTTTCAACATGAGAATTGTTTCATAGTCTTAAAAAGACTTAAAAGACTGTGTTCCGTTGTAATAAGTTGCTATCCATAGTAGGTGATATAAACTAAAGACGATACAAACTAGGCATTTATTACACAATGTGTAAGAAAAGGCTAGACTAGACAAAAGAGATTTTACATATAATTAAAGGAAGGCACTAATCTTGTCAGGCACTAAACTTGTGGCAGACATACTTTGCTTAAAAAACGCAATTAAACATATTTGCATATACAGTCTTTCTTTGTGGGTTTTGTGCAATCTCAATATCATTTATATTATACATACAACCTGTTAAATCTGTTAAATAAATAAACAAATGATTATTAAGTGTATACTAAAATAGAAAATGCTTAAATTACACGAAACACAAAATATTTCTATTAGAAAGTATCGATCTTTACCATCAAATTAATGTTTTCATTGTGGTGCTCTTACTATTTTCCTGTGTTGGTAAATATTGTGTTTATATTTGTACTTGTAATAAAAATGTGTGTGTATAGTTTTCGGTGTATGTAGAGAGAGTGAGACTGTCCGGTGTCATTGAGAAAGCCGTCTCGGACCTGGAGACTGTAACGCTCGCACAAGTGGCACAGCGGCGAGCTCAGTCCGTGGTCTGTCGGTCTATAGAACGCACGTATATTCACAGTTACTCACGAACTGTGCCACTAATTGCCGCAGTCTTAAACTGTTCGCCCACAAAAAATAAAAACTTTATAATAGTTTTGATATTAAAAAAAAAACGAATACGTTAGACTCTGTTGGATTTCTGTGTTAGATTCGAGTGTTATTTTCTGTGTGCAGTGGTTCATATTTCTCCATCTTAATCGTTTTATAATTTCGGTTTAGTAAATTAGATGAGTTTGAGGATATAATGGAAGAGGTAGCATTTGGTCCACCGCCGTTGCCACCGAAGACGAGAAGGTCCCCTCCAGATTCATCCGCAACGGTACTATCGAGTTCTACGGCAGACGTCTTCGGTTACGGCGTACCGGAAGTTCACACGGGACATTCGCAGATCTCGAACGGTTCGAGCCATGTCGTCAAGATCAGGATCAATCCTGAAGACGGCCAGCTCAAAAATAGTGAAAACAATATTTTATGTGAAATATCTCCTTGCATTCGCATAAGTGTCAATTCTAACGAGATGATCCAGAATAATTTCATCCCTGAAGCGGCCTCAGACCGTTCCAATTCCGCATATTTCTTTTACAATTCCGTCATTTCCAGCGGACAAGTTTCACCCAGCGACACCTTGGATTCAGGGACTTGCAGTGATTTAGACAGCACACCTCCACCGTTACCTAAGAAAAAATCTTCTTGCGGAGTCAGTGTCACAGTAATTGGAGCCCAACACAAAAGAGCCTCCAGCTTAACCGACAGCGATGCCGAAAGCAATATCAGCTGCGACTCATTAAACAGTGGAGATTTATCAGAGGAATATCCGAAAGAATGCAAGGCGAGCGCCTTCCTTCCTCAAGGTCTCTTGCAAGATATTAGAGATCGTTCCGCTAAATTAACACAACCTGATATTCTAACACCGATTCCGAATGAAATGAGTCCTGCACCCGTCAACACTAAAACCATCATTGAAGAAACTACATACGAAGAAAGGAACATAAAAAAACCTGTATCTCCAACCTTAATCTACGACACCGATAAATTTTACAAATTTCACTTAAACGAGCATGTAGTAGATGAAGAAAAACTGTCTGTTAAGAATCAAAGTGTGCAAGAAGACGAGACTTTTGCGGGTTACAGAGACTTATTGCGCGGTGATGGGTCTTCTACTATCAGGAGCGCGCGCGGTACGGTCAGAGGTGTTAAAAATCGTGTCAGGGCAGGAATCGCCACTTTCTTGCAGATCAACGACCAATCCAAGGTAATATATTGTTTTACTTAGCATTAGTCTACGTACGAACCGACGCATGTTTAAGTTAAGGATATTTAGTTTAAAATTTTTGACCCGCTTTCTCTCGCCGCACCTGTCCACTACACCTGTTTGTTTAGAGATAAATCATAAGGTTATATATTTAATTTGTTGGCAGGAAAATTATAAAATGTGTTTAAACTTGCTCATCCTTTGCAAAATAATCAATATTAGAAGTGATAAATTACAGGATGATAATAAATTCACAAGAGAAATTATGTCTCCGGTTTAATTAGTATGCAAACCATATTTGTGATTACAAGACGAAATCGAAAAATATTTATTTTAACACCTGGTGAATAATTGATATAAGATACAGATAAAAAGGACTAAAGGAATCGAATACACAAGTATTTATTTATTCATTTTTATGTATGGTACTTACGTATTAACGCCACCACCGCTATATATTGGATTGATGAAGTATTTTGAGTTTTAAAAGTGTTTTAATTTTAAATAAAATGTTTTATTTTATGATTTATCATCACTCAAAATTTTAGATGTAGATTGGCGGAATTTAAAATCGTAGCGGTGGTATTTATGAAGTATTTTACAAGTATTTATGAATTCACTCTTATATTTCTTGTTAAAACTTTCCAAAGACGATCTATGAATGTTATTTCGTTTATTGCGAGAAGACTGTACGCAAGTTAACAATCGACCCTTAATTTCCTCACTCGCTTTCCCTTTTCAAACAGCTTTCGGCATTCGCAGATTTTGACGTATTAACGTCGAGCTGAATACAGTCATGCACATTAACGCCGAACCTTAATTATAATCATTTCATTCCAAAGTTTCCGGAACAAACCTTCATTTCGACCAGATAATTAAATATAAGCCGCTCCACACCGCAAAGAAATCAATATATTATATTTTGTAGACAAAAGGTAAACCAAAATCAAGTATATTTTTTAATATTAATTAAGATTAAGACTAATCTATTGTCTTGCTGCATTGCCATATTTATCTAGTCTTGTCTGTCTCGTCTTGTCTGTGAAGTCTTGTCTGTTTAGTCTCGTCTGTCTAGTCTTGTCTGTTTTGCATTCTGTGTTTAGTCTTGTCTATATTGTCCCGTCTATCTAGTTTTGCCTGTCTAGTCAAGCTTGTCTAGTCATGCCTGTATAGCCACAGCTGTTTAGTCTCGCCTTTCTAGCCTCGCCTGTTTAATCAAGTCTGTCTAGTCATGCCTGTATAGTCTTTCCTATTTAGTCTCAACTATCTAATATCGCCTGAAAATATATTGACACAAAGTCATGTACCACAGTTGTTAAATATCCTCCTACTTATTTCTTTCAATTCTTGTTACTTTAACCCTTTCGCTGCTATGGACTGCTATTCGCTCCGTGCATAACCGCACTTAGCGCAACCCGTGGCCAAACAGATAACTTCGTCTACAATAAGAGTCTATAAAAACAACAGGCAAAAGCAAAAACTAAATAATTTAATAAAATATCATTTATTAGTAAAAATTAAAAAGCAAAAAAATTGCAATTATGTCCGGTCATATCTCGCAAACGGAAACGGCTAGGAAAATGCAATTAGTATATTTGCAACCAGGACGGAAAACACTTTCAGATACACAAATCTTACATTCATTTGATACATAATAATGATTTTCAGGAAATATATTTTCCAAAGATTTTACTGTAATAACCTGTGAACGGCTTACCACAAGGACTTTTCACCAATCGATTCTGCGTCCCAAAATTAGTCGGAAGAAGTATATTATATTCGTAGGAGGCTTTTAATTAGGAAATACCTTCGAAGCGTTAATTCAAGATTGCGGAAACCGTAAAATGCGAGAATATAAATTTTGATGAAATCGTCATTTTTTCAGTTGCAGCAAAATTTAAAAACGTTTCTGAAAGCATTTTTGCTGCTGATTACAAATATGCAAATTATATTTTGCTAGCTATTTCCATTCACTATCGTCTGCTAAAATTGGGGAAAATTCTAAGAAATTTCGGTGCTCGAGTAGAATCTTAGAAAAGACTGAATTTCCTGCGGATACCCTGAGTGTGTAAATAGGAAAATGACCTTCTCACTACAATGCCGTAATGTCCGTTTTTTATTATCTGCAACCGTTTCTGAGATATCGACTTTGCAAATTGAGAATCGTAAAATTTGAATTTCTCGAAGAAATATTGAATCCTTCCGAACAATTTACACATCGACTTGTTCGTCTTGTCGAGTAGTTTATGTGTGCCGAAAATGAGTTCGTTGCTATTAACCGTTCTTGAGAAAATTGGGAAAAACCGAAAAAGCACATTTTTTTCGACTGAATGATGGAATTTTTTTTCTTGGCGAATACTTTAGAAATTTCTTTCGTGATTTTTTAAGTGCTGAAAACAATTTTCTAGTTTGTTTCGTTCTAAAGGTACAAATAAACAAGATATAGCCTATATATTGGGTATTTTGAGTATTTGAACCGAATAAACTGGAAAATCCTGTTCAGCACTTTCATTTCCGTCGGATAAACTGAAAAAAGCCATAAAATTTTCTGAAAATATCACCAAAAAAATCTATTTCAAAAATATATTGGAAATATTCAATTTTTTTATTTCGAAATTCTGAATTCATATTTTCATAACCCAGAACACACCCCCATTCTACACTACCATTTTTGCAATGAAATCTTCAAATTTGTCTTTCCGCGCATTCCAAAACCTGTTAGCAGCATATTATTTGCATATAAATTTAATGTACTCCTTATTAGACCCATTACTACAAAACATAAATCCTAAGTATTTAAAGCAAACCTAACACCTAAACATGTTTCATAACATCAGCTATCCTCTTTCTTACAAAATTTCTTTCTAAAAACTCTACTCTAAAATCTACTCGGTCTTCTCTACATACATATATAACCTTCTTTTCTCGAAATATCTTTTAGTCCTTCCAAACATCTCTTTTTTTTCAAATAAATGTCAATATATACAAAGAAATGCTGAATAATGACGTAATTGGTTATGAAGTTCTCAAAAGTGTCACTTTTGGCGCAAGTGCTGTTGCGCTCGGAGCGAATAGCAGTTCATTTGATTTGACGCCCAGGTGCTATGGACTGTTATAGTAGTTCAAATGATTGGGCGGTCAGATGCTATGGACTGCTATAGCAGTCTACAGACTTCATGAATTAATTGTGGCTTTTTTAATCATAACAAAGAGATTAATAAACACATACACTGGAGCGTTGTGTTGTAATTGGAGCGTTGTGTTGCCCTGGGTGAAAGATTCGCGACTCACCCCTGCACCTAGGGTCTTATCGCTGGAAAGATGAATATTTCACAAAATCCCAAAAAATAATTGTTAACTATGCGGATAGCCATATATTTATTTAAAAAAATGATGTATGTCCCGTCTTGTTTGGTCTTGTCTAGTCTTGTCTCGTTTTGCCTAGTCTTGTCTAATCTTGTCTAGTCTTGTCTAGTCTCGTCTAGTCTCGTCTAGTCTTGTCCAGTCTTGTCTAGTCTTATCCAGTCTTGTTTAGTCTTGTCTCATTCTTGTCTTTATCTAGGCTTGTTTCTTTCTTGTTTTGTCTATGTAGTCTACTAGATTATGTGGTTAATTTAATGAATTCTCTACAAACCTAACCTAACCTAACTGAATTGGTCTAGATCAGCCAAAACTAAACCAAAACAAAATTTTTTTATTGGCACGCACCATATAGCGTTCAAATGTTGTGCTTGATGTATAAAGAGCGACAAGATTGAAGAGGATTACATTACTCGTAATAACATTTTGTGCATTTTAAACACCGCATCAACATTTGCTGCTGACTCCCAAGATATGTAATGAGACCGCATGGCAAAACATTATTCGAATACCAAATATTACACATTCTCTTCGCTTTCGAACAAAATATACTGGCTTTGAGTATTATTTGTTTCCGCCAGATCATTAACAAATATCAAGAATAGAGTTTAGTGCCAATAAAGAGCCTTGGGGCACCATACACTTCAACACTTTCCGATTTGGAACCATTTACATTTACGTCCTCTTTGATGCTAGAAAGATTTGATCCAGTTATTGGTGGCGCTTCTAACACATATTTCTTCCATTTTTAGGGTTCCGTACCGAAAACGGAACCCTTATA
Source organism: Phosphuga atrata (assembly GCA_944588485.1). Lineage (NCBI taxonomy): Eukaryota > Metazoa > Arthropoda > Insecta > Coleoptera > Silphidae > Phosphuga > Phosphuga atrata. The sequence continues at coordinate 77,900,612 of OX155894.1, forward strand.
GGATCTCTTTGTTGCTCGTCTGTCTGTCTGTCCGTCTGTCTGTCCGTCCGTCTATCTGTCTGTAAAGACTATTTTTCTCAGGAACGCGTAGAGGTAACAAGTTGAAATTTGTATCAAATTCTCGGGTCTGCGGTCTCTTTCAGCTGTGATAAAATCAAACTTGTAAGTCAACGCGATCTAAAGATATGACCGTTTATGTTGCATATTTTGCAATTTCACAAGGGAATCAAAACCTATAGGGTACTTCCCGTTGACCTAGAATCATGAAATTTGGCAAGAAGCGGTGTCTTACAGCACATGTAAAGGGAAAAATCTGAAAACCGTAAATATGTAGTTTAATTACAAGAAAAATGGGAATTTACTATTAGAAACTTATGAAAATACACTAATGAGTTGCGTGGTATTGTCAGGCACCAGAAGCATATGGGTTGCATACAGTTAGGTCCTCCTAAAGATACCTTACTTACAAGTTTGTACGGAACCCTCGGTGCGCGAGTCACAACTCGCACTTGGCCGTTTTTTTTTTTTTGTAGAAACAGCTTGTGATCAAAAGAGTTAAGTGCATTACTTAGGTCGTAAAATAAAGCAAGAACCTCCTGATCACAATTTAGAGAGGTAATTATAAAATAAACACTATCCAACAGAGTAGTATCAGTTGAGCTACTTTTCCAGAAGCCGTGTTGACTGTTTGCCAGCATGTTATTACGTTCCAAGAAACTTGATAAGCGAGTCAGAATTGCCAACTTAAACATTTCTTTGAAAATTGGCTTTGAATACAGATTGATTTGTTGTAAGGGCATCCTGCTGTGACTTTTTATTTCTGAAAATCGGGAAGGACTTTGATACTTTCAAACATCATACTTAGGCCAATACGGTATAATATTATATTAGGCAAAGTTATCAGGCACATCAGCATTTCTTAATGTAGAAACTTGGCACGCGATCATAATGAGGTTCGCCACCCTTGGACTAGATCAGGGGTGGCGAACCTTTTCATGACCACGTGCCATTTTACTTAAGTTTCTACAATATGAAATGCTGACGTTCCTGATAACTTTTCCTGAATATCAGTTACCGTATAAACGCCGATTCTCATATACGCGACCACCAGCTACGCGACGTCACGTGACATCGCCTGTCAAATAATGATTACACTGTTTTAAATGGGCACGTTCTCTCCATGGCTATACGACAGCTACGCGACGTGAATATTTAAAACAATGTTATCATTATTTTTTTTGTATACGCTATTTGTGGTCTCAGTGGTATAGTGGTGAACACTTCCGCTAGCTATACATGAGATCCTGGGTTCAACCCGGCCAAATCGTGAAAATTTGTGGCCACCTCGTGGAACGCAAGGGAAAACTACCACGAGTATTTCTGCCTAGTAAACTTCTCAACTAGTGCCGTTCGGAACCGACACTAAACTGCTAGGTCCCTTATATTACTGGATGATTCGTTCCATAGGTATGCGCGAGAGGTTGCCTAAGCTCTCAGAGAGTACGGCACCTTAAGAAATCATTATTTGACAGGCGATGTCGCACGACATCGCGTAGCTGAGTGTCGTGCATATGGGAATCGACCTTTAGCCTATATCATTTTTGATATTTTATATTTAAATTGTTTTTTCAATTAATTAATTGTTTTTTTCTATACTAATTAATATTTAATTAAATTTAATAAAAGTTTCATTTGAATTTAAAAAAGTTTAATTTGAATTTAAAAAAGGTTAATTTGGATTTAAAAAGGTTTAATTGGAAATTGAAAAGGTTTAATTTGAAGTTAAAAACCTATAATATAATACCGTATTAGCTTGAATACGATGTTTCAAAGTATCAAAGTCCATCCGAATTTACAAAAATAAAAGGTCACCAATCTGTATTCAAAGCCAATTTTCAAAAAAAATTAAGTCAGCATGTCTGACTCGATTATCAAGTTTGCAATGCTGGCAAACAGTAAAACGGCTTCTGGAAAAGGAGCTCAACTGATACTGCTCTTTTGGGTAGTGTTAATTTCATAATTACTTCTCTTAATTGTAATTAGGAGGTTCTTGCTTGCTAGACTCTTTTGATCAGAAGCTCCTTCTACAAAAAATTGAAGATGTTTTAGTTAAGGACGCTTCAGACGTTTTACACAAGCTTTTGTTTGCGCAGTCTTAGGACGGATTGAAAATGTTGCAATTTTTAGAGCGTCTACACGGTGCAGATATATCTGTATATTTCGCACAGTATTAGTGAAATCGTCATGGAGGAGGTACTAGTCTGGTCATTTTTGAACAAAATGAATCGGAAAACGGAGCTACCGTCTACATGCACCGACTTGTCTGCACAGTTTATGGATATTTATCCTCTCTAGCTCAGTAATCGTTGCAACTGTACCGTCTTCGCGCCGTTTTCAAAACTTCGTACTTTTCCTATCTACAGGCAACGTTTTATCTGCAACGTGTTGAACTGTGTAGACAAAAGGTTGTGCAAAACATAGCGTCTGAACCGGCCTGGGTAAAATCTTCCTTGTGTCAAAGAGGACGAACAGTGATCGTATACGGTTCAAAATTTGAAAGAAAATTTAATAAGCGTGTGGTACCCCAAGGCTCTCTAATGGGACAAACTCTATAATTGTTAATGATCTGGAGCAAACAAAGAATGTTCAATGCAATTATATTTTGTACGCTGACGTTACCAACAATTTAATATCTAACCCAGACATACACGAGTTAATTAAAAGTAGCAAAATTAAAATCGAAAACGTTAGGATGATGATGTACATCACATCTTTAATGGACTTTAAATAAACGCAAAACTTACATCATGATTAAGTTTACTTCTAAGATTTGATCAAAAATCACCGAAAGGGGTAACGCTTATATATAATAGTAATATTGTGGGTAATATTGTGCTAACATGTTCGACCTTAAGTACTGTGTGTCATCCGATTCGAAAACTAAAAGAATATGTAAAAGTATATATACCACCAGATATTTTACCACGCCATCATTCAGTCTAGCTTGTCATACGGTCTGATATTTTGGGGTCAGTAATAAATATTGATGCGGTATATGAAATGCACAAACAGATATTACGAGCAATGTTCAATGTACATCCTCTTTATCAAGCACAACATTTAAACGCCATACTCCTTCTCCCGCGTGCCAATAAACAAGTTCAACATAAAGTTGTTGCTACTTTGCAATACGATGCCGCAACATAAAGTTGTCGCAACATGAAGTGGTTTCAACATGAAGTTGTTGCAGCATGAAGTTGTTTCAACGCGAATTTGAAGATGAAATGTGGATTCGAGTTGAAAAAATAATCTCTTCTCATATATGAAACTATATATTATAGTCTTTGCTTCGAATAGAGATTTTGGTTATTTAATTTGGCAATTTTTGGAAATTATTCTGACGTTTTCGTCCAATTTTGACATAAAACAAAAGAATTTTGCAAGGTTTGTCCATTGAAATTAACAAAAAAACAAATTTGAAAATTTCGCTATATTTGCCAATTATTTTCAAATTTTCGTCTAATTTTGACATAAAACAAATGAATTTTTCAAAGTTTGAAACTATATTAGTAGTCAAATCAACAAAAAAACAAATTTGGCAATTTTTTCAAATTATTTTGACGTTTTCGTCAAGTTTTGTCACAAAACAAAAGAATTTTGCAAGGTTTGTCCATTCAAATTAACAAAAAAACAAATTTTGTTCCGCATAAAGATTTTGGTTTTTGAAAATTTTACAATATTTGCCAATTATTTTGACATTTTCGTCCAATTTTAACATGAAACAAATGAATATTGCAAAGTTTGTCCACTCAAATCAAGAAAAAGACTTGAAAATTGGGCAATATTTGCCAATTATTTTGACATTTTCGTCCAATTTTGACACAAAACAAATAAATTTTGGTCACAGATCAACAAAAAAACAAAATTTGCTTCGAACAGAGATTTTGGTTATTGAAAATCTCAAAAATTTTGCAAATTATTTTGTCGTTTTCGTTCAATTTTGATATAAAACAAAAGAATTTTGCAAAGTGTATCTACTCAAATAAACAAAAAAACAGAATTTGCTTCGAATAGAGATTTTGGTTTTAGAAAATATGGCAATATTTGCCAATTATGTTGACACTTTCTTCCAATTTTGACATAAAACGAATAAATTTTGCAAAGTTTGTCCACTAAGATTAACAAAAAAACAAAATTTGCTTCGAATAGAGAATTTGTTTAATGAAAATTTGGCAATTTTTGCAAATTATTTTGTCGTTTTCGTTCAATTTTGACATATAACAAAAGAATTTTACACAATGTGTCCACTCAAATCAACAAAAAAATAGAATTTGCTTCGAATGGAGATTTTGGTTTTTGAAAATTTGACAATATTTGCCAATTATTTTGACATTTTCGCCCAATTTTGAGATAAAACAAATGAATTTTGCAAAGTTTGTCCACTCAAATCAACAAAAGAAAAACAAAAATTGTTTTGAATAGACATTTTGGTTTTTTTAAATTTGGCAATTTTTGCAAATTATTTTGACGTTTTCGTCCAATTTTGACACAAAACAATTTTTGCAAGGTTTGTCTATAGAAATTTACAAAAAAACAAATTTTGTTTCGTATAAAAATTTTGATTTTTCAAAATATGGCCAAATATTTGCCAATTATTTTCATATTTTCATCCAATTTTGACGTAAAACAAATGAATTTTGCAAAGTTTGTCTACTCAAATCAACAAAAACAAAATTTGCTTTTAATAGAGATTTTGGTTTTTGAAAATTTGGCAATTTTTGCAAATCATTTTGTCGTTTGCGTTTAATTTTGACATAAAACAAAAGAATTTTGCAAAGTTTGTCCACTCAAATCAACAAAAAAACAAAATTTATTTCGAATAGAGATTTTGGTTTTTGAAAATTTGGCAATCTTTGCAAATTATTTTGACCTTATCGTCCAATTTTGACACAAAACAAAAGTATTTTGCAAGGTTTTCCATTGATATTTACAAAAACATAACTAATGTTGCTTCGAATAGAGATTTTGTTCATTCAAATAAAAAAAAAAAAAATTTGCTTCGAATAGAGATTTTAGTTCTTGAAAATTTGACAATATTTGCCAACAATTTTGACATTTTTGTCCAATTTCAAATCAACAAATAAACAAAATTTGCTTGGAATAGAGATTTTGGTTTTTGAAAATTTGGCAATTTTTGCAAATTATTTTGACGTTTTCGTCCAATTTTGACACAAAACAAAAGAATTTTGCAAGGTTTTCCATTTATATTTACAAAAAAATAATAAATGTTGCTTCGAATAGAGATTTTGTTTTATGAAAATTTGACAATATTTTCCAATTGTTTAGACATTTTCGTCCAATTTTGACATAAAACAAAAGAATTTTGCAAAGTTTGTTTCAAATCAACAAAAAAAAAAAGTTTGCTCGAATAGAGATTTTGGTTTTTGAAAATTTGGCAATATTTGCCAACTATTTTGACATTTTTGTACAATTTTGACATCAATCAAATGAATTTTGCAAAGTTTGTCCACTCACATGAACAAAAAACAGTATTTGCTTCGAATAGAGATTTTGGTTTTTGAAAATTATTTTGATCTTTTCGTCCAATTCTGACACAAAACAAAAGAATTTTGCAAGGTTTGTCCACTCAAATCATCAAATAAACAAAATTTGCTTCGAATAGAAATTTGGTTTTTAAAAATTTGGCAATATTTGCCAATTATTTTGACATTTTCACCTAATTTTGACATAAAAGAAATGAATTTTTCCAAGTGTTTCCACTCAAATCAACAAATAAACAAAATTTGCTTCGAATAGAGATTTTGGTTTTAGAAAATTTGGCAATATTTGCAAATTATTGCGAATAATACAAAGAAATAAAAGTATTCCGCAGGGGTTATAATATAATGTTCAGAATATTGAGCACACAATCACATCAGTTCAAAAAAGTAATTCGCAGCGAAAGGATTAAAAGTTTATTTTAATAATTAATCTAGTTAGTTTATTTCTAGCTAGAAGTCCAATGTTCCATAAGTTGGCACATACTTACTTATTCCACTTATTAAATCCTCTACTTATTTACTTCAAACTTTGTTATTTTAATAGTGTATTCAAATAATTAAAACATTTAGTTTCTCCATTGTTCCGTCCACATAAATTTTTGAAATCTAATTACTCCAAAACTATTAATTGTGTTGGTATTAAGTTTCACGGTCTTGTTTCACAGCCGGTGGGGCTCTAATCCAATTAGTATTCAATTGTCAGACAGTAATCAATAGCTGCTGGTCGACGAACATTCCGCAAGACCAAGGTCAATCATTATAAAGTAATATAGATAAAACATTTCGGTGATAAAATAAAAATAATTTATATGTAATTGAGCTATCTATTTGTGTTTAAACAAAATATTTATATTATGAAACCTGTAATATATAATTACATTGAATTGAAATTCTGTAATATATTATTGGTTCTGAATATGTAATAGTTTGGCAATGTAAGGGTTAATTGAGTCAATTAAATTCAAAATTTTATTTTGCGTCGTAAGACACACTATTTTTCTATTGGAAATTTCGAACAAAGAAAACTTTTCCATTCACGAAACAAACAACAAGTTGTTTTGTTAACACAAAGACATGCATTTGCAAGGTCGAAACTACTTTTTCTCGTTTATCTCAATTAATTCCTGCAAATCAAGTTTTCTAAAATATTCCGCTTTTCACAGAAAAGAAGTAAGCAATAATATTTTGTGTGTTCATTGAAAATAATTATATGCACACGTTTATTGCCATTTCCAACGATAAACAGAAACGGTAATTTGAAAGTCAAAGATAACTCAAACACGTGATCTCAATGGCAAACTTAATTATAATAAATTTCAATAAACAGAAACGTTCAAATGCAATAAACAAGATTTTTAATTAACAACTTTTTTCGCAAAAAGTATTTTTGTTACAGATTACAAATGCTTTGCAAAAAACTGTAGTAAACCTATAAAAATATGAATTCGTTAAATAACAATCGAATATTATTGTTGTCGGGACAGGTGAATGTTTCTTAATGGGGGCGTTACATAGCAGATAATTACAACCATCTTTGTTGTCTGACGCAACTCTTCAAGAACATCGTAATTATTTTTTGCGTAATAAAAATTTCGAACAATGCGGGATATGCTAGACATCAATCAAAAAGATGTTTTTTTTGAAGAATACCGATAGAGAATGCAAAGGAATGAATGAGACCGAGACGGAAATATTACGTCTAATTAAATTTTATTTTTGTTACTAAACGGTATAATAGTTGAAGAAAATTAGATTGGAATTCATTGTATGGAATTTAATAAATTTTGGAAACAATTACTTAGAACTTAACCGTATTTTAACTAATAAGCTAAGTTTTAAGATATTGTTTACTAAAAACTGGTTTACGTTATATTATTTCTTAGTTATGCTATTTGTTAGTTATATTATTTCTTATTTGAAATAATTCGGAATATTCCAACTAAGAAAATATTTAATCTTAACATTCCAAAAGTTGTTTGTACTTCATCTAACTAATATTTGTTAAGTTTAAGAGGTTAGGTCACTCTGGAGGCCGAAAAAATTGGCTTTGTACATATGATTGGCTGCAAAACACATTTTTTTATAGAATAATTGATTTAAAATTGTCGGCTGTGCAGCGTTTCTCAGATGAGAAATGAGAATGTTATATTATACGATACTGACTGTAACCGACGTTTCTAAAGACGAAACAAGTGGCGTACGTGGTCTGTTAGAAAAGTATTCGACCTTTAGCCGGTAGAAAAAAAGTGGCATACCTGGAGCGCTGTAAACCTAAGTACCCTCAAAGTACTCCCCTTGGGACTCCACATATTTCTCCCAGCGATGCCGCCATTGTTGAAAGCATTCCGAAAAAGCCTCTTTCGGAATCGACTTAGCTCGGCTGTCGTTGCAGCCATAATGTGCTCTCTTGTGCGAAATCGCGTTCCTTTCATATCAGGAGAGTAAGGAGCTTGTCGAACCAGAGGAGTCTGGTTTTTTGCGAAAAAAATGTGAACCAAGTGCGAAGAATGTGTTGGAGCATTGTCGTGATGGAGTCGCCAATTTCCTGAGGACCACAACACCAGTCGCTTGCGCCGCACAGCATCGCGTAGGCGACGTAGGACATCCCTATAGTACTCCCTATAGTCGTTCCGCCATTTTACTTGCATTGAAAAACCGACTAGACCTCTACACACTACTTCACTCGAAACGGGCGGGAAAAAATTCACGCATGCGCTTGAAGAATAAGGTCAATAAATGAGGATAAGGAAAATAAAGAATAAGGTCGGATACTTTTCTAACAGACCACGTATAGCTTCAAAAACATTTGCCGCATACTTACTCTAGTCCTGCGGTGCGCAAACCATGGGTTGCGACACCCAGAGGAGTCGATGGAGTATCTTCTTTGGTCGTCGAATTCAAAAAATATTTAACATTTCGCGTGTAAGTATTGGGTACAAAGTTTTCTCAAAAAATAATTTGGGGATTTGTTTCAAATTTTGTAGAGATGTTGGTAGAACTGTCCCAGAATATTTAGCAAATTTTCCCAATATATTAATATTTATTTTAGCAAATATTGCATTTTTTTTTGTAAATTCCACCTTGAAAATCAAATTTGTAAACATTGAAATTTTCAAACTTTTTTCAAAATTTTCTCAAACTCTAATTTGGGGATTGGTTTGCAATACTGTGGAGATGTTGGTAGAACTGTTCCGGAATATTTAGCAAATTTTCCCAATTTTTTAATAAACATTTCAGCAAATATTAAAGTTTTTTATAAATTACACTATGAAAATCGAATTTGTAAAAACTGAAATTTTTAAACATAATTTTCTCAATAACTAATTTGGGGTTTTGTTTCAAATTTTGTGGAGATGTTGGTAGAGCTGTTAGGGAATTACAATGTTCATGTTACTTCTATCCAGGGTTCGCATTAAAATTTTGCAGGATGTGTTGGGTCGCAAATGAAAATAGTTTAGGCACCACTGAACTAGACGATGCTATGCTTAGTCAATTTATGGCGAGACCACTCAAGAGACTAGACACGACTACACAACACTACATATAGATAATTATATAGGAATTACAAATGTTATAGGCATATTTAACTTAGAACTAGTCTTGTTTGTCTTTTCTTGTCTTCTCTGATTTGTCTTGTAAATTTAATTTTGTTTGCCTTGTCTTATATATCTACTGTTAGCTGTCTAGTATTATCTCACTAGTATTGTCTGTCTAGTCTTAATTTAATAGTTTTGATTTGTAAACTACTGCTCCATCTTCCAAGCAGAACTCGCCATAAAGAGGGTTCTACAATATGTCGCCAGAACTCGTCGCTATAAAGGGGGTTCCACAATATGTCGTCGCAAACATAGACCACATCCAAACTGGTTCAATAGTCTGCGATAGTCGATCAGTTGGTTGGATTGGTAGCCTTAAAACATCTTATGAAGCTCACTATACTTCTAGTGGAGATGTGGCAGGTGGCTTTATCAGACACTGGGGCATCATGGCACTGGGTGAAAGCTCATATCCGAGTAGTTGGAAATGAACAGACAGACAGCCTAGCAAGGCAAGCGTCAGGTGCCATCTTTCTGACAAAGATATGCAGGACATCCCATTCTCTTAGTGTTTGTTCACGTAGGAACGTGCGGGCGCGGTGGCGGGTACAGGCGCGGTAGACATGGCGAGTTCGCGTTCACATTGGGCGTCAGGCGTTTGCATGAGTGTGACCTGTTGTCAGGTTAGGTTAGGTTAGGTTAGTATACTAACCTAAGTTTAAGTTTTGCTTAGTATACTAAGCTGAGCAGAACTAATAAACTCTTCTGTATTGAAAGACATGATGAAAACATGTTATCGTTTCTAGCGATAAGTTCGTACTGGTTGAACTTACTGACGTCGCCAGTGAATCGCGCGTTCTGCCACTAGTTAGGCGTGAACACACACAAACATCTCACGCGTTTGACATTGCAGCGAGCGCGCCGCGCGCGCCAGTCGCTAGCTTGCCCGCTACTTAGACCGCACGTTCGTTTCGTACATGAACACTTGGATATTACGCCATATTTTTGATATTTCGTGACCGCGCCATCCCGCCCGCAACTCAACGTGGATGAGCACATACACTAAAATACCCAGGGATACTATCAAGCAAATGATATCTACTGACAGTCTAAAAGAATGGAAGTTGAGATGGAAGCTTCGAAAACGGGGCTATGGACGAAGATTTTTATAACCAACATAGAAAAATGGACAGAAATGGATTTAAGGCCGACACACCACGCGGTGCAACTGATCACTGGTTATGGAAACTTTAGGTCCACCTCTACAGATTTGGAAAGTAGGAATCTTCGTTATACACTTGTGGCTAAACGGACTCAGCATCGTTTGTCCTATTTAATTGTCGTCTCATGGAACATTCAGACTGCATTAAGAATTAACGTTGCCCGAGGTATAAGGCCAAAAAATAAAACACAATTAAAAGCAGCTGAGAAAAACAAAACATATTGGCATAAATTTAATCTCATCGCAATCCAATAGAATTTTTTACGGCTAGTGAAGCGCGTGCGCATGCGTCAAGTTTGAATGGTGGGAATATGAAAGTTTCGGACACATTTTGTTATTTTCACTGCTTACACGTCAAAAATTATAATTTTTTTGGTTATACTATATATATATATACATTCATAACTTTACCCAAAAAAATGAATGAAAGGAAATGTGGAAAATCCCAAACTACCGGTATCATAAGCAATGCACTTCAACTCTTCCTCAAGGTCATCCACGAGCGCATATACCATAAGTTCAAAGAACAAATAGGTCACACTCAATTTGGCTCAAACCAGAGATGCCCTTTTTGCCGCTCAGGTTCTCATTCAGCGATGCAGAGATGTTAACAAGTATATGCACGCTTTATAGACTTGAAAAGGCGTTTGACAAAGCAAAACACCAGAAGATGCTTAAAATACTTAAGAACACCGGAATGAACGACAAGGACATCCGAATAATCGGTAACCTTTACTGGAAGCAGAGAGCAACTGTCAGGGTAGAGGATAGGCACACTGACGAAATTGAATTCCTACGTGGAGTACGTCAAGATTGTTTTCTGTCACCACTTCTTTTTAACGTATATTCAGAAGAACTATTTAAAGATACTCTGCACGAAATGGAGGAAGGTATTATTGTAAACGGCGAAACAATAAACAACATCCGTTACGCAGACGACACCTTGCTGATCGCACACACACCTGAAGGACTGTAGAGTTTACTAAGCAGAATAGCTGAAGCTGGTGAAGAATATGGTCTCAAACTCAATGCAAGCAAGGCGAAGTACATGGTGATAAGCAAAGTGGCAAATCCACAAGATACTGGTCTGTACGCAAACAACACAGCGATTGAATAAGTACAGCGCATCACATATCTAGGGTGCAACATGAACGAGAAATAAGACCACTCGGCGAAAATTAAAACAAGAATCGCACTTGCAAGAGTAGTCTTTATGTTGATCCGTGCTGTGCAGTCACAATCTTAGCCACAAGTTAAAAATACGTATTGTGAAATGCTATGTATTTTCGGTCTTGCTTTACGGTATGGAGGCATGGACCTTAACGGAAGCATCCTCGAAGAAGATCGACGCCTTCAAGATGTGGGTGTATCGAAGAATTCTGCGGATCAGTTGGGTTGACAGAATAACGAACGAAGAGGTTCTGAGCAAAATGGGAAAGAAGATAGAAGTCATGCCAAACATCAAGATAAGGAAGCTCTCTTACCTGGGACACATCATGCGAAATAATAAATACCGCCTACTGCAGCTAATCATGCAAGGCAAGATCAATGGTAATAGAGCACCGGGCAGAAGACGAACCTCATGGTTGGGGAAGCTTAGACAGTGGTATGGAAAGACATCAGTCGAGTTGTTCCGTGCTGCTGCCAACAAAGTTATTATAGCGGGGATGATCGCCAACATTCGCTAGGCGGATATGGCACAAAAAAGAAGATGCGTTAAAAAGTTCGGGCACTTTTTGACATATAACATAGCGGAAATTGACACATGCGCGCAAAAAAAAATTCAACTAAGGAAAGGTCCATTGAAAAGGCTTGATCACAACAAAGCAAATTTAGATTTTAAAATATAAGCTTTAACTCCTGTACAAAATTGACAGTAATGATGTAATGATTATTGAACGAGATTTTAATTTATTATGTTAAGTATTGTTATTAGTTTTATGGATTTGCTTAATGTTATTTAATTAGCTCTATCCATTGTCTGTTACCTATTGTTGTTATATTAGCTAGCAAAACTGTCGTTGCGTCGGGTTGCTGGACACATTTGAACATCGGATATACTTCTATATTTTATCATTTATATGGAATAAATAAATACGCTCTCTAGTCTTAATGTCAAATTTTGTCTTCCCAGTCTTATTTGCTTGTCTTATTAACTTGTCTGTCCACTTGTCTCTTTCTAGTTTTGTCTGTCTAATGCCCGCCATACACACAACGGTCCACCGGAGAGGTCTACCTGTGCAGGTTTATCTGCGCAGGTAGACCGGAGAGTGTGTGGGAACAAAAACCTGTGCATTTTTTGCGTACGGTTTACCTGCGCAAGCAAACCTGTATAGGTAACCTCTCCGGTAGACCGTAGCGTGTATGGCGGGCATAAGCTTGTTTATGTGCTATTTGCTGTCTAATCTAGTTTGTCTAGTCAAGTCTTTTTTTATATTCTGTTTCTTTCTTTCTAATCTTGTTGTATTAAGTTTTATGTCTTGTCTGTGTAATGTTACTTCTCTTACCTAATACGTCTATACTCTCATACTTTAGAAGTATGTCTTTTTTAATGTTTTTGATCTAATATATCTAGGCGTCTAACCCATCTTAACCTATGCATAGCCTTGATTGTCTGGATTATTTATTTCCAGTTGGTATTCTTCATGTATACAAATATATTGTGTGATATAGTAAAAAAAATAACGTTAAAAATATACAAATATAAGATCCATGAAGCTAAAATTAAACTTTATGGTGCTGCAAATCACTGGAAAAATATTTTATAATTGGTACCCATTTGGTGCCTCTACAGAAATAACAACTTTTTCTATGTTATCCTTTCTTTCTAATTTAAATAATAATCACTGAACAAAAAAAACTGTGTTATTTACATTTTAAATTCCAAGGCTATCGATGGAAAGAAATGACCAGCTTGATTACAAATTCAAATTTATTTATGCCTGTGCATTTTTCGCCCGAGAGCAGATCGCTCTTAGTATTCACGGCATGCCGATTTTGGAAGAAACTCGATCACGATTTTGCACAACGTTATTCTGTCGTGTTTCGTAATCTCGCAACCTCGAGTTTAAAATCAGATGTGTGAGAAGCAAAAAAAAGCGATCGTTCGATGAAATATTTGGAAAAGTGATTTGATTAAATGACCTTATTTTAACTTATTGGTAATAAATTGTAATTTATTATTTCAAGCAGAATAATGGAAATGTGAAATAAATTCTTTATGTTAAAGTTCACTGTAGTGGATAATCATTAATCTTGTTATTAATTAAGGATTAACATTTTTTATTAGAGTAAAGATATAAATTAATTCTTGTAAAATGTATAAAAAATCGATTAATATTCTTTTGAAACTCAATTTCTAAAGATTTATTTAGAAATTGAATATGCACGTAATTAGACAAAATTGTTTATACGTTAATTAATCAAATTAAATAAATAGACACAATGTCTTAAATCAGTGTATTGAAAATAATCAGGCTTACGAGAAGACTGGTTACGGCTAGTAATTCTTTTTTCAATCAAAAATTCAAACTCATCAATTTGTAATCCACTTGAAAATGACTTTCAACAGTCGAAACTCGAGTCGTGTAAAGTGTGTAGATATATAACTTCACAAGTTATATAACATTTTCACAAAAATTATTGGTAAAAACATATGGTAAAATTTTCAGAGTAATCATGTTTTATTGCATGCTTTATTATTTATTTATTTACAGCGTATTTTCCCAAAATTAGAAAACGTTAAGCACTTCGACTCAATTCTTGACTTTCTTCTTATTTTGCCAGTATTCTTTCATTCTGGTGGAGAATGCCAATTTTCTTTCGTCAGACCATTTAGGTCTGTAGGGTTTAGGCTTTGATTGCTCTGGTTGGACTTCAGAGTTGTTCACGTTTTTACGGAAGGAGCCTCTGTCTGATGTGTCGGTTATGTTAGCGGTTTGCATGTCTTTTTGTACTTCTTTCATCCATGGTGTTGTACTTTTGAGTGATGATATGTAATCTAGTATTCTTTTGGTTTATTATTATATAAATATATATATATATATATATATATATATATATATATATATATATATATATATATATATGTTGTATTTGAGGTTTTCGCGGATAGATACCTGTGTTGTATTGTTTTATCGGGGATTCCGCGTTGATGTTGAGGGTTGGTTCTGAAAAGAACCGGATTCTCGACGTTTCGGCGAACTAACATTCGCCATTCTCAAGAGATATATGCGTCCGTGCGGGTCAACGGTTAGACGCATACTGAGGGTTAGACGCATATATATATATATATATATATATATAAACAAGTTAGACATACATAATTTTTGCTCGTAAAAATTATGTATTTTAAGTGGTGTGGGGTTATAGGGAAAGAGGTTTATGGCGAGGGACAGAGGGTTAACATTAGATTGGTGCTAGTGAGAAGGAAAAATTGTGCAAAAACAATGTGAAAAAAAATGAATTGGTTTTTATTTCGAAATGTCAAATTAATTTATTGTCAAATTTCCTTTTTATTTGTGGGATTTAAAAAATATATATAGTAATATAATAATATGTGGGATTCTATATAGAGGAGTAACAACCTCGTTAAAAAACCTGGGTCCATCTGGCTCCGGATGGTAGCACCCTGTCAGGGCCCCTGCCTAGGGTTACTAGGTGAAAAATGGTCAACGGTCTTGCCAGCGGAAGAGGATTCTTAAATTGCCAACGCTGGATGGAGCGGAAGAGCCGGGTGGTTACACCAATAAAAATCCGCTTTGGGTCTGTCTTAGATTAAGCGACAAAGTGGTCAGCGTCTGTTCACCAGTAGTGCGGCTGTCAGAACATCTTCTTGATCTCAACAATCAAGTCGTAACCGTGTGATCTTCTTCGTGTTGATCACCTCATCTTTAACTTCAACTTGAAACAAACATGATGATAACAGAAGGTACAATTCTACTACCCCGGGCATCAGTCAATAGACTGATTACTCCTGGTCGTCGGTTTCCGGGGGACCAGGAGCGTCATGTTGAGAAGGATCGGAGCTTCTCGAATCTTCTACGCACGAAGCGTAAGTACTTTATTGGCACGCTCAACTCGAACACTCTTCTAAAAGTTGGTAAAATTAAACAGCTTGTAAACACAATGGACAAATTTAATATCAAAATCCTTGCAATTCAAGAAACTCGTTTCCTTGATGAATACCACTTCGACACGGATGATTATCGAATATACAGAGAGAAACCCTCTATAAAAATTAGGACGGGCCCCAGGCAATTTGGTACAGCGTTTGCCATCCACAAATCAATTGTAGACTCACTCATTGACTTTACGTCTACATCGTAACGCATCTCCACTCTATCACTGAAATCGGCGAACAAAGTGTATACTATCATCAACGTACACGCTCCCACAAACGACTATAATAAGAAAGATCCTAAAACATCGGATACCTTCTGGGAACAGTTAGAAGAGGTCACCAATCAAATTCCACCGCACCACGTCAAGATTCTGTTAGGCGATTTTAACGCCCAGTTGGGTACAGAGAAACAAATTAGGAAAACAACAGGTATTCACACAGCACATAAAAGAACAAATAAAAATGGTGAAAGACTAATAACTTTTTGTGAAAATTTCCAACTTAAAATCATGTCAACACAATTTAGAAAACCCAGACAAAAGCTTTGCACTTGGAGGGCACCCAACATCAATATGTGTGAATTTCAAATTGACCATGTTGCCATCTCCCACACAAACCAAAAGGAGGTCCTTAATGTAAAAACAAGGAAAGGTTTCTTCGATTCTGATCACTACTTGTTACAAATTAAAATTAAACTCCAACCCAACAGGAGAAGACCACGACAACCACGAATTTTTAAGCCTGACCCTGAATATTTAAAAATAAACAGAGACAGTATTTTGCAAGGAACCAACGAAACAAACCCGTTAAACTGGACAGAATTATCGGATGTTCTCAGGTACGCTATGAGGATAGGCCAGCCCCCACGTAAACGTAAGCACAGATGGTGGAACAGTATATGCGACCAAGCAATAGAAGACAGACTTAACGTTTGGAAAAAATTTCATAGCAACAAAACGCCAGACAAATGGCAGGAGTTCCTGTACATTCGGAAACAATCATCAAAACTAATTATAAAAGAAAGACGTAGCTATGAAAAAACAAGACTGGAGGAAATAGAACAAGAATTTACAAAGAACAATACTAGGAGTTTTTACAGAATTTTTAAAGAGAACCTGACGGGATATCGACCATCCAGCCTATGCTTTCGTCGATCTGATGGTTCAATGGAGACAAACACCAATGCGAATTGTCAAATTTTAGCTGAGTACTTCAACAATCTTCTCAACTGTGACCCCCATCCAGCAAGTTTATTTTTGAACAATCTGAATCCTATCCAGATTCCGTGCCGCCTTCCTTCCAGGAGATAACTGACATCATTCATTCATTGAAAAACGACAAAGCACCTGGGGAAGATGGAATCATTGCCGAGTTATGGAAACTGGCTGACGACAACCTAATTCACAGAATACACAATATAATATGTGATATTTGGGTGACCGAACAAATCCCCCCAGAATGGAAATGTGCACTTATACACCCCCTTCATAAAAAAGGTGATAAAATGAACCCGAACAATTATAGAGGCATTTCACTTCTACCAGTAACATACAAAATTCTTTCGAAAGCTCTTTTGAATAGACTTGAACCTCAAGTAGACCCACAGATAGGAGAATATCAGGCAGGTTTCCGTAAAGGGCGCTCATGCACGGAACAAATTTGGAATCTGAAGACAATCTTGCAAATACGATCTTGTAGAAACACCGTGGTTACCTTTGTTGATTTCAAAAAAGCCTACGACTCCGTCGACAGACCAACTCTCTTCAGCATTCTGGAGGAATTCAAAGTTGATAGAAAAACCAGGAAATTAATTCAACAAATTCTCATTAATACTACATCAAAGGTTAAGTTTGGTGGAGCAATTTCTCAACCTTTTGAAATACATACGGGTGTTCGACAGGGAGATGGACTTTCACCCATCCTTTTTAATATGGTCTTGGAAAAAATAATCAGAACTTGGGAAAAAGAGATTGAGGGAATACACATTGGTAAGAGAAGCGATTATAGAGCTAATATCAAATGTTTGGCGTTTGCTGATGATCTTGCAATATTATCGAATACCAGAGAAGAAGCAAAGCATGCACTTGAAAAATTACACGAAATTTCACAAAAGGCTGGTCTCCTGATATCTTATGAAAAAACACAGTATATAGAACGATCCCCGTCCGACAATCTACCCATCAAGACACATTATGGTTCTGTATTCAGAGTTTCCCAGTTTAAACACTTAGGAGAAATCATGCAACCGCCCGGCCTAAATATAATAGCAAATCAAGAACGAGTAAAAAACGAGTAAATGAGTAAAAAAACGAGCCTACCGACTTACTTGGAATCATTATAACAAAAAATCAATATCTCTGAATGCAAAATTACAACACTACAAAACAGTCGTTCTTCCTGAAGCACTTTATGCCGCAGAAACAAGATTAATTCATGGTCACTCAAAAATCAAAGAAATAGAGAAACGAGAACGTAAAATTCTCCGAAAAATTTTTGGGCCGGTGAATAAAGAGGGAATATGGATTAAGAGACCATCGTCAGAAATATATAAAACCGTAGAACCTATCACTGACACTTTCAGAAAGAGACGAGCTAAATTTTTTGGTCACATATACAGAATGGACCAGAACAGAATTACGAAACAAATGTTCACAATTACCTTTAACAGTAAAAATAGGTCCAAATGGATACAGGAAACTGAAGAAGATCTCGAGCAGCTAAACATCACGATACACGACATGAATGATCGGGTTAAATTTAGAAACACCATAATGCACCATAAATTTGATAAAGAACTGCTCCCAATGATACCAGGAAAAAAGTGGACGGACGAACGGAAGGAAGAACATAGTGCACGAATGAAGAGGACTTGGAAAGAACGTCGCCGCATGACTGACTTGACATGATTTTTTGTTCAAGTTTACACGCTCTTTTTAAAGGGATTTACGATAGTAATAGCAATAATATATATATATATATATATATATAATATATATATATATATATATATATATAATATATATATATATAATATATATATATATATATATATATATATATATATATATATATAATATATATATATATATATATATATATATATATATATATATATAGAAGCCATAGAAACCATAGAGATAGAAAAACGAGACTACTGCATGAACACGAGTGACGATTCCTTGAGACTGCCCCCAGCATGGCGACCGATCATATCCACCCTCAAAATGCAATCCCAGACACCCCAGACTCATGTACGACCAACAAGACCAACAAACAACCGAACCGAAGCACCGCACACAACGCGCATGACCCGAAGCCAGACAGCTATAAGTAGTCGCATCGCACGAACGAGCTCTCAGTATGCGTCTAACGGTTGACCCGCACGGACGCATATATATCTTGAGAATGGCGGATGTTAGTTCGCCGAAACGTCGAGAATCCGGTTCTTTTCAGAGCCAACCCTCAGCATCAACGCGGAATCGCCGAGAAAACAATACAACACAGGTATCTATCCGCGAAAACCTCAAATACAACACACATATATATATATATATATATATATATATATATATATATATATATATATATGTATATATATATATATATATATATGTATATATACATATATATATATATATATATATATATATATATATATATATATATATATATATATATATATGTATATTGAATATATATCAAATAATATATACATAATATACAATTATGCTTATATTTACTCACAATCAGATAATTCTGTAATTTGATTTTTGCAGAGTTTTGCCTAGAGTCGAAACAGTTTTGTCAGGGGATTATAAAACATTTTATAGAACGAATAATTTTAAATTTTCTTTTTCCATCTTGGTTTTGCTTTGATAAATAAGCGTTGATGAAGCGCACGTTTCAGGAAATAAGTTTTTGTATAAAAAATGTCACGTATAATATATGGTGCGCATCGTACATATCAAATTCCAATAAACAATAACTTTCTTCGTACTTAAATTACGATTTTCTCGGCACAATTTCTTTTTGCAATCGTTGCAGTGCATGAAAATACGATTGTCGATCAAAGTAAAAATATAGAGATATTAATAAATAAACTATCTTTTATAGTTTATTCTTACATTACTTGAATTAAGAAATATACCTTTAAAGATAGAAATCAATTAGTATTTATATTGTCATGAATTAGATAATTACGATAAGATTACGATTGCTAAATAGATCTTCTCACAAAAATTCACAACATTTTTAATACTTTAACGAAACTTTTTTTAACGAAATTATTTAAACAAGTTTTTATTAAATGGAATTAGTTAAACAAAATATTGGTAAACACAGTGTCCTGTGTCCTGTTATTTGTATAGTCTTGTCTATTCAGTCTTGTTTACTTAGTCTAGTCTTATCTTAATAGCTTTGACTTGTTTGTCTAGTCTTGTATGTCTAGTTCTTTCCGGCAAGTTTGGTCTGTTTAGATTACCTAGTTCTGTCTGACTAGTCTAGTTTTTCTAGTCCAGTCTGTCTAGTACAGTTTGTCTAGTCCAGTCTGTCTATTTCATACTATCTAATCCAGTCTGTCTAGTCCAGTCTAGTCTGTCTACTCTTGTTGGTCTAGTCCAATCTGTCTAGACCAGTTTGTCTAGTCCAGTCTGTATAATACAGTTTGTCTAGTCCAACCTGTCTAGTCCAGTCTGTTTACTCCAGTCTATATAGTCCAGTCTGTCTAGTTAGTTTTACCTAGTCTAGTCTATGCAGTCCAATTTGTGCAGCCCAGTCTGCCTAAGCCAGTCTGTCTAGTCCAGTCTGTCTAATTCAGTCTGCCTAGTCCAGTCTGTCTAGTTGATTCTCTATGGTCCAGTCTATCTAGTCCAGTCCTCTAGTACAGTATATCTAGTCCAGTGTGCCTAGTCCAGTCTGTCTAGTCCAATCTGTCTAATTCAGTCAATTCAATTCAATTTATTTCAATATATAAGCTTACATAAGGAGAAATAATTACATAAATGTAACAATATTCTGAATGTTAGTCAAAATCCGAATTTGCCTGCAATTTCAATAGTATTTTATTGCAGCGTAGTACCTACTCCTGCTTCGAGTAGGGCTCAATATTAATTGGCATATGGTGAAGCTTTTTCTTATAATCTCTGAATTTTGTTTGTTCTTTAATGGTCCGTGGCAGGGCATTGCATAACTTAATGTTTAGATATGGAGGACATTTTTCAAACATTATCAGTACATGTTTTGGTACGTTCTACTTTTGTAAATCTTGTGGTTTCCTCGTTCTTAAATTTGGACTGACTTCGTAAATATATGTTGCTGCTGTAGTAAGTATGTTTGCGGCTCGAAACTTTCCTCTACATGATTCCCTGAACTTTAGGTTGAGTACGACCCAGTGTTTCTTTGTGTATTGTGATGATGTCCTTTATTTTGATGTTTGTTCCGCAACCCCAGAACTGTATACCGAAACGAATATGGCTGTGGAAGTTATACGCAAAATATCTGGATTTAGGTAGTGTTTAAGAATTCGTAATACATATAACGCTTTGTTAAGTTTTTTTGAAACATGTGATACCTATATGGGAGTGTCGTCTATATGGATATTACATTTTTCCGGAGTTCAGCTTGATCGTTTAGAACTAAATTATTATTATTATATTCTTTTATCACGTTTTGTTTAAAATATAATTAAATTTGTCTTTTTTCTATTTAACACTAATTTGTTCTCACTAAACCACGTTCTCAGCGTTGCTATTGATACCTCGATGCTGTTTGTGAGTTCGCTTGTATTAGAATTAGCTACAATTAAACTCGTATCGTCTGCATAATTTATTACATATACAAAATTGGAAACAGAAGTGGACCCAAAATGCTACCCTGTGGGATACATACATTATGGTTCTCGGTGTCGATTTTAGTTTCTCTTGCGGGGTATAAATTTCTGAGATTTGAGTTCTGTTTTTTAAATAAGAATAGGGTTACTGCCCTAATTCCGTATCTTTCAGCTTTACTTAATAGGATAGCGTGGTCGACTGTATAGTGTGCTTTATAGAGACCCCACATGGTATATTGTGATCTTCACGTTGAATTATTATCTCTCTTATGGATTGGAAGCAAGCAGTCTCGATGGAACGGCCTTTAATAAACCCATGCTGTCGCTGACTAATAATATGGAATTTATTTAGGAAGAGTAATAAATAAACCTTTTACATATTAGATTCTGCATAATTTTCGAGAATGCTGATTGTAGACTGTCGACCTGTAGTTGTCTATATCATCTATGTTTCCCTTCTTAAAAATTGGTATTATTTTAGAGTGAACTTGGGAAATTTCGTGTACAAACGCATTGTTAATGATGACTTCAAGTTCAAGGTTCTCAAGGTTCACTTCAAGGTTCAGAGAGTTCTACAGCGACATATTTGAGGAACGAACGAAGGTTCTCAAGGTTCACTTCAAGGTTCAGAGAGTTCTACAGCGACAAATTTGAGGTGGCGAACCTATGGCACGCGTGTCAGAGCTGACATGTTGAGAATTTTTATTGGCACGTAGCGTTAAAATGTTGTGCTTGAGGAATTTCAGCTTTTTGTTTTCTTTAGTTTAACTTGCTGTAATTCCAATTGAGTTATTTGTTCTAAGTAAATAGAATGCGGGTTGTTTGCAGATAGTTTTCGTAGGGAAAGTTTGTTAGGTCTTTTCTAATATTTATGGGATTGTCCGAATAAAAGTTAGGCGTGATGTTCGGCCCCAGCATACAGTTTGCTTTAATGGATTTGGTTTCGGTAATATCGTGTACTACCTCCCATGTTGATTTGACGTTATTGCCACCCTCTTTAATTTTATCTTGGTAGTATTTCTTCTTTTCTAGCTTTAATAAACGCGTATACTTCCGCTGCATTCTGTTGTATCTGCTTTTTAGTCCAGGGATTGTTTGGGATAATATATGCAATAATTCTCTCATTGCTGTATCACGGAGAAATTTTTGTTTCGTTTGCTTATTGTTAAACATAGACATGGGAAAGCTTTCCTCGCATTGAAGCTTGACCGTGTATAGAAAGGTGCTCCACTGATCGTCTACGTATGAGGTTCGCTTGATAAATACCTCGTCCCATGTTTCCTTGTTCAAATTTTCTTTAAAATCCCTTATGTTTTCTTCTTTGACATTTCTGCAATGACGGAAGGAGGTTTTGTCGCATTTTCGTATCGCTAGATGATCCGAGATGTGAAAATTTATCACTTCTGCGCTAAAAACCATATCCGTGTGCACTGCTATATTATCTAAGTATTTATTGGAGCTGGGGTGGGCGATGTCCTTTATAGTCGGGATACACATTTTGTCCATGAAGAGTTTCACATTAGTTAACGGCGATGATTATTGCGTCTTTTTTATTTATTTTAGATTCAATTGCAGCACATTCGAACACTGAAATTAGGAATAGGTCATTGATGTCAATCTTTCTCTTGCCATTTGATGAATATATGTATATGGCCACTCCTCCATGTTTCCCTTTCTTCCGAAAAAAGCTGGTGGATAAATGAAAAATGTTTATCTGGATGACATTGAGTTGATCTGGACTCTTGCAGTGCGCAAGTTATTATGAGAAACTGGCAGTGCTCGTTCTTTTCTAGCATGTAATTAATTCTAGCCACGGAATTTCCAATGGGTTGCGTGTTTGGGCAGATCAAGCTTACTTCCGTTTTGTTTTGGTGTATCAGTTCGATTTTTTCCGATTTTCCAGCTGTAGAAAATGCGTCAAGTTTAGGGGGATTCAAAAGGAGCAGATATTCTGAAGGATGAGTATTCCTCTGGACGTCTAGATGCTAATTTCTTACATGTTACAGATGTTATATTTTTGTCTTGTAGATACCCTACGACCACAGTTTCATTTACATCAGGAGCGAGTTTATAAACATGCAAGTGTGCATATCTGTTAGCTGCCCTGATGTATGATGTTTCTGAGTTTCCGTAAATAACCTCAAGCCTACTTTTTTCCTACTTTCATTCCTACTTTTCCTATTCCTTTTTCTTGCCATTTGGGTTTCTCATATATTTCTGTGTTTCTATTTATATTTATTTCCGTAACGGAGTCTTTTTTTCTATCGCTATTTTTTCTGTCCGAGTGGACTTTATCACAGTTGGTTTCGCCTTTAGGATGTTCGGGTCTTCTACCTGTCTTATCGCTGACTTTTCTCTATCCGTGACATTCGATATTTGTGAAAATGGTAAAGATCCCGTGTTCGCGGCGCCGGCGAGTTGTAGCAACTGTTGCAATTTTGTATTTTCCTCGGAAAATCACCTGATATGTGAAGTGGGTTTTGTCAAGTTTTCTTCAAAACTTGCTGTAAATGATGAGACTTCTTGCTTGACAATCCAACAAATTACCTTTTTAAACTCCTCGCCAGCAAGGAACGATAGAACTTTATCGTACCCTGCGTCTTTAGAAACGTTAGACCTAAGGTCTCTTGCCATTTAGCTTCTTTATTATGACTTATTAACTTACAAATTAGTGCTGAGATAATTGTATTTATTCGCACGTCAATCTATCTAGTCCAGTCTATCAAGTCCAGTCTGTCTAATACAATGTGCCTAGTCGAGTCTGTCTAGTGCTGTAGATTTAGTTCTACAGCTTCCTTAATTCAAAATCGAATCTCTCTCCTATTATATTGTCCTTAAATTGTAAATTACGTAAATTATTTGCTAGAAGGTTAAAACTTTATTTAGGTGTATTATTAAAATCTGTTTTATAACACTTTCTAATAAGTCCTTTGATAAAATATTAATTGACATGAAACCAATCATTAATAATCAATGAGTTGGTAGCAACATGAGGAAACTGGATTGTTGGTTGCAACATGAGGATATTCCACGTTTGTAAATAACATTTTTCAAACAAACGTACTTTTTATAGATCTATGTATCTATATAGATTCTATATATCTATATATGTTCGTACATTTAAGTTTCTCAGTATTTTTAAATTACAGTCGCTTTGTACAAGAATTTTCGCTCTCGATATTCTTGCGATGCTTGATAATCTACAGTTCAAAAAGGCCTCTTGCCTTTGTAACTAGAATTGAGTTATTATTTCTATATGGTTACGCCTCGGGCCTCATTAACATCTCCACAAATTAATTAATAAGGTTCCTACAAACACAACTCCTACGTCAGATTTTTAATTGAACATGAAATGCGTAATATATCATTATTACTAACCTCTGCCTCTAGAATCGAAATCAATTACCGCTTTTTTAATTCGCAAGCCAGCTTTTAATTGTTGCAAAAATTATTTAATCATTGATTATAAATTTCAAGTTTGTTTGTCGTAGAATGATTTGATAATTATACGTGCTATAATCAATTATATCAAACAAATAATAATGTGGTATTAAATCAAATAGAATGTTCATGTTATACCGAGTTTTTGAATATGGACATAACAATTTTGTATTTAAATAAAACATAGAATCATTGAGATATTGTGATGAAATTTATTCCAAGTGTAGTACATAGGTTACAATTACCTATGAAATTTGACTTAGTTCAAATGACCACCACGAGCAAGATGGCAGCGATCGATTCTTTGGGTCCAATTTTCAATCACTCTTTCACACATTTCAGCCGGAATGTTAGTATTTTCGCATTCGATATTACTCCTGAGCTCCTCAAACATTGTTGGATTATTGGCATAAACCTTCGACTTAAGGTGCACGCGTGA
Organism: Phosphuga atrata; assembly: GCA_944588485.1. Lineage (NCBI taxonomy): Eukaryota > Metazoa > Arthropoda > Insecta > Coleoptera > Silphidae > Phosphuga > Phosphuga atrata. Next base: position 77,925,760 of record OX155894.1, read on the forward strand.
TATATGATGCATATATCCGCATGAGCGAGGTGGCCATTCGACTAGGCCAAGGGTGGCGAACCTTTTTATAACCGCGTGCCATTTTTCTTAAGTTTCTACATTATGGAATGCTAATGTGCCTGATAACTGAATATAAATTACCCTATTAGCCTGAATATAATACAATACCATATTAGCATGAATATCAAAGTCTCAAAGTCCATCCCGATTGAGAAAAATAAAGGGTCACAGTGGCATCCCTTCAACTACAATCTGTAGGTATTTAAAGCCAATTAAAAAATTTAAGACAGGATTTCTGACTTGATTATCAATTTTTGGAAAATAATAACATGCTGGCAAACACGGCTTCTGGAACTGATACTCTGTTGGAAAAATCGTGTTTTAATTTTATAAATACTTTTCTAAATTGTAATCAGGAGGTTCTTGTTTTATTTTACGACCCAATCCACAATCCTTCTTCCATAAAAAATTGAAGATATTGGAGTTAGAGGCGTCGGTTGGGTAAAATCTTCCTTGCATTAATGAGAACGAACAATGATCGTGAACGGTTCAAATTCGAAAGTAAATTAAAAATCTCTGTGGTACTCCAAGGCTATCTAATGGGACCAACTCAATTTTGGATATTTGTTAATGATCTGGCGCAAACAAGTAATGTTCAATGCAATATTTTGTACGCTGATTCAATTAAAAGTAGCAATTTAAAATCAGAAACTTTAGGAGGATGATGTATACATCTTTAATGGACTTTAAATATACGCAAATATAATTCATGGTTATAGTTTACTTCAAAGATTTGATCAAAAATCGACCAAAGGGGCCAAATGAATAAAATTTCTAAGCGTAACACTTGATCAAAAGCTAAAATGGTACTACCATATTGAACTAACATGTTCGACATTAAATACTGTGTGCTATCTGATTCGAAACCTAAGAGAATGTGTAAAAGTTAATATTCTGCAAATATTTTACCAAGCCATCGTTCAGTCTAGCTTTTCATACGGTCTGATATGTTGGGGTCAGCAGCAAATACTGATGCGGTATTTAAAATGCACAAAAAGATATTACGAGCGATGTTCAATGTACATGCGCTTCAATCCTGACGGTCTTTGTTCATCAAGCACAACATTTTAACGCTACGTGCCAATAAAAATTCTCAACATGTCAGCTCTGACACGCGTGCCATAGGTTCGCCACCGCTGGACTAGACCATTTCTCGAGATTAAACGATTACCAAAGTTTCCTTTCAATAAATCAATTGTTGGACCAGCTGTGTGGCTTGTGACATCATCCTGTTGGAACCACATCCAATTCTGGTCAAAAATAGTCTTCAAACACGGCACGATAACGAACTCCATTGACCATAACATGGCGATTATATTCATTTACACCACACGCTCACTTCTTGTAGATGCATTGTAGTCTCATAAAGCACATGTGGGTTTGTTGCTGTCCAATAACGCATATTCTGCTTATTGACAAAACCCATTCAGCCAAAAATGTGCTTCATCGCTAAACATATTTCTTCGATAAAATTCAGGATTTTTTCCAAACTTTTGCAGAACAAAATCGAATAACGTTCGGCGCTTTAAATCATCTAGAGCTGTGGTGCGCAAACTTTTTTCATTTGCGACCCAACATTTTGTATACAATATTTTCGCGACCCCTGGATAGAAAATAGACGTTTTTTAAATTTGTTTATATTGACATTTCACAATTTTACTGCTACCAGATGCTTACGCACTAAAAAGCTTACATTTTTTATGAATTAGACGACCCAACAAAATTCTGTATCGACCCCTTTGGGGGTCCCGACCCACGGTTTGCGCACCACTGATCTAGAGGTTTCAGTTCTTGGGTTATAGATCTTATAACGGAGTAGCTGGAAATCTTAATGAGGACTGAGAAATTCCCAATTCTTGTAAACGGCGTGGAATCATTGATTTCACAGTCCCTTTGCACAAGAATTTTTGCCCTCGATATTCTTGATTATCTACATTTACCTCTGCCTTCGTAACTAGAATTGAGTTATAATTTCTATATGGTTAACCTGTTAGGTTCATTTTGAACTGCAGCTCTTACAGCTCCAATATTTTCAGTACTTCGACCGGCACGAAGTACTGAGTTTTCAGTACTACTGACACAGGAACATTCAAGAGAGAATATGTTGATTCAAATTTATTCAAATTTATTGGTCGGGTGGAACGATTATTGCGACCAAAAATTAGAGTATGCTCTTAAAGTTGTGTCTAGCGATTCAGAATTTTTCGATTTCCAATCGATGTTCGTTTGTAAACTTCATTCTGATTAAAATGTAAGCCTTGACTGACGCTTTGACGCTGACGGAACATAAAAAGTCTGAAGGTTATGTTCCGTATAATAAAACAAAATTGTTATGCCACTATTGAGAAACCCTTTACTTGTGCCAATGATAGTTATTATTTATTAATATTCAATAATAAATTTATTAATACCATTAATGCAGTTTTAAAATAAACTAAACAAATATTACTTTTCTAGTTCCAATATTTGTTTAGTTTGTTTAAAGCAGTCTTCTCTTCTCTATCCTGAATATCTAGTTTAGTCTAACTAACAATAAGCATCGAGTTAGTATTTCATGTTTCTCATCTTTTTGTAGTATCTTACTTGATTTGTAGATAGTTTAAGTTGCTATACCTCACCCATGTTATATAGGTAACTTTTAATAATAATCCTCTTTCCTTAGGACCCCATCCCAATCGTAAGGACCCCTTAGAACCCCATCCCGTTCTTGAGACTTAATTTCTGGCTTAATAATTTCATATAGGCACATAGGCACTACATTATGATAAATATTGCTAAAAATGTATCCCAAGTAATTTTAATAAATTTTTATTAGGACAAAACAAACATTTTGCTTATAATATATGGGCGAAAACATAACATGAATCGTCTTCTTGAGCTGCTTCCAACCATTTTTTTTTATATCCCGCGGTCTTGCGGACCCTCAGCAATGACTACACGGACCCCAGAGGTCGGCGAACCCCAGTTTAAGAACATGTGTTCTAGTATAAAGCAAACTTTTATCTAATAATTCTAGTCTTACTTTGCCCCCTTTTATTTTGATAGTCCGATCAAATATTCTTTTCTTTAACTAATTCTATTAAAAGTTCGGCGACGATTTCGCGTGCATGTTCGACAAAACTGAAAAATATCGGCGAGTATCAAAACGAGTATCAACGTTGATCATGTCTGCACGCCAAAGTTTGCTTATAAATGTTCAGTTCGTTTGTTCACAGTACATTGCCGTCGCGGTTTGGGAAACGGCTCATTTGTGCCTGACCCTTAAGGCCTCCCGCGCTCTGCGGCGAACAAAATATTTGAGCAGCCAGTTATAGCAGCCCATCGACGTATAAAGTTTGACGTAAAAAAATATTCAAAAAATTCAGAAAACAAAATACGTCTGGCTGCTACGATAAGTGCGCGGAGACTGACGGCAGCTACATACATTTACAACATACATTAGCATGTGTGCACTCCAAAGTTTGCTTATAAATGTTCAGTTCGTTTGTTCATAGTACATTGCCGTCGCTGTTTGGAAAACGCCTCATTTGTGCCTGACCCATAAGGCCTCCCGCGCACTGCGGCGAACAAAATATTTGAGCAGCCAGTTATAGCAGCCCATCGACTATAAAGTTCGACTTAAAAAAATGTTCAAAAAATTTCAGAAAACAGAATACGTCTGGCTGCTACGAAAAGTGCGCGGAGACTGACGGCAGCTACATACATTTACAACATACATTAGCATGTGTGCACGCCAAAGTTTGCTTATAAATGTTCAGTTCGTTTGTTCATAGTACATTGCCGTCGCTGTTTGGAAAACGCCTCATTAGTGCCTGACCCATAAGGCCTCCCGCGCACTGCGGCGAACAAAATATTTGAGCAGCCAGTTATAGCAGCCCATCGACTATAAAGTTCGACTTAAAAAAATGTTCAAAAAGTTTCAGAAAACAGAATACGTCTGGCTGCTACGAAAAGTGCGCGGAGACTGACGACAGCTACATACATTTACAACATACATTAGCATGTGTGCACGCCAAAGTTTGCTTATAAATGTTCAGTTCGTTTGTTCATAGTACATTGCCGTCGCTGTTTGGAAAACGCCTCATTTGTGCCTGACCCATAAGGCCTCCCGCGCACTGCGGCGAACAAAATATTTGAGCAGCCAGTTATAGCAGCCCATCGACTATAAAGTTCGACTTAAAAAAATGTTCAAAAAGTTTCAGAAAACAGAATACGTCTGGCTGCTACGAAAAGTGCGCGGAGACTGACGACAGCTACATACATTTACAACATACATTAGCATGTGTGCACGCCAAAGTTTGCTTATAAATGTTCAGTTCGTTTGTTCATAGTACATTGCCGTCGCGGTTTGGAAAACGCCTCATTTGTGCCTGACCCATAAGGCCTCCCGCGCACTGCGGCGATCAAAATATTTGAGCAGCCAGTTATAGCAGCCCATCGACGTATAAAGTTCGACGTAAAAAAATATTCAAAAAGTTTCAGAAAACAAAATACGTCTGGCTGCTACGATAAGTGCGCGGAGACTGACGACAGCAACATACATTAGCTACATACATTTACAACAAAAATTAGCATGTGTGCACGCCAAAGTTTGCTTATAAATGTTCAATTCGTTTGTTCATAGTACATTGCCGTCGCGGTTTGGAAAACGCCTCATTTGTGCTTGACGCTAAACTGACCACATTTTCATTGAGACAAAGCGGGACAAATGGGACGAAATGAGAAGTATAATTTAGTTACACTTGAACACTTTAATATATGATTGTATGTGAATGATGTCATTATTATAATCGTGTATAAAAGTAACCAAATCGTGCATAAAAATCCAATGTAAATCAAATGGAGTCTCATTATTAAATGATTTCTGTTTGCTGTTACTATGGCAACAACTTGCGTCACTAAACAAAAAACATAGACGTAGTGAAAATAAATTCTCTGACGTGCACTCATTGCGATAAAACTCGCACCTCATGCATAAAAGCCCTTCTTCACACACTTGTATCATAAACTACTAATATTGTATACATTCATATACTTGTCTATAAATATACAAAAATGTATTTATTAATAATTATTGGTAACTATAAAAATATTTGTAAAAAACAATAATTTGAAAATTATGATTTTTATTTAATTTAATTTTTTTATTTAAAACAAAAATTACGCTTAATGTAGATTTTAAAGTTTAATGTTCAAATTCTGGTTTTCAGTTGTCCATATTTTATTGATACTAGAAAAACACTTTTTGTTGCTGCATTTGTTCTTGGAAGGGAGAGCGCGTATTCTACCATTTTCAATATTTTGATAAGCTTATTGAAATCACAGCCTGAACACAGCCTGAACACAGCCTGAACATATAAATATATTAAACCTAACCTTTATTACCTAACGTTTCCGGAGCTCTATAACAGTAATTAGTCTTTATACCTTCGTGGCACTCAACAAACACCATAAAAATAACATTGTTTTTTAAGATAATATCTTTCCGATACCTTAAGTGGATAGCCATCTGTAGACGCGTTTCGAGATTTATCTATCATCAGTACAGCTTTGCTTTTATGAACAACAATGTGTAAACCATTCTCTTGTTGTTCATAAAAGCAAAGCTGTACTGATGAGAGATAAATTAAAGCATTAAACGATCGGATTTTGTGAAAGACCTATGATTTTTTTATAATAACTGCTTGGAATATCTTGAAGAATGGACAGTTCTATTGTATTTATGTAGGATATTAATTCATGTAGGGTATTAAAAAATATCTTTGGGTGACTACGTGAAAAAATCTTATTTTGTATATTACAGTATGTGAGAACTCGCGATTGGTTTACCGCGAGCTTTTGATGTTACGTGCAAATTAAAACTTATATTTGCACCAAAAAAAGTCTTATGATGCTGGCAAAAGAATTAAGTGAATGGAATAATTAAGCTGAGAACATTGGTTATCGCTTTGACACTTTTAATAACTGCTCCTTTAGGTACAAAAAAAAATTCAATCACAGGAACAATGAAAAATATATATCATGAGGTTAGGTCATAAAAACAAAACTTTCAAGTTATTGATTGTAGTAGTAATGGCGCTCAAGCGTTGGTGCGCACACCGGCTGCGCGCGAGTCCCCCCTTCCCAAAACTATTAACAGGGACGTATTAGCCCTATTTTCAACAGGGAGCAATATATAAAATTTATATTATGAAAATACATTAACACTAGAATAATATTAAAAATAATTTAACGACGGAACACAGTACATTTAAATAAGAAATGCAGATATTTTCTAAAAAGCGGGACATTTTTAAAAATCGGCGGGACGCGAGACTGTCCTCCAAAAGCGGGACTGTCCCGCCAAAATCGAATTTTTCTTTGTCTTAATAGTGAAGAAATCGGGACGTGTGGTCACTTTACTTAAGGCCTCCCGCGCACTGCGGCTATCAAAATATTTCAGCAGCCAGTTAGAGCAGCCAATCGACGTATAAAGATCGACGTAAAAAAATATTCAAAAAGTTTCAGAGCACAAAATACGTCTGGCTGCTACGATAAGTGCGTTGAGACTGACGGCGGCAACATACATTAGCTCCCTCTGGCTGCGCGCAGCCAATAAATTCAATCAGTCGTGTTGTAATGGCTGTTGCAGCCAGGAATTCGTGGCCTAGGGAGCCCGCGCTCCCATAAGGTGTGCTGCCAGTCTGCCTAGTGTGGCCTAAGACCTCGCGATATAACCAATCTCGTATGCATAAAATATAGATCAAAGAAGATAGCATCGACAAATTTGCCAACATCGGTCTTAATAGTGAAGAAATCTATAAAATGTGGGATACTTGTATTTCAAAAACTGGAGATGTTAAGAGTGAAAATATTTTTTTTAAATTCATCTTTTAAAAATGAAGAAATAGGTGTACGTGGTCTGTTAGAAAAGTATCCGACCTTATTTTTTATTTTGAAAACCTGGTAGATTTGAATCAAGCGCGCATTCTTGAGCCGCCTTTGAACCTTCATGCGCATGTGTGAATTTTTTCCTGGCTGTAGATAGCGTCAGTTGCTGTCTAGCAGTGTTCGAGTGACGTAGTGTGTAGTGCACTCGTCGGTTTTCCAATGCAAGTAAAATGACGACAAGTGAAATGAGGGATATCCTACGTCGCCTACGTAATGATGTGCGGCGCAAGCGACTGGAGTTATGGTCATCAGGAAATTGGCGACTCCATCACGACAATGTTCCAGCACATTATTAGCACTTGGTTCACAATTTTAACTCTCCTAATATGCTCCCGTGCAACTTCTGGCTATTCCCCAAAGTCAAGAGGCCGTTGAAAGGAACGCGATTTCAGACAAGAGAAGACATTATGGCTGCAACGACAGCCGACAGCGTCGATTAGCGTCGATAAAGTCGATTCCGAAAGAGGCTTTTTCGGCATCGCTGCACACTGGGACGGATTACGAATTTACAGCGACAAAAATAAAATCGAGTTCATTTCAATTTTTTGTCTCACATATTACCTTATGATGTCATTCTGATAATTCTAATATAAAATTCGTCTATATTAGATGTACACGATTTATTAAAAATGAAAATGCAAATTTTTTTTTATATAGGATAAAAGTTTTTTTAATTTTTTTTACAAATTCCGTCAACCGTCGTTGACACAAAACTTATACAACACGTATTGTACTAATTGTTCATTACACTTTAACGCAGAAAACTTATAAAAACTTTCATCTCGTAATACAAAAAATAGTTTCTTTTCAACGTTCTCTCTTGCAAATGGTGGTCATCACGACTACCTGAAAAAAAGGTGTAATTCTCAGTAAGGTGGAACGATGTTGACGGGATTTTTGCTTTTCTAGAAGTGTTTTCTAGAAATGTTTGTTTCGTTTTACAAACTATTTAACTTAACGGAACTATGCGGAACTTTTTTAAAAAAATTAATTTATTGCAGTTTATTACAAAAAAAATTTAATTTACGATAGTCGTTAACAAAACTTTTTTCTAACTGTATTGATTAAAACTTTTTACAAATTTGATATTATTACATGTAAATACATACTTGAAGCTATATTCTCCATATTTAAAAAGTTCACAAATATTTTACACAAACACAAAACAGACGTAGTAACTTTGTTAAAAATCCAGCGCAACTAATTCCTTTTTGGTACCTAAGGGACAAGAGCGATGTTTAACACGTTCCCACAACCAATCATCATCATCATCATCACGTAGCGCTACAACCCTGGGTGGGTTTTGGCTGACTGTAAAACTTTTTTCCAATTTGTTCGGTCTTCCATCAACTTGGATGATCTGCTTGGATGTTATCTCTCCATCGCATTCTGGGACGTCCGAGCGGTCTCTTACCTGTGGGAATCTTTGGAAGTCTTTCGTTATGCAGTCTGTGCACGTGGCCTGCCCATCTTAGTCGCTGTGATTTAATTTCTTGGACAATATCGGTGTCGTTGTAGAGTGCTTTTAATTCGATATTGGTTCTGATCTTATACTGGTCTGTGGTGATGTCATGGTGAGGTCCGAAAGTATTTTTCGTTCAAAGCGTCTGAGCTTTTCTTCGTTTGCTTTGGTCATGGTCCACGTTTCGCATCCGTATGTTATTACAGGTCTGACGATGGATTTATAGATTTTGATCTTTGAACTTCTTGTGAGATTTTTTGATTTTATGAGCTTATTCAGTGCAAATAGACAGCGGTTTGCAGATTGGATTCTGTCTTTTATTTCTTCGGTAACATAGTTGTCCGCTGTGATTACGGCCCCCAGATACTTAAAACGTTGTACTCTTTCGAAATTAAAGGTGTTGATCGTCATATTTTGTCCTATTCTGTCTCTTCGTGTCGTTCTATTTATACACATATATTTCGTTTTCTCTTCATTAATCTTCAGCCCTACTTCACTTGTTGCTTCTTCCACCTTGTTGAAAATGTCTTTCGTGGATAGAAAGGAGTCTCCAACGAGATCTATGTCATCTGCATATGCGAGTAACACTTTGGGACCTTGACCCGATAGCAATTCTGTTTTTATTTCGGCCGACCTCATGGCTTTCTCTAATACAAGGTTGAATAGTAGTGGAGATAACGCATCACCCTGTTTAAGACCACTGTTGATTGCAAAGCTGCCAGACAGTTTATTATTTACACGTACTTTAGATATTCCACCCTCCATACAGACTTTGGTCATCCGAATGAGTTTCTTTGGTATTGAGAACTCCGCCATGGCATTCCATACTTGGCTTCTTTCTACGCTATCATATGCCTGTCGAAAGTCTATGAAAAGATTGTGTATGGGTTTGTTATACTCCCATCCCTTTTCTAGAAGTTGTCTCAGCGTGAATAGTTGATCTATTGTTGATCTGTTTGCCCTAAACCCGGCTTGATATTCGCCTAGGATATTTTCAGCATAAGGGATTAGTCTACTAAGAATGATGTTTGAGAGGGTTTTATATGCCACAACCAATGGAATTGTTTTTTCGCATTTATTTGTTTATACTATTATGGATGGGTTATCTGACAATACATTTTAAGTGGTTTTGCTTAATTGGGAGAGATTGTAAAATTCTATTTTTGTCGCCGTAAATTCGTTATCAGTCCCAGTGTGCGCTGGGAGAAGTATATGGAGTTCCAAGGATACTACTTTGAGGGTGATTAGGTTTCCAACGCTCCGGGTATGCCAGTTTTTTTAACGGCTAAAGGTCGGATACTTTTCTAAAAGACCACGTATTACCATTTATCCAAAAATACGTATATATAAGTTATATTATTTATTTATTTTTGCGATTATTTTAACGGTCTATGATAATATTAGACATTATATTGCTCACAAGATAATTAATATTTGGTAAACATAGCTGACCTACGTTAATTTCAATGATTTACACGCGAGTGAAGCCGCGGACTATAGACTGATTTTTTTATAAAGCAATTATGAAATTAAAAATTTGAAGATTTTAATGTGTCTCAAAGTTTTGTTTTCGCGGAAAGATCTCTGTTTGGTTTTAACCGATTATTAAAATTCGGCCTTGAATCAAAATCCTAATAAAATAATATAATTACTGCGCACAAGTTGATTTTGTTAATCTAGAAAGTTTTCTTTCCTTCCACAATTTTACCAACTTAATAGCAAAAGGCAACAATTCAACGCATATTGAACAAATTGTGTATTTAACATTCCGCTAGCTAAAAATAATGTAGCGCAGAATACTAATAACTCATTAAAACCTAATTCACAAGTAACGCTTATTATTTTCCAAACGAAAAAATAATAATCGGCATAATAACAAAATAAATAGTTAATAAATAATAAATTTAGTTTTGCATTTACAACCGAAAATAAATACAAAAAACCAGTTTAAAAAGTGTATCTAGAACAAGGAAACAATTTCAATTTGTATGCAGGAACTGTTCTATAAAATATTAATGATATAGCATTTTGTATAATTTGTTAAATATTAATATAAGCAAAACGCACGAGCCGAGGAAGTCTTTACCGATTAAATCAATCGTGTGCTCTCAATATGAAGCTGTTAAATAACGAGTCTTGTGATATAACTTTCGTTATAATGAATTTATGCGATGGATTATTTGATTTATATAGAAAGTCGTGTGTGGATTATGTAGTGTACTGTAACTTTTATTATTGTTCGTTTGTCCTCCTCCAGAGTGTATTGTATTTTAAGAGATAAGAGTCAAGTCAGGTGGTCGCAGACGAGACTTCGCTCTCTCTGCTCCCTTAAAATACAATGTACTCTGGAACGAACAATAATAATGGTTACAACAGTACACTACAGATTATAAATGGAAATTGATACCTTGATGTTGATTAACCCTATTATACCATAGAATCTTGATTTATGACGAAAATTATTGCAGATTTTAATTAAAAATGTTTCGTGTAAAAAATATCATCATAACGTAGTTACGTTTAAAAAGAACTGCAATTCTCAGAGTTATAAAACACTCTATTGCGATAACACTTTTTCCAGTCGTAATGACATTCACTTTTGATAATAAGCACGTTATTCAACTTCACAAATACGGATTAAAACTCGTGTTTTATTTCTGTTCAAAACACAGTTTCTTAATGCTTGCATTTTCCATATATAACAGATATACCTATATATAGAAAATAAATTAATAATTATTTGATGACCTTAAAATTCCTTGTACATGCGGCGCCCAAATTATATTTTGACCAGGTAAAACCTTCAAGGACGCGGTGTGATTGTCAAAAAAACTTGCTTATATGATACTAATTGTATTAAATGAATATTTTATTGTTCTTTTCGACTGATAAGTGATTTTTGGGCGCGTGTAAAGTGAACGGCCAGAGTGAGGGACGTTTAGATACGTTGCAAAGGAGTGATAGACAAAGAAAAATATGAATCATAGAATATGTAGGTAATTGTAACATATTGGTAAATGTTTTGTAAAGCATTTTTTTTTAGTAGCAAAAAAGTGGTATGTAATTATATTTGCATAATATTTGCAAACGCATTGTAGTTTGTTTTAATCACAAAATAATAGATAAGATAGCTTAAGAAGAACACTGCTCGACAGCAACTGACGATATCTACAGGCGGGAAAAAATGCCCGCATGCGCACGAAGGTTCAAGGTCGGCTCATGTAAGCGCGCTTGATTCAAATCCATCAGATTTTCAAAACAAAAAATAAGGTCGGATAATTTAACAGGCCAAGTATATGGCTCACAAGATAATCAATATTTGGTAAACATAGCTGACCTACGTTAATTTGAATGATCCACGCGAGTGAAGCCGCGGGCTATAGCCTGTATTTTTTATAAAGCAATTATGAAATAAAAAATTTTAAGATTTTAATGTTTTTCAAATGTGAAAAATTCAAGTTTTGTTTTCGCCGAAAGATCTTTGTTTGGTTTTAACCGATTATTAAAATTCGGCCTTGAATCAAAATCCTAATAAAATAATACAATAAAATATATAATAATAAATCTTATAATAATAAATCTTTGAAATAAATAAATCTTTTAAATTTCCTAAAATAAAATAATAATATTTGAAAATGCATTGTAGTTTGTTTTAATCACAAAATAATAGATAAGATAGTTAATAGTTTAGATACGCACAAAAATGAATCGTGCCCATTTATATTTTTCTAAGAAATATTTTTACTCCCAGTAATATTACCTACAAAATATACTTTAAATAAATTTGAAATATTTTGTTGCGATTCTCGTATTTGAAAAATCAAATTGGAATATTGAAAACTCACAGCGATTTTAAGCGACGTTCCTAGAAAAGTTTATTTCAAAGTTATTCTGCCAGGTTTCATTTAATAACGACGGCTCAAATACACGATTTATATTGTAAGTATATACCTGGAAATTGGTTGAAAATGTTGTTAGTGAAAAGTTTTTATTGAACAGTATTATTAAATTGTGACCTGTAACATGAAAGCTAACACCTAGATATTAATTGCATCATCATCATCATCATCATCATCAAGCGAGTAATCGCGTCCACTGCTGGACATGGGTGTCCCGTAGCCTTCTCCATCCTGGCCGATCCTGTGCTGCCTCTATCCAGTTGGTCTTTATCCTTTTGATGTCGTCGGTCCATCTGGTTGGTGGACGGCCTCTACTTCTGTATGCGTCTTGGCGCGGTCTCCACTCAAGTATCCTCTTTGTCCAGCGATTGTCCGTAAGTCGCGCCACATGACCAGCCCAGTTCCACTTTAAGGTTGTTATACGGGTAACCGCGTCCGTCACTCCGGACCTCTCCCTTAATGTTATATTTGGGATCCTGTCTCTTAGTGATATACCTAACATCGACCTCTCCATTTTCCTCTGCGCGATACTTATTCTATTTGTAGTGTTCTTTGTGAGGGTAAGTGTTTCAGCCCCGTATGTAAGCACAGGCAACACGCACTGATCGAATACTTTTCTTTTTAGGCATATTGGAATGTCTGACTTAAAAATATTGCGCAGCTTTCCAAAGGCCGCCCATGTTAGGCCTATTCTTCTCGACATTTCACAGGTTTGGTTGTCTCTACCAATAGAGATTTTGTGACCAAGGTATTTATAAGAGCTTACTTGTTCTATGCTTACTCCGCCTATCTTGATTGCCTCACTCATAACAAGATTTGTCATGTATTGAGTTTTGTTGGTGTTGATTTTGAGTCCAACAGAGTTCGATGCTTCCCATAGCCTCCGTAGCATTTGTTTTGCTTCGTCCATACTATCTGCGATAATTAAGATATCGTCGGCGAATCTCAGATGGTTTAGTTTTTCGCCATCTATGTTTATGCCCATGTCACCAAAGTTGGCCTGTTTGAACATATGTTCTAGGAGGGTTGTGAATAACTTTGGCGATATGACATCCCCTTGGCGTACACCTCGTGCAATATCAAAGTCTTGGGAATCATCTTGCAGCCTAACATAAGCTTTTGCTCTTTGGTACACGTGTTTGATGACCTTGATGTATCTATGATCGATACGGCATTCAGCAAGAGCTTGTAGCATTTTATACTGGTTTATTGTGTCGAAGGCTTTTTCGTAATCGACGAAGATTATGCAGAGGGGTTTATTGTACTCGATGCATTTTTCGATAAGGGACTTGACTATTTGTAGATGGTCATTTGTGCCAAATCCGGCTCGAAAGCCAGCTTGCTCGCGGGGTTGATATAGGTCGAATTTATTTGTCAACCTCTTGTTAATGATTCTCATGAATAGCTTATATATATATGCGATAGTAAACTAATGGGTCTGTAATTTTGCAAGTTGGTGATATCTCCTTTCTTATGCAGTATTATAATTATTGCCCGATCCCACTGGGAAGGTGTTGTCCCAGTTTGTAGGCAAGCATCAAATAACTTGCATAATGCATTTAATAACGTAGTTCCGCCGGCTTTTAGGGACTCGACTGCTACGCCGTCGTCGCCAATTGCTTTATTGTTTTTCATATCTCTTAGTGCCCCCCTTATTTCGTCTAAGGTAATATTTGGAATATCCTCGGACCCTTGATTTTGCACTCTATTTATGTTGGTGTCCAAGCTCACTGCATTTTTATCGCTATATAGTGTCGCGTAGAAGTCTTCTACAACCTTTAATATTTCCATTTTATTTGTTGTTATTTGGCCACTCTGTTTTGCTAGCTTGCAGATGTTTTTTCTGCCTTCGGAGAATGGCTTCCGTAGTGATTTCATGCCCTTGTTTTGCTCAATTGCCTTTAAGATTTCATTTGTGTTATATGTTCTTGTGTCCCTTCGCACTGCCTTGGATATTTCTCTATTTAGGCGTCTTAATTCTGTTGCGTTTGTTGTATGTTTATTTGTCAGATTTCTTCTCCTTTCCATTAGTTGTTTAGTGCTTGTACTGAGTTTTTCTTTTCGTTGGGTGCTTTGTGTCTGGCATTCTTTTATTGCGGTTTTTATAGAATTTGTAATAAGTGCGTTCAGGTCCTCCACATTCGGGTCTAAAAAACTTTCCATATGTGCTAGCTGTGATTCTATTCTATGTTGATACTGGGTTTCGTCTCTAAGCGGTCTCCATTTGCTGGATGTTGGTTGTTTAATAAGCTTTCGCCGCTCGTTCTTGATATTAATTGAGATTTTGGATAGGACCAGCCTGTGGTCGCTGCCTATTGAGAACTTATTTAGCACAGTTACATCTCGCACTATTTCCTTTCTGTTAGATATGATGAAGTCGATTTCATTTTTTGTAGAGCCATCGGGGCTGGCCCAGGTCCATTTTCGCTGTGTTGTTTTGCGGTAGAAGCTGTTCATTGCAAATAAGTTATGTTGCAGGAGAAATTTAAGAAGCGTTTGACCTCTCTCATTCCTCACTCCAAATCCGTGGGTTCCCAACGGTGTTTCGGTTTCGTCTTCCTTATGCCCCAATTTAGCGTTAAAGTCCCCTATTAGCATGCTGTAGTGGGTAGGTTCTTGCTGTATTGCGGTATTTATATCATCATAGAATACCTCCACCTCCGCGTAGGAGTGTGCGGATGTAGGTGCGTATACCTGGATAATTTTTAACAAGTATCTAGTGTTTAGTTTGTATATGAGGTACATTACTCTATTACTGATACTGTGGATCTTGGTGACGTTTTGTATATGCTCTTTATGTACTAGGAACCCGACTCCTCCTTCGTTTATGTGTTGGCCTCCTCTGTAGTGTAGCAGATGGCCTGAGTGAAGTGTTAGTTGTTCCTCATCTGTTCTTTTATGTTCGCTTATTCCTAGTATATCCCATTTGATATGGGAGAGTTCTTCCTCGAGTTCTTGTAGTTTCTGAGTTTTTGATAACGTTCTGGTATTTAGAGTAGCGATGGTCAGTTTTCGGTTCTGGTAGCCTATCCTGTACCGGAGATTCTTCGCACCCTCTGCTCGCTTCCTTGTCCTTCCGCTACCTTGGTCGGGGATAAGCGAGCTACCGGGGACTGAGGGCCGTGTGTTTTGATGTACTATCATTACGGGGGTTTTAGCCATTTGCCCTACCACGCTGGCCAGTGCGGGTTGGTAGAGTTGAGAATTCATTTCCTTAGTTCTCTGTTTTAATGGTTATACCGCCATGACTCGGTCGTTAGAGCCTCTTTAGTTTTCTAGCAGGGAGCACCAACGTGCAGGCGAGGTTGACATTTGGGTCGGACTTATCTGTTGTTTTGCCGTCACCCCTTACTCCCCTAAGATAGATATTAATTGCAGCAGTTCCAATAATAGAAAATTGCTGAATAATCAAGTAAACTATTAATTCATGAAATATACATATTATTTCCGTGAATTTTACTAATATCACACTTTGACAAAGCAATTTAATTAAATTGTGACCGGTAACATGAAAGGTAACATTACCGGTAACCGGTACGTAACGTGTGACCGGTAACATTACATAAAACTGGATATGAATTGCAGAAGTTAAATAATAAAAAAATGTGAAATTGTCATAGAAAAAATGAATTCATTAAATATATAGTAATTTTATGCTTTTAATTAATTTTGAGGCGCTGAACAGTTTCTGATAAAAGTTCTGGATGAAAGCCACATTGTCCCCTTTGCTAGTAACGATTTCTCGCAGTTCGTTTTTCATTCTACAAATTTGCGCTATTCCTCGAGCCCATGGATCGCAGGACTCGCATCTTTGTATTCTCTTCAATAGATGTTTGAACCAGCCGTGTGTAATAAAGTCTTGATGATTTTATTTAGACCATCCATAATGATCTTATTTAGATCATCCGTACAGAGAATCAGATTTTAGAGTTCGATATCTATTCGAGTCTCGGTCTGTCCGTCGGCGTTATTCTAGGAGCTCAAAGCAAAAGTGTAAGATTGTTCTTCTGACTACGTAGTTTGTACGCGTTTCTTGTATTAACGTTATATCTTGTATAACGTATATCTTTGTAACGTTATGTATATCTTTGTTTGTAGAGAACTTAAATTTGTTTTTAAAGATATGACACGCTGCCTCTCCCGTAGATAAAAAGATGGAAGAGTTAAAACATTTAATTCTATAAATTTGGGTTTACATGATACATTTGAGTTTATCCCTGTGTGTATATGCATCTGGTTACAACGTTATCCGGCTTCCGATTTCTAATCTCCAAGCATCTCGGTTTTTCCACGCCTCTTCCTCCAATCCTCTCGTCCGAATCTCTCCGTCTATACCCTCTCTCCAGCTTTTCCGGGGTCTTCCTCCCCTTCATCTTCCCTGCGGTGTCCAATGCATTACTTTCTTCGGGAGTCGGTCTTGGTCCATTCTCTGTACATGACCGTACCATCTGAGTTGTCCAGTTCTTATGTCATCCACGATGTCGTGCTTTACTTCCATTATTTCCTTTATTCTTTCATTTCTGATCCTTTCCAATCTAGACTTTCCTGCCGTTCTTCTTCAGTAGTCCATCTCTGTGGCTTTTAGTGATTTCTCTGCTCTATCCTTTATAGGCCACACTTCACTACCGTACGTTATTATACTTTAAATTATTGCACTGTTTATTCTGTGTTTGTTTTCCTTTGTAATATGTTTATCCCATAGTATGCCGTTTAACATAGACACAGCCAGCCCTCCTGTCTTGAAGGTTTCTTTCGGCTATTGCTTCGTCCAGACTCCCTTCTTTCGATATTTTTACGCCTAGGTATTAAGCTGCAGTGTTTGATATTCTGTTTGAGATAGACAGATCTTGTTGTTCTCCACCTATACACATGTATTCTGTTTTCTGTATGTTCATGTCTAGACCCCATCTGTCATACTCTTCAATTAGTGTGCGTGTTATATATTCAATGTCATCAATGTCTTGTGGAATCACCACCTGATCATCCGCAAATGTCAAAGTATAGATTGTCGATGTATCATTCACAGGTATGCCCATTGCTTCGCATTTTCTCTTCTAACTTGCGCTTTCTAGATATGCGCTTTCTTTTTAATGCGCTTTCAAGATAGACCTTGAACAGTGTTGGCGATATACAACATCCCTGCATGAGTCCCTTTGATACTGTGAACATGGTTGTTAAGTTATTTCCTATTTTTATTTGTGTTCTTGCACCATTATACAGTGATTTGATTGCTTTTATTATTTCAGCATTTATGTTAGTATGTTGTAGAGCTTCCCATAATTTTACTAGACGAATGCTGTCATAGGCTTTTTTTTCCTGAAATTATCCTAATAATTCTTTTTTGTGTTAAGAACGAGTTTTTTGAGACTGGAGATGATCCCCAAACTAAAATAACATATGCTAGAATAGATTCCACTTCCGCATGGTATACTTGCATTAAAACTGTTTTGCCTATTAGATCTTTCACCCTTTCTAATTAAATATGATTTTCCATTTAATTTTTTTAATAAAGCGTCCATCATGACATCGCATTTAAGATTCTTCGACGAATACACCTAGAAACTTGTGAAACGTGATCTGTTAGAAAAGTATCCGACCTTATTTTTTATTTTAAACACCTTTTTTCGGGAGGAGGGGTAAAATACATTTACGTACAGCCCCCAGTGCTCTAAATTGCTCTGAGTGTGGGACTATTCGCCTTCGTGGCTAAACTACCCACTAAAAAACCCACTCCCCAATTCTACTCCTTGCACCCCATAGGGTGACGGGTGACCGTCAATTATTACTTGCGATGTAGGATTGTCAGAATGTTCCGTTTATTTATTTCTATTATACCTTTCGTCT
The DNA here is from genome assembly GCA_944588485.1 of Phosphuga atrata. NCBI lineage: Eukaryota > Metazoa > Arthropoda > Insecta > Coleoptera > Silphidae > Phosphuga > Phosphuga atrata. Next base: position 77,943,955 of record OX155894.1, read on the forward strand.
TGGGCTTTGCTTTCCATAATCTCTCTTATGGTATCCTCGTTATCCTTCCAATTGTCAGGTGTTTCCAGCATTAGATGATGTTGATGATGTTCTCCGGCGTTAGAGTTCTTCCGATTTTTGACGTAAAGTACCTTCTGTTTTTTTCCCATGTGTGGCACCTGAAAATCGTGTGCTTCGCATCATCCTCCTCGTCTCAGAAGCGGCAGTTCGGCGAATCGATAATTTTAAATCTGTGTAAATACTTTTGGAAGTCCCCGTGTCCTGATATGGCTTGTGTTGTGTAGTGTGTGATTTCTTCGTGCTTCCGGTCTGTCCATGTTTTTATCATCGGTATGAGTTGTTTTGTCCATCTGGCTGTTTGCGGCTGGCTATCCCATCTTTCCTGCCATTTATTTATAATTTTCTCCCTTTCTTGTCCTCTGTTTTCAGATCCTGCGTCGCATGGGTTGGTCCTTTCTTCAATTAGTAGGTCTATAGGTGGTTTTCCCGTTATGACTTGTAGCGCTTCGGTAGAAGCTGCCCTATACTGCGTAGAACTTTTGTTATTATGTTTTTATATTTTTTAAATTTGATCGACTTTAGCCAGATCGGTGATCCGTATAGTACTGTGGAATACACAATTGACGTCTCTCTGTCATTATTTCCCACTGTTATCGTCAAGTGCCGCACTTTCCGTCTTCCCACTATCATTACGGCCTCCGTTTTTTCTGGAGCCAGTTTCAGTTTTTCCATATGCATCCATTGTTGTATTTTGCTGAACGCCGTTTCCGTTCTTTGTCGAATTTTTTCGGCCGTCATACCGCTAACGACCAATGCTATATCATCTGCGTACCCTATCACGGTTAGCTCTTTTGGCATTTCTATAAGGACACCGTCGTAGTAAACGTTCCACAACGTGGGTCCCAGAACAGAACCTTGGGGAACTAGGCACGTTACTTCCATCTCACTTTCCCCTACCAGTAGTGTTCTTTCTTCCAGGTAGCTTTGAATCATTCTTATGGAGCTCCTATGGAGCTATTTTTCTTCTCTCTAAATCTGCCACTATTTATCTCCACGGCACGAGTTAAAAGCGTTTTTGACGTCCAGAGTCACTAGCAGGCAGCATTTTCTTCTTTTATGTGTTCAGCTGTTTACGTTTTCTGAAATGCACTGCACTTTTTTCATCGCATCTATTGTGCTTCTTCCTTTTCTGAAACCGTATTGCAGAGCTGTTTTTTCTATTTCTTCAGTTAGTCTGGTGTTTAACAACTGCTGGAGTAGCTTCCCCATTGTGTTAAGAAGGCACAACGGCCTATAGGTAGTAGTTGTATTTTCCTTCTTTCTGCCTTTCTCGATTAGTACCAACCGCGATTTTATTTTGAAAATCTGATGGATTTGAATCAAGCGCGCTTGCATGAGCCGACCTTGAACCTTCGTGCGCATGCGTGCATCACGTAGACGACGTAGGACATCCCTATAGTGCTCTTTGGTGATTTTACTTGCATTGAAAAACCGACGAGAGCACTACACACTACGTCACTCTAACACTGCTCGACAGCAACTCACGCTATCTACAGGCGGGAAAAATTCACGCATACGCACGAAGGTTCAAGGTCGGCTCATACAAGCGCGCTGGATTCAAATCCATCAGGTTTTCAAAATAAAAAATAAGGTCGGATACTTTTCTAGCAGACCACGTAAAATTCGATTCGAATTGGCACAGATTTTACTGATCCGGTGTTTCCTGTCGTTATGCACCAGAACTACCACGCCTCCTAGTAGAGTTGTTTTGGTATATATGTTTCCTAGTTTAAGCACGCTACTCATTTCGCCCTTAAAGCAAGTCTCGTATTCCTAGGATATCCCACTTGATTTTCTAGAACTCACTTTCTAGTTCCTGGCTTAAGTACGCTACTCATTCTTCCCCTCAAGCAAGTCTCGCATATCTCGGATGTCTCACTTGATTTTCTGGAACTCACTTTCCAGTTCCCCCAAATGGTCGTCAAGGCGCATGGTCCTGTGATTCTTTAGAAGATTCTTAGTGTGATAAGGTGTTCCTCCTCTTCAATCCTTAGCCTTCATTGCATTCGAACCTTTGCCTCCACCAGAAGCCATGATGTGCTCAATGCGAGGTTCTGAGCAACTTGCTCAGCTCGTTTCGGGTAATTTTGTTCTGTGACTCAATATTTCATGTATAGAATTGTATTTCGAGGTAGTTGGTATTTAGTCACCACGCTTGTCGTGCGGATTGCTGACTAGAGTAACTTAGAAAATAGGAAATAGTGAGCCCAAATCTAATAGCATCAGGAAGGAAGGAAACAAGACTTATGGCTCGCGTACACCTAAACCGCCATCGGCCGAAGTTTGCTCGGGCGACGACGGCGATTGAATCAAACATTTGTAAAAGAATGAGAGCGCGTCCACAAATACGACTGTCATCGTCCAATGACGCCCGAAAACACCCGATCATCACGATGATCCGAACTTGTTGGGATTTCTCGTCAAAGACTGCCGGCGTCTACAGTGCAAATTGAGTGTATTTATAGTCACATTTTGTTGTTATCTACCTAAACGACTATATATATTGAAAAATTAATAAGTTGTGTTTGTAATATTGGTTGGCCTATTATAAACACAATTTTTGTGGGATGAACATTAAAAAAATTACAATAATTGACAGGATAGCACTGTTGGTAACACTGGTGGTAACACTGTTGCACTGTTGCAGTGTAAGCACATACACGTCCGATTAACTCCGGGTAGTTTTGTCCGCCATCGGCGGACTCCGTATCATCTCCGTATCATCGTGAATGCGTCCCGGATGCATATTCGATTTCGATTTTGCATACGTCACCGGGAATCGTTCAGGATTCGTCAAATTGAACGAAAGGGACTCTACAATGATCGGAACCACGCCGTGATTCATCGCATCCGGGCGTCGCGATGGCCCACAGTGGGTTGGATTGTCGAAAAAGTAGAATTTAAAAAATCTAAATTTGAAAAACACCTTTTTTCTTATATTATCTTCCAAATAACATCTCTGTGCATGTCTTAACGAAAGATAAGGCAGCTGGCTTCAAAAGCTGAGGCTACAGCATATCCCGAAGTTACCTACTTTTGACGTATATATGAAGCGTGTATCCGTTGCGCAAAACGTTCTCCGCTTAAATTGCTGCTCATTTTCTGTTTGAGTGTGCAATATCAAATCTGCACAATGTACGGTGATTCATGCTCATCATGCTTCATTTTATGCTCATTCACTGGCTGACTGATAATTGCGAGTAGAAAACTTTTTTTAAATAATTTAATTACACAAAACTGTAAAAATACATTCCGGTCTAGTTTCACGTTTATCGCGTAGGTAATACTCTATGACAGGGGTCACCAAATGGCGAACCGCGGTCCGGATCCGGACCGCCGACCAATTTTGTGCGGACCTTAAGTAAACAGTCACTTGTATTACTGAGTACGTAACTTAATAAAATGTGTCCCGCGCTTTGTCTCTGCTGCCGTCTTCATTTGTCAACAAACAGTGGCGTAAATTAAATCCTCGAATATTAAACGACATTATGATACATAAATTATGATATTGTAATTTGATTATGATACATAAATAATTTGTCGAAAAATTTCCATTTGAGTAGTGCAGCTATGCATCTTCGACTCAGATCACGAGTCGTTCAATGACTGAGCAGGAAAAATGTGGTGAGGCTTCTTTGTTCTTCTTTGTGGTGAAGCGTGTTACTTGGATTTGCTAAGCATATAAAAGCATTTACTGATGTTGACATAGTTAAAGAATTCTTTGTCGAGGCGGGAAATGTTCTGTTTGAGAACAAAAAAGATATTGTTGATACTATTCGACAGATTTCGTTATCTGCGTCTACTAACATAAGAAATACACACGTTTTGTCAGAAGAAAATCATTGTGACGTGAAAAGGCACTGGTTTATTTTTGTACGCTTCCTGGACCAATTGAAACTTTTGTTGAGGAGATGTTGGGTATTTTGCCGTTATTAGGAAGAACAAGAGGAGAGCACATGAACAACACGATGCTGGATTATTTCCACAAAGAATTTAGATCTGAAAAAGCTTTCAACAGTAACACTGCACCCGTCAGTGTTGTTTGGGACTAAAAAAGGACTAGTTCCCGTAATGAGGACCAATGGAATATGTAATGAAAAATTAATTTCCTATCACTGTATTATACACCAAACTGTGCTTTGCTGCAAACTTAATAATAATTTTTAGAGTGCTAGAAGTGATTAAAATAGTAAATTTTCTTTGTACAAAATCATCACTGAAACATCGTGAATTGATGATCATTTGTTGAAAAAGTTGATGCACATTATGACGATCTACTCTTGCACAATAATGTGAGATGGTTAAGCAAAGACTGCGTTTTACAAAGACTGTTCAGCATTTTATAACATTTGAAGACTTTTAGAACATTTGAAGACAAACCTAAGTTTTCTAAGCCAAAAAGAAAATGTAGATTCCATTGCTTTCTTAACGGATATTTTTTAACATATTAATGACTTGAATCTTCAAGGCAAAATAAAGCTTATTTGGGAGCTCATGTCAGAGCTTTTCGTCTTTTCGGCAAAACTCGATCTTTTTTATAATGACCTTGGTAATGAATGCCTATGAACATATTCAGGATTTAATGACAATTGCTTGCACCAAGCTTCGGACAAATAATTCAAGGAAAAAAATGTCGCTTTTCACATTGTTATGTGAAAAAAATCCTTGTTACTTCTGTATATTACATTTGCTTATTTAATAAACCCAGGTAGAAACGGACCGCGATAGTAATTTTAATTTAAAAATCGGACCCCTGAAGAAACTAATTGGTGATCCCTGCTCTATGAAATAAGAATTCTTAAGATTTGCATGCCGAAAGGTGCATATAGATGTTTGGTACCGTGTGAATTACTACCATATGCAGTGCAAAGTCTGGAGAAGTGAGAGATGTATTGTATTACAGAACCGAGTACGAGCGGCGATGCCAAGTGGACATTAACAAAGTAGGAAATTTTTGATACTTTTCTTAAAATTTTCTTCATATTCAGCCGGCAGATATGTTGCACATTTTAGAAGATTAATTGATTGAAATGTATAACTCTACTTTTATAATCCATCAATATGACAAAAATAACGTAAGGAAAATGTTGTCAAAATTGAAATCCAAGTGGACAGATTTCAATGCATTGTAAAAGAAACATTTAAAGTTGTTAAATACTACAGTTGCATTTAACCCGTTGCGGTCCGCGTCATTTCTGTTGCGAGAACTCAGCAGGTCAGCGTAATTTCTGAATGCAGAAAACCCGTCATTCACAATCAGTTAAACTGACGTAATCCAAAAACTGACCGTGATAGTTTAACCGTCGTGGCGTCAGGACGTGCAATAACTGAACAATTTATAGAAAAATAGCTTGAAATATGTAGATTCGTCCATTCTCAAATAGTTACGCCATTCACTCGGTTTCAGTGACAACTCATTTAACAAATTAATATGAGATAACTGATATTTCTTTTGTCAAATAGAAATATTATGAGCTGTATTTGTGAGTCCCTGGTTGTGACATTATTAATTTTGAATGAAACAATAAATAAAATTGTTCATAGTTAATTAACTTGTACCTCTATAATTTGGTTTTTACAATTTAGTATTTCATAGTGTGATAACGCTTGAAACAATTTCGTAAGTGCATGGTTAGGTTGCTTGGATAAGTTTTACAAAAACAATTTGTTTAACGTCTTCCACCTTCCACTGATCGATTGGAGCACACGATACAATCTCTATTTGAACCTTTCGCAATTATATTCAGTTTTCCATTCATCCGATCACCATTACTATATTTGCCGCAGCTACCCGATGGAGTAATAAACTTGCGTGATCTTCACGTGATTTTCGGGGGATGATTCCCTATTGGTTAGTGCAAACGCTTTCGAAGCGTAGATCACGCAGCCGAAACCGATATCATCAAAATCCGATCTGATTCTGAGAATTCCGAAGACAAAATCTTTATTAACTCTGCTATATTTGAAACGTCACGTTAGTATTTGTATTTGGTTATAGTATTGAGATTTATAGTTTCCGCACAAAAGTAAAATTTGGCAAAGCGGTGTAAATCAGGCTTTTTACAACGTCACTACCAACTATCACGTAAACACCGCGTGATCACTCCACGGGGTCGCTGCGGCAAGTGTAGAGTGTGATCGCCGTTTTCTCTCGACATGAAAGTTGCCTACTAGCTGTTTTACCAAGCATTTCCAATATTGGTTATGGGACATTACATTTTCTTTGCGACCTTGATTGACAGTTTTATAGAGGGTATAAGAATTCACTATACATATTTGCATTCCCCAAAAAACAATTTTCGCCACCATTTTAAGGACTTCTTCAAAAAAGTGGCTGCATAATGGTCAGCGTGATCAATACCCCCCATTAAAGATGTGTAATTCGACACAACCTGTGACTTTTCTACCAATATCTCAGCACCACCTTGCAGGATTATTTTCGTTCAACAGATCCAGCATGATCCCAACTCGAAAGAATAGTCACAACTCTCGCTGTTTTTGGGGATCATTGGCTTCATCGTTGGGGTTTTTTGGGGACCATTGGCTTCATATCTCCAAGCTAAGAGCATTGTGTTTTTCCCCTTCTGTATGCAATGGATTTGCTAATTCGCATAGCTAATTTAGGTTTCTTCATTTCCATGGGAATACCTTTTCTGTTTGCCATGATGGATCCGGTTAGATAACACTTTAATTTCAATAGTTCTTCAGCTAATGCAATGCTGGTGAAATATCGCTCGGTGAATAAATGGTAATCAGTGGCAGTTGGATGGTCGCTCAATAACTGATTATATAAATGCACTGGAATCCTAGTAGATACTTGAAGGTCCGGCCTCATCAAAGACTTTGTTGTTATACTTCCAAAATAAGGTAAAATCGAATATATGTATATACCCAGTTGCTGAATCAGTCAATCCATAAACGCGGATTCACCACTTTGTCGGCTTTTTCGGAATGTAAGTGATAAAATATATCCTTCCTATTGATTCATCCACACATATGTTTTTTTCCTGGGATAAAATGTCTAAATTTACAATCTATATCTTCTAAGAAACCACTGATTGCTGAATTTTTGCATGTTCACAATAACGCCAATGAAAGCCCAAAATTCCTCCTACCCAACATCTTTGACAAAACCATCCACGAGTTCTTCAGTGAAATATAATTTGAAAAATCCAGTGGTTCCACAATTGAAGAAAAAACTTGTGGTCCGGCAACTCGTGGTGAAACATCTAAAGTAAATCTTTCCAGAATATTGAAGCTATCACTCACGTCATTCCACTTATCAATATCCATGTGACTATGACTGAGAACCCGAAGTCTGAGCCTCTTGCGAAAAATTATGTCGCTTCCACTACTACCGTCACTTTCATACTCAACCTCATAATCGCTAATTTTTGAATTATCGGAGATATCAAAATCGATGACATCTTTACTCTTAGCCGATATAAAATGTTCTTCACTGTCGTTCATATTCGGGTGAATCGAAAGGGTAGCAATTAATAAAAACGTACGTGAGCACTATAACAAGTTTGCTTAACACGTTGACTGTAGGACGGGCTTCTTTTATGTACGCATTGCAATGCGCTATGCCTCGTACCCGTCGAGTGGATTCAGTCAGCAGTTCGGTGGGGGTCTTCTAACAAAAAATAATGGTCCAGCCACTACCTGTAAACGTGTCCCCGCTACAGAACCAAAGGTCCTACCACTACCCGGACACATGTCCCCGCTACGGAGACAGCGGACCGCAAAGGGTTTTAAAGTGAGTACCGTACGAATATTATGCCTTTTCTACTAATACAGCAAAATATATTTTTGTATCATATTTGTTTAAATTTCTTGACGTTGTACGACGTATTCTTTAGAACGCAGAGGACACTGATCAAGAATCGAAGAAATCGAGAGGTCGACCATCCATAGAGTTCAATAGAGAACTCTCGCAAGAAAATGTAATGTAAACTTCGAACTTTACTTTACAATAATTGACGGAAAATTATGTACCTAATTCTGTAACGGGGACTACGTCGACTATAGGCTGCTATTTACAGACTCTAATATATTTTACAAACTACAGACTTTAAAACAAATCAATGATATTGAATTAATGAAAGAAGTAGACTTAGTAGAAGAAAGAAGATGTGTAGACCTTACAAAGTTTACCCCGGGTCTATCTACTTTGCAGGCATGGATACGTTTCTTCGAGTGTTTTTTTGAATGTTGGTTATAAAATAGGAATTGATAAATGGCAGGGATCTGAGCAGGAATTCGTGAAAGAGCGGAAAGGAAGAATTCAGGAAAGGTTCAAAAAGGAAATGCATTTAAATTTCGACCAAAATAAGGCTTTGAAAGTTCTAACGACGGCAACACCGCGAGACGCTTTTTTAAAAATGTTTCACTTTCTGCAGAAATTTTGAAAGTCGATGAAAATTTAATGAGGTGTTATAAAATATTATAAGTTATGTCTTGTGGATTTGGGATCAGTGTTGCTGCTTTCAAAACGTATTGTTTGGATACTGCGGAAATGTTTGTCGAGAAGTACCCATGGTATTGTAAGCCGACTACAATTCATAAATGGGTCTGAAATAATTGGGCCCACTCCCGATTGGTGTCAGAAAAATTACTGTCAAATGACACCCAAGAAGCACGAAACAGATAAAAAAATATCGAGAAAATTTCACTAGAAAAAATTGTATGTTGAGCATGAGCCGAAAATACCCCAAAGTTAGTAAAAGTTAGTCTGCCAAAGCTTTGACATTGTTGCATGTTTACAATCTGAGGACTAGTAATTTTGTTGATTCTGATTAAAGAATCAGATATTCACAATTATTTTCAGCAGCACTAAAAACTGTCCAGTTAGTTTTCATATACAATAAGGAATTTGCTATATTCGATCAACCTTGCCGCTTTCTAACATTTTGATAGGAAATTCATAATCAGAGGCTTGAAGGAGGACTCCTAATGCACAATTAATTGCCCGTTATATTGGACAAGCTATTCTGGTTTTTGAAACACCGACAATTGATTCCTAATCACCGACGTAAAAAAACTTCTAAATACGCAATTTTGTAAAAAGCTTTTCGAAAAATTGTCCGTCATATTGGACCCGCCTTTTTGTTTATAAAATTCTGAAAACTGTTTCTTTATTTAGCGAAGTAAAAAAACCAAAACTAACATAATTTTGTAACAATTGGAGAAGTTTTCAAAAAATTGTCCGTCATATTGGATGCGCAATTTTGTTTTTGAACATTTTAACGTAAACAGATTCGTGTTCAACGGCGTAGTAAACCCCTATAACGAAAATTTCAAATATATAGGACGTGGCATTCAATTTCTGTCCACTTTTTCGTCAAACCAGCCCACTGTGCACCCATTCAAACTCAAAAATGATTTTTTTAAATTGATATTTAAAAAAGAAAAAAAAATTAAATTGAAAAATGAAACAAAAATTAAAATTGAAAAAGGAAACTTAAACCTTCAATATTCGATGACTAGTATAATCCTAACAAATTAGTTATGAAATATTTAAAATTGAATTATTAATATAAGTTACCCTACCCAATGTCATTACAGTAATTACTAATTTATAGATATCATTTTATTTATGTGAAATATTACAACTGCATAATTTTTGTTTACAGCTAAAACTTTATAGGCGTACGTTATTTAAGTTTATTACTAATAATATTTATAACCTGTTTGACCTCCATGCATTTCGTTCTGTACGGCTAAATTTATAGTTTTGTGATACGTTCAGATTCAAAACCAAAAGGTCAAATTACTAAGAATATATTAAATACATATATAATTTGACAAATTATAAATACATTTTTATAAAAATCTCAGATGAAAAATTGTTACAATGTTGTTATTCTATAACCAGTAGGGTAAGGTCTTTGTTTGTTCAGGATTTTAACAAACATTTAGCTGTAAATATTACAAAGACTAGTTTGTAAAACTTATGCCTATTTGAGAAGAAACAAAATAACGGCAAAATTCCAAAGCAAAATGTATTAATTGGACAAATTTATAATTAATTTAATTGGACAAATTAAATTTGTCCAAAACTATCAACTTTTCTGTTTTGCTTGGTGCAGATTAGGACCCTAAAAACCCGGTTTAAAAAAACCGGTTTTTATAGAAAATTTGTCACATTTGATATGCGGTTTTTATATTCAGAAAACCGGTTTTACCAGAAATTAAATTGTTAGGTAAAAATGATTTTGTATCTTATTTGATTTGATATTCATTCTATGCAACGAGTTGCAAGTTATATTTGAATTTCTGTGAAATGAGTTAAAAGTTAAACATTGAAATAAGTTTGAAATTATTACATGCTTTAGAACAGTGGTTCTCAAAATGAGAGTATGCCTGGGGTGCCTAAGCAATAATCAAGAAATGTAAAAAGAAAATTACTTGAGGAGTTAAACGAATTTGAGTTCCTACTTTTAATGCAAAATTGTAGACATTTCGCTAAAATCTGGATAGTCTAAATCAATCAAGTCCGTCTGCCTCAGTTCGCGAAAGCGCAACTCACGACCAAAAGATAATCTGAGGAAAAATAAGGAAATATCATCCTAGCTACCTCATATCGTTTCGCTTTGTTTCTGTTGGGAATGAACAAGTACCGGAAGGACAATGCGTTATCTGTTATAAAATTGTTGCTAACAGCGGCTTGGTTCCATACAAATTAAATAGACATCTGGAAATCAATCAGTCTGATTTAGTACATAAACGTGAAGAAATTTGTCCAAAGAGTCAAAGTTTTTTTAGCCCGACAAGGGTGCCGCGAGATTGTTTTTGCTCGATAAGGGTGCCGCGGCAAAAAAAAGTTTGAGAACCACTGCTTTAGAAGATCGAATTCAGGAAAGGAGACAAGTAGAATCAAGTAACTCTTTTGCTTTATTTGCAAAATTTACAAAACATATCCAGTTCAGCAATTAAATCTAGTGCATATTTTCTGGAGTGATGGTCTGGAATATTTGGAAATTCTTATGCGGAAACCGATCTTATGAAGAGCAAATCGAAGAAACTACTTATCAGAGTAATTGTTTTTTAAAAGAAGCCATGGAAAAATCAATTCATAATTTACTTGAAGACCCTGAAGAAAAACTTACAAATCCAACTGAAAGCTGAAATTTTTATTTGAGTTTTTGTTATTTTATGTAAGTAAAGTGTAATCCTTATTTTTTATATTTTTGACTTTGATATTGATTTCGGTTTTTGTTATTTTATATAAATAAAATAAAATATATCTCGCTATTCTATTTTTTTCCGACAACAATTCTAAAACCGGTTAAAACCGTTTTTTTGGAAATTTGGAATTCGAAAACCGGTTTTTCAAAAAGTTGGTTTTTGTATAAACCCTAGTCCAGATGTTGTGAAGTGGGGTGGATGGGAATCGCCGCTGTCTTTAAAGTTGAGAGGGGAGGGACTGCATCCAACAATTCTTCAGTCTCTGAGATATATCTATCTACCTATCTCGGGATCTTTAAAATTAATGTTCACCGGGATTCGCTAGGCACGGAGTTTGTCGAATAATAGTCGGGTTTGTTTTAACAATTTAATTAAACAATTATACGAAATAACTTACGACTTAAGAACTTAATGCACTTACAGCTTACCACCTTCTACTGACAACCGAGGAATGGTATTTATACCATTCCTTGTTTTCCAATTCAAATAAAGGGGAGATTAAAATTACTTGGCACCTTCCATGAACAATCAAGGCATAAATTCTCTAAATACCGAAAATGTCTGGTCCACTGGTTAATCATTATGTGAAGGTTTTATCGGCCTTCCCACGTTTTCTAAAATGTTTGGCAAGGTAGATTTTAGCGGGTAATAAAAACCTTTAGTTTTTGGAAAAATTATAAAACCATTGCATTTAACCAAAACGATCCCACGTTTTGGTTAAATGCAATGGGCACGTTTTGGGATGTGTGCTAATGGCACAGATGTCCAGTCCTGGTTTTTATTACAACACAGAATTAAAGTTGAATAAAAAGATATTTAATGAGGCGTAATGTTTAGTAAAATTTAAAACGACGAAATGTTGCAAAAGCAAAATGGTAGAAATGATGAATGACTTAATTTTTCTGTTTTGATCTCATGCATAACTGTTTGGTAGCTGCTCTTTCTGTAATTTATTAAAGTGTTTGTGCAATAATTATTTGCCTGAAACATACACAATAATAGCATTCATCATACAGCTACACATTCTTAAAATTAAATCAGCGTTCTAAATAAATATAGCAAGGAATCAAACAAAAATGTTTATTAATTTATTGCAAATAGCTAATCTTGCAATTTTCTTGTGGACTTTCACATATTCCTACTGCCCTAATAGCACTGATTTTATATATAAATAGACGTTTTATATATTTATTATAACGGATGTCTTTAATTGGACTAATACATATTAATCATCTAAAAATATTTATATTTCTTCTTTTAAAATTCGTTTTAAATGAGATAGTAAATTTCTAGAATAATTCCTTATCCGTATTGCGTTTTAGTGATATTAAGGTAAAAATAAAATTCTGAAGCTTTCTTCTTCTTAGGACGTCGTCTATCTAACGAAAGTTGGCGATACAACTGGCTATAATGGTGTGTGAAACCGCTAAAAATCTAGGTTCTCTCTCTAATTAGTCAACCTCTGAAAATCTCTATAAATGTCCGATGATAGACATCTAAAGCTTTATGAAACAATTTTACATAAACCATATTTTAAATAAAAATTTAAACTTAAAAGATTTCTAATTAAAAAATAATTATGTGTTATAAACTAATTTTCTATATAACTTGTGTACAAGCGAAACATCAGATTTCATGTGATGCAACTAAAAACTGCAACATGTGCGAAATTCTTGCAATTAATGCAATTTATTCAACAAAATGTGTTTTCGCAATTTTTCTATTCCACGAAGAAGAAATCTGTGTGAGTTATAAAGCAACAAATTGCCGTGGCATGCCACCGGCATGACGGTCCGCTACTTTCCGGTACCGCTATGCCATATGCTCCGCGATTGCAGCAAGAGAGATTGAAATATTCTGATAAACGAAAGATCAACTCAACACGGAAACAGATTTTAATGTCAATCCAAGGTTTGCACAATACTGAAAAAATTAATTACGGGAAATCCAATCAATCGAGAATTTAGGATTCTTTGCAAGAAATTTAGCAAACGAACCATTATAATAATGTTTGTTACGTAAAACAGTTTTAATTAAATCAATTCAAATAGAATTCAAGTTCCGCAACAATTTTCTAAACAAAAATTAATTAATACAATTCTAATTTGGCTTTCGATTAATACATAAAACATTATATACAGTGAAGAATAATGAATAAACCACGTCTTAATATTATGCAAATAAATCATTGCTTCTTACAAATATTTCAATAAAACTTTATCTACGACCACTATTGTAAATGCCCATTATTGTGCAGTTCGTGGGCTATGTAAATACATCAAAACACACATTTGTAACAATCCGCGGGTAATGTTATGTGATAATTCAAAATCGGTGGTGGCCTATTAGTCATGGTGTCGGATTTCGGAGCCGCAAATCTCGGGTTCAAATCCTGTACATTGTGAAAATTAAGCCACCGTTCTCCGGTAGATGGCGCTGGCAAAGTCATCGCAGTAAAAATCTGCCTCGAAACCCCCCGATTGTACAGGAACCAACACCAGGACGAACCAGGAACCAACAGCGTGAAAAAAAAAACAAACAAAAAGAACCAAAAAGAAACAAAAAAACAAACAAAAAAAAGAAAAGAAAAGTAATAGGTCATCGAGGAACCACAAACAGACAACCAAAAAAACAAAACAAACAGACAAAACAAAGGAAAAAAAAACAACGACAAAGAAACAACAAGACGGCGGAATAGCTGGGCGAAAGCTCAAAACCGCCAAACATCAAAGGACACATGCCTACACTTGTGTCTAAGATCAAGACACCAAGCACAAGTGTAGGGCGTGGGAGGAGGCCAAGCCCCGTCCGGGGTCCCGTCCCATAGGTTTTTTTGTTTTGTTTTTTTTAATTATTCAAAATCACCCATGAACGTTTGGTTTACGATTCGCTAATTGGTTGAGTGCTGCACGTTAATACTATTTTTAAATATAGTACTCCGTAATTTCCAAACAATCATTAAACGTCACATCATTCACATAGCAGCTGTCATTCATTTCGTTTTTTCACGTTTAAATCTAACGAAAACTACAAATAAGTACTAAATAAAAAGGTTAGGTTAGGTTATGTTAGGTTACCAAACTTAACCCTTGATGTACTATCAATGAGAATTTGTTAAATTAATCCCCTGGTTTTCATATCAACTTTGAACTCTTCCAGAATGCTGAAGAGAGTTGGTCTGTCGACGAAGTCGTAGGCCTTTTTAAAATCAACAAAGGTTACCACGGTATTTTTACAAGACCGTATTTGCAAGATTGTCTTCAGATTCTAAATTTGTTCCGTGAAACCTGCCTGATATATTTATTTCTTTTCATTTATATTTACATCATTGATGTGTTACATCAAACATATTTTTCTTATTAAACAGAAACAAATTAGTGTGGTCGTAGATACAGTATAGTACATAACTCGAGTTGTAAGGCAGTTACGTACTCGCGGAATTACGCCCTCCCCGCTTTGCGGGTCGTGCGTAACTGTTCCGTTCGTACGTAATATGCTTCTTACAACTCTCATTAAGTAATATACTATTAAGTAATGTGTGAACATCGTGTAATTTGTCAATATTAAAACTTATACTGTTCTAATATATTTAAAAATAAAATCCGATTTGAATGTTTCATTTTTTAGCCCTTGTAGTCTTTGTCTACGTTTACACGATAAAATATTATCATTCTAATCAAATTTACAACAGTCTATAATTATACAGCAAAATAAGCAAAAAATAAACAAAACTTCATATGAGCTTAATTACTAAGTATATAAGTTAAAAATAACAAACTTTTATTTGAAATTAAATTAATTCTGAGTTCGGTTTTAATTAAAAAAGTTTTAAAATACGGTTTTAATTATTTCTGTAGTTGAAATATTAGTAAAAAAGTACAGATATAATAAAATAATTAACGAAAATTACAGTATCAAACTTTTAAAATAAGGTTTATTAAAGTTAATATAATAATTTTAATCAATTATACAGGGTGTTAGGTAAACATGCGGCAAAAAATCTAGGAGTTATTCCTTTGCCTGTCTAATGCCCCCCATTCACGATCAGTTAAACTGATTAGTTGAACTGACGTACATCCAAAAACTGACCGTGAGTGTGAAATCCTAACGTAAAATTTTGAACTGACGGCAACCCATGGATTTACCGGGCGCACCATAAATCCGCTGCCTTCAGTTCGTTTTCATCACGCCAAACTAACCGCGCATGCGCTTAGTCAGTCGCAGTTTAACCGGCACGGCGTCCGGGCGTACAATAACTGAAGAATTTGTAGAAAAATAGCTTGAAATATGTATATTCGTTCATTCTAAAATAGTTACGCCATTCACTCGGTTTCAGTGACAACTCATTTAACAAATTAATATGAGATAACTGTTATTTCTTTTTTAACCATTTTTTAATTCCGTTTTTTTTTGTTTTTTCTTATTGATTAAACTAATTGTCATATGTAGAATATCCTCTTCATAATCCGAATCAATTTTTTTAAGTTACGCGGGGAGAAATTGGCTAGCCAGATACAGCACGCGACAATCGAGAACTGGCCGGTTTTAAGCCAGTGAGTGGGGAAAGCATTTTGAACTGATCAGTTTTAACTGATCAGTTCTAAACATCAGTTCAACTGATCAGTTTAAACTGATTGTGAATGGCGACCTTAAGAATATTTTGTCCCACGATCAATGTTCCCTGTAAGTTGTGCGGTTGCGGGTATGCGCAGTAGTTTTCGTGACATTTTAAAGTTTGCGCAGACAAATTTATTTTCCGCGCACTTAAATTACGAGAAGTTGATTTCGTCTTCGAAATTGGGAATATTAGATTAATTAATATATTATTGTAACCAGCAACATAATACTATCAACAACAAACAGACCTGCAGCGCCATTCAACGCCGCGCCGGGTGATCACTTTGGACATGCCGATGTACATGCGACTCTTCAGAGAAATAAACTTATTCACACATTGGAAATATTCAAACGATTATTTTGCTATTTGATATTTTTTTCGATCTTGGCCGTCTAGGGACCGCGTTAAACAACTATTGTTCAATGTACATTTCTCCTATTACATTCATCCTCTTTTCTCTTTTGCCAATATATCTTCATCCTCTCTCTTTGCTGTTCCCTTCGGTCTTCTGTCCACACTGTTCCTCCAGTTTTTCTCTTCACCTCAAATCTTTCAAAATTGAGAATTTAATCTCTCATCTCATCCCTGTTTGTTACGCTTTCTTCTCCAGTACCCACGTCCACTAAGTCTGCTTTGACTTCTTTGAACCATGTGATTTTGGTCTGGGGTTTTTGTCAAAACACATATTCAAACATCATTCATTCTTTTCAAATGGGCATAAAAGCTTACCCTTCTCTTCCTCATAGTATCTCCACTTTCTTCAAAACTTTGGTGAGCTGCTTCAGTTTGCCGGGCTTCAAGAGCGAGTTAATATTTAGTTTCAAAGTTCCAAAGAAATGTATGTTATTTTTATTTGATTTAGGGGATTTGAATTTCTTGAACGACATGGTGTTTCAGACTCTGCAGAATCCTTAGGTCTGATTCCGCCTTTGTTGTTGTTGTTATTTCCATTCAAACAAATTGACATAAGACATAGTTATTTGAAACTCAGGGGGGAAATGGCCTTTTGGGCCATTTCGAGGTTAAAACTGGGATTGTAAGTTCCAGAGTGTCTATTCAGCCGCTCCTAACATGGAAGACATACGCTGTTTGTAGCCGCTCCTCTGGAGTGCAGACTATTTGATATTATGGTTTGAATAAGTAAGTATAAAAAAATTGCGCAATTTGTTTTTGATTATAATTTTTTTGCTCACCCTAGACTTTGGACCGCGCAGCACTAATAAAAATTAGAGGGAACACTGCCCACGATGATTTCTGAAAAACCCTTTAGGTCGCCATTCACAATCAGTTTAACCTAATCAGTTGAACTGATGTTTAGAACTGATCAGTTAAAACTGATCAGTTCAAAATGATTTCCCCACTCACTGGCTTAAAACCGGCCTTCAGTTCTCGATTGTCGCGTGCTGTATCTGGCTAGCAAATTTCTCCCCGAGTAACTTAAAAAAATTGATTCGGATTATGAAGAGGATATTCTACATATGACAATTAGTTTAATCAATAAAGAACAACAACAAAAAAACGGAATTAAAAAATGGTAAAAAAAGAAATAACAGTTATCTCATATTAATTTGTTAAATGAGTTGTCACTGAAATCGAGTGACTAGCATAACTATTTTAGAATGGACGAATATACATATTTCAAGCTATTTTTCTACAAATTCTTCAGTTATTGTACGCCCGGACGCCGTGCCGGTTAAACTACGACTGACTAAGCGCATGCGCGTTCAGTTTGGCGTGATGAAAACGAACTGAAGGCAGCGGATTTATGGTGCGCCCGGTAAATCCGTGGGTTGCCGTCAGTTCAAAATTTTACGTTAGGATTTCACACTCACGGTCAGTTTTTGGATGTACGTCAGTTCAACTGATCAGTTTAACTGATCGTGAATGGGGAGCATTTGTTTCGAAGATATAGAGTGAATAAAATTTGCGACAGTAACAAAATTTTATTATTAAAAAGACCATGTAAAGTTGCTGGATCTACAATAAATATTTGAAATGACTTCCTACAGCCAGGATACAAGCATTCAATCTTCTCGTCATTGAGTGCCGAACTCTTGCAAACACACCAGGGTTGTTTCTAATTGAGTTACACCCAGCAATTATCCGAGTTCGCAATTCGTCCAAATTCTCCACTGGAGTAGCGTAAACTAATGACTTCAGATAGTTTAAGTCTGGGTCTTGATTAAGTCAGGGGATCTAGCAGGCCATGCGTGTGGTCCATCCAGCGTTCTCCGTATCTTGCTGTTAAAATATCACGAGCAACCAAACTGAAATGTGGTGGTGCATAAACCACATTGCAATTCTTGTCGTCAATACACAATCAATGAGTCGGTACATCCTGCAGAAACTTGGGCAGTGTTTCTTCCAAAAAGTTACGATACATCTCGTCAGTAGTAGAAATACCGGTCCAATTAGATAGTCACCCATAATTCCAACCCAAACATTCAAGCAGAACTTATGTTGATATGGATCTCCAGATACCTCATGAGGATTTTCATCTACCCACACATTGTTGTTATAAAAATTCCTTATTGCATTTCTTGAGAAACTAGCTTCATCGGTGAAAAGAATCTTGTCTGGTCTTTTCTAGTCTTATATGTATGTTCGCGCCAATTTTAATAAATCTATATTTTAATTCAAATATTTGAATCGATTTCGGCACAGATTAACAGAAGGGGAAAGGTGTATCGACCTGGGCCGAAATCGCGCGATTTACTTCGTCGTAAATTTATGTATTTGCGAGTAGTATGAGTAGTTGAGCGTTTGTCGAGCTCACAACAATTAGAGTACGCTTTGAAGGTGCGAAGCGTGTAGAACGAGATCGAAGTGTGAAGCCAAGTTCGGCCGGCACGTGTACGCATTATTCAGTTTCAAGTCAAATTAACCAGGGGTGTGGTCACGAGCCCAAAGGGCTGAAGCGGCATACAACGTCTGGAAGACAATAATTTTAATTTCCCTCCACCCATTATCCTCATATCCTCCCTTAAAATAGGCGCCGGAAGGACGATCACACGTGGCGGAGACGCGAGCAGCCCTAACAGGTAAGTAATTAGACCAGCCCTATATTTTGATTGAAAATTTTGATTTTCGTGAGACACGGTTCAAACAATGTATGTTCAGATGCCTCCTCTCTGCGGCTTCTCTAAATTTATCGTCTTCCTCCTTTTGGGCCTTATGTCTTTTATCGCTTTGTTCAAGTTACCAGTTACCAGTGTTGTAGCAGTTTTTTTCTGTCCTTAACATGTGGTCTGTTATTATTCTTGGTTCTAGCAGTCGGTCCTGCATTATCGTTAGTCGTTGGCGTTCCCATCTATCGCAGACGATTAGGGTGTAGTACACGCTGCCGTCCTCTTCGCAGTAGTCACATTGTGCTTCTCTTCTGCCAATGCTGTGCAAGTAGTCCTTGAAACATCCATGTCCCGTGAGAATCTGTGCAACTGATGGAATCTGAAGAAGTCAGGTGGAATCAGGTGTCTCCCCATTTGATTGGGTCCGGGATTAATAATTTAGTCCATTGTTCCATTTCTGTATGCTCCCTTTTTTTGCCTTTACTTACGCGTTTGCCATTTAGCCAGGTTGTTTCTTTTTGACTTTGTCTCGGCCTGCTAGGTAGCAAGACAAGCGTAGTCAGCACGATGGGAACGATACCGGCGATCCGTGTCAGTTGAGGGATTTGAACTAATGTTTGCAGTAGCCATTAACAAAACGCAATACGTGGACTAATACCCTGTCAAACACCCATATGTATTTCAAAAGGTTGAGAAATTTCTCCACCAAACTTAATCCTTGATGTAGTATCAATGAGATTTTGTTGAATTAATGCCCTGGTTTTCATATCAACTTTGAACTCTTCCAGAATGCTGAAGAGAGTTGGTCTGTCGACGGAGTCGTAGGGCTTTTTGAAATTAACAAAGGTAACCACGGTGTTTCTACAAGACCGTATTTGCAAGATTGTCTTCAGATTCTAAATTTGTTCGGTGCCCCTTACGGAAACCTGCCTGATATTCTCCTATCTGTGGGTCTACTTGAGGTTCAAATCTATTCAAGAGAGCTTCCGAAAGAATTTTGTACGTTACTGGGAGGAGGGAAAGGCCTCTATAGTTGTTCGAGTCAATCTTATCACCCAAATATCACCCAAAACATTCAAGCCGAAATACAAAACATTCAAGCCCAAAACATTCAAAGCCCATATTTTATAAAGCGGGTGTATAAATGCACTTTTCCATTCTAGGTGGATTTGTTCGGTCAACCAAATGTCAAATGTTATATTGTGTATTCTGAGAATGAGGTTGTTGACAGCCAGTTTCCATAACTCGGCAATGATTCCATCTCCCGGGGCTTTGTCGTTTTTCAATGAATGAATAATGTAAGTTATCTCCTGGAAGGAAGGCGGCACGGAATCTGGATTGGATTCAGATTGTTCAAAAATAAACTTGCTGGATGGGGGGTCAGAGTATAGAAGATTGTTGAAGTACTCAGCAAAAATTTGACAATTCGCATTGGTGTTTGTCTCCACTGAACCATCAGATCAACGAAAGCACAAACTGGATGGTCGATATCCTGCCAGGTTCTCTTTAAAAATTCTGTAAAAATTCCTAGTATAATTCTTTGTTAATTCTTGTTCTATTTCGTCTAGTCGTTTTTTTTTCAAAACTACGTTTTACGTTTGTACTTACGTTTTACAAAATTACTTTTTCTCATTGTTTCCGAATACATAGGAACTCCTGCCATTTTTCTGGCGTTTTGTTGCCATTAACTTTTATCCAAGCGTTAAGTCTGTCTTCTATTGCTTGGTCGCATAGACTGTTACACCATCTGTGCTTACGTTTACGTGGGGATTGGCCTATACTCATAGCGTTCCTGAGAACATCCGATAAATCAGTCCAGTTTGACGCGTTTGTTTCGTTGATTTCTTGCAAAATACTGTTCCTGTTTATTCTTTAATATTCAGGGTCAGGATTACAGATTCGTGGTTTTCGTGGTCTTCTTCTGTTGGGATGGAGTTTAATTTTAAGTTGGAACAAAATTTCAGTCAAAATTCATTATACAATTTCACCCTCATCAAGTATTCCACCTTTAGAAACTATTCCATTCTTTTCAACTCTTCCATCCACAATAACTATTCCATTCCAAAAAATCGATCCATATGTACTAGTCTAATGTAATTAAATTATTTGTACCCCAGGTTTAGCTAATAGGCCCTAAATAAAATCACAGTTATAATATTATCTATCGAGTTATACTCAAATATTAATTAGGCGTGGATTAGTGAATGCGAGAGAAGCAGAATTTGCAAATCTCTATCTAATTTTTCTATTAAAAAAAAATGTTACTTTTGCAAATTGAAACTGAAACTCAAGAATAATTGGACCGGTATTTCTACTACTGGCGAGATGTATCGCAACTTTCTGGAAGAAGCATTGCCCAGGTTTCTGCAGGATGTACCATTGACGACAAGAATTGCAATGTGGTTTATGAACGATGGTGCACCACCACATTTCTGTTGAAGAAACCTTTCTTCGTTTTTACATTAAGGATCTCCTTTTGGTTTGTATGAGAGATGGCAGCATGATCCATTAGAAATTCACCCATATTGATGCTGGGTGCCCACCAAGTGCAAAGCTTATGCCTGGGTTTCCTAAATTGTGTTGACATGATTTTAAGTTGGAAATTTTCACAAAAGGTTATTTGTCTTTCGCCATTTTTATTTGTTCTTTTATGTGCTGGGCGAGCACCTGTTTTGTTTCTCTATACCCAACTGAGCGTTAATATCGCCTAACAGAATCTTGACGTGATGTGGTGGAATTGGTTTGTGACCTCTTCTAACTGCTCCCAGAAGGTATCCGATGTTTTAGGTTCTTTCTTATTATAGACGTTTGTGGGAGCGTGTGCGTTGACGAGAGTATAGACTTTGTTCGCCGATTTCAGTGATAGAGTGGAGATGCGTTCCGATATATGTGGCCTGTTAGAAAAGTATCCGACCTTTAGCCGGTTTAAAAACTGGAATACCTGGAGCGTTTGAAACCTAATTACCCTCAAAGTAGTCTCCTTGGGACTCCACACATTTCTCCCAGCGGTGCCTCCATTGTTGGAAGCATTCCGAAAAAGCTTCTTTCGGAATCGACTTTAGCTCGGCTGTAGTTGCAGCCATAATGTCCTCTCTTGTCTGAAATCGCGTTCCTTTCAATGGGCTCTTGACTTTGGGAAATAACCAGAAGTAGCAGGGGGGCATATCAGGGAAGTAAGGAGCCTGTTGAATCAGAGGAGTCTGGTTTTTTGCCAGAAAATTGTCAACCAAGTGCGAAGAATGTGCTGGAGAATTGTCGTCGAGTCGTCAATTTCCTGATTACCACAACTCCAGTGGCTTGCGCCGCACAGCATCACGTAGGCGACGTACGACATCCCTCATTTTGCATTGAAAAACCGACGAGAGCACTGCACACTGCGTCACTCGAACACTGCTCGATAGCAACTGGCGCTGTCTATAGGCGGGAACAAATTTACGCATGCGCACGAAGGTTCAAAGTCGGCTCATGCAAGCGCTTTTGATTCATATCGATCAGGTTTTAAAATAAAAAATAGGGTCGGATACTTTTCTAACAGACCACGTAGACGTAAAGTAATTGAGTGAGTCTAAAATTGATTTGTGGATGGCAAACGCTATACCAAATTGCCTAGGATCTGTTCAAATTTTTATACAGGGTTTCCCTTTGTATATTCGATAATCATCCGTGTCAAAGTGGTATTCATCAAGGAAACGAGTTTCTTGAATTGCAGGGATTTTGATATTAAATTTGTCCATTGCATTTACAAGCACTTACAAGCTGTTAATTGTTAATAACAATAATATTAAATACTTTATTAACTAAATATTTTTAAATGAAACGTATAATTTGGGTGTATCCGATGAGCCAAAATCTCTTATTTTTTCACCTTTCTGAAATATATTAGAAATTAAACATTTTATGCAAACATATCAGTTTCTTTTCTCAATTTTATTTCGGTAAAGTAAGCAGAGAGTTACGAAAGATCTACAATATGTGCGAAAACGAAAGTGAAAGTTTTCTCATTTATTGTTCCGATCGTAGATGAATTCACGAAGAATAAGATACTTTCCCATCGTTCATCTATGTATGGTAATTTCAGAAAATATGGGATTCATTCGGATAGATCTAACCGACGAGTTTCTTAATCACATTTTTGCTGTTATTGTTAACCCAGCGATGCATTTCAAAAGAGTTTCGATGCAATATATGTATGAGAAAATCTTTTTAATGCACAACATATCTAACGATTCTGCTTGGATACGTATCTGTCAGCATCATTTTAATATAGAAACATGCGCAATATTTTATAATTGAATGGGAAAGAATATTAAAATAACTCTTTCACATTCATTCTTATAACTATAAATACCATATATTTATAGAGGTAAATAACAAATATTGTTATAGATATAAAGAACACATATTCCTATAAATATAGATAGCACAAAGTCTTCTAGATGCAGATAAGAAGCAGAAGAAATGTATTTATTGCATACATGGTAGACATAGTATTTAAATAGATATAGATATTTTTACATACAAAACAGTTATGTAATACTAACTATCTAATGTATACAAACTATTTTAATATTATATTATGTGCTACTGAAATTCACCACCAAGCTTATAAAAGTTTGATATTTAAAAAAAAATGTAATGTAAAACTTGTACTTTTGAATTGGTAAAATCATAGTATGTTGTACTACTTATAGTATAGATAATATTATAGATAATCATATAAACTGACAAATTTCACATGAGATTTGTTTTTGGTAGTCTTAAAAAGACGACGATTAGTATTATAGAGCTCCGGAAAGGTTGAGTATATTTATGTATTCAAGCTGTGTTCCGACTTTATTAAATTTATAAAACTTGTACGTTTCAACGGAACTGTTAGGTTTCTTAGACAGAGCCTTGTTGCAATGCGCTGCTTACCGTTCGCTTTCCGAAACTTCGACCGTGTCCGAGACCCTCGAATTGAACGTCCCTGCCCCCGTGCGGTGACCTTGCGGAGGCGGCGAAGTGTGTCACTCGTTAGAAGAATCTTTGAACTTGAAAAGGGCGTCGGTCGCGGGAGCGTGATCCCCGTCGTCTGACGGGAAACGACGTCAGAAAAGCAATCTGACGGAGTGCGACCGGCACCGATCGGCGAATTAAACCGCCGCCACGCGACTGTCTTACGCGGCGAAAGAGCGGCAGTCCCGGAAAACCGGGACCTTTCTCAAGCCTCTCGTCGCATCGGCAACCTCCTCGGACGTGCCGTTTCCCCTTGGCCGCGACTAAACTGTCAGGCGGGATAACTCCGGCGATCCTCAGAAACGATCAAAGATCAGAAAAAATCAACCTATGCTTTTCCCTATTTCTATTTTCTTGTCTCTAAGATAGTTTCCAGTCAGTCGTACTAAGTATGCCGATATCTTTTGTTCCACCAGCGTTTCCAGAATCTCAGACCACGGTGCACTGTTAAAAGCATTTCGTATATCTAGATAATGGTGGTACCATTATCTAATTTCTTATGTCGGCAGGAAAGGGCGGAAGCAACCCTTGCTATCTCTTATATTTTCCTGACAGTTGATCTGCCTTTGCGGAAGCCATATTGTTGCTCTGAGAGGGCGCCTTTTTCGTCAAGCTCTTGTTGCAGTCTGTTTCTTATGATGAAATTTCTTATGAGAAAAAAAAACCGAACAGGCGAACAAATTTGAATGAAAATTTCAGGAATTATTCTTGAAAGCCTATTTAAATACTCTGCAAAGTTCCAAATTTTCAAACCGGAAATTACCGAAATTACAACATTGCAAACATTAACTTGACTTGTTTTGAACGATTTCCTTGAAAGACACGAAGTTTATTTCCTGTAAAAACCGAACAGACGAACAGATTTTCATGAAAATTTCTGGACTTATTTTTGAAAGTCTCTTTTCATACCCTGCAAGGTTTCAAATTTGCAAACCGGAAATTACCGAAATTACAACTTTGCAAATATTAACTTGAATTGTTTTGAACGATTTGCTTGAAAGACGCGAAGTTTATTTCCTGTAAAAACCGAACAGGCGGACAGATTTTTATGAAAATTTCAGGACTTCTTGAAAGTCTCTTTTAATATACTGCAAAGTTTCAAATTTTCAAACCGGAAATTGCCGAAATTACAACATTGCAAATATTAACTTGACTTGTTTTGAACGATTTCTTTGAAAGGCACGAAGTTTATTTCCTGTAAAAACCGAACAGACGAACAGATTTTCATGAAAATTTCTGTAATTATTCTTGAAAGTCTCTTTATATACCCTGCAAGGTTTCAAATTTGCAAACCGGAAATTACCGAAATTACAACTTTGCAAATATTAACTTTATATATTAACATTAAAATGAAATTTAATTTTATTCGTAAATTTTGTTTGCATTTCTATTTGTCAAGTTAATTGAAATTTGCAAACAAATTTTATGTGTTCTTAAATTTGCAATCTTAGCCAACAACGTGATATTTTTGTTTATTTTATAAATCCGTTTGCAAATTATTCAATTACATGCAACCGGAACAGCAAGGTTTAAAGGAAATTGCCCCAATTTACTCCGCCATCTTGCCAAAACAACAACAAAAAAAAGAAAACCTGCGAAAATTATTGAAAAAACCAATTCAATTTGTGACAAATATTAAGAAAATCGAAAAGAAAATAACTTTTCGAAGTTAAACATTGTGTAAATTCGTTGGATTTTCGTTGAAAAATTTTTGACAGATGGCCGTAAGCGCGCGTGCGCAACCCCAATTGTCAAACATCATTTGTCGCGTCACATGACCCGAATTTGTCCCCGTGACCAAAATTGACTGAAAACTCAAAAATTTGATTTTGACCCGCTGGACACCAGGTAACCTCCCTCCCCACAGCCTCGTCATCCGCCCGTTATGTAACCCCCGTCCGCGATCGTCCGCCGAACTGGCAAGGTCATCTCAAGAATCCCTTTGAATCCCAAAAATTTGATACATTTTGACAGATGGTCGCGAGCGCGCGTGCGCAACCCAAATTGTCAAACATCATTTGTCGCGTCACATAACCCGAATTTGTCCATGTGACCAAAACAGACCGAAAATTCAAAATTTTCCGGCCGACTTTCCACCAAAGATGGACCTGCTGGACACCAGGTAACCTCCTTCCCCACAGCCCCATCATCCGCCCGTTACGTGTAACCTCCCTCCCCACAGCCCCATCATCCGCCCGTTACATAACCCCGGTCCGCGACCGTCCGCCGAACTGGCAAGGTCATCTCAAGAATCCCTTCCCCACCCCCCCACCCCTCCTCTCCACAGAAATGGGCCAAGAAATGAGATTTCTCCTCTCATAATTTCGCCGGTATATTTAGTAAGCATAGAGGTCGATAGCTGTCCTCTGAGTCGTTGTGTTTTTTTTGATTTTCTATTAGCACAAAGCGAGCAGTTTTCCAGATTTGTGGGAATCTCTCCTCTCTCAGTAGTCTATTCAAACATGCTCTACACGTCTCTTCGTGATTTTCCAGCACTATTCTAAATATTTCCGGAGTTATCCCGTCCGGCCCAGGTGCTTTTACATTTTTCATTTGGGTAGCCGCAGTCCTTAATTCTTCTGCCGATATTTCCTGTACTATCTCGTCGGTTTCTTTCTTCTTTTGTGGGGTCCACCTTAGTGGCCGGTGGGTTGGGAAAAGTTTATCCGCCCATTTCATTTGTTTTTCTTCCTCTAGTGCATTATTTCCTCTCATCATTTTGGTTTTCTGCATGGCGATCTGATACGCTAGTCCCCAGACGTCATCTTCCAGCTCCTTTATCAACTCGTTCCACTTGCGTTGCACCAGATAAAACTATACAGACTTCTCTAGTTT
This sequence comes from Phosphuga atrata, assembly GCA_944588485.1. NCBI lineage: Eukaryota > Metazoa > Arthropoda > Insecta > Coleoptera > Silphidae > Phosphuga > Phosphuga atrata. The sequence goes on from OX155894.1 coordinate 77,970,721, forward strand.
TATCTGATCTTAACTGGGCTTTTGTAATCTTGTCAATTTTTATCTAGTCTTATCTCATCTTGTCTATTCTTGTCTAATCTTCTCTGCTACTTATTTAAACAAAAAATAATAATTTTGTAATATACAAGAAGAGAAAATAAATTATAGAATAATTTCAATCAATATGTAAACTAGAGGGATGTTCTATCCTGTCAAGTCTATCCATTTAATGTATCCGTTATACAAGCATAAATCACTTTGGTATTAAAGCCCTTGCTGGCAGTTATAGGTTGGGTACACTCATTACTAATATTAACTGGAGTCGAGCATACATTACAAAAGGCACGAAACTTGCAAAACTGTCGGCGGCTAATTGAATAAATGCTTTCCAATTACGAGTCGTTATGTAAGGCCGGAGTAATTTAGAAAAATGGCTGGATTAAAGAGTGAAATGTAATTAAAAGGGTAATTGGAAAAGAATGCGCATTGTGTAATTGTTTTACTGTTAGTGTATGAATCGCTCGTTTTCTTTTTAAAAATTAATAAAAGGAAAGATAAACATATTTGTTGTCGTAATTGGATTCATTGCAAAAGAGGAATTAAAATTCAATCAACAGAAAAAATATTCAATCTGGAAAGTACTAATTGACTATTATAATAATGAGATTGTCGTTAACATACTAATGAAACAAAAGTATATTGACATCGAGGTCCTTCTAACAGCAATTGATGTTTTTATATTATTAGGGTGTTTTTTTTTATTTCTCGTGTTGGAAAAATACAAATGTACGTTTGCTATACATATAAGGGTAAAACTGTCTAAATATATAACACGTGCGCAATACTAAGCAACATCCAAGGCGCTCAGAGTGGCTAACAGGAAACCTTCCTCTGCACAAGATGAAGGGCACAGAGGGCAATGAAGCATGTGTCTTGTGGTTTGTTCTTGTCCACATTCGCAAGACGTGTCACATGTACTGAGGCCCCATCTCCTCAGATTGTCTCGGGATCTTCCAACTCCTGATCGTAACCTGATCGTAAGCTGTGCTGATGATACATCTTGAAATGCGTCCACACGTGGGTATCGGATCCCACTCAAGGTATCGGCAAGACAATCTCTTAAAAACAATGTTACTTTTCTGGTTTTTGTTGAGTGCCACGTAGGTGGACTGAAAGCTATATAATAGCTGACAAATTTCGCACGAGGTTTTGTTTCTGGTAGTCTCATTCTGGTAAATAGACTCATTAGTATTATAGAGGTCGGCAGGGTTGAGTTTATTTATATATTCAAGCTTTGTTCCGTCTTTAATAAGTTTATCTGATTGTACAGGAACCAATTAGTACGGAAAATTTCACAAAGCTAAGTCTGTTCGTCTCTCTGTTATCAATCTAAACGTCAAGCAACCGAATTTCAAAAATTTTGCCAAAGTTTGAAACATGCTGTAACTGTGGCGTTTCGCAATATTTTCGCAAAATTCTTTCAGTTTTGTCTAAACTTACCTTTTGTAAATTAACACGGAAAATTTCACCAAGCTAAGTCTGTTCGTCTTTCTTTATCAATCTAAACGTCAAACTCAAAATTTCACAAATTTTGCCAAAGTTTGACAAGCTGCAACTTTAGCGTTTCGCAATATTTTCGCAGAATTCTTTCAGTTTTGTCTAAATTTGCCTTTTGGCAATTAGTACGGAAAATTTCACAAAGCTAAGTCTATCAGTCTATCTGTTATCAATGTTAACTTCTAACTCAAAATTTCACAAATTTTGCTAAAGTTTGACAAACTGAAGTTTCGTCGTTTCGCGATGTTTTCGAAGAATTCTTTCAGTTTTGTTTAAATTTACCTTTTGGCAATTAGTACGGAAAATTTTACAAAGCTAAGTCTGTTCGTCTGTTTGTTATCAATCTAACCGTCAAACTCAAAATTTCACAAATTTTGCCAAAGTTTGACAAGCTGTAACTTTGGCGTTTCGCAATATTTTCGCAGAATTCTCCCAGTTTTGTTTTTTTCTAAATTTACCTTTTGGAAATTTGTACGGAAAATTTCATAAAGCTAAGTCTGTTCGTCTTACTGTTATCAATCTAAACGTCCAACTCAAAATTTCACAAATGTTGCGAAAATTTGACAAGCCGTAACTTTGGCGTTTTCCAATATTTTCGCAGAATTTTTTCAGTTTTGTCTAAATTTACCTTTTGGCAATTAGTATGGAAAATTTCACAAAGCTAAGTTTATTCGTCTATCTGTTATCAATGTAAACGTCAAACTCAAAGTTTCACAAATTCTGCCAAAGTTTGACAAACTGAAGTTTTTGCGTTTCGCGATGTTTTCGAAGAATTCTTTCAGTTTTGTCTAAATTTTCCTTTTGGCAATTAGTACGGAAAATTTTGCAAAGCTATGTCTATTCGTCTATCTGTTATCAATGTAAAAGTCAAACTCAAAATTTCACAAATTTTGCCAAAGTTTGACAAACTGAAGTTTTGGCGTTTCGCGATCTTTTCGAAGAATTCTTTCAGTTTTGTCTAAATTTACTTTTTGGCAATTAGTACGGAAAATTTCACAAAGCTAAGTCTGTTCGTATTCTGTTATCAATCTAAACGCAAACTCAAAATTTCACAAATTTTGCCAAAGTTTGACAAACTGAAGTTTTGGCGCTTCGCGATGGTTTCGAAGAATTCTTTCAGTTTTGTCTAAATTAACCTTTTGGCAATTAGTACGGAAAATTTCACAAAGCTAAGTTTATTCGTCTATCTGTTATCAATGTAAACGTCAAACTCAAAGTTTCACAAATTCTGCCAAAGTTTGACAAACTGAAGTTTTGGCGTTTCGCGATGTTTTCGAAGAATTCTTTCAGTTTTGTCTAAATTTACTTTTTGGCAATTAGTACGGAAAATTTCACAAAGCTAAGTCTGTTCGTATTCTGTTATCTATGTAAAAGTCAAACTAAAAATTTCACAAATTTTGCCAAAGTTTGACAAACTGAAGTTTTGGCGAATCGCGATGTTTTCGAAAAATTCTTTCAGTTTTGTCTAAATTTACTTTTTGGCAATTAGTACGGAAAATTTCACAAAGCAAAGTCTGTTCGTATTCTGTTATCAATCTAAACGTCAAACTCAAAATTTAACAAATTTTGCCAAAGTTTGACAAACTGAAGTTTTGGCGTTTCGCGATGTTTTCGAAAAATTCTTTCAGTTTTGTCTGAATTTACTTTTTGGCAATTAGTACGGAAAATTTCACAAAGCTAAGTCTGTTCGTATTCTGTTATCAATGTAAAAGTCAAACTCGAAATTTCACAAATTTTGCCAAAGTTTGACAAACTGAAGTTTTGGCGTTTCGCGATGTTTTCGAAGAATTCTTTCAGTTTTGTCTAAATTTACTTTTTGGCAATTAGTACAGAAAATTTAACAAAGCTAAGTCTGTTCGTATTCTGTTATCAATCTAAACGTCAAACTCAAAATTTCACAAATTTTGCCAAAGTTTGACAAACTGAAGTTTTGGCGTTTCGCGATGTTTTTGAAGAATTCTTTCAGTTTTGTCTAAATTTACTTTTTGGCAATAAGTACGGAAAATTTCACAAAGCTAAGGCTGTTCGTATTCTGTTATCAATCTAAACGTCAAACTCAAAATTTCACAAATTTTGCCGAAGTTTGACAAACTGAAGTTTTGGCGCTTCGCGATGGTTTCGAAGAATTCTTTCAGTTTTGTCTAAATTTACCTTTTGGCAATTAGTACGGAAAATTTCACAAAGCTAAGTTTATTCGTCTATCTGTTATCAATGTAAATGTCAAACTCAAAGTTTCACAAATTCTGTAAAAGTTTGACAAACTGAAGTTTTTGCGTTTCGCGATGTTTTCGAAGAATTCTTTCAGTTTTGTCTAAATTTACTTTTTGGCAATTAGTACGGAAAATTTCACAAAGCTAAGTCTGTTCGTATTCTGTTATCAATCTAAACGTCAAACTCAAAATTTCACAAATTTTGCCAAAGTTTGACAAACTGAAGTTTTGGCGTTTCGCGATGTTTTCGAAGAATTCTTTCAGTTTTGTCTAAATTTACTTTTTGGCAATTAGTACGGAAAATTTCACAAAGCTAAGTCTGTTCGTATTCTGTTATCAATGTAAAAGTCAAACTCGAAATTTCACAAATTTTGCAAAAGTTTGAGAAACTGAAGTTTTGGCGTTTCGCGATGTTTTCGAAGAATTCTTTCAGTTTTGTCTAAATTTACTTTTTGGTAATTAGTACGGAAAATTTAACAAAGCTAAGTCTGTTCGTATTCTGTTATCAATCTAAACGTCAAACTCAAAATTTCACAAATTTTGCCAAAGTTTGACAAACTGAAGTTTTGGCGCTCCGCGATGGTTTCGAAGAATTCTTTCAGTTTTGTCTAAATTTACCTTTTGGCAATTAGTACGGAAAATTTCACAAAGCTAAGTTTATTCGTCTAACTGTTATCAATGTAAACGTCAAACTCAAAGTTTCACAAATTCTGCCAAAGTTTGACAAACTGAAGTTTTTGCGTTTCGCGATGTTTTCGAAGAATTCTTTCAGTTTTGTCTAAATTTACCTTTTGGCAATTAGTACGGAAAATTTCACAAAGCTAAGTCTGTTCGTATTCTGTTATCAATCTAAACGTCAAACTCAAAATTTCACAAATTTTGCCAAAGTTTGACAAACTGAAGTTTTGGTGTTTCGCGATGTTATCGAAGAATTCTTTCAGTTTTGTCTAAATTTACTTTTTAGCAATTAGTACGGAAAATTTCACAAAGCTAAGTCTGTTCGTATTCTGTTATCAATCTAAACGTCAAACTCAAAATTTCACAAATTTTGCCAAAGTTTGACAAACTGAAGTTTTGGCGTTTCGCGATGTTTTCGAAGAATTCTTTCAGTTTTGTCTAAATTTACTTTTTGGCAATAAGTACGGAAAATTTCACAAAGCTAAGTCTGTTCGTATTCTGTTATCAATGTAAGAGTCAAACTCAAAATTTCACAAATTTTGCCAAAGTTTGACAAACTGAAGTTTTGGCGTTTCGCGAAGTTTTCGAAGAATTCTTTCAGTTTTGTCTAAATTTACCTTTTGGCAATTAGTACGGAAAATTTCACAAAGCTAAGTCTGTTCGTCTTTCTGTTATCAATCTAAACGTCAAACTCAAAATTTCACAAATTTTGCCAAAGTTTGACAAACTTAAGTTTTGGCGTTTCGTGATGTTTTCGAAGAATTCTTTCAGTTTTGTCTAAATTTACCTTTTGGCAATTAGTACGGAAAATTTCACAAAGCTAAGTTTATTCGTCTATCTGTTATCAATGTAAACGTCAAACTCAAAATTTCACAAATTTTGTCAAAGTTTGACAAACTGAAGTTTTGGCGTTTCGTGATGTTTTCGAAGAATTCTTTCAGTTTTGTCTAAATTTACCTTTTGGCAATTAGTACGGAAAGTTTCACAAAGCTAAGTCTGTTCGTCTGTCTGTTATCAATCTAAACGCCAAACTTAAAATTTCACAAATTTTGCCAAAGTTTGATAAGCTGTAACTTTGGCGTTTCGCAATATTTTCGCAGAATTCTCGCAGTTTTGTCTAAGTTTACCTTTTAGTAATTAGTGGGGAAAATTTCACAAAGCTTAGTCTGTTCGTATTTCTGTTATCAATCTAAACGTCAAACTCAAAATTTCACAAATTTTGCCAAAGTTTGACAAGCTGTAACTTTTGTGTTTCGCAATATTATCGTAGAATTCTTTCAGTTTTGTCTAAATTTACCTTTTGGCAATTAGTACGGAAAATTTCACAAAGCTAAGTCTGTTCGTCTTTCTGTTATCAATCTAAACGTCAAACTCAAAATTTCACAAATTTTGCCAAAGTTTGACAAACTTAAGTTTTGGCGTTTCGTGATGTTTTCGAGGAATTCTTTCAGTTTTGTCTAAATTTACCTTTTGGCAATTAGTACGGAAAATTTCACAAAGCTAAGTTTATTTTTCTATCTGTTATCAATGTAAACGTCAAACTCAAAATTTCACAAATTTTGTCAAAGTTTGACAAACTGAAGTTTTGGCGTTTCGTGATGTTTTCGAAGAATTCTTTCAGTTTTGTCTAAATTTACCTTTTGGCAATTAGTACGGAAAATTTCACAAAGCTAAGTCTGTTCGTCTGTCTGTTATCAATCTAACCGTCAAACTCAAAATTTGACAAATTTTGCCAAAGTTTGACAAGCTGTAACTTTGGCGTTCCTCAATATTTTCGCAGAATTCTTTCAGTCTTGTCTAAGTTTACCATTTGGCAATTAGTACGGAAAATTTTACAAAGCTAAGTCTATTCGTCTATCTGTTATCAATGTAAAAATCAAACTCAAAATTTCACAAATTTTGCCAAAGTTTGACAAGCTGTAACTTTGTCGTTTCGCAATATTTTCGCAGAATTCTCCCAGTTTTGTCTAAATTTACCTTTTGGCAATTAGTACGGAAAATTTCACCAATTGGTTTTACCAATTCAAAATATTAATACTAATAAACCAAATATCTGATAAATCTAATAATAAATAGGGGAATATTTGTTAGACAGAGGTAAGTACAATTAGGACCATTGCAATAAGTTTCTTTAGTAAAACCTAAACACTGTTATCTAGGAAAGTGAGTAAAAATTAGTGAAAGTTTAATGTGCTAAATGTAAGAAAATTTCATTTTACTTTTTCTTTGCAAAATAAGGATTCTGGGGTAAATACCCAATGTTAGCAATTGTTTATGCAAACTCACATGCACATTCACAATTTTCTAAGTCGAATAATAAAATTAAGTGGTATCAGCTAAAATTTATCGAAATATTATTAATTTTCCTCTTCAAGAGAACTCGTCTTCAATAACTATACTATTTGTGCAAATCTGAAATATATGAGCAGATATATTTTAATTGATTTGTAACAATAATAGTAATCTTTATTGTCATCAAAAGTGAACAAATGGCTATAGACCATAAGATCTTTCTGCCAGATTTTTAACAATTTTGCCAATTTTTCTTAAATGTAATTAATCTTCTCCTTCAAATAATAGAATAAATAGAATAATCATACAGTATCTGCAAATACAGTATCTAAACAATACAGTATCTGCAAATCTGAAATATACAGCCATATATATATATATATATATATATATATATATATATATATATATATATATATATATATATATATATATTATAAATAATTTGTAACAATTTTGCCAATTTGAAACAAATATAATAAACTCACAATAAGAATGAACTAGATAATTAATATTTACTATTATCTCAATTATTAATCAACTAATCGGTAATTAGATTAAAATAAATACTACATAGCAGATGTATTTCAATCTGTATCTGGACTAGTAATATGTTAGTAACGCAATAATTTTGTTACGAAGATCAGAACATGCGAAGTGTAATAAATAATCTAATACCTAATGTAAATATTGTACCGAAAATGTAATTAGAAAATATAAAACACTTATTGCTAAACTCATATCTTCCCAAACAATAAAATCGTGAGAAATAATTAAATCAAATCGTATATATGAAGACTTATTGTTAGACGCGGGACTTATGAATGTCTTTTAATGCAGACGTCTGTTTTGCTATTCGGTCTGCATTGTGTAAAATTGAGCAACATTGATGTGCAGTTAACAAGATTTATGTTAATCTCTGATAATTTTTCTGTTGATCTTAATTTATGTTAATTGGAGATGTAATTGTTTGAAATAATAAAATATTGATTTATAGAAATTAAATATTTAATTCATTGTTAGTTCAACACTTCGACTTCTGGACCTAATACCCGGTCAGGATCTATTTGCTAGAATGAAACAGTGTGGGGGAATACAATAGACCTATAATTAATTCATTAATCGTCTGTTGTTGTTTGCTCTGAATTGAAAAATTCACTATGTTTTTACCACTAATTGTTGTGATTCACAAGAGTTGTTGTTTGGATTTAAGGTTTCTTGCCGTAATTTAAACTTGACTTACATTATGATTTTCTTTTAGAATGTTGAGAAAACGCGCTTTCTATAAATAAAAAATCCAATGACGAGAAAACTTTATAAATACATATCTGAAATTAATAGTAAAATTTTCGTTTTGAAAGTGAGGTAAACAAACGAAATAAATTATAATGTTAAAGTCATAAATATATTCAGCCTTTCCGGACCTCTATAACAATTAAAGTTTGTAGATTATCTATAACGTAGGATGGTTTCACCAATTCTATCTTAAAGTGCTAAGGTCGATTTTCGTAATTTGAATTTCTAAGTTTAGTGAACCCTGGAATTTTCTGAAGGTTGTATAAAAATATTTACAATGGGTAGGTCGTACAGGAAACCCCACGCCATAATTCGATATCTGAATTAATGTCGTGATCTCAAAAATGGACTTTGGAATGGAAAAAAAATCATATTCTAAATTTAAAAAAATAAACCAAGAGGAACTACAACAGGTCTCTATAATAACTACAAACTCTACTCTAAAATACTACAGACAGAAGAAGACTTCAAGAAAAATTAATTCAAGAGCTCTACAAGAGACTCAAGAAACAGACTTGTAGCGGCAACGGCCCGTTCAAACCTATTTTTGTTTTACGAGGGCATTACAGTAATTACCCAAATATTTTCGGACCAATTTCTGAAAATATTTTATGGGGGTCGTTAGTGTAATCCTCGAGCAGATCAAGAAAAATTTTTATTTTTAGTTTTACGAGGGCATTACAATAATTACCCAAATACTTTCAGACAAATTTCCGAAAATATTTTATGAAGGTCAATAGTGTAATCCTCGGGAAGATTACGACAGGATATTTTTTTCCGAGAATCGGTGATCACCAAAGCGACGATATAACCGAAGAAAGAAAAATAATCCACCAGAAAAGGGACCAGGATCTCTCTTTAGTGCATAACCCTTCGGCAGGGTGTGGTGACATCACTTTGCTACGCTCGCAATGACTCCTCGCCAGTGCTCTCTATCTTAGCTAGATCTCCTTACTTCCTGCATCCCTTGTCCCGTCTGGGTTTTTGTCCGGTCTATCTATCGTGTCGGCGATCTTCCTCTTGGGCGGCGACCATGGCCTTTGCCTTCTACTATGAGTCGTTCAATATTGTCGAACCTCCTTGCCACAAATACCGTTGGTTTATTATCTGATATAGTCTGGTCTTTAAACCGAGTTGTTGAATAATAGAGTCGTCTGTGTGGTAGGCTGTCCATGGTATTTATATCATTTTTCTATAGCACCACATTTCAAACGCTTCTATTCTGCGTTGGTCTGAGGTCCGAATAGTCCACGTTTCGCAGGCGTAAGTTTCATTGGAGAAGACCAGGCTACCTGGACGTAGTATAAATACTGAGACCCCCGAATAAACGGTCAGTCAAAATATGAAGACAGTCCGAGACATCAGTTCCACCCAAGTTAATGGGCCAGGTTTCAAGTTATATCCAAGTTTTTCGAATACGTTGCAGCTCCGCCATTCCCTTAATACGCTGTTTGTATATCTTGTATATTTGTATATTATTTGATTGTAAATAAATTCCTCTGCAAACCGTGAGTGATATATTTACTTTACCGCGTATCACGAAGAGACTACTTCATACACGGCCCCAACCCTACATCTCAGAGGGCCAGATGGGAAGCTCGAAATAAATAACAGTAACTGCACAAACACCTTTGCAGAATACTTCCTCAATGCTGCTTGGCAGAGGAGGCAAAGACTAGGACCGGACAACCAAATTGGTCCAATCTACTCTGAAGACATAGTCACATGTGTGAGGAAAAGAGAACTGACGTACTATGGGCACATGAACCGCCTGAATCACTCACCAAGAGGATCGTCACAGTGACAAGTAGGGGAAAGAAACTCCGCAATTCAGAACAACCGAAAGAGAGACTTGCTTTCGCCGAGTCCGCTGTCAGGAACCAGGACTCTGTACCACCCAACAGAGAAGAAACAGAGGGCTTGCCAGAGGGATGGACCTCAGCCGTGATCCATGCACTATATTAGAAAGAACTGCAAACACTGCACAGAACAGATTCGAAACCCCAAGACAATCCTCTCATATAGGAGGAGGTATAGCCATTATGGTAGACTTCGAAAAGCCATACGACTCAATAGATCGACAGACCTTCTTCTCTACCTTGTGGGAACTAGGCCCAGATGAGAATACTACCAGACTGGTCCAAGCTGAGACAAAATACCGTTGCAGAATACTTCTTCAATGCTCCTTTGCAGAAACTCCTCAATGCAGAACAACCAAAAGAGACTTTCTTTCGCCGAGCCCGCTGTCAGGAACCAGGTCTCTGTACCACCCAACAGAGAAAAAATAGAGAAGATCGGCAAAGACCTTAAGAACAACAAGGCCGCAGATGAAGATAGTATAGTTGCAGAAATGTGGAAGCACGTAGACGACCAGTCTCTGCAGAGCATCACCCAGATCATTCAGGACATTTGGAGAACAGAGGTCTTGCCGGAGGGATGGACCTCAGCCGTGATCCATCCTACTACATTAGAAAGGATTGAAAACACTGCACAGAACAGATTCGAAACCTCAGGACAATCCTCTTATATAGGAGCCGAGGGGTTATAGCCATTATGGTAGAGTTCCAAAAGGCATACGACTCAATGGATCGACAAACCCTCTTCTCTACTTTGTGGGAACTAGGCTACTTTGTGGAAACTAGATGAGAAGACTACCAGACTGGTCCAAGCTACCCTGTAGAATACCACCTTCAAAGTCAAGTTCAGTGGTGAAATCTCCGCGAGATTTCCCATCCAGACAGGAGTCAGGCAGGGTGATGGCCTCTCGTGCATCCTTTTCAACAGTCTTCTGGAGAAAGTCATCAAAGAATCGACATCCACATTGTCACCAGAATCAGGACTGAAGCTTGGGTACAAGAAAGACAACCTCAGCCTTTGTTGATGATCTCACCCTATTGGCCAACCGCATGGAGGAGGCTATTCTTCAAATACAGAGCCTTTACAATGTTGCGACAAAAACCGGCTTTAGGGTCAACATACAGAAGACGTTGTATGTGAAGACGAAGAGTTCATACCCAATATCAAGCAGGCTTCTTCTACAATCCCACTAGGAAACAATAATATCTGTAAAGTTCTTGAAGTCAACTCCTTGGGAGAATGGGTCTTAGCAAGCGAGATCGAAACCTTGGCCATAGACGCCAGGTGTACCGAGTTAGAGAGGGCCTATCATTCCTCTGAGAACATCTATACCTCGAAGTACCTATCCAAAAACATAAAAATGAAGCACTACAATTCGGTAGTAAGACCCCCTGCACTCCATGCCTCTGAGAGCCTCTTCATGAATCGAAAGAGCCCACCCAGGAAACTAGAACTTAAAGAGAGCAAGATCCTGAGGAGAATACTAGGATCCATAATAGAGGAGGACGGTACCTACAGAATCAGGCACAATAATGAGCTATACGAATATCAGGAAGACATAGTCACATATATGAGGAAAAGACGACTGACCTTCTATTACATGTGCTATGTCATGGGGTCATGTGCTCCGCCTGAATCACTCCAGGCTCACCAAGAGGATCCTAAGAGTGACAAGTAAGGGAAAAGCGTCTAAAGTCGAATGGTTCACCTCTGTTAAATCAAACTTACAGGATCTGCAGATCCCTTATAGACAATCGAGAACCGAACTCAATGTCAGGTCATCCTGCAGGGAGTGTACAAGGCACTACCAGAAACAAACAGACGGATGAGGAACCAAGCTCACAGCGAGATAGAGGAAGGCATACTCGGCCAAGAACAAGCAGAAGACCTTAGCTGAAATCACAACTCCAGTCGCTTGCGCCGCACAGCATCACGTAGGCGACGTAGGACATCCCTCATTTCACTTGTCGTCATTTTACTTGCTTTGAAAAACCGACGAGAGCACTACATACTACGTCACTTGAACACTGCTCGACAGCAACTGACGCTATGTACAGGCGGGAAGAAATTCACGCATGTGCACGAAGTTTCAAGATGGGCTCATGCAAGCGCGCTTGATACAAATTCATCAGGCTTTCAAAATAAAACATAAGATCGGATACTTTTCTAACAGACCACGTATAATAAACTGGCAGCCGAGGCAAAATTCCCAACAGAATGGAAGCGAGCAAAACTTGTTTTGTTGAGGAAGCGTAAAATGCCTTTAGAAAATGCTTCATCGTTTAGACCAATCTGTCTCTTGGACGTAGAGGGTAAATTATATGAAAAAATAATTTTAGCTAGACTACAAAAAGAACTTACAGACCTGTCTGACAATCAGTTTGGATTTAGAGAAGGTCGACAGACAGTCAGAGTGGATGCCATAATAAAAGTGATTAAAATTGCCAGAGAAGCTGGTGCCTACTCAGCTCGGCACCTGAGACTGGGTGCCGTAATAACACTAGATGTGAAGAATGCCTTCAATACTGCCTCGTGGCAGCAAATATTACATGAATTGAGACAGAAGAAGATAGATGATTGCCTTATTTATATTTTAGAGGCATCGAAAAGAGAGCACATCATAGAGACAGAAGGAAAAATAAAAAAATAAGGATAAACAGTTGTGTACCACCGGGATCAGTCTTGGCCTCCACGCCATGGAACATACTCTATGACGACCTGTTGAAAACGGAAATGCCGAAGGGGATAACCTTAATTCTAATCGCAGACGACGTGGCGATGGTGGTAACCGCAAAAGAAGAATCCATCCTAAGGGATACAGGTAATACGGGGCTAAACTGGCTTGAGCAGCGGAAACTTCAACTTGTCGCCAGAGAAGAAGAAAGCAGTACTTTTAACACCCAAACGAACGGCATCCCTGATCACTTTCAATGCCAGAGGTTTTACGGTAACCCCTACTACAGCAGTAAAATATCTGGGAGTATGGCTGGATACCAAGTTATCCTTTGAGCATCACGTGAACAAAATTACCCAGAAGGCGGAAAAGACGGCAAATACTCTCGCAAGTCTTCTGCCAAATATCGGCGGACCCAAAGGATCCAAACGAAAACTACTTCTTAGCGTGGTCCAGTCCCAATTATTGTATGGAGCACCAGCCTGGCATATTGTTACAGAAACTAAAACAAGAATTCTGAGCCTTATTAGAATTGTGGGTTTGCTGTGTATCAGAGCATGCTGCGCATACAGGACAATATCAGCGGAAGGGGTGGGAGTTATAGCAGGAATTTCTCCGGTAGAACACCAAATCAAAGAAAGACAGGAAAAGTATAACGGGACCGAAAAGGTAAAGGACAGAGAAAATTTGATGAGGAGATGAAAAAGGTGGATGAGGATTCTTAATTCCAGATATAGAAAAATAGACAATAAGGAACTACGGTGAAACAGACTATTATTTAACTCAAGCTTTGTCAGGCCACGGGTGTTTCAGGAAATACCTGTATGATCGCAGGAGAGCAGAGACGGACGAATGTAATTACTGCGGGGAGGTAGACGATGTAAAACCATATGCTTTTTGATTGCCCGAATTGGACAGAAGACAGAACGAACTTCGTGCATACCACTGGAAGGACGTTTAATGCGTACAACATGATGGAGGGGCTACCAGAATAGGAGAAGTCATGGAAAGAAATAAATTCCGTCGTTCGGAAGATTATTGATACCAAGGAGAAAGACAGCTGGGAGTAGAACGGACAGCCCTTACACTGAAGAAATGCTAGAGCGGATTCCAGCGTAAAGTGCGACGCGAAAGAAATGTTTTTTTTTTGTAATTTGTCTTCATTTGCAAATAACTTTCCTAAAAAAAGGGACCCGGCTGGACAGACAAAACTGCATGGACCAGACTTTTTTAAAAGTGATTCGGGGGAAGCTGTCACTAAACGCCCTATTCCACTTTGACTTTTAGTATGCGCCACGGTGCCCCGGTATCGCATTTTTACCGGCAGCCCGGACGGTTAGTGAAAACCGCCCTAGTTGTCGCCTCCCCGAAAACCTGGAATCGAACCCGGGTCTCCGGCATTGAAAGGTGGGTATGTTGTTAACTACATTGCCGAGGATATCAAATGGACTAGACTATACAGACAGGACAGATGAATGTGTGTGTTTAAAATTAATTATTATACCTATTGCCAATTAGCACCATATTTGCCACTTTGTGTGAACTTATTCTCAAGTAACGTTGTAGATTTTCACGGAATCAATTTACGCTACAATCCCAAAAAGTTTTAAATTGCACAAAATCAAATACAATACCGTTGATGTAATATTAGAGGGTTAGCGCGTTTGACGAATATCCGGTTTCTCTTCACAGCATCTCTACAAAAAAGTATCCGAATATTTATTTCTAAAAGAACCTTTCTCTTGTATTATTATACCTTTGTTTGCGAAAATTTTGGAGTTGAAGTTTAAACTAATTACAGTTTTATTTCCTTTAACTTACTGTTTCAAAAATTTAAAATCAGCGTTAATCAATCAATTGTGTTATCAAACTCGCTAATATGACGCAAACAATTTATTTGTTTTCAATATAAAACTGAATATTCTCACCAGCCAAAAAAAAAAAACATAATGTTAATATATCAAAGGCAGTTAAAACTACATTAATAGATTATATCAATAATTTGCTTAAAATTCATAGTTATATCCTATCAGAAGAAATATCTCGTCATCCATAAATAGTGTTCAATTCAATAACTAGCCTCAATTAGCCGCACCTCGTTTGGTTGAAACCCACCCTTTTCTCCGTATTTTTTACCAATATTATTCTCGTATTTAATTTTACAATCTCATAAATATTAAAATTAGTAGCGAATTGAATAGTTGTCGACCTCGGCGTCCTAGTGTCAAGGCCTTCGAATGAGATGAATATAGAATTTAATTCCTGAAATTCCCGGACGTTTATTAAATTTCGCGTTTTTCTTCCACAAGGAGAAAAGTTTTTTGCTTTTATAAGGGCTCTTATAATTTAGCGTCTTTCTGTTTGTTCGGTTGGAGAGCGCTTAAATGCATTGTAATATCTCGGAGCATTATTCGGATGAGCCCCACGGGGTAAGGAATAAGCCATGCACAACTAATTTGCTTTATCGTAATTTTCTGTTTTAATGTAATATTATTTTTTGCTTGTGCGCTGCCGTAATTTCTCGGTTATCTCGTTATACCGAATATGTCTTTATATTTGTGAAATAAAAATAAATTTTTTATGCACGTATTTATATTAGGTGGGCCGAAGGAAGAAAACGCTGTTGCAAAAACGAAATGACAGCGAGGAGTATATTTTCATATTTAATATTGAAACGATTTTTCGAGCGAGATACGGCAGGACTTTATTCTCGTACAGGAAACTCAATTTATTTATTTATTTTTTTGCTTTTAATATATTAATACTGAGAGTATGTCAGTATTTTTCCTGGGCATTTTTTTCCCTGTTGAAAGTAAAATAATTGTCACAAATTCTGCATAAAATATTTTTTCAACTTATTTTTTAATGCAGTCGTGATTTATGTGAATTATTTTCGGAATCGAATAATATCATTTTTATTACTCATGCGCGAAAAGTACTTCTTGACGCACGTTTTTTAATACGAGAATGGCCACTTCAATTCAATATCGCTAGGTTACATTAAAAAAAAAAAAATGACAACTTATCGCCCTAGTTACAAAATATATTAGTTTTCTTTTGTGTACTATGTCTGCAATAACTATATTTCTCCCTCTGTCTCTCTCTCTATCAATGACCAATCAAACATCGTCTTTGGTACTACGTCGTCTGTTAGAAAAGTATCCGACCTTTAACCGGTTAACAAAACGGGCATACCTGGAGCGTTGGAAACCTAATCACCTTCAAAGTAGTCTCCTTGGGACTCCACACACTTCTCCCAGCGGTGCCGCCATTGTCGGAAGTATTCCCAAGAAGCCTCTTTCGGAATCCTCTTATAATTAATAATATCCTCTCTTGTCTGAAATCGCGTTTCTGAAAACGCGATTTTAGACAAGATAAGACATTATGGCTGCAACGACAGCCGAACTAAAATCGATTCCGAAAGAGGCTTTTTCGGAATGCTTTCCACAATGGCTGCACCGCTGGGAGAAGTGTGTGGAGTCCCAAGGAGACTACTTTGAGGGTGATTAGGATTCCAACGCTTCAGGTATGCCTGTTTTCTTTATACGGGTATAAACGGGTATACGGCTAATATATAATCCGGTCTTTCCGCTGCAACTCGCTTTAGTAGTTGTACTGGGATATATCCTGGCTCTGCTGCTTTATTGTTTTTCATTTTTTGATAGGCTATCTGCAGTTCATTCGATGTGAAGTCCATAAAACTGGCGTCTCTATTAACCCCTTGACATACAATGACGTCTCTAAGACGTCATGTGTATGTGATAAGATCACATGTATATGACACGTCAACGTGCATTTTATTCGTATCTCAAGGGGTTAAAAATTAAATTTACTTCCTCGTGGTCTGGGAAAAGGTGATCTGGTAAAAGAGGTGAGAAAACTACTGCTTCCATAGTCAGTTTCAATGACGGTGTGTGCCCTGTCAGCCTTTTCTTGATCGTTTTGTAGCCATCCCCCAGACATCATAATCTATATTCTTACAGAGAATTTTCCATTGCTTTATTTTCGATGCTTTAATAGCGTTTCTCAAAATGTTCTTGCTCTGTGTATATTCGTACTTTAGGATCCGGTTAACTTCGGGTAAATTTCTTGCCGCGTTTCTGGTGTAGGTCCTTCTTCTTCGAACACATTCTTTGCGCAGTTCAGATATATCTTCCGTCCACCAGTATACCGGTGCTTTTCTGATTTGGGTACTACGTTTTGGCATAGATTTATCGCATATTTTCGCAAGGGTATTGGAAACGCTTTGTTGTAATAAAAACCATACCGACGCATGTGTTTAGGAACATTCCTTCACGCGCCCTTGGTCCGACGGTTATCATGCGATAGCCAATAATTCTTATAGTTAATTACCATTACGACATCCATCCATCGTAATAAAACCCCTGCAAGCCACACGTGATTTTAGAGACATTCCAACCCTCGGTCCCACGCTTAAAAGATTTTAAGTCTTTTAGATGATAATCGCGTGCATGAATTTATATCTCCCACGGATATTTTTTGTTATCCGAAATGAAATTTTCGGAGAGACACTTAATACATAAAAACGTCCCCATTAAAATAATCATGTAGACCAGATTGTTAGTGTCTTTGGTAACTTTTTTAGTTATTTGTGTAAATATATTATATAAGCGCTACGACTTACGTCCTAAGCTCAAACGACGCTAAAGTCGCATAGGGAAGGAGTCAAGTAGGAGCAGCATCCTCATATTTAATTAAAGGGCATGCACAAACCCCCACGGAACACCACCGGGATGATATAAATATCTCAACCCGGTCTAGTTTAAGTTAGTTGTTAAGTTGTTAAGTATTGTTAACTTGTCTTAGTTGTAGGCTTAATGTAATATAATATTAAGTTATAAATATATATATATATATATATATATATATATATATATATATATATATATATATATATATATATATATATATACTTTATTCAGTCTACTACTTTTCATTTAATAAACTTCGTGCCTTTCGAATACCAGATCACATAAGCAAGATCCCGAGATAGGTAAAACTACCTCAGTGTCCGAAGAATTGCAGGCCAGCAGTTCCTTCTTCACAACAGCCTCTTGCAGATGTTGTGTCTTCATTTTGTTCTATCCATTTTGTTTGATCCATCTTGCTGACTTGTCATCCCTTACTTGAATTATGTGTCTGTTTCTTGGCTGAGATATCAAAAACAATAAAGTTGTGATCACTTGGAGATTCTTTTTCACTCACTTCCCATCCGTTAAAACTTGTTGTTACTGTCAGGTCTAAAATTGAGGAGTAGATTTTATTCCTCTCTGTCTAGTTTTGTCGGTGTAGTCTTGTCTGTCTAGTCTTGCATGTCCAGTCGTATCTGTCTAGTCTTGTAGATTGTAGATATGGTGGTGACGACTTGTACTGCGACCTTTATAGATCCATTGTACCCCGCCCTCCTCATCCAAGCGTTGATGAACTTACCCATTTAGAGCGCCTCCTCGAATCCTGATTCCTTTAGGAATTTCAGGATCTGTCTAGTCTTACATGTCCACTCTTATCTGTCAAGTCTTGTCCGTTCAATGTAGCCTCTCCAGTTTATAAGTATGGATTACGTATTTACGGTCGCAACCAACCTATTCAATAATTAAAAGTTTTAAGCTTCTGTGCACAATCTAACGGAAAACATATACAAAGGAAATGTTAATTGCTTAAATCATATTTTCTAATAACTACTTAATAGTTTAATAAGGTGTTTACTGGCTATAACCCTGTCAGTTCCACATGTTATTCGGTTAAGCCGATGCGAAATTTAGTTTGCGAGTGATTGGCTATAATGTGTTTTGTATAGTTTCGCTTTGACGGATTTTAATTATCCTGCTCTACGACGATGGTGTAATCTCTCGGTGCAATTAAAAAAGCAACAGGTTTTCGCTAAATGGAATTCATTACGGTTTGAGTTGAGAAATTATTTACGTCGAGATATAAAGAGCGGGTCGTTTTGTGCTTTTCAGCAAACACATCACGTACTAATTAGTTTGTTAAATGTAGTCCGTTTATAGTATTATGGACCATAATAATTGTTACATGGTAATAAAATATGGCACAGAATCATACCATCGGCTTTACCATGGCACTAGTCCAGGAGTAGTTATTATAATAGTTTAGATGATATGTTCTTGGTAACATAATTTGAATATGAAAAGCTTACACCTTTAAACTTAATGTTTTAATATAACGGAGGGATTTATAAAAAAATAGATAATACTAAATAAGACAGTTTGAAGCAAGAAAAGATTATACAAAAAAAAACACGGATAGATAAAAGGAGAGGAGACAAGAGGAGGAAACAAACTGGTGCTTGCCGAACATATCTATTAATGAATAGGATGCTTGCGACTGTTACTACGTGGTAATTGATACTTACCCTGAATTGAAAAATTCACTATGTTTTTGTCACTGTGGTGAAAACAGTGAATAAAATAAATAAGTGAATTTTTTAATTTAATGTATATCTATTAATACTAAATACTATGAAAAAAGAAGTTTCAATCCAAACAAGAAAAAATATGCAATAACTACCCCAGATTAAAAATCATATTTTTATTTGAAAAAGTATCTGTCTAAAAGTAAATAGTCTAAAGATAAACACTAAAAAATTAGATGTAGTAAAGTAAATTTAAACCGATCAAGTCTTTCACCTTCATTCAATTGTTGAAGTTTGTTTGGAATGTTTGTGGAAGTGATTTTACCTGTGGACGTGGAATTTACGTGTAGTCTGGGTACACTTTATAAACCAGCCTGCACATATATGAGATGCGAAATTCCACTAGATTTTAGACTCGACAAACTTCGTCGAATAAGTAGTTTAATCAAGCTTGCACTTAATAAATTTGTTAATTACTAAGATAATATAATAAAGACTAAATAAGAAATTTACTACCTCTATTTTGAGAAGAATTTCTAAATTTGACGTTAAATTAATTTGACATTTTATAAAATAAACCTACTAGAAATTATGAATAAAAAGAAAAAATCTGGACCCAGTAATATAAATAAAATATGTGCTCCTTGAACATCTCGGTAAACAATGGTCCAGACCTTAGGAAGAGACTTGGGAAGAGTGGGGTGGACAGGGCTTCTTAGCCGTAGTGAAGACGACCTGTCTAGGAGTGACAACCCCTAATAAACCTCATGAATTTCGACATGAATAATAAGCCTCCAAAGCTAACAACTTGGGCAGTATCTTGGACAGTGGCTCGCCACTGTCCCACGAAGAATATTCTTCAACTGAGCATGGAGGAAAATTTCGCTGAATGCACTACCCTAGGTGGAAACCAATCCACCGTCACCTATGGTGACGTTAGCGGACCTTCGGATTCTGGGGAGTCCGCACCAACATGCTTTAAGGATGAGTCTGAGTATCCTGAACTCACAGGACGTAAACTCAGACCAAGACGACAAAGCTTCTTCGCAACATTTAATGCTAACTCACTGCTAAAAGTGGGTAAACTGAAACATCAGACTGATTCGTCGACTAACACGTCACAACATAATACTGACAGCAGTCCAGGAAACCAGATTTACGGACGAACATGCTTTCGAGTCCCAAGGCTACAGATTCCTCAAGGGTAAAGTGGGTCAGGGGGTAATGAAGAACATACCCCATTTAGGTACAGGATTTATCATCAGTCACAGGTTACTAGATTCAGTCACCGACTTTACCTCCCCGAGCAGTCATGTATCCATCCTCTATCTCAAATGTGCAAACAAGGGCTACAGTATAGTCAATGTACATGCCCCAATCAACAACGACAACAGACGCAACCCAGACACAACCTGTAAATTCTGCGAAGACTTAGAACATATTATCTCTAAACTTCCAGAGAGGCACACCGTCATACTGCTTGGTAACTTCAATGCTCAATTGGAACGAGAGAAAAAAATACAGAAACATAGTAGGCAATTATCCGGCGCATAGGCGAACTAACCGCAACGGAGAACGATTGGTGGATCTGTATAGGACTTTTGGGTTGCTCATCAAGTCTACAGCCTTCAAACACTTGCCAAGGAAGCAGAAGACTTGAAATTCTCCTAATACCAACCTGGGTGAATTCCAGATAGATCATGTGGCCATTTCACAAAAATCTCTAAAGGAAATAGAAAACGCGAAGGTAATAAGAAGCGCCAATCTGGACTCAGACCACTACCTCTCAAAGATCAAAATAAGACTTTAGCCTAGAAACACTAGATTAAAAAGAACCTCCAAAATGGTAAGATTTGACGTAGAGCGACTTAAGAACAGTCAAGAAGTAAGTCAGAGACTGAACAATTCAGATCTATACAGCTGGGAACAACTGAAGGAGACTCTTGTCAAGGACGGTCAATGAATTCGCCCGTCTCACTAGAAGAAGGAAGCATCCCTGGTGGACTGAAGACTGTGACAATGCAATATCCCATAGACAGACAGCCTGGGTGAAGTGGATTTCTAAAACGACGAAGGAACATTGGCATAAATTTTTGGATCAAAGAAAGTTTATAGCCAAGATAATTCGAAGAACTAACCGGACGTTCACACAAAACCAACTAACCCGAATCGAAGATAGTTTTGCTAATAACTCAAGAGATTTCTTTGAAACATGAAAGTAGACAATCAGAAAATGCGCTCCGCCAAGCCTGCTCTTCAGAGACTCACAAGGCAAACTGGCTTTTAACGAAAAGGACAACTGCAACCTTTTAGCTTTAAAAATCTACTCAACTGTGATCCACCCAGCGAAGACTTCGACTATAAACAAACCACACCAAACCAAGACTCGCTGCCCCCTTCATTGGAAAAAGTTGGCCAGATCATTCAACTTCTCAAATATAATAAGACAGCTGAAGCGGATTCTATCGTTGCTGAACTATGAAAAGGTGCTGGAAGCAATTCCGTGGGCATGCTAACCGAGATCATCCAAGACATCTGGCAAACAGAGAAATTAACACCAGATTGGAAATCGGCTCTGATCCACAAAATCCGCTTCACAAAAAGGGAGATTTTACTGATCTAAACAACTAGCGTGAAATTTCTCTCGTCCCGGTAACATACTAGATTCTCTCAATTGGGAGAATATCAGGGAGGCTTTAGGAAGACTCGATCCTGTGAACAGATCCTCAATCTTAAAGCTGTTTCAAGATGAGAACCGCAAGGTGGTCGTCACCTTTGTTGATTTTAGGAAGACCTACGATTCCATCGATAGAGAAACGTTTAACAAAGTACTATAGGAACTAGGGCTAGACAACAAAATCCACAGACTCATCCTAGAAACCTTGACCAACACTCATTCCAGGGTAAAATTTAGAGAATGGATCTCAGAAAGCTTGGAAATACCAACTGGAGTGAGACAAGAGTGAGACGTGAGTGTCCCCACTTCTCTTCAACTGTGTTCTTCAAAAGGTTATGAGAGAATGGCACAAGGAAATGCTCAACTTGGGTGTTCGGAGTGGTATCTACATGGGACGTAAGAACTATGGACTGGTTGTAGATTGCCTGGCCTTTGCAAATGACATGGCACTGTCACAATGACATGGCACTGATTGCTGATTCTCAAGTGTCACTGGAGAAAACAGAATTTTTCAGCAACATCAAAGAAGCAAACAGAGAGATATTACTAGAGCAGGGAAACATCAAGAGGACTGAGAAATTTAAGTATGTCGGCGTATGGATTGAGCACAAGTTATCAGAAAGAGCATCATTATGCATGAGAGTCAACAAGTTAGAACTAGCTTATCGACTGACTAAGAACACCTACAACAGGAAATGCCTGATCAAATTTGTGACGTCGTGTCCAGTACTTTCTTGCCTATTCCAGACATGTATATGCGGTCTAATCATACATTGTGTCGGATTTTTGTATTCCAACGTAGAGTTGTGTAGCATTATTTTATCTTATATAGCAGTACAGGGTTCTATATATGTGGTAAAATCTTGTTTTAAAATCTTTTAGGCAACTCTGTATACCAAATTTAATTAGATTTTTAGTCTTGCCTAAAGTTGAATTTTCTTGTCTTATACTCCTTATTCTCGCCTTATTAAACAAAAGACTATTCATATTCAGTCTTATAACACCTTTATGTATTTAATTTCTATTCGCGTCTTACTATTGTCTAGTTTTATATAAATTTGTCTATCATCACCTAGCTTTATCGATTCCTTTTTTCTTATCTAGTTTCTTGTTTAGCTTCTGATATTCTTGTTTAATATTTTCCAGTCATGTGTAAATTTGCCTAGTATGGTCTAGTTTTGCCAAGTATGATCTAGTTTGGCCTAGTATTCTCTAACATTGTCTAGTCCTGTCCATTCTTATTCAGTATTACTCTGACGTATTCAGTATTATACAGTCTTGTTCAATCTCATATAGCCTTATTTAATCTACTCCAGTCATATGCATTCATGTATTTGCTTAGCAAACTACGCATCTAGTTATATTGTCTTATATATTCTTCTCCAGTCTTGTCTAGTTTTTGTAGTCATATGTATTTGTCTAAGGTTTACTATTTTGCTTCTTTAGCCTTGTAACAAATAACACATTCAGCTTTTATTCCTGTCGCGTATTATTTAGGCTTCTCGAATTAAGTAGAATACATTCTAGTCTTTAATACTGTTTTATTAATCAAAATAAGATTTGTTACTACTGGTAAAACTAAAGTGACCACATTTTCGTTGAGACAAATGGGATGAAATGAGAATTATAATTTAGTTATGAAAGCAGACCAATAATTCAAAAATAGTATATTTGTCAATTGGTCACGAGAGCGAAATTGGACTAGCGCACATTCGCTCGTGAGGGCAATTGACAATACCGCCCGTGTTGCAAATCATATTTTTTGTTAGTCATGCGAGAGGACGTATCTTATAAGTTTGGGATCCAGGGACCATACACAAAAAATAGAAAGAAAAATGAAGAATTTGTTTTTTTAATTGTCTCCGGTGGTGTGGATTCGTCATAAGAACTCTCCTCAGTCTTCGGTATCACCATAGAATTTACACTCATTTTAAAACGTTTTATTTTATTTTTATTTTGAAATGAAACAAAAATTCTGTCACTGTGTCACTTCTGTCACAAGTGACGTGAAACTTTTTTAATATTGGGGTCTTGATTGTGTTTATTTTATATTGTGTATTTTTAATGTAACTTATTGTTAGCGATATTGAATATTTGCGTGCGTTACCCAAGCTATGTGGCAATACAACCAGAAATGGCGTTTGTCGCACTAAAAAACGTGCGCCAAGATACTAGTTATAACGCATGCGAAATAAAAAATATATTTTATTGTATACATTCATATACTTGCCTATATATATACAAAAATGTATTTATTATTAAATATTGGTAAATATAAAAGTATTTGTAAAAGATAATGTTTTAATTTATTTAAATTCGAGTGAATACTTTGCAATAGATTCTGACCTCATGTGTAGTTAATTTGTTGCTTAAAAAACACAATATATCAAAATAAATCGACCATGGATTGAATTGTCCCAAGAAATGAGATCTTATCTACTTTCCTTCTCTAATTTTGTGGAGACTACAAGTTTTAACATTATCTAGTAGTCAATTTTCTTCACTCAATCATTCAATTCACTCACAATTCATTCACTCACAATTTTTTGTCCAAAATTTTATCCAATATTGTCCAGTCTTGTTGAATATAGACTAGACTTAACCAGTCTATTATTGTCTTATACATGGTTGTTTAGTATTGATCAGTGTTCTGTTCAATGATTCTGTATAAATCAGTGATCATATTTTCAATCATATATGTTCGGTCTCATGTGGTTTCGCCTTGTCTAGAATTATTTGGTTGTGCTCTATTCTGGTCCAGCTGTCTTGTATTGTCTGGTATTCTCTGTTATAATTTACAACAACAATATTTGTCTTAGATATAATATACACGAAAAAAATGCCTGGTAAATTTTGAATTTACAATTTTTAATTCACAATTTTCAGAAGATAAAATTTCAGTGGGACATATGTGTACCATTCGGGGCAAAAGGGTTAAACGACCGGATTTTCTGAAAGAAGTCGGTAATTTTTATATCTGCTTCGAATATCCTGAAGAATGGACAGTTTAATTCGAGGAAAAATTTCATAGGGTGACATTCAAAAATGATATTTTATGGGAATATGTGGAAAAATATTATATTATATATTACAGTAGATTTAAAATAAGAAATGCAGTTATTTTTGAAAAAGCGGGACATTTTAAAAAATCGGCTGTCCTCCAAAAAGCGGGACTGTCCCGCCAAAATCGGGACGTGTGGCCACTTTAGGTAAAACCATACTACAATACATTAGAGACAATCATATAAACTCAATAATGTCGAACACAGCCTGATTATATAAATATATTCGACCTTTCCGGAGCTCTATAATATTTCTTTTTGGGACCACCAAAACAGTTCATGTCTCTCTCACGAAATGTCGAATTAAAAATATCTACGCCAGTCACCCACGTGGGTTTCAACCATGTGTTTTGCAAATTATTATTCATTAAAGCAAAGCTGCACTATTGAGACAAAAATCTCGAAACGCGTCTGCAGATAAGCACTTCAGTTAATAGAAAGACATGACGGCGCGAGTGGCGTAGTGGTGACGCTCGTGGCCTCATGTTAGAGCGCTAACTGACGAGTATAGAGGACCGAGTTCTATTCCCCACGTCCGGCCGCATTTGTTCCAGAAAGACAAATGTGAAAAATGGCAATTAGCGCAATTTACTATAACAACAGGTTTTCTGGGCCTGAGTGAATGTGATAGAATACAATAGGCTACCAATAGGCCGCAGTGTTTGAAGGGTCGGCCCGGTAATCACAACGAACCAAACTTAAAAAAAAAAAATAGAAAGACATGATCTTAAAAAATAATTTGATTTTTCTGGTTTTTGTTGAGTGCCATGAAGTTGAAAGCTAGTAAATAACTGGCAAATTTCAAATGAGATTTGTTTTAGTAGGCCTAAAAAGATATTGGTAGTCCTAAAAGACAGAATATTATAGACCTTCGGAAAGGATGAATATATTTATATAATCCGGCTTTATTAAGTTTATAGATAAGATTTGTTAACAAAATTTTAGTATACCGTATCTCTTAAATGTCTAATTTTTTCTACTATTGTACAGTTTTATATTGAATTATATAGCAATGCCTATTCTCCTCTAGTCTTCTATATTCACGTTCTCCTGTCCAGTCTGTTCTACTCTACTATTGATAAAATTATAATATTAGTTATAGATAATAATATAAACTTAATAAAGTCGGAACACAGCCTGAATATATACGTGGTCTGTTAGAAAAGTATCCGATCTTATTTTTTATTTTGAAAACCTGATGGATTTGAATCAAGCGCGCTTGCATGACCGACCTTAAACCTTCGTGCGCATGCGTGAATTTTTTCCCGCCTGTAGATAGCGTCAGTTGCTGTCGAGCAGTGTTGTAGTGACGTAGTGTGTAGTGCTCTCGTCGGTAAATATATTCAACTATTCCGGATAATATTATTGAGTCTTTTTAGACTACCAAAACAAATCTCATATGAAATTTGCCAGTTATTTACTAGCTTTCAGTCCACCTTCGTATAGATAAGAAGTTCACTAAACTTATAAAACCCAAGCTTAGGCAAGCAAAATGCACAACTCAATCTCAAGATATTCATTTAAGACCTTTCTCTTAACAAGAAGTTGACCAAGGTTTACTCTCTCTTCAAAGTGGAAAAGCAGTAGGAATAGATGAAATGTATCCAGAACTATTAAACAACAAAAAAGCTACAAAAGAATGGCTGGCGTTGTTCTTCAGCTGTATATTGGAATCTGTAAAGTTATTCAAGAGGACCAAAATCATTGCACTCTTAAAGCCTAGTAAAGATCCAAACTTGCCACAAAGTTATCGACCAATAGCCTTACTTTCTGTTCCTTACAAGCTTCTAGTAAGATTGATCTTGCATCGATTGAAGCGATAATTCCAATTGAACAAGCAAGTTTCCGCGTTGGTTGTGATTGTAGCGATCATGTCCTTTCCCTGACCACCTTCGCGGAAGCTGGTTTTGAGAAGAAGTTGAAGAGCGTCACAGTATTTCTGGATCTCCCAGCAGCATACAACACAGTTTGAAAAGAAGGTCTATTATTAAAACTGAAGAAGGTTGTTCCTTGCATAAAGATTGACGCAGTGATAAACAATGTGCTAAGTAACAGACTGTTTTAAGTGCACTTCGAGAACAATAGAAGCCGATTCCGAAAACTGAATAATATATTACCTCAAGGTTCCGTTCCGTTCCGCCTGCTCTTTTTAATGTGTACACCCATGATCTACCTATAACTGTGGTCGTAAATTCATATACGCAGATGATATAAACCTCACTGTTCAGCGAAATAACTTTGAAAAAGCAAAGGATGTGCTCACCTTAGACTTTGTAGCTTTAGATGATTACATCAGAAAATGGTGATTGCAACGCAACTCTCAGAAAAGTGAAGTAACTGCCTTTCACCTGGACAATAAAACTGCAAACTATAGCCCAAAGACGCTTTTGGTGATAGGGTTTTACAGTACAATACCACCCCTAAATACCTGGGAATGACTTTAGACAGATCTCATATATAGCTCATCTCATATATATATATATATATATATATATATATATATATATATATATATATATATATATATATATATATATATATATATAGAACATATATAGCTCATCTTCATAAATCATCTGCAAAACTGAAGAGCCGTCAAAACCTTCTACAGCGTCTAGCCGTAACATTACGGGGTGCTGATGCCAACACATGAAGAACAACTGCTCTAGCACTTGTCTATTTTTCGTCAGAGTACTGCTCTGCGGTGTGGCTTAATAGCTGCCACACTCAGCTTGTGGATGTTCAGCATCATCACACTATGCGTATCATTACAGAAACATTGCTCCCTACTCCAACCCAGTATCTTACGGTGTTGAGTAACATTCCACCTCCTCCGATCAGAAGAGAATCTTATCTTGTTCTTTTTATCTTGTTCACTTATGGTCAAAAATCTGGCACTACCAATAAACAGGGACGTCAGATAACTAGGAACATCTAGATTGAAGTCTCGCAAACCAGCTTGCAAAACTGCATTGAAATTGATAAATGATTCTTCAATCTCAAGGACAAATGGCAGACTGAGTGGAAATTATTTATACTGCAAGGGAATCTGACAGTTCAGAATCCCACAATAAAACTCCCTGGCTTCAATCTAGCTAGGTGTGCTTGGAGTCGGCTTAATCGTATCAGATGTGGCGTGGGAAGAACAGCCTCAGTTCTCCATAAATGGGGTTGAACAGTCAGCCCATACTGTGACTGTACTAACTGTAGTAAATTCCTGAAACAATGGCTCATGTTGTGTTGGATTGTCCCCTTCGTGCCTTCCCCGCAAGTTAGAGGACCTGAACACAGCTACTCCTGACTCAGTGAAATCTATCAACAGCTTGTATATAAAAATTTAAGCACTTAGTTGTGTGTGAACAATGTTATTTGTATTGTCCCGAACTTATGGATCTGTATTATTATTATTCTTTTTGTGTTTATATGTTGTGCAGTATCATACGCTAAATAATAATAAATAAGTTCATCTTCGTGGCACTCGACAAGAACCAGAAAAATAACATTGCTATTTAAGATCGAGTCTTTATAGTAACTTTAGCCATCTGCAGACGCATTTCGAGATTTATCTCTCATCAGTGCAGCTTCGCTTTTATGAATTATGATTTGTAAAAAAACTTAAAAACTTACTAGAAACCCTCGTGGTTGACTAGAGATAAGATATTTTTATTTTGACATTTAGTGAGACATGAACTTGAGCAGAAAAGCTAGTAAATAAACGGCAAATTTCACATAAGATTAGTTTTGGTAGTCCTAAAAAGTCTCAATAATATTATAGAGCTTCTGAAAGGTTGAATATATTTATATATTCAGGCTGTGTTCCGACTTTATTAAGTTTATGTTCTACTCCAGTTTAGTTTCGACTGGTATTGTTTAGTTTTTTGCTAATACTGCTTACTACTGCCTAGTATTTCACAGTCTGGTTTAGCTCAATCTAGTCCAGTCTTGGACAATTCTTGTCTTTTACAGATTCTCTCTACATTTGTCTAGCCTTGTCCAGTTTTGTCTGCACCTACAGCCATAATCTTTTCTACAAATGTTTTTAGAAGTATACTTTTCTTTTGGTTATTAGATCTACGGGAGTGAACTGTGCTTTAATGTGTTCGAATTTAGGATTAGGTCTCCTGGTTTTAACTAGGTTTTCTGGACTAAAACATCGCTTCACACAGAGAGTGAACATCCGGAATATAATCAACAATGTAACTCATATATTGAAGATGAGGGATGGCAATTAGTCAGACACAGTAGACTCGCAAAAGTCCAACAAAAGTACCAACAAAAGAACCTGAGATCCAAAAACAAAAGACACAAGCACTGCGACCACGAAAAAGACGGCACCGCAAACCTGATCCACCTACTGCAGTGATAGTTAAGAGCACTAATGGAACATACACAGATATTCTGAACAAGGTAAGAAAAAATATAGACCCAGCTGCGATGGGTGCCAAGATTGCGGCAGTACGACAGACGAGGAGGGGTGATCTACTCATGGAAGTGGAGAAGGGTTGTGACGGTGCGGTGGTAGCTTTAAGGGATGCAGTGTCCTCTAACCTGGGTAAATCAGCCGCGTTCCATACTCTCCAGCCTCGAATGACGATTGAAGTCAGGGTCCTTGACGGTGCGACAGATGAAGAAGAGCTACGAAGTGCCCTAAAGAAAGTCGTCGATCGTCATCCTTGATCAAAACATAATAATCAGTCCTGAGGATTGCGGTGTTGGTTTCATATGGGCGAGAGTTTCGGGAGTTAGAACCTACAGCTGCTACCTGTCGCCCAACATCACCTTAGGGAATTTCGCCGCACATTTAGTTGATCTAGAAGCAAGCATTCGGTCAACTGATGGTGAAGTACTGATTGCGGGAGACTTCAATGCGAAATGCACGGAATGGGACTTCTACTGGCAGAGTTAATGGCAAGACTTGATATACGTCCCCTTAATGAAGGAACAGTACCGACCTGGGTCCGAGAGAGCACGGGCTCGGTTTCGGTGATTGACGTGACCTTTGCCAGTGCGGGGCTTGCTCAACTTATTAGCGGATGGAAAGTGAGAGACGGGGTAACTCTGAGTGACCACCGTTACATAACATACAGTAGATCTGAGCCGGTTACTAGGAGAGTGAGACCACAACCTCAGACAAGGAACTGGGCAACCAACAAAATGGACAAAGAAGCATTTACAACAAGCATTTGTAAGGAGGCAAGAAAAATCAGGCGTTCCCAACCAGAAGACTTAGTCATGGCTGCTATAACGGCTCGTGAGGCTGTGGAAAGAGCAAGAGCATGGGATTGGAAAAAAGACGCCCGTATTTTGGTGGTCTGCAAATCTGGCGGCGTTAAGACGCGAATGCCTACGTTCAAGGCGCAAGGCACAACGAGCCAGGACATCTGGTAACCAGGAGGCTGAAAATCTTGTGGCGGACCACAAGGCCGTGAGGAAACAGTTCCGCCTTGCTATTAAGAGTAGCAAGGAGGCCTGCTGGAGAGAAATGCAAGAAGCTGTCGATGAAGACCCCTGGGGACTCCCCTACCGTATTGTTACAGGACGACTAGGACGCAGATTACCACCTGTAACAAAAGATCCTATCGAACTGGAACGAATAATTGATAAACTGTTCCCGAATCATGACGGACAAACCTGGGATGCTGTGGGCGAGGTCGATGAGGATCCCCCAGACTTCACAGAAGAGGAGCTGCGGAGAGCAGCGAAGAGATTGCCATCTGGCAAGGCGCCAGGAATAGATGGTATTCCAAATAAGGCGGTCGTGGCTACGGTAGCTAATTCTCCGGAAGTCCTCCTTTCAACGTCAGCCTGCATAGGAAAAGTTTCGATCCTCCTTCCCCCAAACAAAAAAAAGGTTTTCTGGACTAGTTTAAGGTACGAAGATTTAGTCTTAATAGATGTTAGGCAAACACTAGTTTGTTATAGGTAAGATCAGTTAATTATAATAAGGATGTACTTTAGTTTACATTGAATTGAAAAATTCACTATGTTTTTACCACACTTATAAGTGTGGTAAAAACATGTAAGTATAAATTACCTGTCGCAACCATCCTAATCATATTTTAAGTTATATCCTTAATTACTTAAGTTTCAATCCTTTCTATACAGATTTTAGCATAATGTTTTAGACTTTTTCAATTAATTTTCATTTAATAATAATTTCTCGAATTAAATATTTTGTAAGATATTATTTAAGGATCCAAATCAACAGGAAGAAACAGGGAGAAATTGATCCGGAACTTGATTTGTCTCCGGAACTGCGCATTACCGGCTCCTGATATAATTATCTAAATTAAGCTGTTGTCAGTTTTGTTGTTACAATTAATACTAAATATCTCTAGTAACAAAATGAAAACCGAAAACAAAATACTCGCGTAAAAAAAAATCAAATTTTCGCGTTAATTAAATTCGTTATGATCGAACATAAAAATCGTTTGATATTTCACATTTCGCTGAAAAGGTAAAAACCGTGTTGAAACTATAACGAAATCATGTATTATTTATGCTTTATAATATCGATGGCATAGTAATTTGAATAAAAATGGCTTTCTCCGTTGGCCGGTTCGCGCTCGCGATAAGCCGTGCATAAAAGCGAGCTCTGCATGCATAATGCAGTCGGAACACAGAAAGAAGGATTATTTCGTCCATCTATCGGTCTTAATCGATTCAGGGAGCATCGGACGAACGGACGTGCTGTGAATTATACGTCTGCACGCCTAATCCGACGAGCAGAAATATAATCCCGTCTATAATCACATAGAAACTATCTTTAAGCTATTGTAATAGTCCGACAAGTATTTTAAGTGGTTGCGTCGTTTGAGAAAGGTCAATGTTTCTTTGAGTAAAATTTTGTTGGCAAATATCATTTCGGTTTTCATTTGGCACAGCGTTAAAGAGATATAGCTAAGCAGAGTTTGAACAATGCACTGTTACAATTTACGAGCAAAACAAAATCCTGAAAAATATCAATATTTTCATTTCATTGTGTTTTCATTTAAAAAATCTGTGCTTTCTTTTCGTATTAAATTTGAAACTAAAAAAAAATGTGAAAACGAAATGGGTAAAAAATTCACAAACAAAAATAAGTCTCATCATTTTAATCCCACCTTGAACTTTATGCAATCGTGAGAACGTTGAGTAACCGCCGTTTTCTAATAAACGATTATTACTTCTCCCGACTTTCCTCGTCTTTTCCCCAACGAATTATGCAAATGGAACTCGCACGTGAACCCATAAACCGTGTCTTCGCTCAGTACCTCAACAAATCCACACGTAATAATTAAACGGACCAATATAATTATAATACCATTTACGCAGACACAATATTAATATTTACTTGGTGATTTACCACGTACTTGATTACAAAGGGCATGGATAATCGCTCTCATTTATATATTCTCTTAGTTGATGTTGTTTCTATTTTCAGTTATAGATCATGGAAATAATGGTTTGCTCAATTTCTACAAATCACATCTAATTTTCTGCACGCAATAGTAAATTAATTTGTTTAAAAAAATCTCAATGGAATTACTTAGCGACTTTTCTGTTTCTTTTTACAGCTAATTTTTGGTTGAGTTCTCTTAAATGGCAATTAATAATGAGTTAAAGTTAGAATGCACTAAATAAACTTAACAGTTGGTGTCTGTAGTTACAGTTAGTTAACGTTTATTTATTTTTTTTTATTTCTCGTTGAAACTGTATCTTTTGAACTTTGGCCTCGATTTCACGGGGAATTTGTAATTCGAAGGTACATAACTGCAGCGAGCAAGATTAATAAGATTTATTGCGCGATCTGTGCAAATATTGATGTTTGGTGCAGACGCTTCAATTGGAAATGTTTGCATACGAAACAAAGCAAAGAAAGTAATGCAAAATTGATTAATTCGACGCGTTTCCTGGCTTATAAACGATTTGCATCGCTGTTGATCCAGTTTGTGAATTTCAAAGGAATAAACAAAATTATGATTCGCAAAAATATTTATTTCTCTGCGTGAAATACAAACATATTTTTGAGTTTATGCACGAATTCATCCGTCATTTTTCATTAATTTTAACGGATAACGTTAATTCTTTTTTTGTGCAAAAAATTTGTAATTTCCACTGTTTTCCATAAAAAGTAATAATTGTTATCTACGTTTATTTCTATTATGAAATTTAAATATTTTTCTAGTTTTTTGTTCTGCCTCTCTATTGCCAAAATGTTGGCGGCAAAATAATGCAAATCATTTTTAGTAAATGTATTTGTAATAATAATAATATGTGCAAATTAGATAAGATCCAAGGTGTTGCTGGAAGAACGATTCCGCAGACAAAGCGAATAAGACAAAATTGGTGAAATGCAGAATGTGACGACGCACTGAGACGCCGGAAGGAGACAAGGAAGAAATGGAGCTCAATGAAACGAGATAATGATCTGTTAAACTTCTAAAATCAGACGAAACATACAGCCCGGACTTTCAGAAGAACTAAGATACAATATGAACAAAATCAACTAAAACAAAATCCACAAACGCAAAAAGATTTCCAAATGAACAATACACGGAACTTTTATCGGACATTCAAATCGCGGTTAAAGAGTTATCAGGCACCAGGAAAGTGCTTCAAGAATGAAAAAGGGAGGTTAGTAATGACCGATAAGTAAAACTGTGATATCCTTGCCAGATATTTCGACTCACTGCTTAACTGTGATGGTCCGCAAGAAAACCTGAAAATGGAACCACCAGAAGTATCATCTCCAAATTCATTGCCTCCTGACGAAGACGAAATTTTTCGGATTATTCAGGGACTTAAGGCAAACAAAGCTGCTGGTGCAGATGGTTTCGTCGCTGAACTCCTACAACTGGGATCTGCGGGAGTCGTAAAATCTTTCACTCGGTTACTTGAGAATATATGGATAACTGAGAGGATCCCTGCTGACTGGCAAATGGCTTTGATCCATCCCCTTCATAAGAAAGGTGACAAGATGGACGTTAATATAAAGGCATCTCTCTTGTTTCAGTTCTTTACAAGATTTTATCGAAAGCGTTACTGACAAAAATAGAAGGGTTAGTGGATTCTTCTGAATTGGATGAATACCAGGGAAAGGGAGATCTTGCGCGGATCAAATCTTCAACCTGCGGAATATCATAAAGTACAAGATGTTGGGACAGAATAAATATGTCGCCGTCATTGTGGACTTACGGAAGGCATATGACTCCATTGTCCGAAAAACCTTATTGGCAATTCTCTAGGAATTTGGAGTGGACAAGACGAGAAATCTAATTCAACAGACGATTAGCAATACTTTCTCCAAAATAAAGTTCTGGGGGGAGTTGTCAGAGCCTTTCGAAATCAAAACTGGCGTACGACAAGGCGACGGGCTTTCGCCAATATTACTCAACTGCGTCTTAGAAAAAGCTATTCGAGAATGGACAAAGGGAATTTCGGATAAAAAGACTTTCAGGTTAGGGAAAGGTAAAGAAAGTATAAGAACGGATTGTTTGTCATTCGCCGACATTGTTGTGATACTCACTACCGGTGTGGAAACAGCGATAAAAAGAATGAAGAACTGAAGAACTCCAGATGATATCCAAGAAGACTGGGCTTCAAATTTCTTTTGAGAAGACTGTCTTCATGACCAACATCAAAGACGCTCCTGTCTACTTGGAGTTGAGAGAAGACAATATAAGTGTTTTAAGTATTTGGGAGAAACATTAAAGGACAATGGGTCAGATTAAGATGCTATCAAAGAGCGGGTGAGGAGAATGAAAATGACTTATCATCTTACGAAGGATACATAAAACAAAAAAGGGTTTATCCTTTGGGGTTAAATTACGACACCTAGATACTGTTGTCAGACCTGAATGTCTATATGCAGCAGAAACACTAGACATAATTGGGAAGGGTGACCTCGAAGATATCCGGAGGAAAGAATGGAAAATACTCCGAAATATCCTAGGCCCAAATATCAAGGATGGAGAGAGGAGACTAAAACCTAGGAAAGGACTATACCTGAAGACGGAAGGAATTGTAGCCCTAATGACAAAAAGGAGAATACAGTTTTATGGGCACTTGGTGAGGATGAACAGTACCAGACTGACGAAGAGGATTTTTGATTTGTTCAGGAAGAGGAAGACTGAGCCGGAAGTAAGATTAAACTTGGATCGGATGGTGTGAAAAAAGAAGACATAATGGACAGAGAGAGATATAGGCGACTAATTAAGGAGTTTCCAGGTTTCCAGGAGACAGGGGAATTGTCAGTGAGAAAAGGAAGATCTTACACGGAGGAACAGAAGAAGGAAGTGGGAGAGCAGAAGCGTAGCGAAGGGGAGCAAGGGGGCGTATCCTGCCCCGGGTGCCACTCGCAGAGGGGCGCCAAATGGTGTCCTAGGACCAAGATTTTCCGGAAAATTTTAATTGATATTTTATAATAATCATATTAACATAATTAATTTGCTGTAAATCAATCAAATATCACGGTATACAAAACGTTCTTTCTTTCTGAACACTTTATTTTGCTAAAATAGTAATACCTATATTTTTACACGCTACTTATTTTAAAACAATAATTGTTCGATATGCAAATTTATATTTCCCGCATACTTTTGAACCCATGAAATCTTTTCTCCTTTATTTCTTTCAGTAGTTTATATATTATACTCTTCTTATAGTTTATATATATATATATATATATATATATATATATATATATATATATATATATATGTATGTATATATTCAGTATTATATATATACGTTAGATATTGTTAAACCTAAACTGCGTTATAAGTTATAAATATAGACGTAGATAAAAATAATCGGGTTTTCAGTAAAAAAACGTTTATTATTTACAAAACGTTTCGACATCACTTGTGGCTTCCTCAGCGCTAGCAAATAACAGTTTTGCGTTATACTCTAAGTTGTTCAAAAGTAATACCTTAATTAATATAATAAAAATTTATTTTTTATTTAGACCATGTCAATGCCTGGAGAAAAACTTAGCGGTTCCCAGATTCGAAAAAGAAAAGTAAAGCAAGAAAAAAAAACTGAGAAATCCAGAATAACAATGAAATGATATTTAGAAAAAAATGGCAAAAAGAAAAATTAGAAGATAAAAAGCATGAAGAAGTAAAATCAGAGTCATAATCAGATTCAGGTTGTACTCCTACTACTGTTAAACTTTTATGCGATAACACAAATACAAATACAAAGATGAATATGGGAGCCAAAGTACATCTGAAGTTCCAAATCCGTGTCTGTATCTAATAAAAAGTAGAGAAAATGCAAAAGAAACACTTACTGTAGTTCCAGACGTTTTAGAGTTCAGAGATGTTGCTTATTTAAAATTCAATATTAATCTTCCAATAATATCGAATCAACTTGAACGAATCAACACAGAAATGATTATTCGTGGATCCCGCATATTACAGAACGAATGCAGTCTAAATGCAGCAGCAACAACATCGAATCGTCTAATGTCAAAATCAAAATAATTAAGAAGAAGGAATTCAAATTAACTGATCTTGGTTATTATACTCACCAAAAAATAATGAAGTGTACTGCTTTTGTTGCTTACTGTTTATTACATCAAATTCCGCTACACAATCATCTTTCGTAACTACATTTGGTTACAATAAATGGAGAAAAAAAGATAAATTGATTAGCCATGAAAGAAGTCCAAATCATCGAAAATCGTTTACAATGTGGAAAGAAACAGAAAGCAGATTGATTAATAAAGCGGGAATCGATGCATCATTAGACGCATATATGCCGTCCGAAATAGAACGGTGGCGAAATATATTTCAACGAATATTAGCTTGCATAAAGTATTATACCAAATCTTCGTTGAAAATCTAGCGCTTCAAGATGGTATCAATGTTAGATGTTTATTATCTTTACTTAAACTTATAGCTCAGTTTGATCCACTACTAGCATCTTTAAAATGGCTTGGAAACGCCGAGAACGGTCTCATATCTATCACCACAAATTCAAAATGAATTTATTCATTTTCTGGCATCCACAGTTCGAAATCAACTAATAAGTGGCATTAAAAGAAATAAATATTATGGACTTTTATTTGATTCGACTCCTGATATTGCTCATCGAGAGCAAAAGTCTTTAGGTATGTAGATATTGATTTTACCAACAGAAAGGTTTCTAACAAAGAATCTTTCTTGGGATTTATTGAAATGTATGCCAAAAATGAAATCCTACATTGAAAATACAATTTTCGAAAAATTAAATTCCGATCAGATTTCATCAACGAACTGTAGATCACAATGATAACGCTGCCGTGATGTCAGGTCACATATCAGGCGTTCAACAAAGAATTTTGGAAAAAAAACATTATTTGTAAATTGCTCCTTAAATTTAGTAGGAGTTACTGCAGCTAAGCAAGATCCAATCGTTGTAACATGTTTTGGGATAATTGAAAGCATGCATCTCTTTTTCTCACTTTCCACATTTCGATGGGAATTACTAAAAAAAACTTTAAAGAGAACTGTTAAATGGTTAGCATTATTGTCGATGGGCTGGAAGGGTTAGTAGAAGAATTAGAAAAATTAGCAGAGGATGGAACAACTACATGTGACACCAGAAGTGAAGCTACAATTTTATTACAAAATATATTAAATTTTATTTTTATAACTTTGGGTCATTTCTGGCATGAGTAAGGCTAAGACTCTCTGTGAAAAATGGTGTATTGATGTAACAATCCGTGTTAGAAGACGCCGAAAAAAGCCAGGAGAATTGGGTAGTAATGTTGACCACGTTTTGAAAAGTGTTCTTGATCGTCTGTAGCAAGAAATAAGTACATGATTTCCACGACTAAGTGAACTTAATTCCAAATTTGGATTTTTACTGGAAGTTGAACATTTTCTAAACAAAGATAATGATGATAACAATCTTCACATTTAAAAATTTTGGCGAATTTCATAACACAGATTTTAATGGAACCGAACTGTATGTCGAAATATGAAACTGCAAGATGTTACTCTGCAATAGAAAAGAAATTGAACCTAAAACTCCATTAGAGCTTCTTACCTTTATAATCGCGCATTTCACGCACTTCAAATACTCCTTAATATTTCAGTATCACTGCCTGTGAACGTTCATCCAGCAAAATAAAATTAATTTTCACATATCTACGATCAAAGATGAGACAAGATTGCCAAAGCGACCTAGCATTTTAAGTGTGAAAAGAGAAAAATTAGAAATGGTCGCCTTTGATGAAGTAATTGATAAATTTGCTTCATCTAAAGCTTCATCTAAAAATCTACGCATAGTACTTATTTGTATTAATATATTATAGTATAATATTGAAATATTTTTTCCATATAACTCTGAGCTATACGAACATATTGAGATACTCTCTGTCTGCGCAAGGAAAAGGAGGGTAGCTTTTTATGGCCACGTTGCAAGAATGCCTTCAAAGCGATTAACCAACCGTCTGTTCACCTTCTGGCAAAACAAGAAGGTTTGTACCACTTGGTTGATAGAAACCAGGAAGGATATTAAAGAACTGGGAATAACAGATCTTCAAAATACACAGTCTGTGAGACGCACCCTGAAGGAAGTCAGTGGATTTCGGGAAAAACCCCGAAGGAAAGGTTCCCCCTGGACAGAAGATAGAAAGGAGTTACACCGGCAGAAGATGCGGCAAAACTGGGCAAGATCAAAGCCCAACAGTTGAACAAGCGTGGTCCAATAGACCTTTTTACGGTTAATTAAGCGGATGCGCATACGCCAAGTTTGAAAGGCAAAGTATAGTAAAGTTTCGGGCAAATAATAAGGTTATACGTCAAAAAGTTCGGGCAAAACATGGGGGAAATTGACACATGCGCACAAAAAAGAATTTAACTATAAAAAGGTCTATGTAGGCCTATTCGAATGAAGAAGAAGATTGAAATAATTTATCCATAGACACCGACACATTTTCGAATCCAATCTTTGGCTTGATTTTCCTAACTAGTTTTTTTTTTCAAATTTAAAGTGTGACTTGAGCCTTTGTCCCTATTTATCCCAATACACTATAATATTTTCTAGAAGCGTAGTTAACTATTCGTAATATATAAATAGATATTTTAATCTAGGTACCATTATATATGTGTTTCTGGAGGGTGGGAGGGGGCGCGAATGAAGTATCGTGCCCCGGGCGCCAGTTATGCTCGCTACGCCACTGAGGGAGAGAGGATGAAAAGATATTGGCAGAGAGTGAGGACAAAAAAATTATGTAAAACTGCCAAACGCGGTCCATAGTTGGCCGTAACGAATAAAAAAAAATATATGTGCAATTAAA
Organism: Phosphuga atrata; assembly: GCA_944588485.1. Taxonomy (NCBI): domain Eukaryota; kingdom Metazoa; phylum Arthropoda; class Insecta; order Coleoptera; family Silphidae; genus Phosphuga; species Phosphuga atrata. The sequence continues at coordinate 78,009,669 of OX155894.1, forward strand.
AAACAGTCAATATATTTAAAAACTTGATGATTAATTAATTAACAAGACATGATAAAAACATAGAAGACCTTATACAAGCAGAGAAGATCTAAGAAGACAAGACAAGGTCAAACAAGGCCATCAAGGCTCGAGAAGGCCTGACAAGATAAAACAGGGCCAGACAAGATCAGAAAATAACAGGCAATACCAGATATGAAAAGACAAGACCAGACAAGATCAAACAAGACCACACAAGACCAAACAAAACGACACAAGTTCATACAAGACCATCACAGGTACAGAGAATATACTAAAGTTTGCTGTGAAAATGGGATTAGCAAAGTGCATCCTTTACTTATCACATTTCGTATCAAAACTTATGTGTATCCCCTAAAGCATTTGTAATTATTAATCCTTTTGCATCAAACGCAGCGTCATATGCAACCTTTATAAACTAATCCTCGTTTCATTATTCAGAGAAAATACATCTGCGTGAAATATCAGAACAATGGTAATGGAAAAGAAAAATAACAAGTTTTGCCATTTTACTTATTGTCAGTTAATTAATATTTTATAATAATTAAATAATTTTTCGTTCAAAAATTAAATTAGAGAAATATTTTAGATAATCTTAAGAAATATTTCAGGCAATTTTTTATTAAAAAATTATAGTTAGTTTAAGTCCAAGCATATATTATATATTATAGGCTGTGGGACAAGGTCCAAGTCCTACTAGGACTGTAGCACCACATTACGCGAGGTATATTATAGTAAAACGTTGACGGACACTTGGGGCTATAGCCGTCAAAGCGAAGTTCACTATGTGGCATGACGGCAATAGCCGCACAAAACAAAACGGTCGTTTTTAGACACTGCGACTATAGCAGCACAAATGTGCAGTAGAAGCCTAGTGTCATGTTTTGGAAAAAAAAACTTTAGGTTGAAACATGGCATACCGAAAATAATGTGTAAAAATAGAGTGTCATTTTTCGAAGTTCACTTGTTCCTACTGTCCGTCAATGTGTTAAAATCGGTTGTAGAAAAAAAAACGGTAACTTTTTTGAATGATGTGAGATACATATTAGTTTTCTTTTCTAGAGTTACAAAGAGAAGGACGGTGGCAAAGTAGTGGTTTACACGACAACGATGGGAATAGTGAGGGAGACTCATCACGCTTGCATGAAGGTGAAACAGATTCTGAGGACGTTGCTGGTGAAATTCGAGGAGAGAGACGTCTTCATGAGCACCGAGTACCAGGCAGAAATCCGGGAACGCATGCGCTGCGACCACATTCTGGTGCCACAGGTGTTCGTCGATGGGCAACACGTCGGGGTGAGTTTTGTTTAATATTCTGTTCCGACTGCAAGGACGAAACCGGAAAGGTGGAATATGTCGTGGGAGGACAGTTAGATGCTCCTATAGAAATTTTACGCTGCGAGTTAGTTCGTTTATATGAAAATTTGCTCTCTTTATAAATTAGTTTTTAATTGATTTAAGTAATAAACTATATATAATTTAAAGAACAGATTATATATTTTAACGGATATATAATAGGGGAGAGTTTTCTAAATCGTACCGGTCATTTAAACCGCACCACCCGCAGATTTCTCTCAATAACAATTTTTCGTGTTGCTCAGCAAGTTCGTTTTTAAGTTAATCGATAATTGAAACAATCTAAGCAGAAATATTGATATAATGTTGTATACAACAGCGGTGGTAGAGAGTTAAAAAAATAGATAACATAATTGTAAAATTTAAGCGTTGTTGTAATTGCGGTGGCCATGCTAATATTATATGCATATTAAATATTGTTGTATTAAACATACGCTCACATATTATACTAAATGTGTAAGTGGAAAATTAGCTTAGAATGCACTCTGAAAGTAAACTATTTCCGAATATCAACACGTTCAAAGGGTTTGCTAAATCGTACCTCGGTAAGTTCTAAAGATTTCGAGGCAAGCTCTCTTTTAAATAACCCACTAACTATAACAGAACATGTTAATATAATAAATGAAGAATTTAACACTCGTGCTGAAACATTCCCATTCATGAAATTGGTCCAATTCCAATAATCACGCAAAAAAGAAAAACTGTTCGATTTGAGGATATGATTCAATGCGTTAAATGTTTTATATGGGTACATGAGTCATGTGCCCAAATTACAAAAGCTAAAAAAAATATATTATTGTCCAGAAAGTTAAAAAAATCTACCCGGTACGATTTACAGTACCGGTTTTGAATTTGTATCTTTCTGTTGATTATTTAAAAAATAAAATAAAGTTATAGATATAATGTTTATCAGATAATTGATAGTGTAGACGCGTTTATTAAATGCCATTTTATAAAACTAATATGCCAAACTCTCAGAGAGACTTACCAAAAGTGTGCAATATACCTAGGTTAAAAGTTAAGTGGTACGATTTTACCAACTCCCCCCTATATAGTTTAAAGAACGACTGCGTAGTCAATTTGTGTATTTGTTTGTAAGTATACAATAAATATTTTTATAATTAATATTATTATATAATATAATGGATATAATGGATGGTTTTACTAATTCTATGTTATCATTTAAATCAATAACCTGTCTCTCTCACTAAATCTCAAATTAAAAATATTTGACCCTTAATCACAATGTGGGTTTCAGGTGAGTATTGTACTAATTGTTATTAATGAAAGCAAAGCTGCACTGATGAGAGATAAATCTCGAAACGCGTTTGCAGATGGCTACTTACTTATCGTACTTACGTTATCGTAAAAACATGATCCTAAAAACAATGTTATTTTTATGGTTTTTGTTGAGTTCCACGAAGGTGGACCGAAAGCTATTAAATAACTAACAGATTTCACATTTTTGGAAATTTCTAAAAAGACTCAATAATTGTTATAGAGCTCTGGAAATGTTGAATATATATTTATATATTCAGGCTGTGTTTCGATTTTTTTAAGTTTGTAAGTTATTTTATAGCTTTCAGTCCACCTTCGTGTCACAAAAAAAAAACTGAAAAATAACATGTTTTTTAAGATCATGTCTTTTCGATAACTTAAGTGGATAGCCATTTGCACACGCGTTTCGAGATTTATCTCCCACCAGTGCAGCTTTGCTTTAAAGAAGAGCAATTTGTAAACCACTTACTTGAAACCCATCTGGATGATTAAGGTTAGGTATTTTTAATTTGACATTTCGTGAGAAAGACATAATTAGACATCGGATTATATGCACTATCAACATGCCAAAATATGCATGCAAATATGCTCTAAAAATGGGCGAAATATGCACAAAAAATGGGCGAAATATGCATAAAATATGCACAATCAAAATACTATTTATTATTGGAATTTACTTATTTTTTACATATACAGTTGTATTTCTTGTGACAATATCAATTAAAAAATCTTATACAATTAAATAATTTTTTCTATTTTGCGTCTGTTATAGACTCATAACAGCACTCTTATGCGTGCGGTTATGGTTCACCGAGTGCTGTTATGAATTAATTTTTTCAAGGTTGGCACAGAAATTTAGAGCTGTCAGTGTCAAATTCTCGGCGAGATAGCTTTGAGGTTATGTGATGTGTGGAAATCGCGAATACACAAATTTAATTAATTAATGGTAATAACAGCATAGCGAGCCATAACCGAACGCATATGAGTGCTGTTATGAGTCCATTACAGACGCAATATAGTATACTAAAGGACGGGTTTAGTAAGCGCGATTTTTCAGCACGGGTCCAAGTTTAGAAAACTCCTCGCAACGCTCGATGTTTGCTAAACTTGGAGGCGTTCTGAAAAATCGCGCTTACTGAACTCGTTCTTTAATATATTATTCCAGATTTTCTAGAGCAAACTTGTGACGTTTGTCACTTAATATTAATTTGTAGGCGGAAAATGATCCATTTACGCCAACTGACGTTACTGGAGAGAACTTGAAATTTGGCGTCACTTCTGCAAAAACCTCTTCAGGCAGAGTTTGGCTGGTGCCTTTTATCAATGCATTTACTTTCTTTATTCCTTCAAGACCTGGGTTTTTATAGAGAACAACATTTTATTTGCCACGGACCTCTTCTGCTAGTGAAGTCGGAAGGACGTTGCTCTGTTCAATCCAATATTTCCAAGGACTTACACAGAGGAAGGATTTTAGTCTCTAAGAGTCTCAATTGCGTCGGCAATATTGTTGAAATGGGTTACAATTAAAGCAATATTTTGTTTAATTAAAGGAGCCTGAAATGCCAACTGGCTTGAATTAATAGACCTTTTCATAGTTGAAATTTTCTTCTGCGCATGATACGTCAAAAAGTGTCAGAACTTTGTGACATATAACTAAATGTGTGCCCGAAACTTTCATATTCCCTCCTCTCAAACTTGACGGATGCGCTTAACTAACCGTAAAAAGGTCTATTGAAATGGCTTCTGAACTGTCAAATTGCCCACATACTTCTTTTGTGGCCTCAAAATTCAAAGTATAAAACAATACAGCTTTCTACCCCGTTCCTCACCGCGTTAATATTGGTTCTGAAGGTAGTGCTAGGTTTGGTAGTCGCTCTTTATATTTTTGTAGGCGCGATGGTGCTTTTAAAAACATTTTCTTTCTAGAGGAAACCAATTTATTGACTAGTGCAAGCCAGTAGTCGGGTTGCCGAGTGTGAGGTGCCCGCATCGCACGTCACTGGCTGCGACCTGCCATCGTTCCCGCCTAATACAAAACACATTTAACTACTGAAATAAGCACTATACATGAAAATGTACTAAAATATGCAATAATGCTATAAAAATAGCGTTTTATGCATTTGCATATGCAAAGATGTAAATGCATATAATCCGATGTCTAGACATAATTATGAGAGGGACATAAATATTTTGTCTCTATATACAAATATAGATTAGGACAAATGAATAACTTATTATGTTCTGCTTTGTTTTAGTTATTTTGTTCGTATTGTTTAAACCAATTAATAGCATTACTTATTTTTAAAACAATCCTGTGATATGGGAATTCATATATATATATTGTTAGTTTATATACATAATAATAATTTAGACGTACAAAATTTGCACGTAGAAATTGTGTATTTTGAGTAGTGTAAAATTCGTAGAAGTTTATAGTGAGAGGCAAGGGGATAATATTGGATAGGTTTTGGAAAAATTGTGTAAAAACAAAGTGAATTGGTTTCAAGAAAATTATCTTTCGTAATGTCAAATTTATTTAATGTCAAATTTTCGTTTTCTTTGTGGGATTAAAAAAAAAATAGAAATATAATAATATGTGGGAGGAAGAGGGGGAGGAGTAACAACCTCGTAACGAAATGGCGGATAAGCCTGCACGGCATACATCATTGCTGAAAGCGGACGCTACATTACCAAGACCATGACCCGAAATAAAATCTGTAAATGGGTAGCAACTAAGCACCGTCTACTATGGGTCAATTTGAATGGTCTGACACACAGCAAATGAATGTTAGTAAACCTATCGGAAACTCTAACTGCTGAAATCCTGCAAATGCCAAGGAAACAACAACAAAAATCGCAATTGTGGTAGGCCTACTTACAGGACGCTGCCCTCTACGAGAACACCTGCATAAAATGTGTATCTAGAAGGATGAACCTTTATGCAGGTTATGCTACGAGGAGGACGAAACCGCCGCCCATATAATCTTCCACTGTGAAGCAATTGCACGTAGGAGACACAAGCTTGATATTACAGCTGAGAGAGTCCCCGTGAAAAACATGGCACATAGAATCCTGGACGTAATAGAGGGACTGGATCTATTTGCATGAACGAAACAATGTTGGGAAATACAATAGGCCAATGGGTCGCAGTGTTTTAAGGGTTAACCCCCCTGGACCCACATTGGTTACCATGGATCACCTATGAGGGCCCCTTGCCAGGGATACAGTGAAGTCCTCAATGGCAGCGAAGGCGGAGATGAAGACCATCGGAACCGCGGAACTGGCGGAAGAGGCAGCCCTGGTCTTAGGGTTAACATTAAATTAAAAAATCCTAACATGTCTGATTCCGAATGGGGCGGTGTTTGGTCAACGTCTCTACCCCATGTGCCCCTAACATGGGGTAGAGACGTTGACCAAGACGAAGACCAAGACGTTTTCCGGTTGGTATAGAACACTCTATGACTAACAATTTTAGTTTTAACTCTGTTAGACAAACGCCTACCCACATTGAAAAAATAGGATAACTATGATGTGTGATGTAAAAACCAATATTACTCCAGGTGGCCAATCCACCACTCCTGAAAGTAGTGCAAGCAGACGTTCGGATTCTGGAGAGTTTGCACCATCACGCAAGGAACAATTGGAGGATCCTGAAAACCTTTGAAATCTCAAATTGAAAATTAAGAAAAAATATAAATTTACAACTATAAATATTAACTCCCTCTGCAAAGTTGGAAAACTAAATCAAATGATAAACTTTTTGAACAGCAACAATATCCAGCTAGCAGCCATCCAAGAAACTAGATATGCTGATGACCTAACAATGGATAGTGAAAACTATCGAATTTGTAAAGGAAAACCGGCAGTTACACTTTTCAACTCAAATCTCAGATTTTTAGCAACAGCAGTTCACAGAAGCATAATTAGAAATTTTTTGATTTTGAATCCTTCAGTGAAAAACTCTCTCTTATAACAATTAAATGCAAGAATAAATATTATTCGATATTCAACTGCCATGCACCAACAAATCAAGATAACAAAAGAAACCGAGACAAAGGAGAAGACTTCTGGGAAGATCTGGAAAACAGGATGTCAATAGTTCACAAGAACTAAACAATAATCATAACGGCGGACTTCAATGTCTAATTGGGTAAAGAGAAATCATTCTGAAAAGTTAGCACACAAAAGAACCAACCCAAATGGTTCAAGATTAGTATTCAAGATTGGTCAAGATATGCAAGTCATTTAATCTTAAAATTATGTGAACACACTTCAAAATACTACCTACAAAGCAAAAAACATGGATATCCCCAAACCCCATCTTGGAAGAGTTTCAAATTGATCATGTCGCCATATCCAGATATAATTTTCAAGAAATCAAAAACATTAGAGTCAAGAGAGGAATGGAAGTTGACTCAGATCACTACCCAACTGAGATCCACATGAGATTTATTCCAAAACATAAAATTATGAAACAAACCAGTACAAGTAAAAGAATTAATAACGAAACTTTGAAGGAAAAGGAATGTGATTTTCAGGAGAGGCTGAAGGGATTGAATATTGATTCCAACAACTTTACAGAAACAATTAAACATATTGCATTTGAAATAGCCCCAGAGAACAGACAGAGAAAGCACATATGATGGAATAATAAATGGGAAGAAGCACTTACTCTAAAAAATAAAGCCTTGAACAACTGGTATAGCAGGAAACCAAGCTGTAGTTGGAAAGTCTATCAATCCGAGACCAAGGGAGCAGATAAAATTATTTGGGGCGCAAAGTTGGTGCTTTGAAAAGGGGCAACAAAAAATAGAAGAGCATTTTACAAAATATAATACAAGAGACTACTACAAGACATTCAAGAACTGTATGTATGGTTACATTCCGCAGTCGCTAGGCTTTAGGAAAGATAATGGAAAACTTGCACTTAACAATGAAGAAAACTGTAAGTTATTGGCAGCATACTTTGAAAAACTATTGAATTGTGAAAAAAACCGGCCAAGTGCGAGTTGTGACTCGCGCACCGAGGGTTCCGTACAAACTTGTAAGTAAGGTATCTTTAGGAGGACCTAACTGTATGCAACCCATATGCTTCGGGTGCCTGACAATACCACGCAACACATCAGTGTATTTTCATAAGTTTCTAATAGTAAATTCGCATTTTTCTTGTAATTAAACTACATATTTACGGTTTTTAGATTTTTCCCTTTACATGTGCTGTAAGATGCCGCTTCTTGTCAAATTTCATGATTGTAGGTCAACGGGAAGTACCCTATAGGTTTTGATTCCCTTGTGAAACCACAAAATATGCGACATAAACGGTCATATCTTTTGATCGCGTTGACTTACAAGTTTGATTTTTTCACAGCTGAAAGAGAGCGCAGACCCGAGTATTTGATACAAATTTCAACTTGTTACCTCTACGCGTTCCTGAGAAAAATGGTATTGACAGACAGACAGACGGACGCACGGACGGACAGACGGACAACAAAGTGATCCTATAAGGGTTCCGTTTTCGGTACGGAACCCTAAAAACCGACTAAACAACTGAAATTCCAAGAAACTGAAATACTTGAAATGCAAATTCTGAACCACCAAACATCCATATGATTAAAAGTTATATCAAACAATTAAAACACAACAAAGCCCCAGGTGAAGACGGCTTCACAGCAGAAATTCTAAAAGCCAGAGGAGATCTAGGTGCCACAATTATAAAAGAAAAACTAGATAAGATCTGGGACACTGAATCAATTCCGGGAAACTGGAAGGTTCCATTAATTCACCCACTTCATAAAAAAGGGGACAAAACAGATATAAATAATTACAGAGGAACATACTAAATCTTCAATTAGACAAACAAATTGGTGAATATCAAGCTGGATTTAGGAGTAACAGATCCTGCCCAGAGCAAATTCTAAACCTTAAACAAATAATTAAGTACATGAAATAATTAAATAAAAATATAGTGCTAATATTTGTCGATTTTAAAAAAGCATATGAATCAATTGACATAGACTCCCTCCTCAAAACCCTGAAGGAATTTGCAGTAGATACGAAAACTCTGGGAATAAGTAAACACACTCTTACAAACACAGTATCTAAAGTTAAATTCCTTGGAACAACCTCTAGTCCCTTTAATATTGAATCAGTAGTCCGAGAAGGAGACGGGTTGTCACCATTATTATTCAACTGTGTGCTGGAAAAAGTTATAAGAGAATGGAAAATAGAAGAAGAAACACAATAAGTTAATATCTACATAAAGTTGGGTACATCAAAAAAGCAATAAATTGTTTGGCCTTTGTAGACGATCTAGTAATAATAGATGAAGCCTTGGAGAATGCAAATAAAAGACTAGAACTTCTGAAGGAAACAGCTGAGAAGGCAGGACTACAAGTATCGAAAAAACGGAATACATGATAGTCCAGTCGTTTAAACTTAAATTAGGTAAGAATCTCGGAATTCGAGATACGCAGCTGTAAGTCTGTAAATACTTGTATATTGACACCCTAAAAGTTGTCTCAAAACCTACATATGGTATATACCTATATATAACCTACCATATGTAGGTTTTGAGACAACTTTTAGGGTGTCAATATACAAGTAATTACAGACTTACAGCTGGGTATCTCTAATTCCGAGGTGAACTTACTATAATTACTGGACTATGACCAATGAAAGTAACCCACCAACAAATTTAAAAACCAAATATGGCAACATCAAGAAATGTGACAACTTTAAATATTTGGGTGAAAATATAAACATAAAAAGTGAAAAAGAGGCAGTTAAAATCAGATGTGAAAAAATGAAATCTGTATAATAAAAAATGTGTTTCTAAAGATGCTAAATCAAGGCATTATAATACAGTTGTAAAACCAGAAGTCCTCTATGGGTCGGAAACACTACTTTTAACCGGATGCAAAATGGCATTGGAAGATTTGGGAAAGAAGTAAAGAAGAATTCTTCGCAAAATATTAGGCCCAATCAAAAACAAAGATGGCAATTGGGTTTTGAGACCAAATAAGGAAGTGTACTCATTCTGCCCTAAAATAACAGACGAAATCAGGAAAAGACGTGTGACACACGTGACACGTGACGTGACGTGTGACGTCTATGGACATCTAGAGAGAATGAATGGGGACAGATTGACAAAGAAGTGCACATACATACGTTCTTCCCGAACAGGAAAACGGACAAAAATAATGGATGGGGAGGCAAGACAAAAAGGGACTTAGAAGAAATGCAGATTAAACAGGAGACCTTACTCGACAGAGACAAATTCGGACAAGAAGTCAAGAATTTCAGAGGTTTGCAGGAAGCTAATACAAATAGAAAAGCAAATGGTGTCAAATGGTCAGATGAGAGGCAAAAAGCTCATTCTGAGAAAATGAAAGTGCCTTATATGAAAGCCTTAATTTGGAGAAAGAGGAAGGAAAAAAGAAATAAATAGTTATCTTGATGTGGTCCTTAGTTGGCCTGTAACAAATAATAAATAATAATTTGGAATTATATTTAATAAACTAAATAATTTCGCCTCAACTAACAACCAGGGAAAACCGATGACAAGATATCAAACAAAAATATTGATCGATTATTTAGATTTAAGATGTTTAGCACATGTATCTATATCAAAAATTCTTAAATAATATATCAAATAAATGTGTAGCATCTTTCAAAAAACCTTATATATTTTTATTAAGATTTTCAAAATATTTTAAAGATTTTCGTAAATATTTTAAAGATTTTCAGAAATATTTTTAAGATTTTCGTAAATATTTTTAACTTAAATAAAAACTTTAACTTTCATAAATAAAAAATTACTGAAATATAATTCACAATACTTTATGAAATACAAACATTTTTTAGTAAATAACATCGGAATACTTGAAATATCTTATGGAACTCTAAAATTTCCCTCAGGTTTAATAATTAAATTTTTATTGAAATGTCTTCTCATAAATGCTGAAAACTTGTTTGGTTCTTCTAATTGAATTTTATTTATTTGCTTCTTTGTTCGCGATTATTAAGAGCATATAAACTTCATTTAATGCAATTTATAATAAAAAAAAATCTGCATAAATATAATTTCAACAAAAGATGATTATAATTGTTATGAATCTTGTCACGGATTCTAACTTTGTTTGAAGGACCAATTTAAAAATCTTTGGTAGGTTTTGTAACATTTATTTTAACTATATCAACAACAAAGAAAAATGCACCGAAACGTTCGGTTTTGTCTCTTGAAAAGACACTCCCCAAGGGTCTCTTTATTTTTACTAAACTAAAACTACCCTCTCTCACCACAGCAGGTGAGGAGGAGTCAACCAATAAGGACATTGTATCTTTTAAAGGGACTTAACAATAATAATAAATAATAGACACTAGGTATATAAGTTTCACAAAATTGTTTATTTAACACTTTATCGATTTCGGCTTCTCAGGTCTTCTTCAGAAAATTATCATAATCTAGGCCTAAAAAGCCGAAATCGATAAAGTGTTAAATAAAATCAATCTGCGAAACGTACGCCTAGTGTCTATTATTTATTATTATAATGTTTCACCTAGTGCCTACAACTGAATCTTTAAATTTTAAAAGTTGTTTAGTTTATGTCTCCATTTAATACAAATTTAATAGAACAAATTAAATAGGAAAAAAAGTTTCTCAATTGGCGGCTTTCTGTGAATCATTCCAATGGAGTTAACAAAACATTATCATCATCCCGTCAAGTAATTCAACTATTACATACCTTCCGTGTATTAGTAGACTTATTTTAACATCAATCACGTTTCATATTTGGTAACAAAGTGCGTAAATCAACTCTCTATGTGTGTTGAAAGTACAGATAGACATTGAGACGTGTAGATTCCACCCTTCATTATATACCTAAATGTATGGTCGACTAAACAATGGTAATCTATCCGACGCCTGCAAGGATGATATACAAAATCCTTGATATTACTGCATAATAATAGTTAATTGATATTATGTTCAAGCAAAATTTATTTTAATCTGGAAATAACTGGCTTACTTTAAGAATAGTTTTTCTAAAATTATTCTATTTAAAACAAGTAGGTACGAACTATTTATTTATTTATTTATTTATTTATTTATTTATTTATTTATTTATTTATTTATTTATTTATTTATTTATTTATTTATTTATTTATTTATTTATTTATTTATTTATTTATTTATTTATTTATTTATTTATTTATTTATTTATTTATTTATTTATTTATTTATTTATTTATTTATTTATTTATTTATTTATTTATTTATTTATTTATTTATTTATTTATTTATTTATTTATTTATTTATTTATTTATTTATTTATTTATTTATTAATCAGGGTTTTAACATTTATTTATTTTTTGTTACGGCCAGCTTAGGACTACTTTATTTTAACTATTTCCTTCCTTGGGCTTTAATGTTAACCCAGTACCGTCGCATTTTACGTGGTGTAGAAAGCCTCAGCTGGTACGAGGGCAACAAGAAAGATTAGTTTGCTCTTTACTTTATATGTTAAAGATGCTTTCAATACAGCAGCATGGGAAGATATTTTAAATGAGGCTAGTAAGAGAGGCTTCCCACCAGACCTGCTGAGATTTCTGCGTACTTAACTACACGATCGTAAGAGCGTGGAGCGAGCAGTGCACAACGCTATTCCACAGGGCTCACTAATGGCTCCTACACTGTGGTCTAGTGAGCTAGTGGGCCCACCATACCTGCTGAGACTACTGCGTAGTTATCTACATGATCGTAAGAGCGTGGAGCGAGCAGTGCACAACGGTATTCCACAAGGCTCAGTAGTGGCTCCTACTCTGTGGACACTATTCCACAGGGCTCAGTAATGGCTCCTACACTGTGGACTAGTGAGATAGTGGGCCCACCATACCTGCTGAGACTACTGCGTAGTTATCTTCATGATCGTAAGAGCGTGGAGTGAGCAGTGCACAACGGTATTCCACAGGGCTCAGTAATGGCTCCTATACTGTCGAACACTGTTCCATAGTGTAGGATCCATTACTGAGCCCTGTGGAACACCGCTATGCACTGTTTGCTGCACGCTCTTACGATCATATAGATAACTACGCAGTAGTCTCAGCAGGTATGGTGGGAAGCCTATCTCACTAGCGTCATAAAATATTTTCCCATGCTGCTGTATTGAAAGCATTTTTAACATCTAAAGAAATGAGCATACTAATCTTTCTTGTTGCCCTCGTACCAGCTGAAGGTTTATCCACCACGTAAAATGCGATAGTACTGGGCTAACCTGCTCGAGGGAGTACTTAGGCTAAAGCTACCAGAAGGTGTCGAGGTAATAGGTTTTGCAGATGATATTGCTTTGGTAGTAGCAGGAAAAGACGAGGGAGTAATGGAACGTGCAAATAGGGCGATTGCATATGTTGATAAATGGATGGCGGAAATGCGCTTTAGGCTGGCCCTTGAAAAAACAGAAGCTGTTCTACTGACCGGAATGAGACATGCAGGGCCGATAGTATTTAAGGTCAGAGGAATAACCATAACGCCCAAGGAGGCAGTTAAATATCTTGATGTGATTAATGACAAGAAACTATGTTTTACACCACATATCATGCGAACGGCGACGAAAGCCCTTAAGGTAATAGCAGCACTGCAAAAGATGATGAGCACCAAAAAGTAGCAAAAGAAAGATATTATGCTCAGTCGCTCACTCGGCAATGCTCTATGGTGCCCGGTCTGGGCAAACACAGTCGAGAAAGAGACCATTAAAAATAAGCTGGTCACAGTGCAGAGAAAACGGGCACTATGTGTGAGTAGTGCATACAAGACAGTGTGAACGGATGCAGTTCTTGTGATGGCAGGAATAGCACCAATAAAACTTAAATTTAAAGCAATAAAACTTAAAAAATAAAACGGTAAAAGAAAGAACAAAGCTGTACGAAAAGCGGAACTTAGAAAAATTGCTAAAGAACATCTTTTCCAGGGATGGCAAAAGTACTGGATATGCTGTGCAAACGGACGGTGGACAAAATTATTAATCCCACAAGTGAGATTTTGCGTAGAACGAGAATATGGGGAGATGAACTACTATCTTACCCAAGCGTTTAGCGGGCACGGATGCTTCAGAGAGAACCTGCACAATATCGGCAGGACCTCTGACACGTTCTTCTAATGTGAAAGATGGATTCCGGAGAGGAACGACTGGACAGCGAAGACAAAAATAGAAACTAGAAATAAAGACACTGTTGGAGGTCAGGCTAAAGTCCGAAGACAACTGGACAGCAACGGATGACATGATTAGAAGCATCATTAGGCTAGCTATACACGTACCGTGTGGATGTGACCGGAACCCGTCCGGCACCGGGTTAGACATTTTACCCACACGCCGGATGGGTTTATCCGGAACCGGCCCGGTGGCCCACGAGGTCGAGCTACAAGTAGTGTATTTAATTGACTTCAGTACAAAATAGATCGAGAAAGGGTTATTTGTATGTGGTTACTTTATCGGCGGTTACTTCGCTAGAAAAAAAAAACTCTTATAATTGTCTAATGTCTTGTCCCAGAGCATAGGCCGAGTTTCCTTAAGTGTAATCACCAGTTCAGAAACTATTTCAGCCATTGCGTAAATTTAATAAAAATTAAAGAATAAAGAATATACAATTTTAAATAGAACTGTACTGGTCATGTGAAGACGGTAGACTGCCGGACCGGCATGTGTGCAAGCTTCAATACAGTTCCATAACCCAGCACAGCCGACCCGTACCCGGCCATCGTGGGGGCCGGCCGGTGACAACCCGACAAAATAAGTTGGCCCGGCGCCGGATGGACTCACCCGGCACGTCTGAACTCTTCCATGCTAGACTATACAACGCCGGACACATCCACACGGTACGAGTGTAGCGAGCCTTATGCCCGCCATGCATACAACGGTCCACCGGAGAGGTCTACCTGTGCAGGTTTATACAGGCAGGTTTATACGCAGGTAGACCGGAGTGTGTGTGGGAATAGACCTGTGCAGTTTCTTGCGTACGGTTGACCTGCGCAGGCAAACCTGCACATGTAACCTCTCCGGTAGACCGTAGCGTGTATGGCGGGCAGACGATAGTGCCGGCAGAAAGCCAGGAACAAACCAAAATAAACTAACAAAATGCATGAACCCCTAAGCACATGATGTGAAATGGGGGATGTAAGGCAACAAATGCATGATATAACGAACACAACGGCACTGTTATGACATGCGAAAAGCGGTACTGGGATGTTCGTGAATTCCAAGGGGGCCACTTGACAAGTTAACTCTAGTGCTTGCTACGTCTCCATAAAAAAAAGTACTGTCGCATTCGTTCTCGATGTTTCTGCTTCCGTTCTTCAGTCCAGATATTGCCTGTTTCGAGCTTGGGAGCCTAGAAATTCTGGAATAATTTCAGCTTCATCATGAGAGGTTTACCTTCTTGAATATCTGCCCATATGATCCCCACTTCTTTCAAGTCTTTGTCCACTTCTCTGAACCATGCTCCCTTGATCTTCTGTCCTAGGAAATAGGTACAGATTCTGTTTGTCAATCTCATTGGGTTCATTAGTGCCATATGACCATAAAATCCTTCTCTTCCAATTAAGTCGATTATTTCTTCATGTGCACGTAAAGTCACATAGAGACACGTAGAGACACGCACGTAGAGATTATGCCGTTTTCTGTATTCACCATTTTTCTTTATTGGACCCAAAATTTTCCTCAGAGTCCTTCTTTCCCAAATTTCCAGGGTTTCCAGCATTCCTTTCCTGTTCATTGTAAGGCATTCTGTAGCATATAGGGCTTCCAGCCGAACAGAAAACCAGGAACAAACTAAACTAACAAAATGCCTGAACCCCTAAGCACATGATGTGAAATCTTTCTTCTTCTTTACGTGCCATGTCCTCCGAGCACGTCGGCGATCGTAATAATGATTTTAATTTTATCAGCAGCGGCACGAAACAGGCTAGTAGAATTGACAGCATTCCACTCTCTCAGGTTTTTCAGCCAAGACGTGCGTCTTGTTCCTGGACCTCTTTTACCTTGGATTTTGCCTTGCATGATATTCTGCAAGATACGGTACCTTTCCCCTCTCATAACGTGTCCAAAATATTCCAGCTTGCGTTTTTTGATGGTAATTCACCAAATGCATGATATATTCTGACGACATGCGAAAAGCGGTACCGGGAAGGTACCGCTGAGGGAAGGAACAGTTTGATAGTGTTTGAGCTTGGCATTTAGGGATACTGACTTCTTGCTGTAGATGCTCTTAGTCAGTTGATATGCAGTTTTAATTTTCCTGATACGTGAAGTGAAAGCTTCTTTCTCCGAGATGTTGGGCTCTATCCATTCGCCTAGATATTTGAATTTGTCGGCACGTAGAGATTATGCCGTTTTCTGTATTCACCATTTTTCTTTATTGGACCCAAAATTTTCCTCAGAGTCCTTCTTTCCCAAATTTCCAGGGTTTCCAGCATTCCTTTCCTGTTCATTGTAAGGCATTCTGTAGCATATAGGGCTTCCAGCCGAACAGAAAACCAGGAACAAACTAAACTAACAAAATGCCTGAACCCCTAAGCACATGATGTGAAATCTTTCTTCTTCTTTACGTGCCATGTCCTCCGAGCACGTCGGCGATCGTAATAATGATTTTAATTTTATCAGCAGCGGCACGAAACAGGCTAGTAGAATTGACAGCATTCCACTCTCTCAGGTTTTTCAGCCAAGACGTGCGTCTTGTTCCTGGACCTCTTTTACCTTGGATTTTGCCTTGCATGATATTCTGCAAGATACGGTACCTTTCCCCTCTCATAACGTGTCCAAAATATTCCAGCTTGCGTTTTTTGATGGTAATTCACCAAATGCATGATATATTCTGACGACATGCGAAAAGCGGTACCGGGAAGGTACCGCTGAGGGAAGGAACAGTTTGATAGTGTTTGAGCTTGGCATTTAGGGATACTGACTTCTTGCTGTAGATGCTCTTAGTCAGTTGATATGCAGTTTTAATTTTCCTGATACGTGAAGTGAAAGCTTCTTTCTCCGAGATGTTGGGCTCTATCCATTCGCCTAGATATTTGAATTTGTCGGCACGTAGAGATTATGCCGTTTTCTGTATTCACCATTTTTCTTTATTGGACCCAAAATTTTCCTCAGAGTCCTTCTTTCCCAAATTTCCAGGGTTTCCAGCATTCCTTTCCTGTTCATTGTAAGGCATTCTGTAGCATATAGGGCTTCCAGCCGAACAGAAAACCAGGAACAAACTAAACTAACAAAATGCCTGAACCCCTAAGCACATGATGTGAAATCTTTCTTCTTCTTTACGTGCCATGTCCTCCGAGCACGTCGGCGATCGTAATAATGATTTTAATTTTATCAGCAGCGGCACGAAACAGGCTAGTAGAATTGACAGCATTCCACTCTCTCAGGTTTTTCAGCCAAGACGTGCGTCTTGTTCCTGGACCTCTTTTACCTTGGATTTTGCCTTGCATGATATTCTGCAAGATACGGTACCTTTCCCCTCTCATAACGTGTCCAAAATATTCCAGCTTGCGTTTTTTGATGGTAATTCACCAAATGCATGATATATTCTGACGACATGCGAAAAGCGGTACCGGGAAGGTACCGCTGAGGGAAGGAACAGTTTGATAGTGTTTGAGCTTGGCATTTAGGGATACTGACTTCTTGCTGTAGATGCTCTTAGTCAGTTGATATGCAGTTTTAATTTTCCTGATACGTGAAGTGAAAGCTTCTTTCTCCGAGATGTTGGGCTCTATCCATTCGCCTAGATATTTGAATTTGTCGGCTCGCTTAATTTTTCCTGATTCCATGACAAGTACTTTAGTAGGGAAAGATCCTATGTTCTAAAACCGCCTCCTTTATGGAGATTTACATGTAACCCTCCACCTTATGGAAAATTACATGTAACCCTCCGCCTTATTGCAAATTACATGTAAATCTAGCCTTGTGAATTGTGAAATAGTTGATAAGAACTGTCGAGTCTGCCGGTTTCACCCCAACGCTAAAAAAGGTGTGAGGTCCCTGTAACCCCACGCTAATCAGGGTGTGAGGTCTATGTAACCCCACGCTAAACATGGTGTGGGTATAAGCGTGGGGTTACATAGACCTCAGACCCTGCTTAGCGAGGGGTTACATAGACCTCAGACACTGCTTAGCGTGGGGTAACATAGACCTCATACCCTGTTTAGCGTGGGGTTACACAGACCTCACACGTTTTTAGCGTTGGGGTGAAACAGGCAGACTCGACGGTTCTTATCTACTATTTCACAATTCACAAGGCTAGATTTACATGTAATTTGCTATAAGGCGGAGGGTTACAGGTAATTTCCCATAAGGTGGAGGGTTACATGTAAATCACCATAAAGGAGGCGGGTTTAGAACATAGGATCTTTCCCTATTTACTTTGGGCGCTGGTTTGAAATTTGTTATAAACTCTGTTTTGTCAAAGGAAATCTGAAGGCCTGCCTTAGCTGCTTGTGGTTGTAGCAGGTTGATTGCTCCAGGGTTCTATCCAAGAAATCTGAAAATTACGCGAGATCATCTGCGAAGGCTAGGCAGTCTACTGTTAGCTCCATTTCTGTATCCCTATCTGACCTCATTTTCCACTCCCTTGTTGTTTATTTCCTTGCACCATTGACGGATGACTTTATTGAGTACGCAACTGAAAAGCTGAGTCTCTACCTTACGCCTGTCCTCATTTCAAAGGCATCTGAAATCTCTCCTCTAAAATTCACTCTGGATTTTGTTCTACTTAAGGTCTGCCGTATCTCAGCTTTCGATCTTGTTTTGTTGTCCAAAGCCAGTTCTTTAAAATATATTCAAGATTCAATAAATTCAAGATTTAAATTAAGGTACATCACTAGGGAAAAATAATTGGCGCCACCGCCACCGCTTCCGGTCATTTTGACCACTTCCGGTGACCTCGACTTTGACCAATTCCTGTGACCTTGATCACTTCAAATAACAATTTCCTGTAGGCGTGACCGGATGTCTGGCACTGATAACAATTTCCTGTTTCAATCTGTTTGGCTTATCAGCTGTCAGTTAGACGTGACCGGATGTCTGGCAATGATAACAATTTCCTGTTTCAATCTGTTTGGCTTATCAGCTGTCGGTTAGACGTGACCGAATGTCTGGCTCTAATAACATTTTACTGTCTGGCACATCAATAAGTCTACGGTGAACATTTCTACTCGCCATACCATATTTTCCACAACAGCTTTTATTCAGCTTTCAATCACATGTAATCAGCTTTAAAGGAGCTTACATACCGTCGCTGAAGTTTCTCTGCCGCGACCGGTGCGTTATCGCGGCGGACCGATTGACGTGGCGGCTTATGTACATGATCAGATCAACAGGCGCGATTTCCGTCATAGCCGCGGTAGTGCAGCGTTGCATGACAAGACGCTGCATGCGCGGTTAGTTTCGCTGCCGCTGTGCTTTGAAATAACGATTACAGAGAAGTTGATTGAGAATTTAAAAAATATCCTATATTGTATGTACAAACGGATTCGGATCGTACACTAGGAAAAACTCATCATCAATGGTCTTCAATCCGAAGATTGGTTTGCAGCAATTCTCCATTCTGCTCTGTCTTCCGCCTTCTGCTTCATTTCTTAATATCTTGAGCAGCCCCCACCCGGAGATGCGATCAGGGGATCATTTTACCTCCTGTTAATTCCACTGAAGAGTAGTCCATCCATGAATAAATTGCTGATGCCTGAGATATCCAAACGGATCTTTAATGGAGTGGTTTCTCGTGGCCTTCTCCATATTACGCCATTTGCCATCAAGTGGCTCTTCCGAATTTAGAGACAGTTTCCCTTTGCCCTTTTCCTCTACCCTCTCATCCGCCCTCCGAAGAGGCCGTTGTCACTAGGAATAGGGAGACCACTTACACCGGTTTTCACTCGGTGAAATTACAGCTATTACAGACCTTGTTTATCTTAATTTCTTCTTGTTTAATGGCGTTAGCCAAACAACAAACACAATACTAGAAATTTATGAATATTTTGAATTTGACCATCACACCGACGGGGTGAGTTTTTCCTGGGAAATTTCTGGAAAATCGCGGAGCACAAACAACACCCGTTGACAGCTGCATTGAGTAGGAAAAACTACTATACACCTAAAAATCGCGTATTGATGTGGGCATGACCATTTCGCTGCCGCGTCGCTTGAGAATTTTTCGCTGCGGAAATTTCGCGACGCAAACGCTCCGCGCCGGTCTGAAGGAGCCTTTAATCAGCTTTATTCACTTTTGAATCAGCTCGTAATCAACTTTTAATTAGCTTTAATCAACTTTTAAACAGATCTTTACCAGGTTTAGTGAGGGTATGGGGTCTATGTAGCCCCACGCTAAATAGAGCGTGAGGTCTATGTAGCCCCACGCTAAATAGAGCGCGAGGTCTATGTAGCCCCACGATAAAGAGGGTGTGAGGTCTATTTTTAATCAGCTTTAATCAGCGTTATCAGCGTATTAGATCTTAATCAGGTTAATCAGATTTTGATCAGGTTTAATCAGCTATTAATCAGGTTTAATCAGAAACTTTTAATCTTTGGTTAGGTTAGTTGCACTACGTTAACTATATGTTAGGTTAGATTACGTTACGAGAGGTTAGGAATGAGGCTCCCTTCATTACTAAGCTCTGCTTGGAAGTGGCCAAGGTCACCGAAACTGGTCAAAATCAGGGTGCCCGGAGGCGGTGGCAGTGGCGCCAGAACGAATCATCTTTCTCTACATACATCGATCGATTGAGTCGTAATCTTTCCGGAAATCGACCAAGGTTACCACAAACTGTTTGTTCCTGAGCTTGTGATACGAAACGATAGATTTTCGAGATGAAACGATAGTGATATGACAATATATACGATAGTAACGTGATATGAAACGATAGATTCATAATCTGTTCAGCACATGAACGCCTGAATCCACCTTGGTGTTCTCCAAACCGTGAATTTAGTTGCTCTTCGGCCCGATTTTGTAGAGCCTTGGAGAGGATAAGTTATTGAGACAATTCCACGGTAATTGTTCACGTCCGTTCTGTCCCCTTTCTTATAAATAGGATGGAACAAAGCTCAGGTCCAGTCTCCTGGAAGTTTCTCGGTTTCCCATATCTCTGTAAGCTTTTCAACTGCCTTGTTCCCAGCTTGTGGCCACAGTTCAGCAACAATTGAATCCTCACCTGGTGCCTTGTTATTTTTCAGTGCCTGGATGATCTGTTTGATTTCTTTCTTTGTAGGTGGGGATGAGTCTGGATTGTTGTTTGCACTGTCTTCAAACGTGAACGCAGAATCTGGAGTTTCCATTACTTTATTATTTATATTATCAATGTAAGCAAATGAAAACTGTTTTATTCGAGGTCTTGTTCTAATTCTATATAATAGTATATTACGTAACGAGAGTTGTAAGAAGCATATTAGGTACGAGCGAAACAGTTACGTAATTCGGCGAGTACGTAATTGCCTTACAACTCGAGTTATGTACTTTATCTACGACCATATTAATTTGCTTCTGTTTAATAAGAAAAATTAATAATTCTGATGTAACAGATTGATTTCTTATTAGGTTATGTTTATTTAATTATCATTATTTAACATTATAATAAACAAGCAGTTGTCATATATAACTGTTACATTATTTAGCTTTGCTTTTATAATCAATGGTAATCAAAGGTTGTCCGCATAAATATGGTTTTGACTATGAAGAAACCTATGCCCCAGTGGCAAGACTTACGGCGCTGAGAATCCTTCTATCAGTAATCGTCGAGAAGAACTATGCAGCCTACCACATGGATGTTAAAAATGCATTCCTACACGGTGAAAATCAGGAGAAGCTGTACATGAAAATTCCCGAGCAAAGGAAATTTAATCTGCAAACTGAAGAAAGTGCTCTATGGACTGAAGCAAGCACTGAGAGCGTGGAATCAAATTCTTAACCAACCTTGATTTCAAAAGATCTGAGCATGACAAATGGTTGTACATCTGGAAGAACGATAACATCTACAGATTCTTGTTTCTTTGTGTTGATGATATTATTGTTGCAGGGAACAACTCATTTTTTCAAGGAATATTTGAGAGGAAAATTCCGAATGAAAGACTTGGGGGAGCTCAAATCGTTCCTCGGGATCAACATCGAACGGACTGTCGAGGGTTTTAAAGAATTACTTCCGAAGAATGCTGAAACGCTTTGAGATGGAAAACAGCAATCCAGAAACAATGCCGATACCGAACAGTGAACAATGACAAACACTACCGAGAACTTGTTGGCTGTCTTATGTATGCGATGTTGACGACAAGATTTGACCTGAGCTACGCTGTTAAATATTTCAGCAGATATCAACATGATGAAACGGACGTCAGGTAGAAAGGGTTGAAACGAGTACTGCGATACATCAAAGGAACTCTTGATACAGCACTCAGCTTCAAGAAAGGATAACAGATTTATTTCACAGATGTAGATTTTGGAAGCGAAAAGGAAAAAAGCGGAAGTCGACGTCTCGATTCCTGACAAATGTTTTTGGAAACACCGTCTCATGGACTACGGAAAGGCAAACTTCAGTTGCACTTTCCTCAACAGAAGCTGAATACATCGGCCTAGCGTCCGCTTAAAAAGTTTGCAAGAAAGACAAATTAACACAATTTGATGAAGCATTTACAGATTTTTAGCAAAATTCAAACTTAAAATTGAGCAAAGATCAAGAATTTGACAAGCTGCAACAGAGAGACGAATTAACACAATCTGCAGAAATTTTCAAAACTTGTTTCTTTTGTTATTGCCAATATGTTTGCACCAAATTTGTCAAAAAATTGAAATTATTCAAAAATCAAGATTTTTTTTGCAAACCTGCACAAAAGACGGACAGAATTACATGTCAACACATGAATTACATGAATACCAGTGGCTTGTAGATTAAGACTAATTTTAATCTGTTACTTCTTACCAACATATTAAAGCGGAACATAGCCTGTTAATTATTAAATATATTCAATATTTCCGTAGTTCTATAATATTTTGAAGTCTACAAAACGAATCTCATGTTGAAACACAACAGATATTTGTCTGTTATTTACTAGGTCTCAGTCCACTTTAATGGCACTAAAACTAAAACTAGATAAATAACATTGTTTTTAAGGTCACATCAAAGTTAAAAAAGAAATACATTCTTAATGGTTACATACCTTATTATTTCGTACTTATTTAGGTTAAACTGGAATAAGAGTGCTCATAGATATTATTATTATACAATATTCTGCCTAGTGGCAGGTCCTTGTCTTTGTACGGAGAATTTCTGCCTCCAATGTTCCCTGTCCTCAGCTTCTTCCTTTAGCCTGCTATATCTCCTCCTTTCTTTCATGTCATCCAGATGTTGTATTCTTCTTCTTCCTCGACCTGCAGTTCCTTTAATCTTCCCTTCAATGACGTCATGTATGAGCCCCTCATGTCTAATTATATGTCCGATCCAGTTGGCCTTCCTCTGGAGAATTGTATTTAGAATAATTCTCTTTTCTCCTACCCTTCTTAGTACCTCCTCGTTTGTCACCCTATCTGTTCACTTGATCTTTTCTATTCTCCTCCAACACCACATTTCAAAACTTTCGAGGTGTTTTTCTCCCTTTTCCTCATGGTCCACGTCTCTGCTCCGTACAGTGCAATGCTCTAGATGTAGCACTTCACCAGTTTCTTCCTTAGTTCCAAGCTCAACTTGCTGGTCAGTAGAGTCCTCTTCTTGTTGAATGCAGCTTTGGCCATGGCGATTCTTGCTCAAATTTCATTTGTGCAGTATGCATCCTTTGTCTGCAGGCTTCCCAAGTACTTACACTGTTTTACATTCTCCAGTTCTTGATTGTCGACTGTTATCTTCAAAGGTTTTTCCCTTTTTGATATCCTCATCACTTTACATTTTTCCTTGTTAATATCCATGTCATATTTCCTTCCAGTTTCCACCAGCCGGTTCATCATGTGTTGTAGTTGTCTTTGGTTCTTGGCGAGAACTACCAGGTCATGGTGTTGATGAGGCGTCCCCCTATCTTGAAATTTCCACATCCTTTCAAAGCTTCTCTCGCCAGCCATTCACCATACAAATTGAAGAGACTCGGCGATAGACAACATCCTTGTCTGACTCCTCTTCCTATTTCTACGCTGTTTCTTTCTCCGTAGTTCAATTGTACTTTTACTCTTTGTCTCATGTACAGATTGCAAATTAGTCTCCGGTCTCTCCAGTTGACACCAATCTCCTTAAGAATATTCATTAATTTTGTCCAGTTAACTCTATCAAAGGCCTTCTGCCAATCTACAAAACACACGCAGACTTCTTCGTTAACAGTCAAAACTCTCTCCGACAATATCCTCATCATGCCTATGGCGTCATTGGTTCCTTTTCTTTTCCTAAATCCAAACTGATCATCTTCCATTACTTCTTCGATTTTATGTTCTATCCGTCCATTGAGTATTTTTGCAATGATCTACGCCACGTGTGAGATCAAACTAATTGTTCTGTAATCACTACATTTCTTGGCTTGCTGTGTCTTTTCTAGAGCAACCATTGTAACATCTAAAAAGTCTTTAGGCCATTCCCCAGTTTCGTAGATTTTGTTGATGAGTTGTGTCAACGCTTTCAAACCTCCATCTCCGATTTCCTTCAGCAAATCCGCTGGTATGTCGTCTTCTCCTGTAGCTTTCTTCTCTACTTCTGTTTTCAATATTCTGGGCCGTTTTTCGTCTTCATCAACCGCCTCCTCTGTTTCTATTTTAATTACTTGCGGGTGGTGTTTCTTATCGTAGAGTTCTTTTACCTATTCCTCGCATATTTTCAGCATCTCCCCTTGTTCTGTCTCCATTTGTCCTTTAGAGTTTCCTATTCCGAAGTTCCTTACTCCTTTATTCTCACTCCCTCCCAACTCCTTTGTTTTCTGATACATTTCTCTCCTTTGTAGTTCCTCTGTTTCTTCACACATTTCTTCTAGGTATTTTTCCTTCGCTTTGTCTGTTTCTCTCCTGAGTGCATCGTTAAGTCTGCTGTATTCCGCTTCGTTCACATTTTTACATTTCCTCCTTTCCTCCTTCTTCTCCAGGATCTCATTGGTGATCCAGAGTTTCCTCGCTCTTTTTGCTTCCCTCCCGATTTTACTCTCTAAAGTATTCAACAAGGCCAGTTTAATATTTCTCCACTGTTCTTCTGCACTTGCACTTACATTTTCCTCTCTCAATTCACTAAAGACATTCTCTAAGGATTCTCTTACTGCCTCATTCTTCTCTCTCAGCTGTTCCCAGTCCCATCTCTGCTTTCTCTTCCCACACTGTCTGATCCTCTTCAACCTTGTATTGACGTCTGCAATCAGAAGGTTGTGATCCGAATCTATATCGGCAGCTGGCATAGTCTTGGTGTCTTTCACACTGTCCCTAATCTCTGCTTTACAAGTATGAAATCTATCTGATATCTACTAATGTCACCTGGGATCTTCCATGTGTATAATGTATTCTTCCTTTTCTTAAACCAAGTGTTCATCACTACCAAATTGTTACGCTGACAGAATTCCACTAGTATCCCTCCTCTATCATTTCTTCTACCTAACTCATATTGTCCCACGATGTTTGCTTCACTACCTTGTCCTACCAAACTATTCCAGTCACCCATTATTATGGTGTTTATTTTTCCTCTGCCTTCAGAGTGGATGATGTCCTCTATTTCATCGTATATTTTCTCCACTTCTTCGTCATCATGATCTGATGTTGGCATGTACACTTGAATTATCAGAATGGTCACTGGTTCTGCACTTATTTTCACAAACATTAGACGATCACTATGAAAAACCATTTTAGTCACACTAATTGATTTCCCATCACTATTGCTACTCCACGTTCATGACTTTTTCCACCTAAAACATTCTGTAATTACCTGACACTATTTCACCACTACCAGTCCACCTCACTTCACTTAAACCCATTATGTTCAATTTACATTTATCCATTTCTCTTTTCAGATTTTCCAGTTTCCCTGCTCTTCTTACGTTCCATGTCCCGATCCTGTAATTAAAATGTCCACCTCTTTTGATGACTCTCCCCGAAGTACTCCCCACCCGGAGATCTGAAAGGGGGAGTATTTTACCTCCGGAATTCATTACTCCGGGAACTGCCATCATCATTCTCCGTCTTCCGACGTTCCGGAAATATAATAATGTGGTAGTCTTTCCATTTCCTTTCCACATCGCAGTATCACGGCCGAGGAACCAGACTATGATTGGTTTCCCCCATGACTCTTCGATCGTGATCCAACTAAAGCATCATTTGCTCAGTGCATCAAGTCAATCTAGTGCCCGCTGCTGCCCGGTACCAGCCTACCACCGTAGGGGGGTCTCTTCCGCCATATCTGCCATACCGATGATCTTTATCTCTGCCTTCACTGCTGTTGAGTATCATCGTACGGGTAGTAAGTCCGTACGGCAGCAGAATAATTACGAATATTATATAATAATTACAATATTACTCATAGATATAGGCAACCCAATATACGCAATTTCAGTTTCCGTTAGTTTGAATTGGGGCGCTGAACGTATGAGTACGTAATAGTAGCTCTCAACCAATCAACGCATCGTAAGGCAAAGGCACGTGTGTGTTATCAATCATAACTTATCATTAATCGCGGACTGCTACATACGTGTGTGTTATGATGTATTTATAGTCAACGAACTGTACAATACTGTGCATATTTTCTATTCGCCTTAACAATTTTGTAATGAATCTAAAAATGTTTTTTTATCAACTACATTTGAATACTCGATGTATTGTAATTTAAACGTAAAATGCTAGGAAAAATTTACATAAAACGTTTCTAAATAATTTTTATTTTTGCAAAAAGCGAAGTAAATATAAGAGAAAATTCGATATTAAACACCGAAAAGTTATATTTAGCTTTCACCTTGATAAAATATACGTTCGTGTTAAAACAGAATCTATAAATGTTTTTTTCTTAATAAGATATTGTAATTTAATTTTTCATAAATATATAATTAGTAATATAAGAAAGTCTTAACGTTTATAAAAGTTATTACGGTGTAGAATTTGTAGATATAACTTATATATTTTAGTTAGATTATTTGTAGTCTGGAATTACTTGTCATGTTTCAACATATTATATGTTCCCTCATAATGGGATCCTGTTTCTCATATCGCCTCAAGAGGAAAATACATTTTTATCAAATAAACCAGTTCTCTTCAAACTATGACTTTTCGCAGAAATAACTAAATTAACTTAATTGGAACAGTAATCCTCCGACAAACTGATTTCCTGACTTTTTACACTAAGTAATCCTTTCCCATTCAAATTTTTGCATATCGACGAAATTACTTTGCTATGAGCTCTTCTACAAATCCCGACAACTAAATTTTCACACTTACCAACTTTCTCACCATTTCCACAAAACCAAACTTTCACATCGCAAATGAAAACCACAAACGCATTAAAACAATAAATAAAACAAACATTCATAAATCAACCCCCATTTCGTAATAATTAAAACATCCTTTCTCCTTCCTTATCGATTTCAAACCAGAACAAACATACAACTCCCTGCGCTTGGATCAATCGTCCTTGACCCCGTCGCCGTTCCTCTCCTTCTCTCCTCGCTCGTCCTTGCGTATTATCCTTACAACTCTCTGCTTCCCTCGTTCTTGCACCGAATTTTACTGTAAACTGCATGATTTACGCCCAGTGGTAATCCAGCAACAGATGTGCACTCAAATCTTTAACAGGTATTAAACGGAGGCTACGATTACCTCGCTCAGATTGTTAATAATAATTAAAGCAGATTTTTGATTAATCGATATCTTTCGTTTAATTGATATTACGTTCAACTAGATGCTCTTTACATATAAATTTACCGTTTTGTAAACCTTGTTTGGACAGTTAAATATTGCTCACAATTAGATGAAATTTTAACCGGAACAAGCCCCAAACTTTATATAACGAAGCAAAACTTAATTAACATATGTGAGAGTAATTTAATTTAAAAGTGTATGAGACTCAAATTTAGTAAATACGTTTATACTTAATATTTAAAAGTTTAACATGCAAACTTGTCTATTGTATTCACTCACTAAATCTATTGTATGTACTCTCTGTACACTCTTGATTATGTGGGTCTAAAGAGAGAATATATTTATTGTATACTTTATACAAAGGGCTATCGACCAGCAAGGTCCTTCTGCCCCGTGAGGGTCTATTTTCTAGAACTTCCGATAAGAATCGACATCTTATCTGTTTGGGCTAAACGTTATAAACTTATCTCGCTTAGGCTTCTAAGCTTAAACAAGTCTGCTGAGTCTTCTTGGACTAGGCTACTTTGTCTGCTTGTATTGCAGTAGTCTTGTCCGTTAAGCCCTAGACTAGTCTAGTCTTATTTTATAGTCATCGGTCTACTCTAGTCTTATCATTCTTGACCCGCGTTCAATTTATATTATTTCTCTCTTCAAGTCATACGTGGTCTGTTAGAAAAGTATCCGACCTTTAGCCGGTAAAAAAAACTGTCATACCTGGACCGTTGGAAACCTAATCACCCTCAAAGTAGTCTCCTTGGACTGGCGGTGCCGCCATTGTTGGAAGCATTCCGAAAAAGCCTCTTTCGGAATCGACTTTAGCTCGGCTGTCGTTGCAGCCATAATGTCCTCTCTTGTCTGAAATCGCGTTCCTTTCAATGGCCTCTTGACTTTGGGGTGTAGCCAGAATTTGCAGGGGGCATATCAGGAGAGTAAGGAGCCTGTCGAACCAGAGGAGTCTGTTTTTTCGCCAAAAAATTGTGAAACAAGTGCGAAGAATGTGCTGCATTGTCGTGATGGAGTCGCCAATTTCCAGATGACCACAACTTCAGTCGAAATTTCTCGGATGGTCACACGACGGTCCCGCGTTACCAGAGCGTTCACTTGGCAGTGACATGGTCATTTCGGCATTGTTGCGTGGCTCGCTTTCCACCGATGTGCGACCGTCTTTAAACCGGTTGTACCACCCCTTAATCTGTGTGATGCCCATAGCATCGTCACCGAAAGCCGTCTGAATCTTCCGAATGGTTTCCACCTGGTTGTCGCCCAGTTTCTGGCAAAATTTGATGCAGTAGCGCTGCTCCAGTCGTTCCGTCATTTTAATTGCATTGAAAAATCAACGAGAGCACTACACACTACGTCACTCGAACACTGCTCGACAGCAACTGACGCTATCTAGAGGCGGGAAAAAATTCAAGCATGCGCACGAAGGTTTAAGGTCGGCTTACGCAAGCGCGCTTGATTCAAATCCATCAGGTTTTCAAAATAAAAAATAAGGTCAGATACTTTTCTAACAGACCACGTATCTGATTAGACTACTAATTTTCGTATTAACTTTCAGCCTATTGTCTGCCCGCTTAATTTATATGATTTGTCTCTTCCTACTACTTAGACTTGTCTGCCTAATTCTGTCTAACTGATCTTGTCTTCTGTTGATTTCCTAGTCTTGTCCAGTCCTATCTGCCTAAACTTTAATATGTAGCTTACCTGGTTTTGGTCCTGTCTGCCTACTCGTGTCTATCTAACTATAGAATTTCTCACTAGGCTGGTCTATAGACTAGATACATTTAGTCTGGACTGACTAGCATTCTCTATCTGTCGAATAGGGCCTATCTAGTTTTGTGTGGCTAATCTCGCATGTCTAGTTTGGTCTATTATAATACGTGGTCTGTTAGAAAAGTATCTGACCTTAACCAGGCTCCTTACTCTCCTGATATGCCTCCCTTGCGACTTCTGGCTATTCCCCGAAGTCAAGAGGCCATTGAAAAGAACGCGATTTCAGACAAGAGAGGACATTATGGCTGCAACGACAGCCGAGCTAAAGTCGATTCCGAAAGAGGCTTTTTCGAAATGCTTCCAACAATGGCGGCACCGCTCGGAGAAGTGTGTGGAGTTCCAAGGAGACTACTTTGAGGCCGATTAGGTTTCCAACGCTCCATGTATGCCAATTTTGGTTTACCGACTAAAGGTCGGATACTTTTCTAACAGAAAACGTACATACTTGTATAGTATTTTCCAATCTTATCTATCGAGTTAAAACTGTCTAGTCTTGTCTCTATAACGTCCGTGTAGTCTTATCTATCTATTATACTTAAACTAGACATTTCGCTTGTTATATATGTCTAGTGTTCTTCATCTAGCCCTGTTGGTTCAGTCCTGCTTCTTTAATCTTGTCTGTCTAATATGTCTAGTTTGGTCTATTATAGTATAGACTTCACTCTCTAGTCTTGTCTGCCTAATATTGTCTGCCCAATCTTGTCTATCTACTTAAAACTATCTAGTCTTGTCTCTGTAATGTCCGTGTAGTCTTATCTATCTATTATATATAAACGGCTAGTTTTCGTTTGTTATCTCTGTTTAGTCTTCTCCATCTAGCCCTGCCTATATAGTCTTGTTTGTCTAATCTTGTCTGTCTAATCTTGTCTGTCTAATCTTGTCTGTTTAATCTTGTCTGCTTAGTCTTTATAGTCGGCTACGTCCTATATACATAGTTTTGTCTGTCTAATCTTTCCTCTCTAGTAGTCCTTGTTTAATGTTATATCTTCGCATGTCTCTCTAGTCTTATCGGTGTAGTTTAGTCTGCGCATCGTTGTGTCTAGTGTAGTCATGTTTGTCTAAGCTGGTATCTCTTGCTTTCTCTCTTTAGCCACGTCTATCTAAGCTAGTCTCACTTGCTTTCTTTGTCTAGTCGTGCCTCTAGTTTTGTCTAAAAAAAAATCGAAGAAAAGTAAATTAGTTACACATTGAAAGCTTTCGACGTTTTCGCGATTTAATATCACACTTTATCAGTTTTCTGTTTGTCAATTGATATTTTTGTGTTTGTTGAAAAGATCGAGATCTGTTTGTTGCGCCGAGAATTTTTACAAGAGGTATTGTATTGCATCTTGAATACTACTGGTCGGACGTGGATGGAATGAAAACACAGTCGCCAGTCGACGGCCTAGATGGCCGACCTGGATCCGAGGACGACTTGTATATAAACTTGATAATGAACACAATCGGAATCAAATGATCGGGGCTTTCTAATTGTAGATATCGATTGAAAATTGTATTGTAGTTGCGGTGTGTGTTTGCTGCCGATAACAATAAAGTCTACGGTCAACAAACCAAAACAATGTTTTTTCCTTGCTCCATTTACTTCGTCTAAATAAAAAAGACGCTGATGATGAAAAATAAAGTAGAAATACGTTCAACAAGTTTCACTATCTAATAAGAATACTCTATTGTTTTCTAGAGATCTCTAAGTATTATACAATATAACACATATCTAGTTTGTTTCAATTCGAAGCCTTTTTAAAACGATTAAAATGCACTCTAACGGGTTTTTTCTTCCTTCATCAAAATCGTGCAATTTTCTGCTGAATCAAGGGATAAAATCTTATAGGGACCTTCAAACAATGGTTGATGTTTCCTACTTTTTCTTATAAGTTTTAATCCATTTGTTAACAATAGTGAATCACCTATAGAAAAATCGATATGTTTGGATGTTTTATCATAATAAATTTTCGATTTTTCCTTTTTGCCTAAAATTGTTCTGTTTGCAATTTCATGAGCACATTGCAAACGTGATTTCATTTCAGAATAATAATTATCGTAATTGTAGCATAATTCGGATGATTCTTTCAATGAATTTGGAAGATTTGCCTTATGACCATAGATTAGTTCAAATGAGGAAAAACCTGTTCAAGTATGGGGAGTGGTATAATATAAATTTATTCCAATCATTCATATCCCGGATAATAAAACAACGAAGATACTCAACTAAATTACGGTGCGTTCTTTCTAAACCGCCATTAGTTTGGGGATGGAAACTGGTTCCATGAATAATGTGCATGTGTGCTTAAAAACGTGACCTAGGAAATTTGTTCCTTGATCGGTCAAGACACTTTCTGGAAGACCGTACCGACAGATGACAAAAGTAACGAAAACTTCGGCTACTCTATTTGCTTCTTGATTTTCGATAGCGATAGCTACTAGGAATTTACTCATAGATCATCAAGTACAGGTTAATAAATACTTATTTCGTAGTTTTCGCGGTCTAGTCAAGTACACCACCGAGGAGGACAGTTTTCGCGGTCTAGACTCCCCGTGTCGATGGTATTTCTTAACTGAAAACATCCTAGGGAATATTATATACGTTTTCCGACTAATTTTAGGATGATGAATCGATTGGTGAAGACTAGAGGTCTCTGTGGTGAGCTGTTCAAAAATTATGACAGCGTGAAATCAGTCGGAAATGCGAGATGGTGTACAGCGAAAAAATATATAAAACTTGTTTGTTTGTAAGTTTAGAGCGAAATAAACTGGAAAACCGTTTTCAGCACGATTTCCTTCGGGTAACCAAAAAAAATCATGAAAATATTTTCTCTGGAGATTTCTAGAGATATTCTGATTGTTCTACTGTACAGCTCTACATTTGTTGTCTAATTTCTCTATATCGTGTCGCATAGACCAGTACTGATCAACCTTTTCTAGTAAATTTTTTTAAAAGCTGACGTGCGAGGTAACATTTTCAATGAATAAAATAAACAACAATTCTGATTGAGAGCAGATCAAGAAAATTCTACAGCTCTGAATATTGGACCTCATCAGTCAATTGAATATGATTTAGGGTAAGGTTGAGCAAGTCGTACCACCGCTTAAGTCGTACCTTTTAAATATTAGGATTAATATTAGGATATTATGCCAAGTGTACTTTCCACAAAACGAGTTACTCACTAGTCAACCATGTCGCTTCGCATCTTGTTCGTCTCCCGCCGATACCGTGGAAAGGCAATCTCTCAACAACTAAGAATGTCGTAATTTTTACTGCTACTACGTTTATTACTTTTATTACGTTTATTACTACTACGACCACAATTGTAAATGCCCATTATTGTACAGTTCGTGGACTATGTAAATACATCATAACACACACGTATGTAACAGTCCGCGATTAATGATAAGTTATGATTGATAACACACACGTGCGTTTGGTTTACGGTTCGTTGATTGGTTGCGAGCTGCTATTACGTGCAAATGCGTTCAACGCCCCCCGTGCCACAATTCAAACTAAAGAAAATTGGCTTAAAACCTCCAGTAGCGTAAAAAACGCCACCGTAGCTACAGAATTGAACAAAATGGATGGTTAGATTAGATTATATTAGGAGCCGATAAATCAAAACCACATATCGCGCGGCAGCGCGACCTCTCGATCCGAAAAAATTTTAATGGTTTAATCAATTTTTATATACCCCCTTCAAATTTATTTTCCCTACCCCTATGTGTCTTGTATCCGCACAATGCGTACATTGGGTTGCCTATTCCAATTTAACCCAAACAAGTACTAAATAAAAAGCTATGTAACCATTAAGAATATATCTCTTTTCACTGCTATCAAGTTAAATAATGTCGAGTAACAGTTATATATGAAAATACAACTGTTTGTTAATTATAATGTTAAATGATTTACCTAATAAGAAATAAATTTGTTACATCAAACATATTTTTCTTTTTAAACAGAAACAAATTTGTGTGGTCGTAGATAAATTATAGTATATAACTCGAGTTGTAAGGTAATTACGTACTCGCGGAATTACCTTAACTGTTACGTAACTGTTCGGCTCGTACGTAACATGCTTCTTACAACTGTCGTTACGAAATATACTATTATCTTGCAAGTACAATGTTTCACAAATTCAAGTTTCACATATTCAAATCATCTTCTTCTTCCTTGGCTTCACGTCCCTTGAAGATGCATTGCCGCCGCCACTACAGCTCTCCACTCGGCCTGGTTCACACTGGCCTGTTTCCAGTTCCGCACATTCAGTCAGTCAGGTCGTTCTTCACATCATCCATCCATCTGATCCTCGGGCGCCATGCTAGTCTATTCCCTGTCGGAAGCGATTCTAAAACCTTTTGTGCTGTGTCCTCAATACGGTTATCTTTTCCGAGCAATTTTAACCTCCCAGCTCTAATATTGCCTACTATTGTTTATGTCTATATTATTTCTACAGACCAATTAGTTTATTGTCAAATTTCTCAAAGCTCTTTGAGAAACGAATAGAATGTAGGATAACAACTTTCTAGAGAAATATAACTGTCTAAGTAAGACACAACACGGCTTACCTAAAGGAAGAAATACGGACACGGCATGCTTTTGTTTTATACAAAACATTTTAGAAAACCTGGAAAAAAATATAATCCCAACTGGAATTCTACTAGATCTAACAAAAGCCTATGATCTAGTAGATCACCTAATACTGTTAAATAAGCTAGAAAAATATGGAATACGAGGAGTGGCTTTAAACTCGATGGCATCGTTCCTTAGTAACCGGGAGCAATTAACAAGAATTAAAACCATGCACGGATATGCAAAATCAAAGACAAGAACAATTAATATCGGGATACCACAAGGAAGCGTAATAGGACCGCTACTATTTACGTTATACATAAACGACGTACCTAATAGCATCAAGAATACGGAACATAAAATAACTCAGTATGCAGACGACACCAGCTTGTTGTTAATAAGTAAGGATGTCAAAGAGATCTGCCATAATGCAAATTGGATGATGCAGGCCCTGGAGCAATGGTTTGTGACAAAGAAACTAATTGTGAATAAAACAAAGACTAACATAGTAACATTTAAGAAAAATCGAAGTACAATAAACTATCCAAAAGAATGCAAAATAGGAAAGGATTTTTTGTAAAATGAAGAAGCTGTAAAACTTTTGGGTATCTTCATTGACGAGACATTGGAATGGTCGGCACATATAGTGCAACTAAGAACTAAGCTGAACAAAGCAGTATATGCGCTGAGGATACTAAAACCCTATACAGATTTTGGGACGTTAAGAAGGTCGCTTATTTTTCAAATTACCAGAGCCACCTTCGTTACGTAATCTCTTTTTGGGGTAATGGATTACATATACAACATATTTTCAAAATTCAAAAACAAGCTCTCCGTATACTTCTAAACCTTAAATTTAGAGAGTCTTGCAGGGGAAAATTCAAAGAAGTAAACATATTAACCACTACAGGTACATATGTGTTCGAAAGTTTACTGTTTTTATTAAAACACAAAAATCTGCTGTTGAAATTGGAGAAATCGACTGAAAGGGATACTAGACATATTACAGATATGTACGATTTTCCGCTGCATAGACTTACACTAACGGAAAAGAATACACCATATCGCCTCATAAAATTGTATAACAAACTACCTAAAGAGTTCAAGGAGCTTAATATAAATAAAGTGAAAAATAAACTATATATGTTTATTATGAACATTGAACCCTATAATATGGATGAGTATAGGGCTGCAGTAAATCTCGCCAGAAGAAAAAATGTTTAATTAAGTATACCCTTGTGTGCATTATATATTTTCTATTGTATTATTATTATTATTATTATTATCGTATTCTCCCAATAATGGAAGACGTTAAGCAAAAAACTCAATCAATTTTTCTTGGCGATCTTCTTGTTTCTCCAATAAGCTTTCATTTGTTGCTCATTTCAGCTGTTGGTTGCTCTAATGTAACTTCCCATTTGTCCACTTTGTGTTTGAAGGTGTCTCTTTCTAAAATGTCTGTTGTACGTATGTTTGCATTTCTGATGTCCTTTCGAAGTTCGTCTAACCAAGGTATCGAATTCTTTAGTGAGTTAACATAATCTAATATCCTTTTTGACAGTTGATTTGCTGGTAGTCTCGTTAGATGTTCAAAGAATTTCATTCGTCTTTTCTTCATGTCAATTTCAATGTTTGAATACTTTTCTGTTGTTTTGATTGATTGTAGCCTGTAGCCGTCTTGGGTATTTCTTGGTCCTAGGATTTTGCCTTCCTCTCTTCCTTTTTGATTTTTTGTAGTTCTTGTTTTCTGTTAAGCGACAATGTTTCCCTTGCGTAAAGGACTGTTGGTTTTATAACCGTGTTGTAATGCCGAATTTTTGTCTGTCTTGTCATAGATTTTTTATTATAGATGTCTTGGACTAACCATAATGTCTTCTTGATTTTTTGGAGACGGTTTTGCTGTGAGATGTTCTCAATGCCTGTCGGTTCGATGGTTTCTCCGAGGTATTTAAAGTACGGTACTTTGTCGATTTTACCGTAATTTGTTCTCAGGCTCGCGATATTTTCTATTGTATATATTATTATTATTTTTCTCTACATATTTCA
The DNA here is from genome assembly GCA_944588485.1 of Phosphuga atrata. Taxonomy (NCBI): domain Eukaryota; kingdom Metazoa; phylum Arthropoda; class Insecta; order Coleoptera; family Silphidae; genus Phosphuga; species Phosphuga atrata. Next base: position 78,045,518 of record OX155894.1, read on the forward strand.
TTTAGTTTCTGTATTTTTTACATGTGTTTATATTTAATGAAATAAATTTATTGATTGATTGATTAATTAATTGTTTCACCGGCACAGGAGTACTTCGTGGTTTATCTTGCTGCTATATCCGTCCAGTAGTCCTCCTTAGTAAGTAGATAGGCTAGGACAGTTCTAGCGCTAAATTCCATAAGGATTTACATAGGGGTTTAAATTCACATTTCTTCAGGTCACGTGGCTGGTTCTATCGCATGTGCAGACCGCCAATACCTGTTCAAGAAGTATTTTGTATGACAAGTTTAAACATGTAGTAATCAGCTAATAAACAGGTTTAAATAGGTAGTAATCAGGTATAATCAGCCAATAAACAGGTATTGGCGGTTTGCGCATGCGCTAGAGCCAGCCACGTGAGCGGGAGAAATGTAAATTCAGACCCCTATGTAAATCCTTATGGGATTTTGCACTAGAACTGTCCTAGCTTATCTACTTCAGTATTCTTCCTTCTAACCTCAACAATTGTTGTTCTAGCTCATGTATCAAAGTCCATGAATCACTACTATCATCACCATGATCACCATGAATCACTCACTATTGGCTTGATTAGTGTCAATGTACCCTCACTTTGATTTTTGGCGGTATTAGTCCAGACGTTAACAGAGGCCACAGGGCAACGTTTTATTTCCTTGATGTCTTTGCGGATCTCATTCTTCTCATTGCATCAATGCTGGTTTCAGAAGATGAAGACAAGATACAGAGAATGCTCTATCGGATCGAAAAGACAGCTGCCAAATACAACATGGAGATATCGTAGCAAAATCAAAAGCGTTAACCATCTCAAAAGAGCCCAGAAGATGAAAACTAGCTATATACAATAAACCAGTAGTACAAGTTATGAGTTTCAAATATCTCGGCGTCAACATCACGAGCAGCAAAGACATCCAAGAAGAAGTAAAGGCTCAAACAACCAAAGCTACTTTAATATCAGGATTCCTTAGAGATATAATATGGCGAAACAAGCACATGTCCATTGAAAGCAAAGTCCGCATATATAAGACCTGTGTGAGACCCATTATGACCTACGCTGTAGAAACAAGAGCCGGAAACTCCACAACAAAAAGGATTATCCGTACAGCAGAGATGAGGTCTCTAAGAACCATAGCAGGCTACACACTAAGGGACCACAAAAGAAACGAAGACATCCGAGAACTTTGCGATATCCAAGACATAGTGAGATGGTCCCGAAACAGACGTCGCGAATGGTGAGATCATGTTGAACGGATGGACGACAACAGATTGCCGAAAATTGCAAGGGATGGTCTCCAAAGATCCAGGAGACCACCAGGACGTCCGCCCATACGTTGGTATGAAAGCTGGAATTCATCATCCCAGCTACAACTCTAAGAAATTAGAGAACAAGGCAGATGCCTTACAAAAAGGAAGAAGAAGAGTTCTTTTCATATATTATAGCACCTAGATACTTAAAGGATTGGACATTCTCAAACATCCTGTCGTTGATCTCCAAATTTTGAAGGCCTAGACTTGCCGAGTCTCTTTCTATTGCCAGCAGGACTTCTTTGATGTTTTGATCGTGCGAGCACCGCAATATCGTCTGCGTAGACTAGAATTTGTGTCCTGCTCTTGACAATGGTCTTTGTCGCTTGTACCCCGCTTTTCACTATGATAAACTCTAGCGCCAGGTTGAGTGTGGTTGATGTATTATATATGTATATACAAAGGTATAAAAAATATATAAAGGTATAAATCGGTTTGAAGTTAATTAACACCTAACCACCTGACATACGTCTCTCAGACCCAAAGTAGCAGTAATTTTCTCACCTGAGAGGCATCGCATGTGGTTAACGGTTAATACTGAGTTGAAAGTATTTTTTGTTGGGTCATATCAAGGCATGGTATCTCTCGCGACAAACCCCTCGGCAGAATTTGCAGATGCAGCCGAGGTCTTCTACGTAGAACTTGGAGTTTTGACACACAATGTGGTGGAAACCATGCACCGTCATCCTGCACACTCTGCTTCTTATTGGATTGATTGGCGGCAGCCCACTTGTTGGAATTGAAGGCGGGGCCCTTGGTGTAATTTCCTTCTACAAATTCCCAGTTCTTACTTTCCCTTATGTCCGAGTACTTCTCTAATTCTCTTGCGTTGAAACTGCAGCTCACTTTCAGGTCTTCTGTGAGGGTATCCTATCTGACTATCTGTCGGCATAGCGTGCTTTAAGCATTCTTATGAACCCCCAGCGTTCTCTTGGTGAAATACGCCTTGATTCTATCCAACTCTATTCAGTCTGCAACTTTCAGGTACGGGACCACTTCCTTAATGGCATAGTATGCAATGGGCTCTATCTTCTGGTTGAAAAGTTGCAAGGCCTTGTATAGTGATAACCTCCAGATATTTTTGAGGCTGTTTATCGCCCTTTTGGCCAGCATTCTCCCGTTTTTGACATGATACGAGAGGCTTAATTTGGTCTGCAGGGTGACCCCTAGAAAGGTATTAGCTATTTGTCATAGAGATATCCTTATCGGCGAATTTGAAGACGTCATCTCCTGCTAATTTGCCACCCCTTCTAAATTTCATTATCTTTGTCTCGATTGACTATTAGTTTCTGTTGTTCACAGTACCCAGCCAGCTTGTTTAGGCCAGTGGTCAGATCTGACCTATATTTGCTGTAGCACACTATCCGGTATCCGGCCCCCTGGCTTTCCCATTTCTACTCTCCGCTATCACTCTCGCGATCTCTTCTTCCGCAAATAGGTCGTCGCACTAGGCGTCGTAGGTCACATTTGTTGTGTGGTTGTTGTTGATGTTCCGGGTGTTACTTTCTGTATACAGGACTTTGAAGTGAGCTTGTAGGTCTAAGAGCGGAATTTGCGAGACTGTTTGCTGACTGAGACTGTTCAAGATTGCGAGACTATTCGATTTTTGAAAAGGCCCCATTGCAGCTGTTTAGATCCAAACTTTAGGATCAGCTCGTTTTCTTCGTGAGTTGTACGATTTTCGTTGATTAAGGCCTTATACCTCCTCTTCTAGTCATGGAAGGCTGAATCTGACTATCGTGTTTTCTTAACCATCGTTGATTGTAGTATTGCTTCTGAGATACCCTCGTTCAGTCGATTTATATCCTCGGATAATGCTCTAGAACTTAAATTGTGAGTTATCTATAGTCTCTTTGATGGCTGGTAGTAGCTTTGGGTAGGATTAACAGATATTCCAGTGCATACCATAACCCATTGCGGTCCACGGAGTCGTATGCATGCTTGAAATCAAGGTATATCTGGTGTACTGCTATATTTTGCTCCCTGCATTTCTCGACGACCTATCTTACTCCAAAAAATTGATCAGCAATAGCACTATTTGGTCAAAAGCCGCATTGATAGTCTCCTATAATCACTTTTGCATATTTAATAAGCCTATTATGCAAGACTTTGTAGAATACTTTGTACCCTGCGTTTAGCAGCGCTATGCTCCTGTAATTATAACATCTTGTTAAGACCCCTTTCTTTTAATAAAAAGCTCTACTGTTGGGGCCAATTTTTATTGGTTTTGCGGCCTATCAAACGCGGGCGACAGGTACTCCGACAGGGATCGATAGCGCGATCAATTCAACTCCAACAGGTGGCGATATATCGCGTTCAATTAGTGTAAAAAATTGCATAGATTAGTTAGTGTGTATAGAGAGTTAATACGTCTCGCATCGGCCAGTGTGTTAGCGCGTTTTGTCTCGGCCGGCATGCGACCACGCTCATTTTGTTGATTGGAGCTCTTCGGGGATTTGGACAATTTTTAGACGATCTGCGTTATAAGGGTTATCCGCCTCATATCCTTCTTGTCTTTTATTCCTTGCCGTTTCCTCCCTTAAATTAGTTGGCGACAGGAGGATCGATTCGACGGAGCAGACCAGAAAGACATAGTAGCTAGAAAGTAAGTGGCGAAACCCACCCTGAATTGTTGTCCATATTTTAAATTTGTCGTTGCTATATACAGTTCATATCTATAGTTCATATCAGTTTCATCAACTAGCCTGGCATCATTCCACTCGCCAGGCATCTCTTCCTCGTTCTTCACCATCATATTTAATAATGGGAGGAGTATAAATGAGAGGGGCAACCCTCGAAGAAGCTCTCTGCACCCTATTAAACAAATGCATAAGCGAAGGAAAAGTCCCCGAAGCTTGGCTAAACGCAGAAGTAGTTCTGATTTTCAAGAAAGGGGATACCAACGACATCGGTAGCAACAGACCGATCAGCCTCCTGACTCACACCTACAAGATATTATCCAAGATTATAACCAATCGCAAACTAGACTACTATCAACCTGCCGAACAAGCCGGCTTTAAGAAAGGATTCGGCGCAAACGACCACTTCTAGGCAATACGTAGCCTGGTTGAAATATGCACAGAATACAACGTTCCTCTAAATTTAGCATTTGTGGACTATGCGAAGGCGTTCGACTCGGTTGAAACGCGGGCGATTCTGAAGGCACTGGATAGTGCAAGAATAGACACTCGATACTAAAAGATCATAGAACACATATATACAAATGCCACAATGCAAATAGCCATAGAGGAGGACATGGTAACAGAAAAAATCAAATTAGAGAGGGGAGTTAGACAAGGTGACACCATATCACCGAAGCTTTTCACCGGTGCTCTCGAGGATGTATTTAAAAGTATGGCTTGGGAAAACAAAGGAATCAGCATAAACAGAACCTGTCTAAATAACCGACATCGTGCTGATTAGTAGCGACGGTGACGAACTAAAATCAATGCTCGAAGAACTGAAAGCAAAGTCAGAACAGATCGGAATGATGATGAACATAAACAAGACGAAGATATTGACCAAAGAAGACATCAGAATAAACATAGATGGAGAACTCCTAGAGGCGGTAGAAGAGTACACATACCTGGGCCATAATATCAAGATAGGCAAACCAAACCAAACTGCAGAAATATCTAGAAGGATAAAGATGAGCTGGGCGGCATTCGCCAAGCTAAATTATATTCTAAAATCAACAACCATCCCAATTAACCTAAAAAGGAAAGTTTATGATACCTGCATATTACCAGTAACAACATTCGACACGGAGACTACAACCCTGACTAGAGGAAGCGCAGAAAGACTCATCATAACTCAAAGAGCAATGGAAAGAAGAATGCCAGGTATCAGTCTCAGAAACCGCGTCAGAAACGAGGAAATCAGGAGAAGCACCAAGGTCCAAGATGTCATCATAAGAATAGCGCAATTAAAATGGAGATGGACGGGCCACGTGGCAAGGCAAGACGGATCCAAATGGACCAAGAGAATCGTAGAATGGAGACCAAGAACTACGAAAAAGAGCGTGGGCAGGCTCGCGAAAAGATGGCGAGACGACATCCAGAAAACAGCAGGCAAAAACTGGTGCAAGACTGCACAATGCAGGAAAACTTGGAAAACGTTAGAGGAGGCGTACATCCAGGAGTGAAGTAAAATAACACGGGCTGAGGAAGAAAAAGAAGAAGAAGAATATTTAATAAGTTCACATGCTATTCCATCCATGCCTGTTGCCTTATGATTTCTCATTTATTTTATGGATTGACATACTTCGTCGAGAGTCGGTTCCTCTTCTGCCATGTGGGCTGTTTGCATGAGAGAGTACTGTTACTTTCTCATTTTAGTAAGTCCGATAACATTTGTCGCCGTGTGTTAATGGACCTGTGTAATGTCCATTTGCAACGTGGCTTCTATTCGTATAGCGCTGCTCCTTGCATCAAAGAATTTTTTCGAGTTATTTTCTGATAGAGGTCTCGCGTGTTTCCTATACTCTCCGCGTCAAGCATGTCCTCGATAAGCGCTCTCATGTACGGTGAACCCCGTTTGAGATCTAATAAGATTTATTTTTATGATAGAAGGGTCTCGGATTTGTCATCCTCCCAATAAACTGCGACAATATATAACGCATTCAGCCACTCGGAGTGGTCACTGGCGCAGATAAGGGGGTCCTTTCCTAATTTACTGCGATATATTATACAATCAACAAGTTAGATGTTTCCATACAGCATTGAAACGAAAATCACACAGAAGAATATATTATAGATAGTATTTAGTAATCGTTATTAGTTCGCCAATATTTTCACAGAAAATGTCCATGAAATTAGAATAAATGTTTGTTAAATAAACTAATTTAATGTAACATTTTCCTTACGTTGAGGTTTGTTTAATTTATATTATTTATAATTTTTTGTTGTTGTTCTTCTGATTTAATACAAAAAATATTTAGCGACATTTTACACAATTTAACCACGTGTTGTAAATACCATAAAATTGATTGAATAAGAATCATTTTAATATAAGCTTGTAATTCGGTAATAGTACTTTATGATACAAGTGTGTGAAGAAGGGATTTTGTGCATGAGTTGCAAAGTTCAAAGCAAGAGCCGAAGGCGAGTGGTTTAATTGCAACGAGTGCACAAAAGCCTTTCACACACGTGTGTCATACATTATTTTATCTACGAAGAATGTTAAAATACTGTTGAATCTATAAAAAAAAACTTATTGTTTCTTACCGATAATATTGTAAAAATTGTAATTTTGACAGACAACATATATCAAATAACTGACATAATAAGTTTAGAACGTTCAGCGACTCCAGAAAATTGCTAAAGGTAGACTTCCGAGCAAAGCGACTCTGGCGTCACTAACGCAGCGATACTGACGCAGCGACATAGCGATAGTATTATGCACTATGAAAACGTATGAGGCGCCATTCGAGCGCAGCGACACTGATGCGCTCACCGTCAGTGCGTCAGTATAGCTGCGCTCGAATTGTGCCTCATACATTTCCATAGTGCATAATACTATCGCTATGTTGCTGCGTCAGTATCGCTGCGTTACTGATGTCAGAGCCGCTTTTCTCGGAAGTCTACCTACCTAGTCAAAACGCACAGTGACGGAAACACTATTTGGTCAAATCACTGACACAATAAGGTTAGATCGTTCAGCACCTACGGAAAATTGCTAAAGGTAGACTTCCGAGCAAAGCGGCTTTGGCGTCACTAACGCAGCGATACTAACGCGGCGACATAGCGATAGTATTATGCACTATGTAAACGTATGAGGCGCCATTCGAGCGCAGCGACGCTGATGCGCTCAGCGTCAGTGCGTCAGTGTCGCTGCGCTCGAATTGTGCCTCATACATTTCTATAGTGCATAATATTCGCTATCTCGCCGCGTCATTATCGCTGCGTTAGTGACGCCAGAGCCACTTTACTCAGAAGTCTACCTACCTAGTAAAAAAACGCACAGTGACGGCAACACTATTTGGTCGTTGTCGAAGTAATCTAGGTAAATTTAGATTCAATATAGGTTAGATGATGGTTAGGTTAAGTTATAGTCGACAGGGATCGATAGCGCGATCAATTCAACTTCGACAGGTGTCGATTTATCGCGTTTAGTTATCGTTAAAAATCGCACAGCGATTTAGATAGATTAGTTAAAAACCTCCTTGTCTTTTATTCCTTGCCGAATCCTCCCTTAAATTAGTTGGCGACAGGAGGATCGTTTCAACGGAGCAGGACTTTCCGTCAGAAAATTTATGATCACTACGTCCATGTTTTTTGTTTAGTGACGCAAGTTGTTGCCATAGTAACAACAAACAGAAATCGTTTAATAATGAAACTAGATTTGATTTTCATTGGATTTTTACGCACGATTTGAACAGTTTTACACACGATTATAATAATAGCATCCTTTACATACAATAATGTATTTACATTGAATTGAAAAATTCACTATGTTTTTACCACACTTAAACTATGTAAAAATGTTATACAACTTGTTATTCACAGTAATATAAATTTCTACACATACCACGACTTAGGTTTCGACGTTTGACGGTCATTTTCAAGTAAATAATGTATTTGTTAATGTGTTCATTTAGGTGTGTGAGTAGATAAAATATAATGTAAACTTCCTAATAATACCTAGATATATCTAAATGAGTATAAATATAGTAAGATGTAGATATATAGTAAGTTATAGATTTCTCATAGTAGCTAGTTTTTCAATACGTTTAAATCATACCGTCAGTGATTTGAATTTGCTATTCGTCGAACCGATGTAAAATCCCAAATGGCTTTTGCTCTTCGCGATATTAAACCATCAATAAGACATCCACATTTAAGAAGTGAAACGAATTTTACCGCTGTAAGAGCTAGTGTTGTAGAACGTACAGATTTATCGATTCCTCGTCATTTTCAAGAATCGTGCCTTCAAGGAAAGTCAACTGGATTTATTCTCTTGCCCTAGTCTTTTGGGAAAAGACTTGCGTCTGCGCTCTTATAAGATTGTGTTGATACGAGAACTGAAGACAAATTAATTGTCCTCCAAGAAATTATAAATTAACTGCTTTAGAATAATTTTTGAAACGTTATTTCATATCAATGGTATATCCCAGCAGTCGCAAACTTTTTTCTCTTAAAAAAAATTATCAAATATTATACAAGAGCCGCAGAGATGATGATATTAAAAACATTGTAGATCAATTGTATTATAAAATGTTTGTATATTATTAGTAGTTTATGATACAAGTGTGTGAAGAACAGCTTTTGTACATGAGTTGCGAAGTTTAAAGCACGAGCCAAAGGCGAGTGGTTTAATCGCAATGAGTAGTCTAATCTAATAGTAGTTTATGATACAAGTGTGTGTAAAAAAGCCCTTCTTCACACACTTGTATCATAAACTACTATTAATATACAAAAAATTTATAATACAAATGATCTATCTTTCACACACATGTGTCATGCATTATTTTATGTTATAGTATGTTATAGTATATTATCATGTTAATATACTCTTGAATCTACAAAAAAAATTGTTTCTTACCGATAATATTGTAAAAATTGTAATTTTGACAGGCAACATACTTGAAATCATAAGGTTAGAACGTTGAGCGCCTCCGTGGAAAAAATTGCTAACTAGTAAAAACCCACAGTAACGGGAACACAATTTGGTCGTTGTCGATGAGTTGGGAAAGATGGTTCCTTCTAGGTCCTCCACCTCCACTGACCTTGACACATCCGGTTTAGACTGCCGTTTTCAATTTTGAGTTTTCCTGCCTGCGTCAAATCTTGAATTTTCCCGCCCGCACCGAATATTGAATTGAATTCTCAGTGCAGGAACAGGAATGCGGCGGCTGGGTGTGTGAATCCGGATGTGGGTAACGAGAAGTGCAAACCGAAAGTGAGAAACTAGAAATGTAAGTCGAAACCGGGAGTCTTAAGCGGATACGAAAGTCGAAATCAGACCTCACACCCAGCGTGGGGTTACATAGACCTCACACGTTGGACTACATAGACCTCACACCCAGCCTGGGGTTACATAGAGCTCGCACGTGGGGCTACATAGACCTCACACTCTCATCTGTGGAAATCCGGCAGTGTCGAACCGGCAACGGAAGTCGAAACCGGAAGTTCTAACGGAAGTCGAAGCCAGAAGTGGAGGGCCAAGTCAATGGAGGTGGAGGGCCTGAAAGAAACTACTACCCGCTCCGAATTTTGAATTTTTCAGCGCACAGTGCAGCGACAGGAAATACGGCGGCCGGGTGTGTGAAACCGGATGTTGGAAACCAGAAGTGCAAACCGGAAGTGATAAAGAAGAAATGTTAGTCGAAACCGGTAGTCTAAACCGGAAACGGATGTCGAAACCAGACCTCACACCCACCGTGGGGTTACATAGACCTCACACCCAGGCTGAGGTTACATAGAGCTCGCACGTGGGGCTACATAGACCTCACACTCTCATCTGTGGAAATCCGGCAGTGTCGAACCGGCAACGGAATTGGAAACCGGAAGTTCTAACGGAAGTCGAAGCCGGAAGTGGAGGGCCAAAGTCAATGGAGGTGGAGGGCCTGAAAGAAACTACTACCCGCACCGAATTTTAAATTTTTCAGCGCACAGTGCAGCGACAGGAAATGCGGCGGCCGGATGTGTGAACCCGGATGTTGGAAACCAGAAGTGCAAACCGGAAGTAATAAACAAGAAATGTAAGTCGAAACCGGTAGTCTAAACCGGAAACGGATGTCGAAACCAGACCCCATACCCACCGTCGGGTTACATAGACCTGACACGTTGGACTACATAGACCGCACACCCAGGCTGATGTTACATAGAGTTCGCACATGGGGCTACATAGGCCTCACACTCTCATCTGTGTAAAACTGAAAGTGGGGAACCGGAAACGGAAGTCGAAACCGGAAGTTGAAAATGAAGTCTGGTATATGAATCTCTTCATGTACCGGAAGTTGTAACGGAAGTCGAAAGCGGAAGTCGAAACCGGAAGAGTCAAAGTAAATGGAGGTGGAGGACCTCGAAGGAACCCTAATAATCTTTCCCTATTTCGTTGTAATCTAGGTTTATCTTGATTTAATCTAGATTAGATTATAGTTAGGTTAGATTATATTAGAGCCAGATAAATCCAGCCGAGACTTTTTGATTCAATATAATAAAAATTACTTCAATTTTAATTTACGTTTTTATGTTGTTTACGTTACTATGTTTTTTGTTTAGTGACGCGAGTTGTTGCCATAGTAACAACAAACTCTATTTGATTTACATTGGACTTTTACTAAAGATTTGGATACTTTTACGCAGGATTTGGATACTTTTACGCACGATTATAATAATGGCATCCTTCACATACAATAATGTATTTATTAATGAGTTCATTTTGGTGTGTGAGTAGATAAATGATATTTTTAATTATTTTATATATTTATTTTCACATATTCTTAAGCAAAATACCCAAATAAATAGTAAACAATGCAAATAATTTAAAAAAAAATCAGATTTTTTCTATATCAGTTTCATAATTAATTTGAGTTCTTTAGATTTAAACAACTTTGACAATTTTGTCAAGATTTTATTGACTATTTTTAGTATCAAGTCCATTATTACTTTTATCTACTCGAACACTTAAATGAATACATTAATAAGTAAATTATTGTATATCCTGATATATGCAACCTCATGTCAGTATTATAATCATGTGTAAAAGTATCCAAATCGTGCGAAAAACTCCAATGTGAATCAAATGGAGTTTCAATATTAAACGATTTCTGTTTGCTGTTACTCAAACTAAACTCACGTTACTAAAAAAAAAACATAGACGTAGTGAAAATTAATTTTCTGACGGATTTAAAACTTGAATTAATGTTTCCTGTTTTGAATGTAGAAGTCTCGGCCAGCGCGGTCGTTTGGATTTTGAGGCCCCGGGAATATATATGTGAATATATATTCCCGGTGAAAAAGTGAATAAACAAATAATTTTTTAATTTTTTTAAATTATATTTAAAAAAAATTATATTTAATTAAATTTAAAATTTAAATACATACAAGAAAGAAACATATGTATAGAAGAAATATAATATAATAATATATTAATATAAAAGAAAAACAAAATTGAGCTTTATTTTCCATGCTTTAATTTCAGAAAAATGGGGGTCTCCAAAATGGGGGGTTTCCAAAATGGGGGGGGGGGGGGGGCAGCCTCTATTGAGGCCGCCCTAGTCCGTGGGCCCCGGGCATTCGCCCGATTGACCGACGCTAGCGACGCTACTGGTCTCGGCCTCTCAGTCTGGATTTAACTGGCTTTAATATAACTTAAGTTAACTATAACCTAATCTAGATTAGATTTAGGTTAGGCTAGGTTAGTTTTATTTCACTGTGCGTTTTTACTATATAGCAATTTTCTATGCGATTAAAGCACTTCTCTTCTTCTCGTGCTTTAAACTTCGCAACTCATGCACAAAAGCACTTCTTCACACACTTGTATCATAAATTACTATTTTAATCTTGACAGGAAATATTTGCGTACACAGCACCTCTCCATGTATAATACAATGAACGGTGAAAATATTTATATTAAACCGAGAACGAACTTTTCTCATGTAATTTAAACATATCGCATGTAATTTTTCTAAATGTCTCTCAATCTCTAGTTTAATAAATGAAAGTTTTAATTGTTCCAATAAACTTAAAATACTTGTAATGGATGAGTTGAAGAGCCACTCAACTTGAGCCGCAAAGCGCCTCGATAGCTGCGGGTTGCCGACCCCTGGTCTATCCAAACAAATAACGAACACTTGAGGATTTAAAATTGAAGACTGAAGGCACAAAAGACCTAATTTATTTAAGAACTAATCGGAAATTGGGTTAATTAAATTAAACTCCTCTAAACGAAGCAGATGTGTCTATTTAATTGATATTTTATTCACTATATCAGGGATCCCCAACCTTTTAGCACTCAAGAGCATATTTTAGAAAGACGGTCGGGTGGTGGGCATTTCAATAAATCTTTTCAAGAAGTCCTCATCTTATAAATTGAATTTTAGTAAAATGTCGTTTTGAAAGTCTAAAATTTATAGCTCCAGTTGTTCTGCCCTTACTTGAATAAGTCTTGCAATATTTGCTGCTATTTTGGTTTTAAATTTTTTAAGTTTAAGTTTACTTGCGGCGGGCATGCGTAAAACGGTCGGCGAGCGCCACGGTGCCCGCGGGCATAGGGTTGGAGACCACTGCACTATATAATGTAATCATTTGTGTTCAAAGTAATGACACATTTGTGGCTGCATCTTAAACTGTTTCAGTTTCTTTTCAATTTAAAATCATAAAGTCCTTATCGAAAAATCCGATGCTAATAAACGATTTAACGAGTTATTAATCAAAATATAATACAGCAATGTCGAGGAAATACAAATAAATGTGAACTGTGTAATTATGTGACAAGTTTGCTATTCAATGAAGCTTATAATTTTCTCCTAATCAAAATTACTCACTCAATTTAACAACTTACGAGCGGCAATTATATATTCTCCGGTTTATCGACCTCAGGACCTTCAAAACTCAAATTAGAAATTATCCCCGAACGAACAGTTTCTATATAAATGCAGGGTAATTAAGAAAATTCGATCAATCTGAAGTATTTCTTGGGAATTCAAGGTTAAGTGTTTCCAGAGAAAAAACGAGAGAAAATAATATATAAAAAAACCAACTGTTGCACGACATTTCGATTTATTAATTAAATCTTTTTCAGGACCTACAAAATTGTTACAGAAATTACATAAAACAAAGTAAAAGATGATTTAATTACTTACAAAGAAGGTGATGAACAATTTATTAGGACGTGTAACATCATATAACGTTGAAAAAAGTTGTAGATTACATAAAAACTATTGTAAAGCGAGTCATGGTTAAGGTGGCCACAGGTCCCGATTTTGGCGGGATAGTCCCGCTTTTTGGAGGAAAGTACCGCGTCCCGCCGATTTTTAAAAATGTCCCGCTTTTTAGAAAATATCTCCATTTCTTATTTTAAATGTACTGTAATATATAATATAAAAATTTTCCAAATATTCCCATAAAATCTCCTTTTTTAATGTCTACCAATGAAATTTTTTAATATACTCCAAATGAAATATCCATTCTTCAACATATTCCAAGCGGTTATTATAAAAATTTCTAATTTCTTTCAGAAAACCCGGTCGTTTAATGGCACCTTGTTCTGAAATTTTCATTGGGTGACATTAAAAAAGAAGATTTTATGGGAATACGTGTAAAAATCATTTGAATATATTAATGTGGCGTTATTGGTAAAAAGATACGTTACTGATGAAAAAATTAAATGTTACTGGTATGCAAATGTGGAAATAGACCAACAATGGATGGAGTTATAGCTTCTTTTAAACAGAATAATATTCCTTATCAAAATATTTTGAAAATTGTAGAATATCTAGATTCGCTCTCCCTTCTAAGAACAAATGCAGCAACAAACAGTGTTTTTCCAGTATAAATAAAATATGGACAACTGAAAAAAAATGCAGTTGAACATTAAACTTTAAAATCTATATTAAGCGTAAAAATTATTTGACCAATTCATGTAAGAAATTTCAGGACATTTTAATAAATGATGCGAATATTTACTCGGATCAAAAATTTGGCCGTGAAAGAAAATAAAATTATTTTTTTAAATATAAAATTTAAATTAATTAAAAATCATAATGTTCAAATTATTTTACATTTTACATTATTTTACAAGTTTTTTTACAAATATTTTTATAGTTACCAATAATAAATACATTTTTGTATATTTGTAGACAAGTATACGAATAATAGTAGTTTATGATACTAGTGTGTGAAGAAGGGCTTTTGTATATGAGTGCATCACATCACTGACACAATAAGGTTAGAACGTTCAGCGCCTCCGTGGAAAAAATTGTTAACTAGTAAAAACACACAGTGATCTAGGTTAACCTAGATTTAATCTAGAATAGGTTATGGTTAGGTTAAGTTATACTAGAACCAGATAAATGCAGAGTGAGCCGTCGAGATCTCTTGAACCCTTGATTCCAAATAAGAAAAGTTAATTCAATTCTAATAAACGTCAGAAAATTTAGTCAGACGCAAGTTATTGCCATAGTAACAACAAATAGAAATCGTTTAATAATGAAACTCAATTTGATTTACATTGGACTTTTACGTACGATTTGGATACTTTTACACACGATTATAATAATGGCATCCTTCACATACAATACAACGGGTAATATATTTATTAATGTGTTCATTTTGGTGTGTGAGTAGATAAAATATTTTTTTTTTAATTATTGTTCCACTTTCGAAACTGAATTATAATTCTCATTTCATCCCATTTGTCCCGCTTTGACTCAATGAAAATGTGGTCACTTTAGCAATGGTAGCCTCATGAACAATTTAACTACGGTGTTTAAAAATTATTATTTTATTATCAAAATGTAGAACACTAACTGATCGGCACATCACGAGGAAACTAACAAAAACTTTTCAATCTAATGAAATAAGTTAAAGTTAAAAAAAACTGCGAAGGTGCGCATTGGGAACGATAGTGCCGTCAGTGGCATTGGAAGGTCACCGAAGTCACGAGCAACAATTTATTAAGACATATAATATCATATAACGTTGACAAGAAGTTGTAGATTACATAACAACTAATGTAAAGCGAGCCATGGTAGCCTCAGGAACAATTTAATTACGGTGTTTAAAAATTATTATTTTATTAGCAAAATGCAGAACACCAACTGATCGGCACAGCACGAGGAAACCAACTAAAAGCTTTCGATCTATTGAAATAAATTAAAATTGAAAAAAACTGCGAAGGTGTGCATTGGGAACGATAGTGACGTCAGTGACATTGGAAGGACACTGAAGTCACGAGCACACTGGAAAAAGATTATTTAAAGACGTGAAGTCGTCCGGAAATTTGAATCAACACTACACAGCAGTTTACCCAAAAACCAAAGTAATACGGAAGATACTCAAATCTTCCTAGAAACAAGGAGCTAAACGACACCCATTTAAGAAATTATATAACAGGTGGAACCATTAAAGGACACAAGCCGCAGCAAAAATAGAAAATATATAGCAAAACATTCAATCAATTGTGTCTAGACGTCGCCCAAGTCATAAGCCAAGCGTGTATATTGCTCAACTCGCCCATGTCTTTCCTTGAGTTCATGGCTGCATCATCGGCTTTATGAATAAAACACATTTCCAAGAAAAGTCTCTTAGATAGACGTGGCTACCTTGCAAGGACTTTTAGGTCATCATAATTGATCCTATGGTCCTTGTCATTGCAAGGGAGCCACGTCTATCTAAGGGGCTTTTCTTAGAAACGAGTTTTATTCATAACGCCTGTGCAGCCATGAACTCAAGGAAAGACATGGACGGATTGAGCAATATGTACGCTACGTGGCTTATGACTTGGGCGACGCACAGTGGTCTGAATCTAAAAAAAGTTGGCCAAAAATCGAAAAAATGGTAGTCACCGAATGGGTTTATTCCTAAAGAATCTTGTAAAGAATACTTTGGTGTATGTTATTCTAAAAGAAAAGTGGGATATCTTTTTTCCCTGAGACGCTACGCTCCTTCAAAGTTAGTGTGTATTCACATCGAACAAGCGGCGGAACGCGCGATTCACTGACGACGTCAGGTAAGTTCAACCAGTATGAACTTATCGCTAGAAACGATGTTTTCGCCATGTCTTTCAATACAGAAGCGTTTATTAGTGCTGTTCAGGTTAGAATGCTAACCAGAACTTAAACTTAGGTTAGTATACTAACCTAACCTAACCTAACCGGACAACAGGTCACACTCGCGCAAACGCCTGGCTGCCAATGTAAACACGAACTCGCCACGTCTTCCGCGCCCGCACCCGCCGCCGCGCTCGCGCGTTCCTACGTGAACAAGCAATTTACCCTTGTCGGCATAGCGCGAGCACGTGTAGCGGCTCCGAAATATAATTGTTAATTCAAATGCGTGTAACTTTTTGCTAGAGTATCTTTTACATTTCTCTTTGCTGGAGGGTGTTAAGGAAGATATGTATAATTTCTACATATATAAGGTTTTCATTAATTTATACTCGCGTGTGTTAGAAATCATGTCAAAGATAGAATGGTTTTTCTAGTAACAAAAATTCTGTAAACTAGCAAAAAAGTTATCACCGCAGCGGGGCTTAAGAAGTTGAGATAAAGAACATATAGATTATGATGTTTTGTAATAGAATCTAGAAGAAAATCTTGCCCATGTCTGCCTCTGTGCATGTAAGATTAGAAATACCAAGCGCCGGCCGACAATACGACGCGCCGGACAAATTGTTAGTTTAGGATCTACGCAGACACATACAGTTGGGGTGCGGGACTACCTGATATTGCAATATTTGTTGATTAAAAGCTGATTGCCTGATCAAAAGCTCATTAAAGCTGATTAAATCTAATAAAAGCTGATTAAATCTAATAAAAGCTGATTAAAAAATAGACATTATACCTTCTTTAGCGTGCGGCGACAAAAACCTCACAACCTGTTTAGCGTGGGGTTACATAGACTTGTCACCCTGTTTAGTGTAGCGCTACATATACGTTATTCCCTGTTTAGCTTAGGGCTGGATAGACCTCACACTCTTTTGAAGTATTAAAGCTTAAAAGATGATTAAAAGCTGATTAAACGCTGCTTAAAGCTGATTAGAGGTAATTAATGCTGATTTAAAGCTGATTAAAAGCTATTTAAATGCTAATACAGCCTAACCCTCATAAATGGGTTAACGATAGATAGCCCGTCGATTGATAATTTTGAGGGAATCATAAGATTTCATGTGAAAGGCTGTAAGGTATTTACCTAAACAGATAAACTTCATAGTGATGCCGTGAGAATATAAGGGACTGTCAGATCCATCGAGAATTATATCTGGGGTCATTTGTTAAGGAGGTTCTAGCGAATCCCATGTTAAATATGTTTTCCAAGTTTAAGCTTTGAAACTTTTTATACATGCAGATCTATACTTTATTTAAGTCCTCTCAAAATTTGAAAGTGATCCACCGTTTAGTTTATCCGGAAAAAAATAATTAAAAATGATGATTTTTCGACTCTTGTGCACAGGCGCCAATGCCGGACAAACTTCCGTCACGTCTTTATTTATTTTTTTCGATATTAATTTCCCAACTTTAAGAAATAAAAAACTATATACAATAAACTTAGATAATATTAAAACACGATAACATTAAAACAATGTGACGTTCCCGATGTAATTATTTAAATAATTAAAGATACATTTTTTATTTTGAATCTTGTTTATCGACAGTAATTCACATGACGGATGGTGAAAATTTTCATACATTTATTTTTATTTTATCATTATTTTGAATAACACTCCGCGAAAATATTATTGTGCATAAATTTCTTAATATTACATCGCTTATTATAATCGCGTACTGATAAAATAATTTGTTCTCGTTGAGAACTGTTGGAGATCATAGGGAACGATTTGAACTTGGAAAGGCTTGGAAACTCAATGGAAGCGTACGGAGGGACATTTTATCGGGATGCCAGAAATAAGGATATAAAAAATATTTTGGAAGATTTTCCAGAAACAATTCAGGCATAAATACAATGGAAGATGTGTTCCATTGGCTCCTTGTATCTTCGGATCCACTTATTTCAAACTCAAGAAAAATAAAACCAAAAATAAGTAATAATTTGTCAGCAGAGGCCATAGATCGATCTTTTGCTTTTCCCTGAAGATGAGGATGAGTCTAAAAGTTTCCTAGAAATTTCTGATACGCAGTCAACATTGACTTTGATTTCGAACATGATAATTATCCCGACAGGAATAGCCACTGATTAGTACAATTTTTTCCCTATTTTCTTTATTTTTACATAAAAACTGCTACATAAACTGTTTATTATTTCGCAATTGTAACATTCTAATTGTTATTACCAATATTGAATACCCTTAAATATCCATTTGTATGAAATGCCGAACAATTTTTAAAGAAGTATCGAGCACTTCTTTATTAGATATTGGATCCGCCCAATATTTGAATTTTAAAATTATGGCGTGAAATTCGTTATCAATGACTTCTAAAACCCTCATGTACAAATTTAAATAATATTCCGATCAAATTTTAATGAAGTGGTCGGCCATGATGGATCCGCCATTTTGAGTCGGAATATTATATTATAAAATTTGTATTCAGTGAACTCGAAAACCCTTATATACCAATTGATATGAAATTACAGTCAAATTTTAATGAAGTGGTCGGCCATATTGGATCCGCCATTTCGAATTTGAACATTATATTATAAAATTCGTATTGAGTGAACTCAAAAACGCTTATATACCAATACATATGAAATTTCGATAAAATTTTGATGAAATGGTCGGCCATATTGGATTCGCCATTTTGAATTTGAATATTATATTATAAAATTCGTATTCAGTGAACTCGGAAACCCGTATATACCAATAGATATGAAATTTCGATCAAATTTTATTGAAGTGGTCGGCCATATTGGATCCGCCATTTTGAATTTTAATATTCTACTAAGAAATTCGTATTCAGTGACTTTGGAAACCCCTATATACCAATTTACGTTTAAATCTGAAACTATCTTCTTTCTATTTTTGGCCAACTTTATTGAAATCCTGAGCACTGTGCGACGTCTAGACACAGTTGATTCGATGAGTGGTTTTCTGTTTTGCTATATATTTTCTATTTTTGCTGCGGTTTGTGTCCTCTAATGGTTCCACGTGTTATATAATTTCTCCTTGAGAGTTGAGCTACTTTCTAAGAAGATCTGTGTATCTTCCGTATTACTTTGGTTTTTAGGTAAATTGCTGCGTAGTAGTTGATTCAATTTTCCAGACGACTTTTACGCCTTTAAATAATCTTTTTCCAGTGTGTTCGTGACTTACGTGTCCTTCCAATGTCACTGACGTCACTATCGTTCCCAATGCGCACCTTCGCAGTTTCTGTTTCAACTTTAATTTATTTCAACAAGTCGAAAACTTTTCGTTGGTTTTCTCGTGCTATTAGTGTTGGTGTCCGACATTTTGCTAATAAAATAATAATTTTTAAACACCGTAATTAAATTGTTCATGAGGCTACCATGGCTCGCTTTACATTAGTTGTTATGTAATCTACAACTTTTTGTCAACGTTATATGATGTTATACGTCTTAATAAATTGGTCAACACCTTCTTTCTAAGTAACTAAAAACACCTTTTCCTTTGTTTTTTTGTAATTTCTGTAACAATTTTGTAGGTCTTGAAAAAGAATAAATGGAAACGTCGACTTAAGAAGAATTTGAGTTTGTTTTTGTTGATCGTATTACCCGAATTCTACCGTTTTTGTAGTAAAAAATACAAATCTTTTACTCTTTAACTAATAGCTATCGTTTTCCGCTCATATATATATATATATATATATATATATATATATATATATATATATATATATATATATATATATATATATATCGCTATTTAAGAATTTTTTTTGGGTTTGTTAGTTAAAGGAGAGTAACCTTAGTGGAATGCGTGAAAGGTAGACGGGGAAAAAATGTAAGAAAAAAGGGTTGGAAATTTATAACGAGGTGTATTACGGATGGGATTAGATTACAGTTGTCTACAGTTAACAGTTGTTCATTGTTAGAAGTTTTTGCTTCATGAATGCACAAAAAGGTGTGCAGATAAAAATGTCTGTCGATATGAAACAATAAATTTCAACTGGAACTCACACAGGATTGTTTTAAACTATTATATACTGCAAGTGTTGCCGACTTGCCTTTTCTGTATTAATTTAAAAAAAAAATAAGTAAAACTTGATAAAGCTTACCCTAAAACTCTTTTGCTGCTTCAATTTCGGGTCTATTTGTTAACACTTATGCCACTCGAGACCTGAAATAAAAATTATCTGAGTTAAATTATGTTGTTTCGATACAAAAAAAATAGATAGATTCATGGTGTTTCGAAAACGTTATACGTATTTCAAATTAAAAACATTTTATTTCATTATTTAAGCAAGTACAGTAAGAATATCACAAATATATTCTAAATGCAAAGTGTCGGTAGTGTGAGTATGATATAATACTCCTTGTGTTAGACCTTCGAGAAAAACTCTTCTAAATCATATAGTTCAATGTTATTTAGGAGTTGGAAAAGCTGCTTCTTGAATCTCTCAATGTTATCTACTTGTTTGATTTCTCTTGGAAGAACGTTGAATAGTTTCATGCTGATATATTGAGGATATCTTTCAGTCATACTGAGGACATGTTTAGGAAGCTGATCCTTGTCAAAATCATTGAAAGTTCCTTGTTAAACCTTGTTAGTCATTCAGTAGGCTTAACAAAATCCTGGAAGAGATGTTTATGGTTCTTGAGGAAAATGACGTTTTCATAAATATATGTAGCCGTAGTAGTTAAAATGTTTGCCCTTCTGAAGTGTCTTCTGCAGGATTAACGGTAGTTTAGACTCATATGCATTCGCAGGGCTTGTTTCTGTATGTTGAACACATACTTGTAGTGTACTCCATTTCCCCAGAACATAATTGCAAAGCTGTGGAAGATGGCGAATACTGCCTCATCATCATCTTATAGCGAATACTGCCTTGTAGTGTTTCGTTGTTACTTCAGTGGTATATGAGACCCAGTCCAGAGATTGGTCTATGTGAAGTCTCATATAACATTATCATTAACATATTGTATCATATTACATTAATTGCCTTTGAAATATTTCGTGCATATTTCGCACACGTGTATATTTCGACTCCATCAGGCAGTTGAGACACTTGGCAGTGATTAATCACACGATTTTCGTTTTGTGTAAGAATCCGATAAACTTTCTAAAACCTTAGCTTGCGCAGTTTAGTTTTAATTTTCTTGAAGTTGCCGCTGCGTGTAAAGTCCAACTTCTTCAATTCGTTTTCGATGCTCTCCCTGTTCAGCGCGATCGTCACTTTGGCGTCATCTTTCTCCAACCAACTCCTCGATCTTCTTAACTTCCATTTCGCTTCTCTTCACCTGTTCCTTCAACGTCTCCTCGCTCTCGCAAATCTTGCTCTGCTTCTCGGAAATCACAAGCAACATACTCGTCACTTCCTCGTGGTGCCTTTTGTGATCAACTTTGAGATCCTCGTGGAGATCTTCTTGGCGAGAGATGATTTTCGCTGAGGTTGCTTCGATGGTGGTTCCGTGATTTTCGGCGACGATTTGCAATGTGGCTTGGTGTTTGGTTTCGCGGTCGTGTTTGGCGACCTCTTCGGGGTTCTTGGAGGCGACGAAGTCCAAGAGCTTCGGGAGATCCTTGGCGAAGTCGTTGAAGTCCGTGGAATATTTGTAGTTGTCTGTGGGGGCGTCGATCTCGCAGTCTTGCAAATCTTCGTGGGAGAATTTCAGCCGGTGGCCGTACTTACCCGTGTTAGATCTCTTGGTTTTATAAAACCGCCCCGTTTTCGGATCGTAAATGCCGACTTTGTAATAAATTTTGCCGGAATTCCAAACGTGCTCTTCAGAGTCTTTGTTTGGACCGTGTCTCACGAAAATGAAAATTTTCACTTGGATGGTCTAATCACTTACCTGTTAGGGCTGCTCGCGTCTCCGCCACCCGTGATCGTCCTTCTGGCGCCTTTTTTAAAGCGAAGAAATGGGGATAGTAAGTGGAGGGATTCCCTTAAAATTGTTGTCGTCAAGACGTTGGATGCCGCTTCAGCCCTTTGGGCTAGTGATCATACCCCTGGTTAATTTGACTTGAAACTGAATAACGCGTGCACGTGCCGGCCGAACTTGGCTTCACACTTCGATCTCGTTCTACACGCTTCGCACCTTCAAAGCGTACTCTGATTGTTGTAAGCTCGACCAACGCTCAAGTCATACTACTCGCAATTAGCTAAATTTGCGACGAAATTGATAAGTAAATTGCGCGATTTCGGCCCAGATCCATACACCTTTCCCCTTCTGTTAATCGGTGCCGAAATCGATTCAAATGTTTGAATTAAAATATAGATTTATTAAAATTGGCGCGAACAGTCTTTGACTCTCCTACCTTTCTTGCTTATACCAAGACTGACCAAGAAACTGTCTTCTTCATAATCAACTCCCAGTATTAACGTCTTCACGTACAATTCTTGCGCTTTGTTCTTTGCACCTTTGAGCCGCGTCGTCTCCTAGCTTCTGTATAGCCCTAACTTCACCACCGTTACAAGTCAATTGCAAAAAACTGCATCTCGTAACAGCAGAAAACCTCGTAAGCCGCTTCGATGCAAACCCTCCGGAACCTCTTCTTCTCCGCGCGGAACGTATACGCAATTTTCGAGATTGCGATTGCGTCTTCCGTCTCGCTGCGCTTCGATAGCATTCCTTCGGCTTGTTTGCCCCTGTGCTCGCCGCCTTGCCGTAACTTGGTATCAAAGCTGCGGCACCAGAAACGATGTTCCCGACCATACTAGAAGGCTTCTCGCCCGAGTCTTTGCCTTCCAATATGTTCAAGTAATACGTCAGTTTGCTCTCGATGCGCTGCAGGAAGTAGTAAATGAAATCCTGGAGCTTGTGCTCGAGAGCGGAAGAATCCGAAGCTTCCATTTTCTAAATCAGCAAAACGCACTTTTCCAACAGAATTTCTATAAATAGAACATCTTGATCTATCTTGATAAATCGAAGAGATGTCGATCGATGTGATATGTGTAGAAATTTATATAACTGTGAATAATAAGTTATATAACATTTTTACATAATATAAGTGTGGTAACAAACAAAGTGAATTTTTCAATTCAATGTAAATCGAAGAGAGTTTTGCTAAGAATAATTCCAGAGATTTCTTTGGAACCTTTAAGCAGGTACTCAGAAAATACGCTCCGCCAAGCCTCCACTTCAGAGACTCACAAGGAAAACTGGCTTATAACGACAAGGACAACTGCCACCGTTTGGCTCAGTACTTTAAAAACCTACTCAACTGTGACCCACCCAGCGAAGAATTCGACTATAAACAAACCACACCAAATTCGGACTCACTTCCCACTTCATTGGAAGAAGTTGGCCACATCATTCAACTTCTTAAGAATAATAAGGCAGCTGGAGAGGACTCTATCGTTGCTGAACTGTGGAAAGGTGCTGGAAACAATGCCGTGCGCAAGCTAACCGAGATCATCCAGGACATCTGGGATACAGAGGAATTACCACCCGATTGGAAATCTGCTCTGATCCATCCGCTTTACAAAAAGGGAGATTTTACGGATCTAAACAACTACCGTGGAATTTCTCTCGTCCCGGTAACAAATAAGATTCTCTCGAAGGCGTTACAAACAAGGGCAGAAAATCAGTTGGAGAGTCAACTGGGAGAATACCAAGGTGGCTTCAGGAAGACCCGATCCTGTGTTGAAAAGATGCTCAACCTTAAAACTGTACTTGCATACTCCAAGATGAGAAACCGCAAGGTGGTCGTCACCTTTGTTGATTTTAGGAAGGCCTATGATTCCATCGATAGAGAAACGCTTATAAAACAAAATACTCCAGGAACTAGCACTAGACAACAAAACCCGCAGACTAATCCTAGAAACTTTGACCAACAACTATTCCAAGGTTAAATTTAGAGGCGAGATTTCAGAAAGCTTCGAAATAAAAACTGGCGTGAGACAAGGAGATGGACTTTCCCCACTTCTCTTCAACTGTGTCCTTGAAAAGGTTATGAGCGAATGGCGCAAGGAACTGAACAATTTGGGTGCTCAGAGTCGTATCTACCTGGGACGTAAGAACGATGGACTGGTTGTAGATTGCCTGGCCTTTGCAGATGGCATGGCACTGTTTGCTGATTCTCTTGAGATGGCAACAATGCAGGTGAACTGCCTCAGAAAACAAACTTATTGTAAGTGTTCTTAGTCAGCCGATAGGCTAGTTCTAACTTGCTGACTCTCTTGGATAATGATGCTCTTTCTGATAAGTTGGGTTCAATCCATTCGCCGAGATACTTAAATTTCTCAGTCCTCTTGATGTTTCTCTGTTCTAGTAACATCTCTCTGTTTGCTTCTCTAATGTTGGTGAAAAATTCTGTTTTCTCCAGCGACACTTGAAGACCCAATTTGGCAGCCAAAGTAGGTTCAAAAGGGGGTTGCCAAAGTGGGTCTTCAAGTGTCGCTGGAGAAAACAGAATTCTTCACCAACATTAGAGAAGAAAACAGAGAGATGTTACTAGAACAGGGAAACATCAAGAGGACTGAGAAATTTAAGTATCTCGGCGAATGGATTGAACCCAACTTATCAGAAAGAGCATCATTATCCAAGAGAGTCAGCAAGTTAGAACTAGCCTATCGGCTGACTAAGAACACTTACAATAAGAAATGCCTGTCACGCAACTTGAAACTTAAGCACTACAAATCAGTCTTACGACTAGAAGCCCTATATGCCATGGAGTGTCTTTCCTTGAACCGAAGACGTCTGGTAGAGAAATTGGAAATCAGAGAGAGGAGAATCCTCAGGAAGATCCTAGGCCCGGTAATGGAACATGGCGAATTCCGAAGACGGCATAACTCTGAGCTCTACGAACATATTGAGATGCTCTCTGACTGTGCAAGGAAAAGAAGGGTAGCTTTCTATCGCCACATTGCAAGATTACCTCTAAACCGACTAACCAACCGTCTGTTTACCTTCTAGCAAAACAAGAAGCTTCGTACCACTTGGTTGACAGAGACCGAGAAGGATTTTAATGAACTGGGAATAACAGATCTCGAAAACAGACAGTCTATGAGACGCACCCTAAAGGAAGTCCGTGGATTTCAGGAAAAACCTCGAAGAAAAGGTACCACCTGGACAGAAGAGAGAAAGGAGTCAATACAGTCAATACCGGGCAAAGATCAAAGCCCAACAGTTGAACAAGCGTGGTCCAAAGTAGGCCTATTCGAAAGAAGAGGAAGAAGAAGAGGAATATATAACATATTTTTGCATTGACTTCCAATTTGTCTACAAGATATGGGTTTAAATGAAAAACTTGTTTATTTACAATCAGAATAAAAAACTCTAGCGCACATATTTGCACAAATCATTCTTCCTCGTTCGATAAGTCCTCTGCAAATATCTAATCACCGCACAAAATATTACATCCCCCTTTCAATAGCCAATTTTCCAGCTCAACTTTTTAATCGCCATCCTAACGAAGAGAACAAACAAAAAATGCCCCGCAACTAAATCAAATAATCCCTAATCCCGACGTTATTAAATACAAAATCACTCGATCCAATGAATTCCTAATATGTTTGTTCCATTTAAAAAAAATTAAACGGGTCTTGTTTATATAAAACATGATTTATTGGAAACGCAAGGTTTATAAGCGGAGAGCGATATTTTAAAGGTACTTAGGATTTCTGAGATTCACATAGGATTGTTTTTTGACAACCGCTTTTGGGGATGTTTTGTAACATAATAACTGCAGGTGAGCCGTTCCATTATGTGAAGCCACGGCGATCGATAGAGCTAGTCGCTAATGTAAACACGCAGACTGTTCAAGGGATATCTCACGTTATCCGTAAATCGCTTCGGGAAAGAGATTAATAAACGTCCAATTTTAATAATCTTCAATATATCGATTCAATACATTATAGCAAAAAAAAAATTAAACTCGCGTATTCATTAAAATGAATAAACAAAGATCCTTTGGAGAGTGTAATCCTTTAATTATAGAAAGAATATTTTTGGAAGTAATTTGAATTTAAAGTAGTTAAAGTTTTAAATAGTTGGAAGTTTAAGGGCGTGGGACGTCTGGGTTGAGGTCAATGTTCCGGCGAACGAGAACCTTGGGGATGTTGGCAGACGCAACAAAAATTTCAGTCGCGCGCCTGTATTTCACGGTTTTACAAAACACGTGGTTGTTTATATGGTCAAGTTCAAGGGTAATGGGACTCTCAACTAAACGCGCACACAGAAAAGCTCCGACTTTGTATTTTCGCAGTTTCAATCCTTTTCATAACATATTTATTTTCTATTTTTCAGGACGCTGAAACTATCGAAAGGTTGAACGAATCCGGGGAACTGCGTAGGATATTAAAACCGTATAAGGTGAGTGACTTTTCTAATATACCTTTGTTTACTTTCTGGAACTTATTTATATCGATAATATTAAATTAATTACTTGGGGGTAAGAAAAAATATAGTACTTTTAGTTTCACATGACAAATTTAATTATTGTATACAAAAGTATCAAATTGATCTTATCGATATGCAATGGGATTGACTTGCTTAATCAATTGTTTGAATAATGTCTTTTAACATGTCTGGGGCTATTAAACTGGGATGTGCCAACAGTATTGCACCAAGCCATGTAGAATTAATACGCGTGCGAATTAAGAAATTATATTTTAAGGTTACATATTATATTATATACCAGCCCATATTTTTTTATTTGTTAATAGCTTTATATCTGTTAAGAGCTTAAATATATATATTGTTTAGTTGTTGGAAAAGTAATTTCTTTATAAAAGTAATCATAATAAGTAAATTTACAACATTTAGAGCTTCTATCAAGCTAAGTTTTCAAGATATTGTTTATCTTGTGAGTGCTATGAAGATTATTACAAAGATAGACTGTAAGTAAAATTTGCAAATTGTTAATGCAAATTGTTGCCGGATCCGGCCCGCTAGCCCGCGGGCCGGATCCGGATTTAATTTGATTTTATGCGGCCCTCGTAACAATTTGCAAATCTTATTAAACCTCGCCGAGTGTGTAGACTTCACCTTATAGAATTCAACAATTGTCTCTGAGTGGTGGCGTCACATACATTTTTTTAATGAAAACATGGGTCGTTTTGATATCATTGTATTGACTTTTTATGAATAGGAGAGTCTATCAAAAATGTGGGATCATATCACAAATTTTCCAGAAATAAATCAAATACAGTGATACCTCGAGATACGAGTTTAATTCGTTCCGTAACCTTGCCCGTGTGTCAATTTGCTCGTAACGCGAAACAATTTTCCTCTTTAAAATTAATTGAAATTCCATTAAGCAGTACCAAACCCAAAAATGCTACCCCCAATGGTTTGCTTACGTGTTTTTGAATAAGAAACATGTACAACTGGTTTTATAATGTACAACTGGTACAACTGGTTTTATAAAGTGTACTACTTATTTGTATTTTTGTCACTTAAATATAACTTACACACAACTTAAATGTTACTGTATGCTTAATTTTAATCACTGCTTTTTCTTCACTGGTCTTTGCCCTTTTCGCCGGATTAAAACAAAACTGTCCAAGGAGATTTGTTTCTTCCTCCCTTTCAAAATGCTGCGGAAATGGGTTAGGCAAGTGTCATTAAATAGCTCCGATGCACGACCAGTTGCAACTTTTTCGGGGCATTTCTTTTTCACGAACTGTAAAACTCTCCCCCACATTCCCAATATCTCTTTTATCTAACTTGTAGAGATAACCTCCTCTACCTCTGGCTCTTCCTCGAAACCAATTTCTTGTTGAACTCCCGAATGCTGCTGTAACTCTGTAAGAGTTCTCCTCGACGAGCTCGTTCACGTCTCTCTCATCCATTACCAGGCCCGTCGATTTTCCTAGAGACACAATCTCCTCCTTTACTGGCACTTCGGGTTCGAATCCTTCGAATATCCTTTCGGCTACAGACTCAGCTTCTTCTATGCAAAGGTCAAGGTACTCGTTGTAACACTTAGCCAGGCCTGATCAATAATTCTAAGGCATATCATGATGTTAAAGTGGTCCTTCCAGTACTCTCGAAGGGTGAGGTTTGTGGTCTTTGTCGCCTCAAAGCAGCGCCAGAACAGGTGCTTAGTGTACAGCTTTTTAAAATTAGAAATCGCCTGCTGATCCATGCGCTGCAGGATATGAGTGGTGTTAGGTGGTAGATAGAGAACCCATATAAACTTGAACTCTTCGAGGATGCTATCTTCGAGGTTCGGAGGGTGAGCAGGAGCATTCTAGAGGATGAGAAGGGCTTGTTTTCCTGTAGATATTTATTAACAGAAGGTCCAAAAAAAGGCTTTACCCACAGCATAGAGAACTGTCTAGTGACTCATGCCTTCGGGTTTGCCTACCACATAACTTGCAGTTTTTCTTTTAAAATAATATGTGACTTAAAGGCTCTGGGGTTTTCAGACTGGTATAGAAGCAGAGGCTTTAACTTGCAGTCGCCACTCGCACTGGCGCACAGTGCGAAATTTAGTCTATTCTTCATAGGTTTGTGACCTGGCATTATCTTCTCCTCTGCCGTTATGTAAGTCCTATTCGGCAACTTCTTCAAGAAACGCTTTGTTTCGTCACAGTTGAAGACTTGCTGGGGGATGTATCCATTGGCTTCTATCAGTTCGGAAAAAATAGCTCAGCTGCCTTCACATCCGAAATGGTTGCCTTACCATGCCTGACAACGGGGTAAATACCAGTCCTTTTCGTAAAGTTGTCAAACCTGCCTCGACTGGCTACAAACGACTCTTTCGATGCCTCGTCCGTGGAAGTGCGCGGGGTCTGATTCAACAAATCAGCGTAAATCGCTCATGCCTTCTCGCATGTGATGCCCTGTGTTAAGGTATCGCCTTTAAGTCACCCAAACCATCAGCAGTTTCTCCATCTTTTCATGGAGAGAGCTCCGGAGCTTAGTAATTATTGAAACGCCCTTAGCTGGCGTTATACCCTTTATCGACACTTTCTGTTTAAGCACAGTGCATATCGTTGAAGTACTACGCCCGTACTGCCTCGCCAAGTAAGCTACTCGCACACCTTGCTCATTTTTTTCTATGATTTCACGCTTTCATTCAAAATGCATCATCTTCTTCTGAATATTAACCTTTCCAATCACTTTCTACGGACCTATGGTTATAAAAAGAAATGTGAAAAAGTATGTAAATGCACAAAAAGCGCAAATCCCTAGAAAAACTTAGCAAAAATGCTTCGACAGCGAGGTAAACAAACACACTGGGGGAATATGTCGGATAATGCGCGAGACGCACGAGGCGCAAGCGCAGTAAACTGGTGGGCCATATGCCGCTTTGCAGCTGGCCGTTCCTCGTATCTCAAATGTCGCTCGTATTTCAAAACAAAACTTCGCTCGTATCTCAAATAACTCGTATGTTAGGGCACTCGTATCTCGAGGTACCACTGTAAATAAAAACATCAATATTGTATTCATTCTACCTTCTAAATTACTACATATAAGAGAAACAAGATGAATTGAGAAAGATATTCAAACTGCTTCACATATACTTTCCGACAACAGTGGTTTCGGGTAATAAAAGTGTTAAAAGCATTTTTCAGCCATACACGAAGAATGCATGCTATTTTGTTGCGTGTTCTTGCTTCCAAGTGCTCTCGTGTTACTGGTCTTTTTACGTACACAACACTCTCTAAAAGTCCTCAAAAGAAATAATCCAACGTTGTCAAGTCGGGGGAACGTGGGGGCCACTCAATATCCATTGTCTTCCTACGTCCAATCCATCGTCTAGGAAAAAGTACAATACTCGCGCACTTTGCTACCAAAATATGTGGGTCATCATTGCTAGTTGTGGTTGCGATCTACCGCAGCCAACCAATATTGTGGTTGCATTGGTTGAGAACCACCGACGTTTAAAAATAATTTGATTTGAGAAGACTGAGCGTCTGCTCGCGGCCTTCGATCGTCGATCTTCGAACAAGGGGAGACGATGAGACGAGATATTACAACTCACCATTTGAGTTTCCCTTCGTTGATATTCTTATCGGTTTGGACACGCAGTCGAAGTAGAAGTCGTTTGGTTTGTTTTCGGTGTTTCATTGGTTATATACAATTTACATATATGGACTGTCTATATGTGACTAGTTCTGGACTATGACTATCTCTACTTGACTCTATATTCTTGACTTGGCTCTACTTGACTATTCACTACTTGACTTGACTCTACATTTTCAACTCTTCTGTACTTGATTTGAGTCTATTTGCCTTGACTAGTTAGTACTGGAGGTCTTTCTCGTATTTACACAAGAAAGTCTGGAAGAGATTTGTCATTATCTTATTTTCAAAGCAGTACATTTATCCATCCTGCTATACGGTAGTGAGTGCTGGATTGAGAACAAAAAGCAGGTTAAGGTGCTGGAGAAATTCCAAATAAGTCAACTGCGCTGTATCATGAGAGTTAAATGGCATGATTTCATATCCAACAAAGAAATTCGGTAAAGAGCCAACTGCGACTCCATAGAGAACACCTTGGCGCGCACTGAACTGCGCTGGCAAGGGCATGTGTGCCGGATGTCCGATGATCGGCCCCCGAAACAAATTCTATTTGGTGAACGATCCCATGGTCAACGATACCCTGGTGGCCAGTTGAAGATATTCTTCAGTCAAGTATAAAGCCAAGTCAAGTATAAAGATGTCATTCACTCCGAAGTAAAGAAGGCCGGAATAGAGGACACCTAAGAATCTCTGTGTCAAGACAAAGGCTCTTTGCGTAACATCTGCCACAATAACTCCGGAATATTCCCTACACGCAACACCACCATAAGATCAGGCGGCATCGAGACATTAGTAAGTTCTCAATGCCAACGTACCATCCGATCTCGCATCGGTCTCTAGATCCACCACCAGGCCCATGAGCGGAAGCGGCGATGGCAATGAGGGAAGGATCTTCGGCAACGAAGAAATCCCGACGACAACGATTGTGGTTGAATGTTATTTGGGTTATTATTAACGGTAATGGCATTTTTCATGCATGGCTGAGAAGGGACTTCGGAAGTTGCGAAAATATCTAAACATTGTTAATTATTGAGTGGCTTTCCAAAATATTCCTATGCTTATAATTGTTGATAAAGGGTAGATAATACGATATCTAGACAGAAAATATCATAACATCCTGAAACCAGACATCTGGGTGGATGAGGTCATTATTATCTGCGTGGTGTCGAATCTGGATGGGTCTTTTATTCGTGAAATGATTTGTGTAAGTGATATTCGGAGATATATTTTCAGATGTTACTGTTCCATCTATAATAAAAAAAATAAAATTCTTCTTCTTGTTCTTCTTTCGAATAGGCCTTCTTTGGACCACGATTGTTCAACTGTTGGGCTTTGATCTTTGCCCAGTATTCTGTTGGTGTAACTCCTTTCTCACTTCTGTCCAGGGGGTTCCTTTCCTTTGGGGTTTTTCCTGAAATCCACGACCTTCAGGGTGCGCCTCACAGACTGTCTGCTTTGGAGGTCTGTTATTTCCAGTTTTTTAATATCCTTCTCGCTTTGTGTCAACGAAGTGGTACGAACCTTCTTGTTTTGCCAGAAGGTAAACAGAAGGTTGGTTAAGTTTGGAGGCAATCTTGCAACGTATAATACCATCTAATATAAATATCGTTAAGTTCTTGAAAAGCTGTATTACTATAGGGGCGTGCTTCCAAGCTTCGTTCGGGATACAATCCGAAGCTCGTTGCACCATTAACCCCTCCTGTGACATCGTCGAGCTGTTCGGATAGGCCACTGGTTAGCAGAAATTTTTTGAAATAATTTCTCCATAGGCCAATCGGTTTCTCACAACACCCTTGTTTCCGACTATAAGCTGACACCATTTCCTAAATATCCGCTTCATTGTGAATCTCCAACTTCTGGAATTGCGTAAGTTTCTTCTTTTGTAGTTCCCTCTCTTTCACTTGTAAACGGCATTTGTTGTACTCCTTTATCGAATTCTGCCCCTCCTTACACCTTTTGAAATTCTTCCTCACGGACTTCTTAAGTTCTTTGACTTCTTGGTCGACCCTATACGTTTTTTTAACTACTCCACATTTGATCTTCACCGGTACTATGGCGTCTCGAACCATTTCCATTATACGTTGTAAACTGTCGACTCCCGGAGTTATTCCTTCCAAATTTCTTTGGAACTTAAATATGGCTTTATCATTCCAGATCGGTACTACTTTAACTTGACTAGATAGATACTTTACCTTCCCAAGTTATTTCCAAAGGGAAATGGTCAGATTCATCCCTTTCACCTATTTGTATATTCATTATGCGCATTCTTGCCACCTCATTGACTACCACATAATCAATTACCGACGCGCCTCTCCCACCAGCATAGGAGAGGTGCGTCGGAATACTCCACTCCTTATCTTCAATCCATTCCAACTATTTTCTGCCTTCTTTAGTAACAAACTTATCCCTCGATTTTCTTGTTATCTTCAAACCCTCCGCACTTATATATCCTGTTTGGAGCTTGCCTATCCTTACGTCCCTATCGCCTGCCAGGACAATTCTTTCCCCTGACACATCGCTAGCTCTTCTATTGATTTCCTTCATAAATAGCTCCAAGTTTTGATTGTTATAGATTACGAACAATCTTAACACCTCCCCATTGATTTCCACGGTCGGCTCTTGAATACCTTCGAATCCCTCTTGATTGCCCACACCCGGTTCGACAATATTTACTTGCACCAGTGTTACAATTCCTCTTCTCGCTCTACCTTTAACCTGCTCCTTCAGGGCACCCTGACACTCACATCTGAATCCTCTTGGCAACTTAATTTTCATTTCTTGCCAAACTTTCTCCTCCGCCCACGTTTCCACCAAATAAACCTTCAAAGTAGTCACATAAGTCCGACTTTCCCATTCTTTCTATCCTTTTTTGAGTCCGTTATATTCCATACCAATATTTTAATTTGTTCTAATGCCTCCCCAGAACTCCACTCTGCCCCCTTCCGCCCCCGCCCCCATTTACTGAAAAACCTTTTTAACGCCATCTAATATCCCAGACTACATATCAAACTTTTGAAGATAATGAGAATAAACTTTAATTTTTACGTGTGGATTTGCTTAATGTAAATCTGCAGTTGAGTCTATTCACAGAAACATTCAACTGAAACGTGGATTCAACAATATTCCTCATGAAATTGTAGCGGCAACGCGCCGTTACATTTTGATTTCTAAGGGGGCATTACAATGATTACCTAAATATTTTCGGACAATTTCCGAAAATATTTTATTAGGGTCGGTAATGTAATCCTCGACCAGATAAAGAAATATTTGTATTTTTAGTTTTACGAAGGCATTACGGGGATTACCCAGGTATGTTAGGACGAAATTCGGAAAATATTTTATTAGGGTCAATGGTGTAATCCCCTGGAAAATTACAACGAGATGTCTTTCCCGAAAATCGGTAATCGCCAAAGTAACAAATAGCCGAAAATAGGAAAATAATCACCCCCAGATGAGGGACTAGCATACCTGGAGATAATATAAATACCTGGACTCCCGAATAAACAACAGTTCGATTCACACAGTACCGTGCAGACGGTCAGGCGCAACCAACCAACGACGACAGTTCGATCCACATAGTTCCGTCCAGACAATTAGACGTCAAGCAAGTTCAGTTCAACAGTCAAGCAGAAAAGTCAGGCGCAACCAACCAACTGTACTCGTTCAGCCCAGCCAGTGGACTCAGACACCAGTCCAGCGAAGTGGACCAGTCGGTTCAGCCTTCAGTCCAGCGAGGGTTTCTTCAAGGTTTTTTATCCATGGTAGTAGTTTCTATTCCACGGCGTCTCTTACCACAAATTGGTGACCCCGGCGTGATTTACAAGAGGAATGCGGACACCCACAAATTGGAGACCCCTACGTGATCGACCAGAGGAATTCGGCCACCCACAAATTGGTGACCCCGTCGTGATTGACCAGAGGAATTTGGTAACCCACTAATTGGTGACCCCGACGTGATCAACAAGAGGAATCCGACCATCTACAAATTGGTCGTCGTGATCGAAAGGTGATTGGACTCACACACCCAACAGTTCGATCCAAACAGTCAGCAAGTCTACGCCAGTTCAGTTCAACAGTCAGGCGCAACCAACCAACGAGTCCACTTCAGTCTAGCCAGTGGACTCAAACACCAGTCCAGCCAGTGGACTCATTCACAGCCAGTCCAGCCAGTGGGCCCAGTCAACCAGACTCAGCCAGCGGCCAGTTCAAACAGACTAAACCAGCAGTGAGTCAACCAGACCAGTCTAGTCCGGTTCAGAGAGTCCAGCCCCACTCATTCCCTCAACAGTGTTTGTATCTCTTCTACAGATCAAAATTATCGTTATCATTTATTAGTTGAGACATTATTTTTGAAAATTCCACCCTGAAGTCAAAATCATTTTCCAATAACTCTTGAACTAATTATAATAATATTATATAAATTCTATGTACGGTTTAAACTTTTCCTTCTTTAATATCCTTCTCACTGACGTTTCAGTGATATAGTCTGCAGAGAGATGACTGATAGAATTCTGTGGGCGTTCAAAAATATCCAGCAAAGCATTTAGTGTGCTATCAACATTTTTGGCCGTCCTAGGTCTACCTTGAAGAACTACGATTTTTCAGAATTTCGGTTTCTTCAACCTTTTGAACGGTTCGTGTCACCGTAGAACTACTGATAGGGATTATATTTGGATGAGTGTCTAAATAAATCTCTTCCATTTAACAGGTTGACTGCCATAAATATTTTTGGTTTCTACCAAGGAGCCAACAATTTTTTTAGAATATTTTTATTTATATATTATATTTGCCTTGCACACGCACTCCGATCGGAGTGATCGGCGCGGCGGAAGACTCCTCCGATCGGAGTGCGTTGCAGTCAACCTGTTAAGTTCACTTACGGTCTCCATAACCAACGATTATTAGAATTTCTATTTTTTCTGATTCTGTTAAATTCATTCCTAAAACTTGATGTGGTAACGGTATTAAACTTGACAAGATTTCACGCATATCTTATCATTGTTTTTATTAATTTTGAATGAACACAATATTTATTTTTCCATTTAATTGATTTATCTCTTGAAAATTTTGTGATGTGGTCCTAACAATATTTGTTGCGGGTTAAACCAAGTAGATTAAAGCTTTTATTTTATTATCTAAGTTTGTTTTGTTTCAAATATTAAGACAATTAAGGTAATGTCTACCACGAATTATACAGACGAAATAAGTATCAATAAGATCAGGTAATTGGAAGGAGCGATTGAGTTTCCCTGCTTTGAAAAATATTTAGTTATAACGAGTGCAAGTGTCGCAAACGAATGCTTCAATGTACAACTTTGTAAGAAAGATTCAAACTCTAAGTGCACATCGTTAAAAGTGTAAATAGTATAGAAATAAATACATAATTGCTTTCGCAGAATTCAATCAGAATACAGAGAATACAATCAGATTACTATCAAAGAAAACAATTCCAGCGCCGATCGAATCTATTGGCAATTTGCAATTAACCGCCTTAGATTCGTTAACGCGTACGTTTGTCAAATGACAAATAACAATAACTCTTTTACAATTTTATTGTTCAACCAATATTTTAGAAGTTATACGCCAAAACGAAGCGATAATTGTTTCGAACATTAGCGGATTCATAAAAAAAGTTCTCGAGAGTTCCGTGAAGAGTCCTTGCGAGTTCGAAACAAATTTACTTTAAATTTTTTCCTCTGCACCCAATATATGTAAAGTTATGTGCTAAAACGAGGCGCTAAACGCTTTAAACAGTGAGTCCTTAAAAAAAAATAGAGGATTATGTTAAGACCTTGCTGAGTAGCTCTCCAAGATTTCTGCACAAATTATTTTCTTATTTTATTCTCCGAAAGTTAATAGATAATTTAAATTCACAAATATTATTAGGAAAAAGTAAAAACCAAATGTAAATCATTCCTTGTCGTAACTTAAAATTTTAGATTCTACTTATCCAAAAAATTCAAGCTAAAATTCTTAAAAATTATTCAATGAATGTATTAATACGTTCATAGTATTTCTTAAACAATAATGTATTGTGATTATTTCTTACGATTTGTCTTTTGCCATCTGTTTGTATTCGTAATAATATTGATTACATATATTTAAAAAGAGCCTACTCTTGTTCAATTCACGCCTCGTTGTTGCATATAACTTTTCAAATCTTGGTTGGATACTCGGTTGGAGATTCTTTTAGAAATCTTAAGGACCTACTCACAACTCTCAACTGAACTCTCGAGACATTTTATGTATGAATTGGTAACTGTTAAAATCAATTAGTGCCTCGTTTTTGCGAATAACTTTTTAAACGTTGGGTACACAAAAAAATGTAAAGGGGATTTGTTAAGACCAAACAATTTTATTTTATTTTTATTTTTAAAACTATTTTCTCTGTTAAGTGTATTCTAAAGTAGGTAAATAATAATTGCATCAAGATTATCTTAAATCGACCAGTAGATTCCCAAACATCTGGTCGGTAGGGTAGTAGATATTGGTTGAATGCGTTTGGAGTTTGTTTATGACCGCTACGCAATTGAAAGACCTAATCACTAATCCTTTGTAAATACGCTTCGGCGGATGATTACGATCGCTAATGGTTTTTGGATGCTTGGTGGTCATAAACAATTGAAAATACAATGCAATGTTTATGTTTAAGGTTTATTAGAATAAGTATTTAAATTTTGAGTAGTTTTAGGATTAGCCATAAAAATTACCACGTGCACTTCGGGTTGGAATTCTTCTTGGTTCAGTGGGGGCAGGCAAATGGGAGGTGGGATTGAGTTTTCCCGGTTTTAACAATATTTAATCACACACAGTTCAATTGTAACCCTCTTGCCACAAACACACCGAGAAGATTCCAAACTCCGACAGTGCACGTCGTCACAAGTGCTTAAAATGGAGTTAAATAATAAATACATGTTTATCGAGGCGTGCAAGTTTGATTTGCCGAAACATATAATTTCCAGTGCCGATCAAATTTATTGGCAACCCTGAATTAACCGCTTTAGGTTTAATCACGCGAACGGAGACTCCACAGGATTTGTTCAGAACTCTCAGGCAACTACTCAGAACACAACTCTTGATTTTTTCTAATTTTAATATAATTATATAAATGTAATACATAAATAAATTTATAGATTTTATAAAAATGTCTAATAGACATTTCGAGCAACATATCGCAAACGGTTATCAGAATTTTGCAAATATTAACCAAATTTTGCAAAAAAAATTCAAAGGAATTACCACTGCATTACCCTTTCAGAACTCTAGAACTCCTCATCAAGAACTGAAATATTACATCAGAACTCTTTTTCGTTGAAAAAAGAGGGTTGCGTGAAGTTGCCCCATTTTCTCAAGTTCTGCCAGAAATTCTCCTGAACTAGTGCATTTCCCGGCAAGAATTATTCGAAATCTCGCCAGAACTCAATTTTTCCAAACTTTGGGGGTCAACTTCTTGGGAATGAATAATAAAAACGCATGAATGAAAATTGAAATTTCGGATACACAAAACGTCTTATTTGCAATTTACGCATAATTTGAGCTAATCTACACTTACGGTATAATTTAATTTTTTTTTAAATGAGGAACAACAAACCGATGAAATTAAATGATCTATGTGCCTTGTATTTTTAATTTACAACTGTCTGTGAAAGACAGCTTCTGAATGTTATCGAACTAGAACAGGCAAAATTGCCTAAAACGAAGAAGAATAAGAAGAACTGTTTGTTGAACTTGATTACTGATATTAGATATCAGTTAATTTAATAAAAAGTTTGGTGATCCCAGGGATGCATTCGTAGTACAAATATTTGTTCAACCTGAAGAGGAATAAGAAATATTGTATACATCGTATACAAAGGGCAACCGACCACGAGGTGCTTCTGCCCGGAAATACAATTTATGAGGGGAAAAAATCAACCGGATGCTTTTAATAAAGAACTTTCTTTAACATAATGAGACGTGGAATTCTCTAGTTTACTTACTAACAGTAAATTGTTATGATGTAGAACAACACACAATTTTAGTAAATTTACAGCGCCACTCACCACCTCAATTATCATTTGATCTAACATCAATTGCTTGCTGCTCCTAATTGTACTCGCAGATTCTGAAAAAGCACTAATTGTCTTGTTCGGGCATGAGAAAATTGCAAATGGAACGGTTGTGTAGATTGAAAACATAATTTGTATTAATTTATGCCAAGTGTTTATAGCAGATGCTCCTGTACGCGGAATTTTCTCCGAAGAGCTTTGTTTTTGGCAAACAACAAACGGAACCCTAACGTCTTTCCAAGAGAAAGGTTTTATCGCACCGTGTTTGCAATTTCCATCATAAATCACTCTCTCTCGACTTGGCATTGTCTCTAGTTATAATCAAACATTACAAAACATGAATTAAAATATTATTTTTAAAACAAAAATAAAAAAGCCATTTATTATATAAGATAAATATACAAACAAACAAGCAGTCAAAGCGAATCCAACAGATATTAGTGAAGTCTAGTTGCTTAATTTATTTAGATTTTCGTTTCAGCTCGGGATTTACTACTTATATTCATTTCTTTATTCATATTGTAAATATAATAGTATCCTACTTATAAAACTAAACTTCTCTGACTAGTCACTTCTATTCTAATTTAGATATATAGATTTATACTATCTAATTTAGATACATATTGTTAAGTCAATGATTAAAAAAGTTTCACATACGCATCAATGGTATATAAACATTTTGAAGCTAGAATATCTCTAATTTTTTTCTGAACTTTCTGATAGAGACTTCCTGGATAAGACTTGTAGGTAGCAGGTTATATAAGTAGATTCCAGCAACAGCGGGCGCTTTACTGCAGACAGTCTATCTAGTCAAGTTTATCTACAAATTATCTATTCTCGAAGATCTAGTTATCAGTTATAAATTTAATAGTTCTAGTCTGTTCTAGTTTAGAGTACATAGAATCTCCTCCTCCCCCTACAAATATGCATCCAACTATACACCCGATTTTGACATATATGCAACCAACTTTACATATAATATTAGTCATCCAAGATTTTGAATTTTCCCGCTCGCGTCGAATTTTGAATTTTCCCGCCGAAAACCGGAAGTGCCAAGGTCAATGTCAAGGTCAATACCAAGGTCAAAGGTCGTAGGTGGAAGTGGTTCCAGAACATGGCATCCTTACCTACTCATGGTGGAGATATTTCCGATTAGTAAATTGTTGTTGCAAATGAAATGGCTGATTTCCAGGAAACATTGAAACACTTAAACAATTAAACTATAAACTTTGGTTTACTATAAAATCAGCTCTGCTGGATTCATTAGACGTTTCTCAACGAGATGCAAGTAAATTTATTATACGATAAAATTCCGATTTTCTGGAGGTGATAAATCCATTTTTAATAATCCGCTCGGTTCGCGATTATTTATTTCTGCTAAAATGTGATCGAAATTTATAAGAAGTAGTAAGTAGGTGATAAGTCGCAAGGATTTCGTGGATTAGAGAGGGCTTTTTATTCTTACTACTGCCATTATACTGCTGTTGTAAAATATATGTCCTGATTTTAAAAGGAGTACGATAACGCCTAGTCTATTAATTTAATTACTTAACAACTGAATTTGAAAAAATCAAAACAAAAAGACAAATTTGCTCTGACTTGTTATAATAATTTTCCTGTTAGATATTTGCATAATGCAAATGATTCCGGCTATGTATTGTTTTTGCCAGTGACAAAACCTAATTGTCTCATCTTCGAGGAAAATAGTTTTTCATCTGACCGTGCAGAATTTCATTATTAATCGTTCTGAGGGTGAAATTGTGGGGAGGAAAAAGTTGCGGTGTCACACTGAAGGGAGTTCAGTGACACCGTTGCTAAAAAAGTTCCAAGTGCCGTCTGGTATTTCCAGCATAAAATGTTTGCCGATGGATGTCTTGTAGTCAATAATAGGTATATAAAAGTGGAAAAATATCTTTATTGGACACATTTTCTCAAGTAGATAAAAAAATATGATACTCGAAAGAGTTTATAAAAAAGTAATTCAATATCTCTAGTCTATCTGTCTAGCCTTGTTTGTCTAGTATTGTCTATATACTCTTGTCCGTCTAGTCTTGGCTGTTTAGTCTTATCTGTCTAGTCTTGTTTGTATAGCGTCTAGTCTTGTATGTCTAGTCTTGTTTATCTAGTCTTCTCTGTCAAGTCTAGTCTGTCCAGTCTTGTCGGTCTAGTCTTGCCTGCCCAGTTTTGTCTGTCTAGTCTTGTTTGTCTAGCGTCTAGTCTTGTCTGTCTAGTCTTGTCTGTCTAGCATCTAGTCTTGTCTGTCTAGAGTCTTTTTTTTTTTTTTTTTTTTTTTGGGGACGTAGTGGCAGCACGCTACCAACAAGTGGCCCCCCTGGAACTGCAGATCGCCACCCTGGGACCGCTTTCGCATTACTTCGGGGTGGTGTCCGTATCTAGCCGTTTCCTTACGTCCCCCGTACTCTCGCGAGATTAGGGGTTCAGGGGCTCGTCTTCCTGTGTTTCATTTAATTTCTCCGCTTCTCTTTTCTTTTCCATAATACCTCGTATGTAAGTTTTCACCTGAGACCAATTTTGCTCGCTTTGCAGCATTGCAGGCACCAGTCCTTGTACATCCAGTCTAACTCCTAATGACTCTTCAAGCTGGATTTTTTCATTCTCGTTGTTTGGGCATTCAAAAATTGTATGAGTCTAGTCTAGTCTGTCTAGTCTGAAGAGTCTAGTCATCTGTCTAGAGTCTAGTCTTGTCTGTCTAGTCTTGTCTATCTAGTCTTGTCTATCTAGTCTTGTCTATCTAGTTTTGTCTGTCTCCTCTCATATGTCTAGTCTTGTCTGTCTAGTCTTGTGTGTCTAGTCTTATCTGTCTAGCCTTGTCTATCTAGTCTTATCTGCCTAGTCAGAATCAGAATCAGAAGTCTTGTCTCTCTAGTCTTGTCTGTCTAATCTTGTCTGTCTAGTCTTGTCAGTCTAGTCTTGTCTGTCTAGTTTTGTCTGTCTAGTCTTGTTTGTCTAGTCTTGTCGAAGATGAGCCCGAAGAAAGCCCCTGGGCTGGATGGCATTACCTCTGTGACATAGTATTGGCTACTTTCAACTCGACACCAAACACGTTTCTTAATCTTTATAACATGTATGATAGAATTGGTGAAATCATCCTACGTTATAAAGTTATAAATAATCATACAAACTTAACACTTAACCACCTGACATACGTCTCTCAGACTCAAAGTAGCAGTAATTCTCGCACCTGAGACGCATGGTAGGTGGTTAAGGGTTAAAACAAACGGAACACAGCCTGAATATATAAATATATTCAGCCTGGTGAATCCTGTTTTCATAGACGATGCTCTGGCGACCGAGTCGAGGCGGTATAACTTACAACGCGGGATGGGACAACGACCCGTAAGGCGAAAGAGACTAAGAAGTCCAACGGCAGACGGGCGGAATATCCATGATCCATGTCATAGGGCAGCAGCTGTGACATTACTAAACCAAAACTATCGACAAATAATGTCCCTAAAGGCTTGGGACAGGCAGTTACAGGCGACAATCACATATAGATTAATTCGGCTGTCGGCATTGCAGTGCAGAAAGCAAGGAGAAACTACTGCACTATAGATTCTCAACAATAACTACTATGCTGAGTAGTAAGTGGCCAGTGGCCAGAAACGTTTTGGATTGTCTGATCCCTAGAATTGACCATCACTTTTATCGGAACAAGTTGGTGAATCAAAAACCAGTTTGGCTTTAGCAGGAGCATAGGGACTGTTCAGGCCATTTCAAAGGAGGTTCGGTTTTATCAGGAAGGACTATTTTATTGCACAGATACCGAAATATGGGGACGTTCTTTGGAGACTGATTAAGATCATAGCTTTATTATTCAGCTATAGCCTTGGATATAAATGCGGCATTTGATAACGCCTGGTGGCCGCTTGCAATATGCAGGCTGATTGAAAAAGATTGTCTTGACAATCTAATCAGGATAACCAGATCTAACTTTGTAGATCGCAGATCAGTAATCAGCGAACCTGGTTTATGCATAGAAAGGAGCACGGGCAAAGTTTGTCCACAGGGTTCAATGTTAGGTTCAGTTTTCTGGAATATATTATATGTCACCATTTTCGAAAGAGATCTGCCTGAATATTGCGAAATTGTTGCTTATGCGGATAATACGTTTCAACTCGGCAAAAGCAGAACCATCGAGGGCTTAAAGGAGAAAACTGATCGGTCTCTAGATAATCCTTGCCCACTGGGGGCACTTGAAAGCAGACTTAATTTTAATGCCCAAAAGACCGAGGTCTTTTCCTTCGGCCTATCTTTGATGCAAAGGAGTCCTGTATTCACTCTCGGGAATAGAAAAATTAGATGCCAACAACAACTATTGTACTTATGTGTCATAATTGACAGACATAATTAACAATTTAATTTTTCACAGAAAATTATTCTTTACAACTTTGCGATTTTTATGAATTTGGAGCAAAAATTGCAAAAATCTAGAAAAGTATCGGATTTTGTTAAACGTGTGTTGATTCGAAGCAAAAAGTGCGAATATTTTGCAAAATAGAAGGAATTTTGAAAAAATGTTCAAATAAAAGGTGTAGGGAATTCAATTTTGCATACAAACATATTTTTGTAATTTCGCGATTGTATTATTTTGAGGTGAAAATTGAAAAAAACTAGAAAAGTTTCGAATTTTGTTTAACCTATGTTGTATCGATACAAAAATGCGAATATTTTGTAAAATAGATGAAATTTTGAAACAATTTGTGGGGAATCGAAGCTAAAAGTTTGAATATTTTGTAAACTAGAAGGAATTTTGAAAAAATGTTCGAATAAAAGGTGTCGGGAAATCAATTTTGCATACAAAAATATTTGTTTTGCAATTTCGCGTTTTTTTTTTATTTTGGGGGGAAAATTGAAAAAAACTAGAAAAGTTTTAAATTTTGTTTAACCTATGTCGATTCGTTTCAAAAATGCGAAAATTTTGCAAAAAGATGAAACTTTGCAATAAAGTTGAACCAAAAAATGTGGCGTATTTAATTTGGAACTGAAAAGTGTTCTTTGCAATCTTGAGTTTGGAGAAAAAATTTGAAAAAAACTTTCGGATTTTGTTTAACCAATGTCGATTCGATATAAAAATGCGAATATTCGATATATAAATACGAAATATATAAATACGAAAAATAGGTGAAATTTTGAAAAAATGTTCAAACGAAAGTTGTGGGGAATTTAATTTGGCACAGAAAATTATTGTTTGCAAATATGCGATTTTTGTGAGTTTGGAGTAAAAATTGCAAAAAACTAAAAAAGTTTCGGATTTTGTTTAACCTGTATGGATTCGAAGCAGATTAACCTGTATGGATTCGAAGCGAAGAATATTGAAAAAATGTTGAAACAAAAGTTGATTCCCCACAACTTTTGTTTATTACACGTATATTCTAAAATATATATTAATTCCGATGAGTTAGCTGTGAATCCGCGACAATTCAATCATCTTTGTCAGTTAATTAATACCATACAAATCAAAACTAACTTTTGATAAATTGTATTTTTAAATGACGGTTTGTGCGTTTCGGGGTTCAAACCGCCCCCGAAATATCCAAAATATTAAATAAACCCCTTAAATATTATATTGAAATAAAAAGAGACGACTCTCTTCGAGAGACCATTGTAAATGTGGAGTTTATGGATCTTATGTGTCAGTCTTAGAAAGTAAATTGGCGCAACAAAACTAGAGGACACTGTTCTAGAGGAATGGCAAGGAAGAAGGCGGGCGTCGGACAAGCTGGTTATAAAAGACATCTCGACATAGCTGAGCAGAAAGCACGGTGCGACACTATCATCTAACACAATTCCTTTCTGGTTACGGCTATTTCGGTATAAAAAAACAATCTTCATCAAATACGAATCGCCGCGGATAACATTTGCGAATATTTTGGGGAGATAGACTCGGTATCTTCTTCTTCTGTCGGCACTACGGTCCATGTAGAACCTTGGCGTGCTCAATTACTTCCTTCCATTCCTCTCTATCAAGAGCCTTTCTCCTCCAACTTCTTATTTTCATTTCTCTTAGGTCATTTTCGTTCAATCTTTTTCGGGGTCGGCCTCGCTTCCGCGTCCCCTCTGCTTTTTTGTAAAATGCCATTTATTTTTCATTCCTATTACGTGTACCAACCATTTCAATCGTTGGGAATTTACTGTGGCAACTATATCTGGGTCTTCATATAGGTTTCTTAACTCGTGATTCATTCGTATCCTCCATTCCCCTCCTTCTTGCACTGGTCCGTATACTCGTCTTAATATTTTTCTTTCAAAGATTTCAAAGACACAGGTTTTTTTCGTCTTCTTGTTTTAGAACCCACGTTTCGCTTGCATTTGTTATTACTGGTTTTTTTATTGCTTTATATATTCTCTTTTTGACATTTCTTGATATATTCCTTGATTGGAATATCTTTTTTAATGCATAGTAGCTTCTATTTCCTGCTGAGATTCTTGTTTTTATTTCTT
This sequence comes from Phosphuga atrata, assembly GCA_944588485.1. Classification (NCBI taxonomy): domain Eukaryota; kingdom Metazoa; phylum Arthropoda; class Insecta; order Coleoptera; family Silphidae; genus Phosphuga; species Phosphuga atrata. The sequence continues at coordinate 78,090,069 of OX155894.1, forward strand.
CGCTTGTTTCATTGTCTCTAGTGATTGTGTTTAAATTTTTGTGCTTTTTCAAAAACGTGGTCTGTTTGAAAAGTATCCGACCTTATTTTTTATTTTGAAAACGTGATGGATTTGAATCAAGCGCGAATCATTTGAAGCGCGCTTGCATGAGCCGACCTTGAACCTTCGTGCGCATGCGTGAATTTTTTCCCACTTGTAGATAGCGTCAGTTGCTGTCGAGCAGTGTTCGAGTGACGTAGTGTGTAGTGCTCTCGTCGGTTTATCAATGCAAGTAAAATCACGACAAGTGAGAGGAGGGATGCCCTACGTCGTCTACGTGAAGGTGTGCGGCGCAAGCGACTGGAGTTGTGGTCATCAGGAAATTGGTGACTCCATCACGACATGCTTCACAATTTCACAATTTGTTGGCGAAAAACCAGACTTCTCTGGTTCGACAGGCTCCTTACTCTCCTGATATGGCCCCCTGCGACTTATGGCTATTCCCCAAAGTCAAGAGGCCATTGAAAGGAACGCGATTTCGGACAAGAGAGGACATTATGGCTGCAACGACAGCCGAGCTAAAGTCGATTCCGAGAGAGGCTTTTCCGGATTGCTTCCAACAATGGCGGCACGGCTGGGAGCAGTGTGTGGAGTACTTTGAAGGTGACTAGGTTTCCAACGCTCCAGGTATGCCATTTTTTTCACCGGATAAAGGTCGGATGCTTTTCTAACAGACCACGTATTCATCTGTTCTCTTCTCATGTCTCTCGTCATAAACATGTACTTGGTTTTTTCTACATTTACCTTTAATCCAGCCTTTCTTGCTTCTTTTTCTATTTCACAATATGCAGTCTTCAGCTTGTTTTGTTCTTGTTATTATCACTACGTCGTCTGCGTATGCTAGATATTGGCAGGTTCTGTGATAAATATTCCCTCCAGGATTTGTATCTATCTTTCTTATACATCTATCGAGTACTAGGTTAAGTAGCGTAGTAGACAGAGCCTTAGTTCCCTTTTCACTTCGAACTGCTGTGACAGGTTCCCTCGATTTCTCACTCCATTTTTTGTGTGTTATATTGTCATTTTCGTTAGGTTAACTAGCTTTTCTGAGATTCCAAATTGTTTCATTGTCTGCTCTACATATTCTCCCTTGACGCTGTCGTATGCCTGCTTAAAATCTATGTACAGTTGGTGAACATCGATATTGTATTCGTAGCATTTTTTAAGGCTTGTTCTTATTGTGAATATGTGGTCTGCCGTTGATCTTTCGCTTCTAAACCCTGATTGGTATTCGCCCAATGTTTCTTATGTATATGGATTTATTCTTCCCGCTATTATAGAGCCTATAATTTTGTATACAACTCCTAATAAAGATACTGCTCTGTAACTATTGCACTCCATCATATCTCCTCTCTTCTTATAGATGGGACATATTATTGTATTTGACCAGCCAGCCGTCTGGCAGACTCGGTATACCACACCATATTTGAATGCTGTAGATAAAGTAGGAAGGAAGTAATTGAGCAGACCAATGTTCTACATGGACCGTAGTGCCGACAGAAGAAGAATAGATGAAGTAGGGACATAGATCGGACATATTATTGCATTTGACCAGCCAGTCGTCTGGCGGAGTCGGTATACCACACCATATTTGAATGCTAGAGATGAAGTAGGGACGTTTAAAAAAACAAACAAACCAGTAACCAGTTACGACAATCGCTTACCTTCTGGATAACAACAAAAAGGGAGAGGACCGAGAGGCTTACCAAAAACATTGTCTATTAAATCTTGTCTGTCTTGTCAGTAAGACAAGAAGAACCATGCACAGACTAGAGATACAAGACGAATTTCAACGTAATATTTTAAGTATATATATATATATATATATATATATATATATATATATATATATATATATATATATATATATATATATATATATATATATATATATATATAAATATATATGTATATATATATATATATACGCGAAGTAAATGTTCCTCCCCAAAACCTTCTAAACACAAAGCTATCGGCATTGTAAAATTTACAAGTTGAAACATTCTTCAGATCTATATTTCATTAAATTGTGGTATTAGGACTAAAAGTGATACTTTCTGTGGTGAGGTCGGACGTTCATGACGAGACTACACCTCGCTAGGGATTGCAATCCGGAAAACCGGATCCGGCATCACTAAACGTTTTCCGGATCCGGTACCAATATACCGGATAATATCCGGTCACCGGATCCATCCCAATTTTTTGGTAAAATAATCACGCTGATGACGTTGAGCTGATGACATTCACGCATGAGTTGGTACTTTAAATACGTACTGCGTGCGCATGGCGCCACATGTTTTTTTGAAAATTAAAATTGATTTTGTGATAATTAATTTATACTTAAAATATTTACGTATTTGCCAGTGTATAACGCGCACCTTTTTTACAAAAAATGCCTCTAAAATATAGGTACGCGTAATGGGCGCACAAAAAGTAGGTTAAATATTAGGGTGCGCCTTATACACGACCAAATACGGTATTTATAGTAAGTTGACTAATTACAGAGTTACAAACTAGTTACAAACTTATTTTTTTTTTATTATTGTGATAATTGTGCCATTCATTAGACAGATTCATCATGATGTCTGTCATAAATATAAGAATAAGACATGTTAGCATGCTCCAGTGTAAGTATTGTATTAAGCTTGTTAGCATTCTTCGGCCGGATCCGGTCGGATCCAGCCGGATTGATAGAATTTCGGCCGGATCCGGCCCGATTAAAAATTACACTGGATTGCAATCCCTACATCTCGTCAGACAAGTTCCGACAAGTTCCAACAAGTTCCGGTGACCTATGCTCAAATACCTAATTGTTGTGATCTCATTAGATTAAGCAAAGTTTATTTACTTTTAAAGTTTATTTAAAATTCTATCTGCGAAAAACTAGTTACTTACACTGTACTACATTTTTAATTGTTTTGTCTAATTATAAATGTGTGTGTGCGTGTATGTAAACTACCTATATAATACACTCACTCGATTATCCTGCGAACAGTGTACAGAAAATTATCCTGATTGGATCAACGGAATTTCGTCTGCTCTCTTCCTATGTCTCTCGTCATCAGCATGTACTTGGTTTTTTCCGAACAGTCGTTTAACCCACTTTAAAAGTAGCCTACTTTAAGTTAACCTACTTTAAAAGTTTAACGTACTTTTTGTGCCGGATCCGGTCGGATCCAGCCGGATTGATGGAATTTCGGCCGGATCCGGCCGGATTGAAAATGACACCGGATTGCAATCCGTACACCTCGCTCGCCAGACAAGTTCAGACAATTGTCAAACACGTTTATAAAGACTTATCAATAATTAAGGAAAAGTAATTTCTAGTATTGTTTTCAACAGTCAGAAAACAAACACCCTTATCACTTCCATGTCAAATTAAACATTTATAGATTAATCACAGCAACCATAAAACAGATTATGTTTATGGCGTTTGTAACAAGTGTTTTTTTAACGTGGCCTGATACCTTGAGAAGATTAAGATTTTTTTGTGGAGCTTTTAACCGATGATTTATAAATCTAAGCCGTCTTTGAGGCACCCTTATACATTTCTGCAATTATCGATAATATTTCTAGTTATACGAGAAAAACATAATGGTTAGCTATTATAATTCCATTTACAGTAAAAATATGTCGTGTTTGTAGATAATAAACTTCCCACTTAAATCTCATTCAATTAAGTTCATAATATTAAATCATTCAATAAAACCAAATTGCTAGTAAACAATTCTTCTCAATCCGATTGCTTGCTGAACTCATAGACCTTCCACTTTTAAGCTTCGTGTCAATATATTATTTATTATAGTAGAAGTTCAGTTCATAAATTGTAATCTGCCAGTTGACCCGCTTTGCACGTTTGATTACCGTTAATCCAATTTGTAACGTAATCTACGCAGACATGCGATAATGAGTGTTGTGCAGTTTCAACATGCTATAGAGCTCTGATCTATTCAATTATAAAAAATATGTTAATGTAATTAAAAATACATTTACTACAAAATATATTTAAACAAATTTATCTACAACAAGTATTGTAAATGCCCATTATTGTACAGTTCGTGCACTATGTAAAACCATAAAAATACACACGTATGTAACAGTCCGCGATTAATGATGTTATGATTGATAACACACACGTGCGTTTGGTTTACGATTCGTTGATTGGTTGAGAGCTGCTATTACGTCCTCATACGTTCAGCGCCCCTCGTGCCAAAATTCAAACTAACGGAAATTGACATTGAGTACATTGTGTTGCCTATATCTATGAACACTTTGTATTGCCTATATCTATAAACACTTTGTGTTGCCTATATCTACGAACACTTTGTGTTGCCTATATCTATGAACACAAATTCCAGTTTAACCCAAATAAATACTAAGTAATAAGGTATGTAACCATTAAAAATTAATTTCTTTTCACTTCTTACAAGTTAAAAAAAGTAAATGTCGTAAAAAAAGTAATGTCGAGTAACAGTTATATATGAAAATACAACTGTTTCTTTATTATGATGTTAAATAATGATAATTAAATAAACATAACCTAATAAGAAACAAATTTGTTACATCAAACATATTTTTCTTATTAAACAGAAACAAATTAGTGTGGTCGTAGATAAAGTATAGTACATAACTCGAGTTGTAAGGCAATTATGTACTCGCGGAATTACGAACTCCCCGCTACGCGGGTCGTGTTCCGCTCGTACGTAATTTGCTTCTTAAAACTCTCGTTGCGTAATATACTATTAAACACTCTTTAAACTAAATTACAGAGACGGCTATACTAAAAGGGCGATATTTTAGCGAATATATTTAAAAATTGGAAACAGAAAAAGCACAGAGTAAAAGCACTAGACAAGCGATATTTGAGCGAAAATTTCAACAACTCGACGCATTCTGTTCAAACTGTAGCAAAAAACGTACAGCTTATTTTTTTTAACGCATAAGTAAGGACATAAGTGTCATATAGGACATATGTGCATAGCATTTAACGCTTTACCGCGTTTATCTTTTGTCACGCTGTCCGAAAAAACGGACTGGCGGGACTACCTCAGGGCAGGAAATTGTAGACATGAGACCAAGTATTACCCTGTCTAAAATTGGTGCACTGGAGTATAATTCGAAGTTAAATTGCTTCGTTATCAAAATAGCTGCTGTGTGAAAAACGTTGGGTATTTTGGCATTTTGGGAATGATCAAAACGAATCAATAGACCTTTTCATAGTTGAATTTTTTGTGCGCATGCGTCAATTTCCGCCATGTTATACGTCAAAATTGCCCGAACTTTTTGACGTATAACCTTAATATTTGCCCGAAACTTTCATATTCCCGTCATTCAAACTTCACAGATGCGCATGCGCTTAACTTACCGTAAAAAGGTTTATTATTACCTCATTTGGCAAAATGTACAAACAGCTGTTTAGATGCTACAATGGAAAGACTAAACATTAATACACACATTCCTTTAGATACCGAACTTTAATAAAAATCAAACTATTTATTATATAAATACAGTTAGATAATTCAGTTTAAGTCGATAATGTTTGGACGTGTCTAATAATATCTTTTATCTACGACCACTATTGTAAATGCCCATTATTGTACAGTTCGTAGACTATGTAAATACATCATAACACACACGTATGTAACAGTCCGCGATTGATAAGTTATGATTGATAACACACACGTGCGTTTGGTTTAAGATTCGTTGATTGGTTGAGAACTGCTATTACGTGCTCATACGTTCAGCGCCCCCCGTGCCATAATTTAAACTAAATTGACATTGTGTACATTAAGTTGCCTATATCTATGGACACTCTTGTTCCAGTTTAAGTCAAATAATTACTAAATAATGAGGTATGTAACCATTAAGAATGAATTTCCTTTCATTTCTTTCAAGATAAAGGTCGAGTAACAGTTATATATGAAAATACAACTCTGTTTATTATAATGTTAAATAATGTACCTAATAAGAAATAAATTTGTTACATCAAACATATTTTTCTTATTAAACCGCAAAAAATTAGTGTGGTCGTAGATAAAGTATAGTACATAACTCGAGTTGTAAGGTGATTACGTACTCGCGCAATAACTGTTCCGCTAGTACATAATATGCTTCTTACAACTCTCGTTACGTAATATACCATTATTTTATTGTAAATGCCTAAATTATTTATTCAGATTCATGGATTATTAACTTATGTTATTATTACCCCCTTGACATACGAATAAAATGCGCATTGACGTATGAGACATATACATATACATGTGATCTTATCACATAACCATGACGTCTTAGAGACGTCATTTTATGTCAAGGGGTTAATATAATTTATCTGAAACATTGTAGTTTTCAGGACAATATACGTAGGTACCCCTAAATTTAAATTGCAAATCGACAACTTCATATCTATCCTTTTCTCAGTACCCGCCTGTAGGTATTGGAAAACGGATAGATTATTGTGTAAATTAACGTTTTTTATCATATTTTCTTGTCCATTTTTCAGAGCATGGATGCCTGTACAACGTGTCAAGCCTGCGGAGGTTATCGCCTGTTGCCTTGTCCTGTCTGCAGCGGGAGTAAAAAATCCGTCCACAGAAATCACTTCACTGCGGAATTTGTCGCGCTGAAATGCATGAATTGTGATGAAGTCGGCCTGGTCAAATGCGGCACGTGCTCTTGAAAACCCTTCTCCACCTGCTCAAGACGATTTCGGAAAAGGGACGGACAAATAGTGTAATGGACAATTTGAAATATTTTGTTTTGTTGTAAATATATGTTTTGTTTCAGCATTATTGTGTATTGTGGTGGTTCAAGCGATCATTACTATAATTCTTTTTAGATTTGGTTTCTCTAAATATTTTTGTTTTGTTTTATGTTTTAATGATAAGAATAAGACAACGAATTCCATTGTATTTTGATTTGTTTTGAGATCCAAATTTCAGATTCTTCTCTTGGTTTTTAAACTTTTGTAGTATTTTATATTTGATTTTTACAACCCGTATGTGTTTTAATGTAATTTATATAATAAAATTTAATTTTCCAAAGCTTTCCTACATTTCCTTCACTATACATCTACTTAGATTAAATTTAATAATCAAGTCTGATTGGTTAAGTTTATACGTGGTCTGTTAGAAAAGTATCCGACCTTATTTTTTATTCTGAAAACCTGATGGATTTGAATCAAGCGCGCTTGCATGAGCCGACCTTGAACCTTCGTGCGCATGCGTACATTTTTTCCCGCCTGTGGATAGTTGTCAGACAGTAGTCAGTTGCTGTCGAGCAGTGTTCGAGTGACGTAGTGTGTAATGCTCTCGTCGGTTTTTCAATGCTAGTAAAATGACGACAAGTGAAATGAGGGATGTCTTACGTCGCCTACGTGATGCTGTGCTGGAATTATGGCCATCAGGAAATTGGCGACTCCATCACGACAATGCTCCAGCACATTCTTCGCACTTGGTTCACAATTTTTTTGGCGAAAAACCAGACTCCTCTGGTTCGACAGGCTCCTTATTCTCCTGATATGGCTACTTACGACTTCTGGCTATTCCCCAAAGTCAAGAGGTCATTGAAAGGAACGCGATTTCAGACAAGAGAGGACATTATGGCTGCAAAGACAGCCGAGCTAAAGTCGATTCCGAAAGAGGCTATTTCGGAATGCTTCCAACAATGGCGGCATTGCTGGGAGAAGTGTGTGGAGTCCCAAGGAAACTAGTTTGAGGGTGATTAGGTTTCCAACGCGTATGTAATTTTTTTTTTACCGGCTATAGGTCGGATACTTTTCTAACAGACCACGTATTAGAATTCAATTTGAATTTATTTTTGATTGTGTTTATATTATGACTGGAAAAAGATGTGTTTCTATTTTGCGACTATAATGAAGTCATTAAAGCACTCATATGGGTTCGTTAATGACTCGCCCAGTGCGATACAATTTTCTCAATATGTATCGGCGATTTTTTTATTTAGAAATAGCATTAAAGAGCGCATAGATACTTTAGTATAAAAAAGTCGTCCATAAGGCGTTTTTCGCACTTTCCATTAGAAAAAACATGGACGCGTGCGGAAAAATCGCGCTTTTTGAGCTCGTTCTTTAAAATATTATTAAAAACCATAGAGTGTATTGGTACATTATAAATCAGGGGTTAAAGTGCCTCTAGCGAGAATATTTTATGAGTCACATTTCTATCGCTATATATAAACTTTTTCCCCTTTTTTTCCTTTTACCATAATTGATGCTTGAACCATTGTGAGTCCTCTGTCCTCTACTATTTTCTCTATGTATCGATTACATGTTTTCTTTGGGCTTCCTCTACTTTTCTCTTTTTGACCTTTAGCTTCCCATACTCTCTTGACTGGTCTTCCTCCTCTTTTCTCCACCATTCGCTTGAGGTGTCGATTCCATCTCAGTTGGCAGTTCTCGATAGGCTTTGCTACTAGTTGCACCTTTAACTGTTCTCTGATGGTGTCATTTCTTATGCGATCTCGTCTTGAGACTCCTAACACGCTTCTTAAGTATTTCATCTCTATACCTTGGATCTAGCCCTTTAATCTCTTCGTTAACACCCAGCTTTCGCACCATAATGTTAGTATAGGTACGAATACAGCTCTGTATATACTCATTCTTCCTTTTAGCGAAACTCCTTTCTTTCCCAGGAAACAATTTCTGAGGCTGTGGTACTCTCTATTCTGTCATTAATTTCTATTTCATGGTGTCCATTGCTATCTAAACGTACTCCCAGGTATTTAAAGGTGTTAACTTGTTCTATTGCATTTCCATTTAGCTTAATGTTAACTTTTGTATCTGATTTCCCACTAACCATGATTTTTGTTTTCTCTTCGTTTATCTTGAGGTTCTTCTCTGCTAATTTCTCATTCCATATCTCCAAGTTTCTGCTCAATTCAACTTCACTTCTCGCGAATATATCAAGGTCGTCGGCGAACGCACATTCACTTATACGGATTGGTTCTAGGTTAGGTTAGGTTAGGTTTAGAGGCCTAGATTAGGCTGGGCAATGGTTCTAGGTTTCTATACCCCACACTAAATGATGACGTTCTTTTCCTCGTTTCTTTCATTACTTGTCCATAACTAGGTTGAACAAAATTGGACTCAAAACACCTCCTTGCCGTACACCCTCGTTTACCGTAAACTCGCGTGATTGCATGTTGTCTGTTCTAACAATATTTCTACTATTTTTGTACATGCCAATTATTGCTCTTATTAGTTTTATGTTTATTTTCCTTTTGATCGCGGTTTCTTCTATAATTGATTGACTCAAAACACCTCCTTGCGGTACACCCTCGTTTACCGTAAACTCGCGTGATTGCATGTCGTCTGTTCTAACAATATTTCTACTATTTTTGAACATGCTTATTATTGCTTTTATTAGTTTTATGGTAATTTTCCTTTTGATCGGGGTTTCCTCTATAATTGATCTTGATATTCTGTCGAATGCCTTGACCAGGTTAAGGAATGCTTAATATATTTCATCGTCTGTGTTGCTTATTCTTTCTATCATCTGTTTAATCGTAAATATATGATCCTGTAGACTCCTGCCTTTCCTGAAACCACTTTGTGACTGTTCGAGCTGTGGTTCTAGGTCCCGACTCAGTTTTGTTTCTAATATTCTCTCATACACTTACGATGCTATGCTCAGGGTGATTTCTCGGTAGTTGTTACAGTCTCTTCTTTCTCCTTTCTTGTATATTGGCAAAATGACCCCTATCTCCCAGTCTTTTGGTACTATGCCTTCCTCCCAAGCCATATTGCATATTTTTAATAATAACTGGACTCCATTTTAAGGAGGACCGCCCATATTTTTCAGCATTTCTCCTGTTTTTTATCATGCCCAGCAGCCTTTCCTCTTTTGAGTTTATTTATGGCATTCTTAACCTCTTCTAATTGTATGTGCTTTCTTTGTTGTGTTTCTTCTATGTTGTAGGTTCTTTCGGTTCTGTCCACAATACTTTCTTTGTTCAGCAGATTTTCATAGTATCTTCTGCATCTTTCTATTATGTCTTCTGGCGTTAATGTTGCTTCATGTTCATCCTTAATTTGCTTAATTACTTCAATCTTCTTACCAGATCTTATGTTTTTCAAAGTTTTGTAAAATAGCTCTTTGTCAGCTTCGACTTTTCTTCCAAACTCCTCCCAGGTTTCTCTTTTTGCTTCTAAGGCTTGTCGCACACCGGGTCCGCTCCGCTCACCTCAGATCAGATATGATCGGGTCCGTTCTTCTCAGCTCCGTCATTTTTCCACACATTGCATCCGCTCAGCTACGTCACTATTCCACACACTCTATCCCCACCCGCCTCTCAACCTGGAGAGTTAAATATGTTCTGCTATCCTGGTTGCATAAATGCATTAGTGTATATATGAAAACGTTAGTGTTACGCATGCGTGAACCATCCGCCAGCATCCGACCTCCGGCCTAGTATTCTTGACAAACAGTGGATACGGAGCGGAGAGGAGCGGAACGGAGCCAAGCTGAGCTGAGCGAAAGCAGTATGTGGGTTTCTATTTAAATACACAGGTTTTATATTTTTCTGGGATGAAAGGCTGAGCTGACCTGAGCGAAGCGGACCCAGTGTGCGACAAGCCTAATACTATCTCTTTGACTCTGTTTCTATGTCTTTTATAATCTTGGTATGTGGTGTTATCTCCTTTGCATAGATATATTTTCCATTTTTCCTTATTTAGTTTAACTTTAAAACCTTAACCTTTTTAACATTGTCGTTCCACTAGGCCGTTTGCTTTTTGTTTCTATTTATTTTCGTGGTTCCACATATTTCTTTTCCTGCGATAATTAGGATGCTTCTGAACATGTCCCATGCTTCCTCCACATTACAATATTTATTAGTTCTTGTCTCATCTAACATTTCCTCAACTTCCTTTGTATACTTGTCCGCTACTTCTCTTATCATTAGTCTGTAATTTTTTATCGCCTCCTTACTATGGTTGTTTCGCAGTTCTATTTTGTTTTTATTATTTCCCGCTCTCTGGCAGCTTATTGTCGTTTTCGCTTTTAGTAGATAACGATCACAATTTATATCGAATCCTCTTCTAACTCTAAGTGCTCATCCACGTAAACTTGCGGGCGCGGTGGTGGCCGCCGTCACGAAATATAAAACATATGCCGTAATATCGAAGTGTTCACGTACGAAACGCACGTGCGGTCTAAGTAGCGGGCAAGTTAACGACTGGCGCGCGGGGCGCGCTAGCAGCAATATCAAACGCGTAAGATGTTTTTGTGAGTTCACGTCGAACTGGCGGCAGAACGCGCGATTCACTCGCGACTGCGACATATGACTCACTTTAAGTTCAACCAGTACGAACTTATCGCTAGAAACGATAGCATGTTTTCATCATGTCTATCAATACAGAAGAGTCTATTAGTGCTGTTCAGCTTAGTATACTAACCAAAACTTAAACTTACGTTAGTATACTCACCTAACCAAACCTGACAACAGATCACACCCGCGCAAACGCTTGGCGGCCAATTTGAACACGAACTCGCAACGTCTACCACGGCCGCATGTGCCACGGCGCCCGCGCATTCCAACGTGAACAAACACTAACATCCCATATTTCCCGCCTAGAGTTCCTATTTATGAGTACATAGTCTATTATGGATTTTTCCCCTCTGCTTGACCTCTCTTGTTTATTTATGGGCGTCTTTGTGTTTAAAGAATGAGTTCATTTCTAATAGGTTATTTTGTACACAGAAATCAATAATTCTGTGTCCATTGTTGTTTCTCGTTGTTTCTCCAAACTGTCCTATTAAATCACTTGTCCTTCTTTTATGCCGACTTCACCGTTGTCTCCTAGCACCACAATTTTTCCATTGCAATTTTCCACTATTTCTGATGCTTCTTCCCAAAATTTGTCTTTAGTTTCTGCTTTATCGTTATCATTTGGGCCATACAGAATTACCAGATGTAATCTGCTGTTTCTTTCTATTTATAATTCAATTTTCATTATTCTTCCGGGTATGCATTCCCATTTTTTTAAGTACTTAATTACATTTTTGAATATAAATAAATATAATTATTTTGTAATCCGATTCCAAGAATGCATTTCATTAGAGTACCCTTGGGAACATCGGATTCCGGGAACTAAAAGAACCAGGTATTCAAAACAAACCCAAACTTTCATATCAAACGAAGCAGTTGAGTGTGTAGAATCGTGCGCGCAACAGTTAGTGAAAATACGTGAAACTTTGATTGTGTATTAAACGGTAAAAAAAATTTCTAATTTCATTTTGTAAAATGGCTGGGGCACAGAAAGGTATGTACAATTTAAATACATCATTGGCTGTAAACAGATTGTAATTGTGTAGCAAGTATTTAAGAATAATTCATAGCAAAAAAAACAACGTTTTGAACTCGAAGATTAAAGTTTATAGAAAAATTACAAAAAAAATGAGGGCAAATGAGTGCTCTAAATTTGCTCAGGTTTGCTTTATTAGACATTTATTATTTTAGAAAATCCAGAATTGGCTGCTACTAGCTACTACTTTGTCTTCAGTATAATTTTTTATCAAATAATTTATGAAATTGAGAAATTCTCACATTTATATTTTATAATACACCGACTAAATATCCAATAAATTTTATTTTTAACCGACTTCAAAAAAGGAGGTTGTTCTCAATTTGGTTGCATGTTTTTTTTTTTTCTTTTCTTTTTTTATGTTTGTTACCTCGTTACTCCGTTATTTATGAACAGATTGCGAAAATGCTTTTTTGTTTGGGAGGGTATACTTCACGATTGGTCCCATTTAAATTTGAAGAAAAAAGTACCACCCCTAAGTGGTGGAAATAGGGGATGGAAATTTTTTGTGCAAGAATTATTTTTGTGCAGTTCTTGTTTTTGATACAATTTCCTTGAAGTCGGTTTTTTTATTTTCCTCTTTTTCTTCTTCTTTCGAATAGGCCTACTTTGGACCACGCTTGTTGGGCTTTGACCTCTGCCCAGTATTGTCGCATCTTCTGCCGGTGTAACTCCTCTCTCTCTCTTCTGTCCAGGGGGTACCTTTCCTTCGAGGTTTTTCCTGAAATCCACGGACTTCCTTCAGGGTGCGTCTCACAGACTGTATGTTTTTGAGATCTGTTATTCCCAGTTCTTTAATATCCTTCTCGGTCTCTGTCAACCAAGTGGTACGAAGCTTCTTGTTTTGCCAGAACGTGAACAGACGGTTGGTTAGTCGGTTTGGAGGCAATCTTGCAAGGTGGCCATAGAAAGCTACCCTTCTTTTCCTTGCACAGTCAGAGAGCATCTCAACTTGTTCGTAAAGCTCAGAGTTATGCCGTCTTCGGAATTCCCCATCTTCCTTTACCGGGCCTAGGATCTTCCTGAGGATTCTCCTCTCTCTGATTTCCAATTTCTCTATTAGACCCCTTCGGTTCAATTAAAGACACTCCATGGCATACAAGGCTTCTGGTCGTAAGACTGATGTGTAGTGCTTAAGTTTCAGGTTGCGTGACAGGCATTTCTTATTGTAAGTGTTCTTAGTCAGCCGATAGGCTAGTTCTAACTTGCTGACTCTCTTGGATAATGATGCTCTTTCTGATAAGTTGGGTTCAATCCATTCGCCGAGATACTTAAATTTCTCAGTCCTCTTGATGTTTCCCTGTTCTAGTAACATCTCTCTGTTTGCTTCTCTGATGTTGGTGAAGAATTCTGTTTTCTGCAGCGACACTTGAAGACCCACTTTGGCAGCCTGTTTTTTTTTTGCCATCTCAAAAGAATCAGCAAACAGTGCCATGTCAGCTGCAAAGGCCAGGCAATTTACAATCAGTCCATCGTTCTTACGTCTCAGGTAGATACCACTCTGAGAACCCAAATTGTTCAGTTCCTTGTGCCATTCTCTCATAACCTTTTCAAGGACACAGCTGAAGATAAGTGGGGAATGTCCATCTCCTTGTCTCACTCCAGTTTTTATTTCGAAGCTGTCTGAAATTTCGCCACTAAATTTAACATTGGAATGGGTGTTGGTCAAAGTTTCTAGGATGGGTCTGCGGGTTTTGTTGTCTAGTGCTAGTTCTTGGAGTACTTTGTTAAGGTTTTTTTATTTTAATATATTAACTTTATTTTTATTTTAGATTGAAGTCACAGAGGTATTATCTAGAGGAGGGATCTTTTTTACGTATTGAAAGGTCGTCTTGCTTACAAAATAAGTGAAATATATATTACCGTGGAAGGAAATTGAGTAATAAATTGAAATACAATTTTGACTTGACTGAAAAAGACAAAACTATCTTACGCATAAATTTGAGAGGAATGCACGTGAAGTGGCAGAAAGTTTCTCGCATAGAAGACAAATTCCTAAATAAATACACCTAACATCCTGACATACGTCTCCCAGACCCAAAGTAGCAGTAATTTTCTCACGTGAGACGTATGGCAGGTGGTTAAGTGTTAAGGACTGTCTGGACAAGTTTATCATCTTCATTGACGACTCGTTATCGAATCTCTACCTTCCATAGCTTTCTCCGAAGCAAGTGAGAGCACAAAACGCAGAAGTACAGAGGACATTCGAAAAGACAACGCGAATGAGCTAGAGAGCAGAGGGAAAATGGGAAGGGAAGGCGGCTGCGGCACAGGTTTTACATAACATCACATATGGCATCCATAAAAACCTTGCAAATATAGGAAATCTCTAAAATTTGTCCCAGAACAACAACGTTCTGATTTCGTTCAACGAAGAGGCATTATCGCTTATTATTGAATGTGGACTTTCAAAAAATCAGTATCAGATACTTTGTCAAACAAGCCGTGCAAGAAATTGCAAACTATATCCTTATTACGTAAACGTATTGAAAGCAAAATGTTACCCCGACGATTCAGAATTAACAAATACCGAAAGCAAAGCCTCCACCTCACTCTAAGGATTATTAGACCATACTGTGTATAGTATATTGTTGAGTCAATCCGAAGTTATCAAAAGTCTTCCACATGAACAAATTGGCGATTTGATTTTGATTTGTAAATGGGAATGTGACGGAACTTCGGGACAAAGTAGATATAAACAAAAATTCAATGAAAGTGATTGTTATACTGATGCCAACTTTTTTTACTTCGCTTGTTCCATTGGGATTATTATTATGTCTGCTAGCGGAGAAGCGGATTCTAAAATTATTGTTTGGAATAACCCACGACCATAGTCAACGAGATTTTACCGCTCTATTAGAATCCAGTTTTTGAGGCAGAATCCAAAAATCTTTCTCCATTTCATTCTATAATCAATGGCAAAGAAGTCAAGGTAAACTTTACTTTGTCGTGGACAATGGTAGATGGCAAAGTATGTAATGCAGTTAAGAATGTATCTTCAAGCCTTCGCTCTTATTTTTGCTATGCGACTTCTAAAGAATTTATTAAAATAGACTGCATTTTGGAAAGGCCAATATCTGAAGACAATCTTTAAATCCCGGATTTCATCGCTCCATGCCTGGGAATCTTATCCAGGCATGGAGCGATGAAATCCCGAATTTCAAATTGTGTTGCCTACATTTATTTTACCGACTTGAAACTAAGAAATGGCAACATCGTGGAACACATGAGAAAGAAATTGTCGAAAATAGAAAAAAACTTATTAACAAAGGTTTTCGTGAACAATTGGGATTGATCATCGACCAACCAAAGCAAGGATATGGAAGCACGAATGACGAAAATACGGCAAGACGTTTTCTTGAAAATTACAATATTTCTTCCAGTATAACGGGTGTTGACGAATTTTTGATAAAAAGATTTCATGTTATTTTATAAGAAATTTCTCGTAGTAAATATAGCAGAATTTAAGAAGTTTGTCTTACATACGGCTCGACTTTTTGTAAAGCTGTAGGCGAAAGTGGTACAAAATGATCCCTCTGAGGGAAAACAAATATAAAAAGTACCTATACAGTGAATTTTATGAAATTTATAAGTTTTCTGTAAGGTTGGTATATCGGCCTATAATTTAGTAAGAGTAGAATGTAATTTAATTAACACAATCTATATACATATACATTTTTGTCAAAGTATAGTAAATGATCATTTTGTACACCCGGATGTCTGAAATGATCCCTGGGGTTGGGGTAATATGAACCCTGGGATCATAGAACCTCTCAGTTAAAGGTAGGTAAAATTAAAAATAAAATTCCAAGTAAATGTAGTAGTGTAGTGAACAACATACCCGCCTGACTAGCGGGAGACCGGGGTTTGATTCCCCGCCGAGGCAGAGGCATTTTCAACCAGGGCAACACTAACCGTCCGGGCTAGCTACCCTGGAGGACTGCAAAATATGTTACATCGGGGTGGCGCATGCTAAAAGTCATGTGGAAAAGAGGGTTTAGTGAGGTATTCCCACAAACCACAATAAAAAAATAGTTTTATACGGCATGCCACGTTTCACAACATTGACACGGGAGATTTCGCTCCAATTTTGGTGCGTTGTTTATAAAAGATAATTGGAATATAAATTTTGAGTATGAATGCTGCCACAATTAGGGACTGTGCATAGATGCAAAGTAGATAATTGTGGAAGAAGAACCAATAAACATTGCATTGTGGGTCCTCTTACTTATTGTGGGTCCTTGTGGCTCCTGAGAGGATCGTTTTACCCCAAACGCATAACTCTAAAAAACATCAAATCATAACCTTATGGCATTCATTTACAACAATCAACCATTGCTGATTATATTGTTAAATAACAGTGGAAACTAACGCAAGGACTACTATTACATTATAATTACTTAAACTTAAACAACATCATATTAAATTAGTGCTTAGCTTACATCAAACAACACAATTTTCATTTCATTTTAAAAATATCGTCCGTAATGCTTACACAACCTTGACGCTTTGACGGAATGCTAAAACCGTTGTGACGAAGACTATTTTCACTCAAACAACTAAATAGTGCTACAAAATTCGGTAAAATAGTTGATAATCGTTTTACCCCGAGGGATCGTCTTGTACCAGTTTCCCCTACCTATGGTTTTACATACCCACAACTGTTCATAAAATCCTTATACACGGGCATGTTATTATCGATTCTGCTTTACTCCCGATTGGCCAAATGTGATAGGAAGCGCAAGAATCCTTACAATAAATTTAATAAAAGACACCGCGAAAATTTTGCCCGCAAATGCTGCAGGAAAAAAATTTAGAAGATTTTTAGTTTTTAAACGGCTTTTGGTAGCATCGGATCCACGGATTTCAAGTTTACGAAAAACGCCCACGAGAAAATGGAAATCATTATCACCAGAAGCAATACAATTATTGGTCCCACCAATCATTTGTTTTTCGTTATTTTTTGAACAACTAAAATTATTTCCTGAATTTATTATATCCTAAAATATATTTTATATCCTAAAACCCGCTACTATCAAATTGTCAAGATATGAAAACATTTTCTCATGAAAATTGGATCCACCATTTTGTTTTTGGAAAAATTGAACCCAAATTCGCAATCAGCGACCCAAAAAACCCTTCCGTACCAAATTTGGTGTGGATAGAATGACACCTTCTATTTATGGCCAGTTTTTTTGGGATTTTATGCCACTGTGCACCGCACCAGCGCTCAACTTCCTTGAGCCAATGCAGACTCTAAATAAATATTATGCAGTTGTCTTAATTGGTTGTTGCAGTCGAAACAGATAGACTACTCGTACAAATGTAAATATTATAATAGAAGAACTATACAGTGGGGAGGACAGAACTCCTTAGCCGTAGTGAAGGCAACCTAGGGGTTCTCTAGGGGTGACAACCCGGAATAATAAGCCTCACAAGCTAACAACTTGGGTAATATCTTGGACAGTGGCTCGCCACTGGCCCATGAAGAATATTCTTCAACTGAGCATGAAGGGAAATCTCGCTAAATGCCCTACCCCAGGTGGTAACCAATCCACCGTCACCTGTGGTGACGTTAGCGGACCTTCGGATTCTGGGGAGTCCGCACCAACATGCTTTAAAGATGAGTCGGAGCATCCTGAAATCACCGGACGTAAACTCAGACCAAGACGGCAAAGCTTCTTCGCAACATTTAATGCCAACTCACTTCTAAAAGTGGGTAAACTGAAACATTTGATTGATTCACTAATACGACACAACATAATACTGACAGCAGTACAGGAAACCAGATTTTCGGACGAACATGCCTTCGAGTACCAAGGCTATAGAATCTTCAAAGGAAAAGTGGGTCAGCGGGTAATGAAGAACGTACTCCACTTAGGTACAGGATTTATAATCAGTCACAGGATACTGGATACAGTCACCGACTTTACCTCCCCGAGTAGTCGTGTATCCATCCTCTCTCTCAAATGCGCAAACAAAGGCTACAGTCAATGTACATGCCCCAATCAACCAGGACAACAGACGCAATCCAGAGAGAACTGATAAACTCTGGGAAGACATAGAAGATATTATCTCTAAACTTCCAGAGAGGCACACCGTTATACTGTTTGGCGACCTCAATGCTCAATTGGGAAAAGAGAAAAACTACAGAAATATAGTGGGCAATTATCCGCCGCATAAGCGAACCTACCGCAACGGAGAACGATTGGTGGATCTGCGTAGAACTTTTGGGTTGATCATGAAGTCTACAGCCTTAAAACACTTGCTAAGGAAGCAGAAGACTTGGATTTCAGCTAATACCCACCTGGGTGAATTCCAGATAGATCATGTGGCCATTTCACGAAAATCTCCAAAGGAAATACAAAACGTGAAAGTACTAAGAAGCGCCAAGACCACTTGGCGGACGTAAACTCAGACCAAGGCAGCAAAGCTTCTTCGCAACATTTAATGCCAACTCACTGCTAAAAGTAGGTAACCTCTCAAAGACAGAACCTCCAAAATGATAAGATTTGACGTCGAGCGACTGAAGAACAGTCAAGAACTACGTCAGAGACTAAACAACACAGACCTAAAAAACTGGGACCAACTGAAGGAGACTCTTGCCAAGGCGGCCAATGAACTCGCCCCTCTCGCTAGAAGAAGGAAGCATCCGTGGTGGACTGAAGAATGTGACAATGCAATAGCCCAAAGACAGATAGCCTGGGTGAAGTGGAATTCTAAAGAGACCAAGGAAAATTGGCATAAATTTTTGGAACAAAGAAAGGTTACAGCCAAGATAATTCGAGGAACCAAACAAACCTTCATACTAAGAATAATTCCAGAGATTTTCTTGGAACCTTTAAGCAGGCACTCAGAAAATACGCTCCGCCAAGCCTCCACTTCAGAGACTCACAAGGCAAACTGGCTTATAACGACAGGGACAACGGCCACCTTTTAGCTCAATACCTTAAAAACCTACTCAACTGTGACCCACCCAGCGAAGACTTCGATTATAAACAAGCCACACCAAACCCGGACTCACTTCCCACTTCATTGGAAGAAGTTGGCCAGATCATTCAACTTCTTAAGAATAATAAGGCAGCTGGAGAGGACTCTATCGTTGCTGAACTGTGGAAAGGTGCTGAAAACAATGCCGTGCGCAAGCTAACCAAGATCATCCAGGACATTTGGGATACAGAGAAATTACCGCCGAATTGGTAATCTGCTCTGAATCATCCGCTTCACAAAAAGGGAGATTTTACTGATCTAAACAACTACCGTGGAATTTCTCTCGTCCCGGTAACATACAAGATTCTCTCGAAGGCGTTACAAACAAGGGCAGAAAATCAGTTAGATAGTCAACTGGAAGAATCCCAGGGGGGCTTCAGGAAGTCCCGATCCTGTGTTGAACAGATCCTCAATCTTAAAACTGTACTTGCATACTCCAAGATGAGAAACCGCAAGGTGGTTGTCACCTTTGTTGATTTTCGGAAGTCCTACGATTCCATTGATAGAGAAACGCTTAACAAAGTACCCCAGGAACTAGCACTAGACAACAAAACCCGCAGACTCATCCTAGAAACTTTGACCAACACCCATTTTCCAAGGTTAAATTTAGAGGCGAGATTTCAGAAAGCTTCGAAATAAAAACTGGAGTGAGACAAGGACATGGACTTTCCCCACTTCTCTACAACTGTGTCCTTGAAAAGGTTATGAGAGAATGGCGCAAGGAACTGAACAATTTGGGTGCTCAGAGTGGTATCTACCTGGGACGTAAGAACGATGGACTGGTTGTAGATTGCCTGGCCTTTGCAGATCACATCTCACTGTTTGCTGATAATCTTGAGATGGCAACAATGCAGGTAAACTGCCTCAGAAAACAGGCTGCCAAAGTGGGTCTTCAAGTGTCGCTGGAGAAAACAGAATTCATCACCAACATCAGAGAAGCAAACAGAGAGATGTGACTAGAACAGGAAAACATAAAGAGTACTGAGAAATTTAAGTATCTGGGCGAATGGATTGAACCCAACTTATCAGAAAGAGCATCATTATCCAAGAGAGTCAACAAGCTAGAACTAGCCTATCGGCTGACTAAGAACACTTACAATAAGAAATGCCTGCCACGCAACCTGAAACTTAAGCACTACACATTAGTCTTACGACCAGAAGCCCTGTATGCCATGGAGTGTCTTTCCTTGAACCGAAGGGGTCTAATTGGTAATCAGAGAGAGGAGAATTCTCAGGAAGATCCTAGGCCCGGTAAAGGAAGATGGGGAATTCCGAAGGCGGCATAACTCTGAGCTCTACGAACATATTAAGATGCTCTATGACTGTGCAAGGAAAAGAAGGGTAGCTTTCTATGGCCACGTTGCAAGATTGCCTCCAAACCGACTAACCAACCGTCTGTTTACCTTCTGGCAAAACAAGAAGCTTCGTACCACTTGGTTGACAGAGACCGAGAAGAATATTAAAGAACTGGGAATAACAAATCTCAAAAACAGACAAATCTCAAAAACGTCCGTGGATTTCAGGAAAAACCTCGAAGGAAAGGTACCCCCTGGACAGAAGAGAGAAAGGAGTTACACCGGCAGAAGATGCGACAATACTGGGCAAATGTCAAAGCCCAACAGTTGAACAAGCGTGGTCCAAAGTAGGCCTATTCGAAAGAAGAAGAAGAATAGAGGGTATTCACACTTCAGGAGTGAACAAACTGCCTCCCGCCAGAATATTTTATGAAGCTTTTGAGCCTATACAGACTCTGTAATGAATAAATATGATACATTTCAATTTGTCTTAATTTCTTGTTGCAGCCGCAATAGATAGGCTACTCTTACAATTCTAAATATTTTAACGG
The DNA here is from genome assembly GCA_944588485.1 of Phosphuga atrata. Classification (NCBI taxonomy): domain Eukaryota; kingdom Metazoa; phylum Arthropoda; class Insecta; order Coleoptera; family Silphidae; genus Phosphuga; species Phosphuga atrata. Next base: position 78,111,269 of record OX155894.1, read on the forward strand.
ACGGAATACATATATTTGTAGATCCACCTCCAGAAAACCCAGCAAATATATAGCACATCCAATATAAAAATGGCACAAGTGCGAATTACTGATTTCCCAAAATTGCAATTTTAAGTTTTGAGAGCAACTGTTTATCTGCTATCTTTCTGTTGAAAATCTGCTCAGATGAAAAAAGACACTTTCGCTTTCTGACGGACAATAATTGAAACTTCATAATACTAAAAACAGCATCCTAGACACCCAATTTTCAGTTTAAGTTGAAAAATGGCGATTTCGCACTTGTGTCACTTTTCTGTTGGAGATGCATATGGGAATGCATAATTGCAACTCGAATTGGTTAATTTACAAGAAAGCGCAAAAACAGTTTAGCATGACAATCGCTTATGCGAGTTAATTGTCGCGCCAATTATTCAAATAATAATCCTCTAGTTTGAAAATCATCAAAACTTTTAACCAATTGAACGAAATATATTCATTTATATAGAAAACTTTAAATTTTCCAGATTTTTTTTTTTTTTTCGTTTGACCTAAATAGTTTTCAATCCGGGCACGAATTTATTGGAGCAGTTAATGTTTAACAAATGCTATAATTATCCTCAGTTCTTGCTGTTATTATCATACGTTTATTCTCTAGCCGGGAAAAGGGGTATAAGAGATGCAGCAGCCTATTGCGGCTGACCCGACCTTGGCCCCCAGTCGCTGCGTTTCCGCCTCCGGGAGAACTATTTACTCTGTAAAACAAAACAGAGAAAGACTAATCGCAAAAGAATTTCGCGAAGTTCTCGTGAATTGTTGCGAAAATATATTTTTTGATAAATATCGGTATAAAGAATTCGCCTCGATATTTATCGACAATAATCTATTTTCAATTGGATAAAGTTTGTTTGGTTGGTAATATTTTTTGAAATTGGGTTTGGGTTGAAATTTTTCTTTGCTACAAATTGCCCAAACAATAATACATTTTCTTCGGCTCTAATTTATCTGTAATCTGCAGCGTGCAAAAGTTTCAATTTGCGAGATTTTTCAAACAATGTTCAAATATATATATATGTTTTATTTTGTGACCACTATAGTGCTCATTAATCACTATGCGAGATACTTTACAAGTTTCATTTATCCGCAGGTGGGATGAATATTGTAATGCTGTTTGTATTGGTACAGCTACAGTTCAAAGTTGAAAAAATCTGCTTATACCGCAAAATCAATATATGAATAAAACAGCTCAAAAAGAATGGGAAGCAGGATCGGAGAGAAAAATAATATAAACAGCTGGAAATGTTTTTTGAACCTTCACCTGAAATGGAATTACTTTATTGTGGAGCTTTTACGTCTAAATTATATACAGGGTATCCCAACGAAAATTTGACCCCCCCTATAATTGGAAAACCGAATAATATTTCAAAATTCGCCGAGACCCGTCGATTTTTGTTCTTGAGGGGAGCTTGTTTGACAGTCAAGCCAACTCGATATGTTCATCCCCCTAATGCCTAGCAACCCCAACTTAAAAATTTCAAACGCAACTACCCCACTTGTGGCACATCATTTTAAATCCCTTTTCATTGCGAATACAGTGACGTACCGTTTTTAGAAATCGGTGGAGATTTGACAGAATTATTGGTTACAAACCAAAAGATGACAAACCAACTTACGCGTAGTAATTTCTACACAAATGCCCATCACCAATAAGTTTTTCATCTACTACACATTACCGCATTACCTAATTGTTATTGATGTGTCTATCAGTTTACAAAAAAGTCAGAAATGAAATAAAAAAGCTGAAGCAAATAATAAATCAGATTTATTTGATGAATTGCTCAAAATGACACCCGTTAACTTCCAAACAATAATACAGTCTGTTTTCAAATTCTGTTCGAACATTATTAAAGACATCCGCAGTTATTTATCGGCATTCTTCTACAATTCTCTGACGTGCACTTGCAATGTTTCCGGCTGACACTGAGTGGCGTATACTCGTGATTTTAAATGACCCCACAGAAAAAAGTCCAAAGGGGACAGATCCGGAGATCTTGGTGGCCATTCGACGGGACCTCTTTTGCCAATCCAATGCCCCGGGAAATGGTCATCCAAAAATTGTCACACAGCAGCAGCATAGTGCGGGGGCGCACTATCTTGTTGGAAGGTTATTTCATTTTCTAGTAAACTGTCGTCACTTTCTAAAATCTCTGTTATCCTAGGATCAATTGTACTTTCCAATAATTCTAGATAGGTGTTTCCATCGAGATTACCTTGGATGAAAAATGGTCCAACAAGATGGTCGCCCAAAATACCTGCCCAAACATTCAATTTTTGAGGTGTCTGAGTTTGAAATTCCCTGATTAAATGCGGATTAGTATTACTCCAATAACGGCAATTGTGTCTATTCACTTCGACATTCAACATAAATGTGCATTCGTCGGAGAAACATGTATTGTAGAGAAGATATGGATTCAGTAGAAGTTGTTCACTTAAGTATTCGCAAAATTGGTTAAAGTCATCTTCATGTAACTCTTGAACCAGCGTCATCTTAAATGGATGAAACTTGTGTTTTTTTCAAAATTCGATGAACACTGGAACGGGATACGCCAGAAGCTTGAGACACAGTTGTAATCGATTGCTTATTATCCATCTGTACATGACCCAAAACTGCCACTTCAACTGCTTCATTTCGAACTGGCCCAATTACTTCACGTTTCTTGTTTAAAAGCGAACCTGTTGCAACAAATTTGTCAATCAGGTGTTTAACGTACTGGTGGTTTACATTTTTCTCAGGATGATTGGCATTAAAAATTCGTGCTGTAGCTTTAGCGCAATCGTGATTTCGATAATAAATTGCAACATTTTCTACTCTTTCCGCGATAGAATAAACGATTTCGAACACATAATACTTTAAATAACGGCTGAAACTAACGATTTCTTGGTCACAAGCAAAAAACACCGACTTTTTTTGTAGTACTGATTTTTTGTTATTTTGAAATGGTCTGAATTCCTATAAACTTAAGTATCTTCTACTAATAACTATTTTAGTATCTAGTTTTATTTGCTTCAGCTTTTTTATTTCATTTCTGACTTTTTTGTAAACTGATAGACACATCAATAACAATTAGGTAATGGGGTCATGTGTAGTAGATGAAAAACTTATTAGTGGTGGGCATTTGTGTAGAAATTACTAAGCGTAAGTTGGTTTGTCATCTTTTCGTTTGTAACCAATAATTCTGTCAAATCTCAACCGATTTCTAAAAACGGTACGTCACTGTATTCGCAATGAAAAGGGCTTTAAAATGATGTGCCACAAGTGGGGTAGTTGCATTTGAAATTTTTAAGTTGGGGTTGCTAGGTATTAGGGGGATGAACATATCGAGTTGGCTTGACTGTCAAAAAAGCTCCCCCCAAGAACAAAAATCGACGGGTCTCGGCGAATTTTGAAATATTATTCGGTTTTCCAATTATAGGGGGGGTCAAATTTTCGTTGGGATACCCTGTATGCAACCGGAGTGGTAATCGAAAAGGCATTATAAACATTTTATGTACACATTTATTAATGGAAGAAAACAATAAAAAGTTGTATGTACGAAAGTAAGAAAGATCAATGTGATATTTGTGTTCGTTATAGCTTTGTTATGGCTATAACTTTTAAACAAAAACATTTTTATTCATGTTATATACAAAAACAGTGTTTCTTAATCTCGAACATAGCTTTGTTTTAGTGATTTGGATAAGCCGTTTGAAGATCTGAGGACATTTGGATAATACTTAGATAAGTAATAAAAATATAGGTAAAAATATAGATAATCGTATAAACTTAATAAACTCGAAACACAGCCTGAATCTATAAATATATTCAACCTTTCCGGAGCTCTATAACACTCATGAATTTTTTTAGGACCACCAAAACAAATATCATGTGAAATTTTCCAGCTAATTACTAGCTTACAGTCCACCTTCGTGGCACTCCAAGAAAACCAGAAAGCTTATAGAGCTACGGAAAGGTTGAAAATATTTATATATACAAGGGGAACTTCCCACGTCTGGAACACGGATTTTCTTCAAACTTTGTACACTTGTAGTAGTCCATTAGAACAACATAATGTGTAAGTAGTAAGGCGCATTATTTCGGCATTTCCGAGAAAATTGCAATTTTCTCTCTTCAAAATTTACCACATCAAATATATATATATATATATTTGCGTTGCGTCAACGTGTATAAGATGGCGATAGCCGAGTGGTAAAGTTCAAATTTCGTAATTGCTGGATCGGTGGATCGAATCCCATTGTTTTTTTTTTCAACGCTGGTCATATTTTTTCTTATAAATAACAATTCAAACGTAATATAATGAATAAACACGTGTATTTTCATGCATTTTGATTGCATTTCCAATGTTATTTGGCTGTTTACTGAATTTTATCATTACAAAAAATATCTTTTTTTTAATTATCGACGAGTAATCGACAAACGGATAAAGTTTTCCTGGAAACGTATGCTTGTAGTGATTTCAGAAATCCCTCATCCATGAAGACGGGGAAAGGTACCCTGAACAGCCTCGTACCTGGAACCGTGTTTTACCGTTTCCTCGCATTTTTTTTTTGCTCCCGAATTCTTGTTTCCCAGAATTTTCTTAACCCAAATTTGAAAATTAAAGCTTTGGAATTAACAAATTTCGGGGAAATAGGAATTCGGAATAAAAAGATTTTGGAAAAAAAAATACTGGGATAAAAAATTTGGGAATTAACGGGTTCTAAAGGATTAATTGTAAGGGAAGGGCAAAAAAACTTGTACCTCGGTTCTCTTCTTATAGAACCAACGCCATACGACAGGCATCATTCGACAGTCAACTGTCGTAAAGGTGATACTTTGCTAGAAACGTATAGTGTACTTGCGAATTTTTGGAAAATAGAAGTGACTCCCGGTTCTTCGGATAGTGTTAGTGATAAACGTAGTGAAGATTCAGAGCATAAAGCAGTTGCGAAAAGTCTGCTAAAAGATGCGTTCGTGTACTGTAAGGGTCTTCTTCAAAGATCGGACCTCATTGATACAAAATCATCAGCAACGATTCATGCAGATGCAAAAGCGATTGGAGAAGAGCTGTATCAATCTACCGTCCAAATATTAGTGGGAAAGTTACTTATTACTGACGAAGACCTAAATCATTTCGACGAAGTAGACGAAGAAGGTTTGTTGCATGAAGTTGAAGGAGATTTTTCCGACGATGAGAATTATGAGCCAGTCGAAAAGAGGGAAAAACTGGAATTCATTCCGTTGAAAACAAAAATAAGAGTAGTGAGATAGGCAGGAGAACACCCCAAGTGGAGCCTAAATACTCTACAGAAAAAAGGATCTCGACATTTAAAAAGGAAGGATCAATTGAAGATATGGGAAGAAAACATGAAGGAACAATGGAGGGAACAAAACTGGAGGAACAATGATCGATAAATCGCAATAATTGATACGTGAACCAACCGCTTCGTTGAGGCTCGAAAAAGTTACCAGCAAGTAAAAAAATAAAGAGAAATTTTTGAGAATATTAACGAGTTTGTTTTTCCATACAAACTCTGACAATTCCTTGTGCATGCGGTAAAAATGCATTCATTCGATGTAGTAGATGCCGTTGTGATTTATGTTTTCCATGTTTGTATGACGAATATCACCGTGCAACTTGTAATGTCGTAAGCACATCCGAAGATAAATTTACTTTATTAATTGTATTATTAAATGTAAGTGTTATTAAATGGAGTTATTAATTGTCAAACCTTTATTTACGTCGATTGAATTGGGTTTTCCAAGCTTGATGCCCTTCCACTAACCCTTAGAACCCTTTGATACAGGTCAAGGCACCATTTTTGTAATGATAAAATTCAGTAAACAGCCAAATAACATTGGAAATTCAATCAAAATGTATGCAAATACATGTATTTATTCATTATATTACCTTTGAATTGTTATTTATAAGTAAAAATATGACCAGCGTTGAAAAAAAAACAATGTATGGGATTCGATCCACCGATCCAGCAATCACGAAGTTTGATCGTTACCACTCGGCTATGTGGTAAATGAAGAGAGAAAATTGCTATTTTCTCGGAAATGCCGAAATAGTACGCCTTGCTACTTACACATTTTGTTGTCCTAATAGACTACTACAAGTGTACAAAGTTTGAAGAAAATCCCTGTTCCAGACGTCGGAAGTTCCCCTTGTAAGAAATTTGAAGAAGACAGGGAAAGGAGGAAGAGAAAAAACAACAATCAACGAGGGAATTGAGGGAATTGAGGGAATCAACGAAGGAGAAAAATGGGAAGACCACTTTAATAAACGAATGATGGAGAAGATGAATATATTCCCATCAATCAAGGAAATGTATTGAATAGGACAAAATAGCGATGGAAGAGATAGAGCAATCTAAGATGGAGAAATGGGAGAGCAGATAATGATTCGGAAGAATAAATTACAAGGTATTGAGGTTTATATAGATGATGATTTAACAAACAAAGAGATAGAAAGGCAAGCTATTTTAAGACAAAAGGCGGCATTTATTAGAAGAGCTGAAAAAGAGGCTAAAGTTGCATACAATAGGATTAGTATAGATAACATAAGCCATAAGTACAATCCACGAACAAGCTCCCTGGAAAAGCTGGGATTTTAGTAACAGGCAAAAGAGATTGACTAAAGGGAAAAGGGGGCGAGGGAAAGACTTAATATATTAGCGTGGAACATGGCAGGGCCGAAGAAGAAAGTAAAGGAAGTAGATAGATTGGCGTTTATATTATAGTATATTCAGAAGTTCCATATCATAGGACTGATGGAAACGTGGATAGAGGAAAAATACTGTGAAGAAACCAGAAACCTATTACCGACGGAATATGTATGGAAATGCAATTTGCCAAGAGAAATTCAAAGAGAAGAAGAACGATAGGAGGGATTGTTACCGGAGTGAAGACTGTGAAAGTGATAGAATATAACACAGAGCCAGAAAACGTCGAAGGTGACCAAAGGTGAAAGAATAATACAGTACAAAAATGGTGGTTTGGAAGACATGTGTGCGAAGTATTCGGATACGTGGTCTATTGGAAAAGTATCCGATCTTTTTTTTCGAAAACAACGTCATTTCGTCCTTCAAACACTGTGGCCTACTTGTGGCCTTTTGTATTTTGCATTCACATTCACTTATAGGCCCAGAAATCTAGTTGTTATTGTAAATTGCGCTATTTAATATTTTTCACATTGTCTTCTGGTAGAAATGCGGCCGGCGCTGGGGATAGAACACGGTCCCACTATACTTGTGACAATACATATTTCTCTCCCCTCATCAGGTTACCCAGATACTTTAGTATTACCCAGATACTTTAGATACTTTAGCTTTTTTTAGCTTCCGTATTTTAATTGTGTTAAACAATTCCCTTTCTTTTCTCATTCTTACCAGTATCTCCTCATTTGTTAACATGTCTACCCAACTTATTCTTAATATCCTTCTATATGACCACATCTCAAATGCTTCCAGATCCGACCTTTAGCCGCTAAAAAAAAACTGGCATACCTGGAGCGTTGGAAACCTAATCACCCTCAAATTAGTCTCCTTCACACACTTCTCTCAGCGGTGCCGCCATTGTTGGAAGCATTACGAAAAAGCCTCTTTCGGAATCGACTTTGGCTCGCCTGTCGTTGCAGCCATAATGTCTTCTCTTGTCTGAAATCGTGTTCCTTTCAATGACCTCTTGACTTTGGGGAATAGCCAGAAGTCGCAGGGGGGCATATCAAAAGAGTGCGGAAAGTGCGAAGAATGTGCTGAAGCATTGTCGTGATGGAGTCACCAATTTCCTGATGACCACAACTCCAGTCGCGCCGCACAGCATCACGTAGGCGACGTAGGACATCCCTCATTTCACTTGTCGTCATTTTACTTGCATTGAAAAACCGAAGAGAGCACTACACACTACATCACTCGAACACTGCTCGACAGCAACTGACAATATCTACAAGCGGGAAAAAATTCACGCATGCGCGCGAAGGTTCAAGGTCGAACTTGATTGATTCAAATCCATCAGGTTTTCAAAATAAAAAATAAGGTCGGATACTTTTCTAACAGACCACGTATATGGGGTGGAAATAGAAAATACGAGGAAGGAAAACAGAGGACACAGCTCCGATATGGTATATTGTTTTCCGGGAGACAAACACCTACAAAGTCTCCAGTAATGCAGCAACGAGAGTGGGCAACATTGAAAAAAGGTGAATAGTATGAATGACGAAAGAATATGATTATATCAAAGAGGCGAATGGAAGCACGAAGAGATGAGACATTGATGAATGAGGGAATGTAAGACGAAAGGGTTTTGGAACAGAGACTCATAGAGGTAGAGTTCCAGCAGAGACTGAAACACATAGACGAAAGTACATATAACAAGGATTACGGGAAGATCCAAGTTACATGCAGATGTCCAGAATATCTCCGCAATTACGAGGTCACACAAGCGACTATTGCTTGTTTAGTGGCATGTTGAGGTGGCAGTGAAGAAAGGTGTAGGAGATTTTGGATGGTTGCAAGAGGACGTGATACACATACGTGAACGCGATTCACATACTCGGCATGTGAAGAAGATGAGAAATGTGAAAAACTGTGAAATGTGAAGAGACTGTGGCAGCATTGGGTGGCGAGTTGTAGGAAATGTGTATGGAATGAGTGACAAAGAGTGAAAGGTAGCCGTAAGAAGCTGGGAAAAAGTTTTGGACGAAAGTGGATCGGGAGTCATATACATGATGAAAGTATTAAAATGTAAATATTCGAGTTCGATGTGCTCAGTGTAGATTGTTTTTGTTTCTTTTATATCATCGTTTTGTTTTGTTTTAGCCACCCTTTTGTATTCATCGTTTTGTTTTTGTTTTCTCCATCCGTGTTATTTTTGTATTTATCGTTTTGTTTTTGTTTTATCTATCCGTGTTATTTTTTGTATTAATTGCTCTTTTTGTGTTTCTTAGAGCGTTTATTTGTTTCAGTTTTTTTGAGTTGCCTTTTCATTTAGAGCTGGTGAAGGGATCACAGTTTTTAGTTTTGCTTTTTGGACTGTAACATTTGTAAATACAATTATGTGGAATTAAAATAATTATGCCAATAAAGGGAATAAAAAATGGATTCCTAGATATATCATCCCAGATCAATATCAATCCTAGAACAATGAATTAACTACTACTATTCAGGCTGTGTTCCGATTTTATTAAGTTTATACGATTATCTATAATGTACTTTGGTTTTACTTATATTAATTATCATTTAAATGAACCTGCTAAGTTCATGTCTCTCTCACGAAATGTCAAATTAAAAATATCTAACCCCAGTCATCCACGTGGGTGCCAAGTAAGTGGTTTACAAATTATTATTCATAAAAAACAAAGCTGCACTGATGACAGATAAATCTCGAAACGCGTCTGCAGATGTCTAACCACTTGAGTTAATAGAAAGACATGGTCTTAAAAAGCTGTTATTTTTCTGATATTTGTAGAATGCCACGAAGATGGACTGAAAGCTAGTAAAAAGCTGGCAAATTTCACATTATACCAAGTATACCGGTATGAAGCAAGCGTTAACCTTTAAGTATGCACGTGGACTCTCACAGGCTCCGCGCGGTTTAAGTAAGTTAAGAAAGTTGATTATAAATACCTGTTTTTTTTTTCTTGTGAGGGACCTATTTTCAGATACAGAAATGATTTTCACGTTATTCGGAATCAGTTTCTAGAAAAAAGTTGCTTGTGAATATAGTAGTCTGAGAGACTCCACGTCCGCACTAGTGTTAAAAAAATTTGACGTCCTTCTTATAGGTAGAGGTCGGAACTTTAGGTTTTTGCATATTTTTTTCTTTATAGGCAGATGGAAAAGTGAAGCATGATTTTCTATCGTTTTACATGATTCTCTATCGATTTACGCTAGTTTTAAAAAACCTATTTTGCCTATTTTGCTGTTTTAAATTTATACTGCCTAAAAGATACCTAATGAGCTCTTATAGCGCCTATTTGTGACCTAAAATAGTGAAAAAATGTTTATTCATAAATTCTTCGTCTGTATGAAATTACGGAACGCATTCTTTTTATCTACGCATTAGCAGCTGGTACCACTTGGCATCAGCATGCGTGTTCTTCTCGTATTTGTTATCGTGTTACCAATTATCACAAGAAGGAAAACTTGGCTAGAAGCGGCATTTTATTACTGCAACAATTTTGATGCTATGAAAAAGGTTTGTTTTTCTGTGTTCCCATTTGGTAAACCAAACTTTTTATTTTCTTAGGTTGTAATGGAATTTGACTGTAGCAGTGCAGAGTCTATACGCAAGGCACAACATTGTTTTAAAAATACAGACATTAAAAATTCTTGGGCATATATTTCATCCAATTTTCACATTTTACCAGAAACAATTACAAAATTGGAAAAAAAACTGGAACCCCATTAACAGAGTCTGTATCATTGGTGGACAATGTATTAAAACATTTGAAAACTGCACCAGGCAAAAAAGCACGAAGTGCATTTTTAAAACTTGAGGCTGGTTTAGTAAAAAATCCAGATTTTTCTATTTTACGAAATGTAGGAAAAATTTTAAGTGGCGAAAATGTTGAGCTTCCTGAAAACATAACGCCAGAAACAGCGATAATGTTGAAGTATGCACCGGTAACGTCATGCGATGTTGAACGTTCTTTTTCCGCATATAAAATGGTTTTATTTCACGGAAGGCTCAGCCTTACACCAGGCAATTTAGAAAAAATTATGGCAGTTTATTGCAACAGCAAATATGACACCGAAACAAACAATAATAATTAAGAACTGTTTTTTTACTTTTGATTACATTTTATAAGTATTGTTTTTTTTATTATTTATAGAATTTAAGTAATTCATTGTGTGCAATATATAGATGGGCAAAGCACATAAAGGTTTCAATAAAATACTTTTGAACTTTTTGAACTACATTTTTTTATATATTTTAATAAAAAATATAACCTATTTTCAGCGAACATTTTTGGAAACCTACATATCTTTCTTATCTTTATAGAACCTATTAAAAACCTATTTTGTGTTTTTTGACAACCTAATAACCTACATATTCTAACAATTTTTAATGCCTAAAGTTCCGAGCTTTACTTATAGGTCAAGATACAAATATGTCGATAGGGAACATTTGTTATAAACGAGCCTTAATGTTTCTTTGTTTGGTTGGTTTGACATCTATTAAACATATTTAATATACATCAAGTCATTGAACAAACATCATAATTTTTTTTTCATCGTGTTAAAAATGTTGAATTTTGTACCACAAAGTGATGCTTTGCGAAAAGCATTAATTTTTTGTTTTCATTTGAAGAAAAGTGCTGCAGAGTCCCATCAAATGCTTGTCGAGGCATATAGTGATCATGCTCTATCAGAAACAACATGCAAAAGATAGTTTCAACAGTTCAGAGACAATGATTTTGATGTGAGAAATGAAGAACGTGGAAGACCACAGATCCACGGATCAGAAAGGTGTGTTTCATGAGTATCATGAGTATCATCAGGTGTATCATGAGCTTTTAAAACCTGGTGAAACTGTTAATGCTAATCGCTACAGACAACGAATGATTAATTTGAACCAGGCATTGATCGAAAAACGACCAGAATGGGCCAGTAGACACGGAAAAGTAATTTTGTTACACGACAATGCGCCTGCACACAAAGCAAAACCGGTTCAGGATACAATCAAAGCACTTGGCTGGGAGCTGCTACTCCACCCGCCGTATTCACCAGACTTGGTCCCTTCCGACTACCATTTGTTTTCATCGATGGGACACTCATTGGCTAAGCAGCACTTCGATTCCTACGATGAAGTTGAAAATTGGGTGTCTGATTGGTTTGCTTCAAAAGACGAACATTTCCACTGGTGTGGTATCCACAAATTGCCGGAAAGATGGTCAAAATGTGTAGAAAGCAATGGTCAGTACATTGCATATCTTTTTTTTTCCCCATTCAAAATGAGTTCATTTATTATTTCATTCATTATTTCATTCATTATTTCATTTTCACAAAAAAAAAAACCCTCACTTCAGACCGGTATACCTGGAATTTGTTTTGGTAGTCCTAAAAAGACTCAATAGTGTTATACAGCTCCGGAAAGGTTATGTGTGTATGTATATATATATATATATATATATATATATATATATATATATTTATATATATATATATATATATATATATATATATATATATATATATATATATATATATATATATATATATGTATATATATATATATATATATTCAGGCTGTGTTCCGACTTTACTAAGTTTATGTTGTTGAAGATTAAGAATTCATTTTTCTCATGTTTGTCCACTTTGATCATAAAATAATCGAGAAACAAGACCCAATATTCCTTATCTGGGGTTATTTATTACCATTTTTTAATTAATTTTTATCATCCGTTGGGAATTACGTGCATAATTTTCATCATTTACTTTTTATTAAATGAATTGTCACCAAGATAAAACTATTGACCCGCCTTAGCTCGTAGTTTACAACGTAAACAAATATAATATACAAGTACATTGAAAACAGTAAATACTTAAGAATGAATGGAAAAAAAAAAACTATAAATTGTGGTTACAACAGTGGCACTTTTAAGCATAGGCGCAGTAGGCGCGCACCTAGGACCTCCGATTTTTGGGGGCCACAAATTGCCAACTAAGCAAGGTCAAACCAACTTTTGGCGGTTGGCGGCAATAAGCTTGGTGCGGGTTGTGGCGCCGGTAGCGCAGAGCTAAATTTAGACACAATTCAACATTTAACAACTTGCAAACAGATTCAGTGAGTCTGTTCTAATAATAAAACTTATTTGGAGGTGAATAAATTGCCACTTTGCGGTGGTTAATAGTGAAAATAATATTCCGAAAAAAAAACTGAAGAAGTATCATTGCACTGTTGTTTTGTATTGTTATTGAAAATTAATTAATTCAATAAAGAAAATTAATCGTATGACTGTTTTTACTAAGGAACACCAAGAAACGTCATTACGGATCTGGTGCAGTAAGGCGTAAGAAACAACAAAAAAGAGAAGAAATAAATATTCAACATAGGAGATCTTTCTCTTTGAAGGAATCTTTTTTACCTAAAAAAATGTAGTTCATGTCCCTTCCACGTCGTCATCTGAGTCAAATATAGGTAGATGAAGATCAGACAAATACTGCATCTACTTCAGGTATGAAGGAATCTCTTACAAATATTAAAAATGTAGCTGACGAGGCAGAACGATTTCTTACAGAGGATTCAACCCCAAAGAATGTAGTTCATGTCCCTTCCACCACGTCGTCATCAAAATGCAGATGATCCTGTATTAAGTATATGAACTATATCCACAAGAAATGATACTCCAAGAAGATTGTCAAAGAATGCAAAACACAAATTGGGTAAAATTATTACAGGTGGCATAAAACTGAAACCCCAGAGAGAGTATCGTGTTTGTGCTTTGCAAAAGAAAAAAAAATAATTCCCAAAAGAAAAAAAGTGTTTTTTTCTTTTGCGCAGCACAGCACTCATTGCTATATGTGCTAATTTTGCGAAGTGCCTCTTCATAAGGGAGATGTTTTTTTAAATACCACACTACAAAAATATTAGCGATTGAAATATTAGTACGACAAGACATTTTATTAGTTTATAAATTTGTTGCTCTTCCGTCAACAGTCAACAACTTGAAGTACACTTGCGCATCTACAATCACGCATTCGCCTGACGCATCCACCATCAAGATCCTGACAACCTCCAAAAACGTGCCTTGAAAATTTTGAAAATGTGGCCGGTTTTAGCTTCACAGACATTTATATTATAACTTAGAAAGTCCTAAATCATCCTCTATTTTACCCCCTTGAGAGATTATATTGCAAAAAAAGTTGAAATACGTATTTTTTATTTCTTACCAATGCCTAAATATAAATTTCATGTCTAAAAAAACATTTCATAACTTGAGAAATGATAGATTCCCCATACAAACTTTCATCCCCTATTTTATCCCTTTCAGGTTTTCTTTTCAGAAAAAGGCCTTTAAATCCTATGTGTTGAGTCTCGGTGGTTATTTGTCTTTGGACAAACGGTCGCGTTATCAAACCTAAGGTGGTTAATTCAGGGTTGCCATTAATATTTATAATACAGGGTTGCCATTTGATAGTCTAAATTCGATCAGCACTGGAATTTATATGTTTGGGCAAAATAAAACTTGTACGCCTCGATAAACATGTGTTTTATTTAATATTTAATTCTACTTAAAGCATTTGTGACGACGTGCACTGTCGGAGTATGGAATCTTCTTGGTATGTTTGTGGCAAGAGGGTTACAATCGAACTGAGTGTGTTTCAATATTGTTAAAAACAGGAAAACTCAATCCCACCTTCCATTTGCCTGCCCCCACTGAACCAAGAATAATTCTAACCCGAAGTGCACGTGGTAATTTGTATGGCTAATCTTACAACTACCTAAAATTTAAATACTTATACTTTAAGAACCCTTAATTTAAACATTGCATTGTATTTTCAATTGTTTACGACCACCAAGCATCCAAAAACAATTAGCGATCGTAAACATCCGCAGAAGCGTATTTACAAAGGATTAGTGGTATTACAAATGGTCTTTCAGATGCGTAACGGCCATAAACAGCTCTAAACGCATTCAACAAATATCCACTACCCTACCGACCAGATGTTGGGAATCTACTGGTCGGTTTAAGATAATCGTAATGTAATTATTATTTACCTAGCTTTAGAAACACACGAGAACAAAGAAAAATGGTTTCAAGACCAAATAAAAACAAAAATAAAATTGTTGGGACTTAACACTATGTCCTTTCTCAGGATTCAATCGTTCAAATACCGAACAAGAACTCGAAAACTACACCCGCTACGCAACATAGTTGCATATCTTAGGATGCCCGCTCAAAATGTGTTCTATGTACATGCGTCTCAATACATTTAAATCTTTTGAATTAAATAAAGATGAAAGGTAATTGTTGATAAACTAATATATAATATTAATAAATATTTGCAATGATTGTTTCGTTGCAAACTGTAGTGTAATTTATATTAGTATATTGTGTCTTGGGGCCGAGACTTGGACTCTAAAAACAACAGACAGAGCGAGGGTGGACGCGTTTGAGATGTGGTGCTGGAGACGACTTTTGAGAATACCCTGGACAGCACACAGAACTATCGTCTCCATTCTTGCAGAATTAAACATAAAAGCACGTCTATCAACTGTCGTCAGACGAAGAATTCTGAAATACTTCGGACACATAACGCGAAGAAAAGACGATAACCTGAAAAAAATTCTAATTCAAGGAAAGGTAGAGGGAACCCGACCCAAAGGACGCTCTCCGAAACGGTGGGTGGACCAAGTCAAAGAAATAACAGGAATTCCCTTTCAAACAAACATAAGGACAGCAACAGAGAGGGATAACTGGAGAGACATCGCTAATTCAGCGACATGACAGGACAACATGAGATCACGACATTTCATTTATGAAATAAACGACTGGAGAGAGAGATTGTGCAACTAGGGCGGTAAGTTGTCAATTGCCCACGAGAGCGAAATTGGGGCTTGAGGGGACATTCGCTTGAGAGCGCAATTAACAATACAGCACGAGTTGCAGATAATATTTTAGACTATTTTAATAGTCTAATATTTAAGTCTATATTTGCAGACTTTATTACTCCTGCGAGGGGACGTATCTTACATGTTTGGGGTCCAGGAGCCATCTAAAAAAAACCGAAGTCAAAATGAAGAATTTGCTTTTTCAATTATTGCCGGTGGTGTTGATTCCTCATAAGAACTCAGTCAAGGTCGAAAGAAGAGCAGTCTCCGGCATCATCATAGAATTTACACTCATTTTTAAATGTTTTCTTTAATTTTTATTTTATAATGAAAGAAAATGTCTGTTACTTATTGTCATGGCAATCAAAACCTCAATATTAAAAAAGTTAAAATGTGAAAAAGTGAATATTGAGGTTTTGAATGTATTTATTTTATTTATTCATTTGTTCTTTTTAATGTAACTTAGCGATTTTCATTGAATATTTCCGAGCAATAAATCCTTGTCAAGTCCTGTTTACTCCTTGCCAAGTCCTGTTTAGTCCTTGTCTAGTCCTGTTTACTCCTTGTTTACTCCTTGTCAAGCCCTGTTTAGTCATTGTTAAGTCCTGTTTAGGCCATGTC
This sequence comes from Phosphuga atrata, assembly GCA_944588485.1. Classification (NCBI taxonomy): domain Eukaryota; kingdom Metazoa; phylum Arthropoda; class Insecta; order Coleoptera; family Silphidae; genus Phosphuga; species Phosphuga atrata. The sequence goes on from OX155894.1 coordinate 78,127,464, forward strand.
TAGTCGTGTTTACTCTTGCTCTACTTCTTGTCAAACCCTGTTTGGTCCTTGCCAAGTCCTGTTTACTCTTTGTCACGTCCTGTTTAGTCCTTGTCTAGTCCTGTTTACTCCTTGTCTACTCCTTGTCAAGCCCTGTTTAGTTATTGTTAAGTCCTGTTTAGTCCTTGTCTACTCCTGTTTCCTCTTTGTCTACTGCTTGTCAAACCCTGTTTGGTCCTTGTCAAGTCCTATTTACTCCTTGTCAAGTCCTGTTTAGTCCTTTTCTAGTCCTGTTTACTCCTTGTCTACTCCTTGTTAAGCCCTCTTTAGTCATTGTTGAGTCCTGTTTAGTCCTGGTCAAGTCCTGTTCACTCTTTGTCTACTCTTTGTCAAACCCTGTTTGGTCCTTGTCAAGTCCTGTTTACTCCTTGCCAAGTCCTGTTTAGTCCTTGTCTAGTCCTGTTTACTCCTTGTCTACTCTTTGCCAAGCCCTGTTTAGTCATTGTGAAGTCCTGTTTAGTCCTTGTCTAGTCCTGTTTACTCTTTGTCTACTCCTTGTCAAACCCTGTTTGGTCCTTGTCAAGTCCTGTTTACTCCTTGTCAAGTCCTGGTTAGTCATTGTCTAGTCCTGTTTACTCCTTGTCAAGCCCTGTTTAGTGATTGTTTAGTCCTGTTTAGTCCTGCTTACTCTTGGTCTACTGCTTTTCAAACCCTGTTTACTCCTTGTCAAGTCCTGTTTATTACTTGTCAAGTCCTGGTTAGTCCTTGTTTAGTCCTGTTTACTCCTTGTCTACTCCTTGGAAAGCCCTGTTTAGTCATTATTAAGTCCTCTTTAGTCCTTGTCTAGTCCTGTTTACTCTTTGTCCACTCCTTGTCAAACTCTGTTTGGTCCTTGTCAAGTCCTGTTTACTCCTTGTCAAGTCCTGTTTAGTCCTTGTCTAGTCCTGTTTATTCCTTGTCTACTCCTTGTCAAGCCCTGTTTCGTCATTGTTAACTCTTTGTCTTGTCCTGTTTCGTCCAATCATAATTTGCGTGAAATGAATATTTTCAATGCGCCTAAGTTATATGGTTATAATTGAATTGACAAACAGCCATTTGTCGCATCAAAAAACGGGTGCTAAAATAGTTTTTATCCCGCATGAGTAATAAAAAATATATTGTGTAAATATTGTGCCATCTCAATCCTGATACTACTAGTTAACTCAGTAGACATATTCTTAATCATTATACAATGTTTATCTATGACTATTTTACATTTTAATTTAAATAGAATCTCTAAAATATTTATGTTTTAATTTGTGACTACTATAGCATTCATTAATCACTATGCGAGATAGTAGTCACATGCTGCAACGTGCTTTACAAGTTTCATTTATACGCAGGTGGGTTGAATAGGTGTGAAATCCACTCGAAAATTAGGAAATTATACAACGAACAAGTTTATTTGATAACTAAAAGTTACAACTTATTAAGCTCGGTGAAACATATGTCAATCAAAAGAAGAGGCCTTGGAGATATTATAAGAAATTACAGCAAAAACATTAAAAAGTTAAATTTTAAAATTTAGTAGAAATTAATCCCCTTTATTGTTTATCACGCAGTGAAATTAGTTTGCATAATATCCCTTTTGATATCGACCTCTGGTTTAGAAAATTGTGCAATAATCTGTGTAAGTCCACTGGTAAGCTATGCGCTACAAAGCGGGATAACGATGAAGCGAGTCGTGTCTGAATTTATCAGAGATTGGAATAATGCCTGGGTCAACACAATGGTCATTGAACCCACATCATAATTTATAAATGAAATTTCGGTTTTTGAGTGTTAAAGTTTATTCCTACCTTTGTTAAATAACATTTTATATAAAACACCGCCCGTAATATTTTGAATCTCAATGTATATCATTCCAAGTTATTTAATGTACATTTATTTATATTTTTGATCGCGGACAGGCCAACAAGGTCTACGCAAATATCATTTCTTTGTAGGTCTAGTTTCCTTCTTCCTCTTCCAGAAGTCTTTCATCCTGGTCGACTGTACATTTATTTATTTATTAAATATAATATATTCAATTGTATTGTAGAAAGTCAATATTAAAATACAGTTAACACACAATGTGTGGTCTAAATCTATTAAGTTTAATGCGTTTACTCTAAAACTAATTTAATGTTTTATCACTCTTTTATTGGATAAAGTTTTATATTCCGCGCATAAAACATACGTCGATATTTTCAATTTTAATCAACCAAATATTTTGTTGCAAATTCTGGTTTAATATTTTTCAGATCACTTTTTATTAATTAAAGACCCATGTTGCGTTCTCAATGATAAGCAAACGAGTCGCAATGAAATTAATATATTTAGACACCAAGAATTACAGACTATTTAAGATTATGTGGAGACTTCTGAATGAAACAGGTAATCACATGTATTCCAGTTGAGCTGTTTTAGTTACTTTCGGTATAAAAATTCATTTAAATCGCTGGAATGGTTAAAAAGATATTCAATATATTCCAAAGTTCTCGTTCCTGTATATTAAATTAATCTAAACAATATAATACAGAATATCATCGATATTAATACCAGGACTGCTAGTATGGTTTCAATATGAGTTTACTAATTGAATGGAATTCTGCTTACAAATAATATATTCCGCTTACAAATAATATATTGGAAATTCCATAAATAATTGAGTTAATTTTAGTTAAAAACAAATATCGTTCCACGAAAAATTCAAAAAATTATTGTGAAAAGTTAATTAAAATTTTCGGAAAAACAAGGAGTAAACAAGTACATTTTTACAGTATACAATGTGTTATATGTTCTAAATTGTAACTGGAAATGTTAATACTATTAGTTAATTTTATTAAAAGATATAATAGATCGAGTGCGAACCGTCGACCAAGCAGGCACGCGCTCCCTCGCTCAATACATATTTCACTAATTATTACTAGTCTATTCATTTTGGAATTGATTTTCAAACAGTAATTATGTTTTAAGTGATTCGGTAGTGATACAAATGTGATTGTGTAAGATGGCCGATGAAAATGAGGATCTGTACCTCGGTCCGCAAAAAAATGCTAGTAAATGTAGAATATGCAAAACCTACATTGGAAAAAACATCCCTAAAGTGAAATGTAAGTTATGCCATAATGCGGTGCATGATAAATGTTACGAAAATTTGTCAACCTTCTTTCATATGGATAAAGAATGGAATTGCAAACAATGTGTACCTAATGAGCCCAAATCTGATAAATCGATAATTGAAAATCGTCTACTAAAGGAACATGTTATTGTGTTACAAAAACTTGTGAAGGAAATGGAAACTGTAAACCAGCTTCAAAAAGATAAAATTGCTACACTCAAAAATAATAGTGGTTCCCCAGGTATTTCTAAGCAAATATTCCTACAGCCAAGCGGTAAAAATCATCGATAAGAAACAGTCAGCAGATATCTACATTAAACAAAAAAGTAAAGTGAAAGTGAGTGAGGAGATAAGGTATTAAAATGTATACAAGAAATGTAAATCCTGTTGCTCTAAATCTACGCATTGATTCCATGAAAGTTCTGACAAATGGTTTGATAGTGAAATGTGCTGATAATAATTCGCGTGATGTCCTAATTGATAAATTAAAATTGTCGCTAGGAAATATCTATATTGTTGAACAATCGAAAAAGTGGAACCCACGTCTCATAGTTAAATCGGTTGATGCTAATGTAATTGACGCATATGATGAAGATGTGAATTAATTCATAGTATTTGTACCTTGAATAATCTTGAAACAACTAATATTAAAATTGTAAAAAAATACAAACATAAAAATGGTTATAATCTAGTATCCAATGCACTCAGACACAAGGTCCTATCAAACAGTAAGCTATATATTGGGTGGCAGTCCTGTTTATGTGATGACTATTTCTCGATCACACGTTGCTTTAAGTGTTCAAGATTCGGTCGCATAAGCAGCAACTGTAAGGGTGAGGTAATCTGTCCTAATTGTTCTGGTAATCATGAACTGAATACCTGTAGTTCTAATGTTTTGAAATGTATTAACTGCACGGAATTAAAAGAAAGGGTAAAGTTAAATATTGCTACTGATCACCGCTGTGCAGATCAACATAAATATACTGTTTATAAAAAAATTGTTAATAGCTCAATAGCGAAAACTGATTAACCCAAATTTGAAAAGCACCTTTTCAGCTGGTTTCTCGTATTAATTTCTATATTTTGTATCATTTCTATTTAATTGTAAATATGCCTGTAAATGTGATTATCTATCGGCAGCAACTCTTCCTATATTGCAATAAATGATTGATACTGATCTAAATTTTTGTAAAATAGACGAAAAGTTCAGTGACATTACATTTTTTAAAAATAGCATCTGCAAAGATGACCTGCTAATCCTACACCTTAATGCCCGTGGACTCAATAAGAATTTTGAACACCTTGAATTATTTATTGAAAGAATGAAAACAAAGCCGGATGTTATTGTGTGCTCTGAAACATGGACTACTCACTGCAAAGAACTTCTAAGGCTAAGTAATTATAGTATATATTATAACGAGAGTAGGGTAAAAAGAGCTGATGGAGTAATTATTTACGTTAAGGAAACTCTAATTCATTCTGTAATAGTGGATATGGTGGATGATAGAAATGGATAGCATGGATATGGTAGATGAAATGGATATTTATGTCTACCATACTTAAAAATGATAATACGCTTAAAATAACTGGAGTATATAGGTGTCACGATATCCCCAAAGAAAACTTTACCGCTAATCTAGTTCGCTTCCTTAGTAATAATAAAAACTGTAACAATCATATAATCGTGGGTGATTTTAATATAGATATTTTACAATATAATAACCAGTCTGAAGAATTCTTGAACTCTTTGCTAGAGTTAGGGTTCTTGCCATATTTTAATGGTATTACAAGACCTAGTGACTCGGGTGGTACCTGTATTGATAATATGTTTGTCAAATCCGATCTAAGTTCTTTTACTTATACTAATGTTTTCACGGATCACCTTCCAATATTTTTGACGATAAACTGGAGCGAAATAAATAATAAGATCATTGATACAAAATTAATTAACTGCCATAACCTAATAATGTATAGCTCCAAACTCAATTGGCAAGCAATATTGGAGATACAGGACCTGTTGAGGCTACAAATTTACTGGTAAATAATATGCAATGCTTGATGAATAAAGCCTATTTTAAAAAAACTTGTAAGAAAAAATATAATAATGCTAGGAAGAAATGGATAACCAAGGGTCTAATTAGGTCTTGTAATACCAAGGAGCAACTATATCCCATATGGCTGCTAAATAAATAAAATTATCATCTAAAGAAAGAAGTACTACTATAAAAAGTATAATATATATAAAGTACTACTATATTTTAAATCTTAAAACTACTAAAGTTAGCTAAAAGGCAATTTGAAAGCAATAGGATTAGGAATAATTACAATAATAGTAAGAAATTATGGCAATTTATCAACAGTAAGATTGGCAAGGGTACAAAATGTAACAACGAGATTGGTCATATACTTTGTGGTAATGATAAAATTACTGAAAATATAAAAATTGCAGATACCTTTGCTACCTTCCTTAATAACATAGGTAAGGATCTAGCCGCCAAAATTAACCAAAACAATGTTAATATAACCACGAATAAAATAAAAGTTAATGAAAATACAATCTTCCTAAATCCAGTCTCATTCTCTGATGTTGAAAAGGCTATCCATGATTTAAAAGATAGAACTGGGGGAGTAGATGGAATAAGTAGTAGAGTCTTGAAATGTCTAGTTAAAGACATTAGTAAACCGATAGAACATATTTTCAACCTATGCTTGACCTGAATCCTGAATGCCTGAATCCCTTAAAAAAGCTGAAATTATACAGATGTATAACAATTATAGACCTATTTCATTAATTTCGAATATTGACAAAGATTTTGAAAAACTTCTACATTATAAACTGATAAATTTTTTAAACTTAAATAAAGTAATATCAGAAAAACAATTTGGCGTTATGAAAAATAAAAGTACAAATGATGCGTTAGTGTACGTAACTGATTTCATATTTAAAAACATTGATATTGATAAACCAACATTAGTTGGCAGTTGGAGTCTAGTACTACAATTGAAGAAACTGGTAATTTAAAAATTCTTTCTACGGTAATCAAGTTAAGGAACAATAAAGTTATTAAAATATCAGGAGTGTATCGTTGCCATGATTTCATTAAGGAAGTCTTCGTTACCTCAATCGCTGAATTTATCAATTCTAAAAGACATGGAAAAAATCATGCTATTGTGGGTGACTTTAACATTAACTTAATGGCTTCTGATCAAATAGCTGATGATATCTTATCTAATCTCCTTGATTCGGGATACATCCCTTACTTTAGTGGTGTTACTAGGCCTAATGATTTTGGTGGAACATGTATCGATAACTTTTTTGTCAAATCAAACTGGAATAATATTAAGTCGTTTACTTATACTAACATTTTTAATGATCACTACCCCATCTTCGTCACTTTTGGTATAAACACAAACAAAACACATAACAAGGATGAATCTAAAATCGATTGCAACCACCTCGTTAACCTGAGTAAGAAACTCAACTGGTCATCTCTGCTGGAAATACAAGACCCAGATGAATTCTTCGTTGTTTTTACATATAAAATAAAATCATTAATAAATGACTCTACGTTTAAAGTGAAAAAAAAGTAACATGAAACCTCGTAGTAAGTGGATTACAAAGGGGCTAATGATTTCTAGCAAAACCAAAGAACTATTGTACAATATTTGGAAATTAGATAAAAATAATAATGAACTTAAGAACCAATACTACACATATTGTAAGGTGTTTTATAGGTTGATTAAATTAGCTAAATGTAATTATGAAAGTAATAGGGTAAAAAATGTTGGGAATGACAGAAAAAAAACTTTGGCAATATGTTAATGGTATACTAGGTAAGAATAATAACGTGGCAAAGGATATTGATTTCATTATTTGTAATGAGGAAATTATTACTGAAAGTGATTCAATTGCAGAGAGTTTTGTGGACTTTTTTAGTAATGTTGGTGAAAAATTAGCTAGTAAAATAAGTAACCATACAATTAATGTTGAAAAAACAGTTAAGTTTAATTGCAATAGTATCTTTCTAATGCCCACAGACAGATTTGAAATTGAATAGATAGTTCTGACAATGAAGGATAAATCTGGTGGGGTTGATAGGATTAATAGTAAAGTTCTTAAACTCATAGTAAATGATATTTGTTTTCCACCATTTACATTTGGCAGTTATGCTAATAGTGTTCCAATAAATTTTAGTTTGTTTATTAATGATTTAAAATTAAAAAGGGTCGAAAATTGCAAATGTCTTGAGTTATTTTTTTACTGTCATATGAAATGGAATAAACATGTACTTGAACTTGTGAAAAAAACCAAATTTTTTACTTTTTTGTTCTACAAATTAAGTAACTGTCTTCCACATTCTATTCTGAAAACAATATATCATAGTCTCTTTGAAAGCATAATAAACTATGGAATTATTGCTTGGGGTGGGGTATATAACAATTCAGATAAATCTTTAGCTTCTATGCAAAATAAATTAATAAATAAATTGCATATACCCAATGATTCAATGATACTTTTAAAAATTAAAGATTCCTTCATCGTTAGTGCTTTATCTTACTACTATTTTGATTGTAAGCGACTTCATTCAGAAAGATTGTCAAATACGCGATCCAGGCAGCTTATTTTACCCAAAATTAACAAAACTATTAGCACCAAAAATTCTTATAATGTGGCAATAAAATATTTTAATCTACTTCCTACAACATACAACATTTGAAAATTCTTTTTTGTGCAAGGAAGGTATTAAAAAAGAAAATTAGTAAGTGGATTAACTATTGTATGATTATTTTTTGCTTGTAGCTGTTCTATGTTTGTTAATTTGTTTCTGTGTATTTTTAATTTTATATGATATTTATATATTTTTGTTATGAACTTGTTAAGAGTTATGTTTAAGATTTTTATATTTTGTATTTGTTTTTTTGTATTTCCATATTTAATATTTCTAATATTTCTCTGTATATTTTGATTTTTTTCTTTTTATAACGAGTCCTATGTACAGATGGTACTCCCATCTCTATAGGTTTACTTCTGGTAAATAAATAAAATAAAAAAATAATGGTAACTACACAGAAAAATAACGACAATATTGATCGGAAAACTTGCTTTATCAGGATTTGATTTGATGTTTTCTTTCAAGTCAATAAATCGCAATATGCAATAAACTTCACAACGGACGCTACGAAGTTATAAAAAATGATGAACATTTAAGCAAAAAAATTAAAATAAATGAAGCTCAAAATAAATATAAACCAAAGAATCGTAAAAAAATAAACTTTTTTATCGATTACTAACAAATTTTTGCTAGCAGTGAAGACAAGAAGCTTTCTATAAAGTACCAATGTTCATTGTAAAAGTGAAAACCCTCATTTGTAAAGTGAAGTTCTTCATTTAAGAACATTGGAGAAATAAGGGATATATTAAAATGGCCAGGAACAAGAACAACTGCTGCGGTATGGCCGCCCAAATCCGTTTACCCATCACACAGTGGGGCCGAATGCATGATTTCTTGGCAAAAATTATTTGAGCTAAATGTTGACTATAAAATGATAAGTACAACACTTCTTAATAATAATACAAAGTTTAATATGTATTTGTTTCTGAATTATATACATGTATATGTCAAGAACTAACATTTATGAAGAATCATCAAAGTCTGTATCAATGACATATTAATAGTCTGTCTAGTGAAAAACACGTCTGCCGCCGATAGATTTTAATCCTAAAAAGCTGGCAAAAATTCATAAAATAAAGATTATATTTTCTTAATTTTTAATTTTTTTTATGGATAAAGTAGGGTCCTGTGCTTTCGATATGAGGGTTAAAAGGCTTATGTGGGTGTACCTGAGTCTGGATATAAATTCAAAGTGGTAAATTCAGAGGAGAGGGCTTTTAATTTGGAGGGATATTTGTAGGGAAATGTTTGAGGATATAAATGAGATTTTTTTATACGTAGGGACATTTACTTGGTGTATTTTGAACAGGAGTCCGGCATGCCACACACTGTCTTTGCCTTTATTTATGTCCAGGAATAGGGCAGCAGAATGATCTTTACGGAGATATGCGGTTTATAGGTTATTGGTGAGGATATATAGGGGGTGGGTGGTTGAGTGGCGCGTTGTTTCGAAAAGAGCTGACGTCGCGTAGCAACCAAGATTCGAGATCTTATTTTCTTTGGGGCACGTTCATGAGCGTAGCTTAGGGGGGGCTAGGGTTGTTAATGCTCACCTTAGAAAAATCGACAGAATTGAATTACTTACTGTTTAATCGATTTTTTTTAAGATTCAATACGAATCCTTGTATAATTAATTTATCTAAAATCGATATTATGAAAATCGTTTCTCATCTCTGTCACAGTTTGCAAGTAGGTATGTGCTAGACCTACCACTAGTCCACGCAACATGAAAGGTACGCAGATCGTACCATGTATCCTACAAACAATCTCTACAAACTGGAGATGTCCATCAAGAAGTTTTAAAGCAACAGGAGCAAAATGTTATTCAAAATAGAGAATACTTATTGAAATTAATTGATACAATACAGATAATTTAGGGTTCCGTACCGAAAACGGAATCTTTATAGGATCACTTTGTTGTCCGTCTGTCTGTCTGACCGTCCGCCTGTCTGTCTGTCAAGACTATTTTTTTCTCAGGAACGCGTAGAGGTAACAAGTTGAAATTCGTATCAAATACTCGGGTCTGCGGTCTTTTTCAGCTGTGAAAAAATCAAAATTGTAAGTCAATGCGAACAAAAGATATGACCGTTTATGTCGCATATTCTGCGATTTCACAAGGGAATCAAAACCTATAGGGTACTTCCCGTTGACCTAGAATCATGAAATTTGGCAAGAAGCGGTGTCTTACAGCACATGTAAAGGCAAAAATCTGAAAACCATAAATATATAGTTTAATTACGAGAAAAATGCGAATTTACTATTAGAAACTTATGAAAATACACTAATGTGTTATTGTATTATTATATGCGTGGTATTGTCAGGCTCCAGAAGCATGTGGGTTGCATACAGTTAGGTCCTCCTCGGTTAGGTCCGAAGGTTAAAAAGTATGTGTCGGCACCAAACTGTTTATTCTGAATTTTCATTGTTTACATTCAATATGCATTTCATCACGTACGCTCAATATACATAATATATACAGGGTATATATTATGTCTAAATTTTGCTTGTTTATAACCGACATGCGACATACTCAAGTCCCGTAACATCCTGTATATATTATATTTCGTCTAATTTTTCTTTACAATCTACATATACTTAAATCACGTACGCCCTATATTTTTTGGTAGTCAATTGCCCAAAAGCAGTCAATTGAACAACTGAATGTTAAGAGTATCGAAATAGATCTAGATAGAGTTAATATATTAGTTTATATTAGATCTAGAAATAGTTAGATCTTAATATAAGTTAGTGAATAATTGTAATACTAAAATAAAGTTTTCTTTTTATAAGTTTAAAAATATTCGCGTTATTTAAAAAAAATACCGTGTATACCTTTATACAGGGTATATAGGTATACAGACAAAATTAAGCAGTAAAAACAAATAGTGAAGTTCCAGAACCCCTAAACACTCATAGTGAATGGGGGATGTATGGTAAGAAAATATAGGGTAGAATTCAGGAGGGCCACTTGTCAAACCCTCGGTGCGCGAGTCACAACTCGCACTTGGCCGGTTTTTTTGGAAATAGTTCAACTGAACAAAAACAAACTTTGCGATGTTCCAATTCTTGTGCAATCTTATGACTATGCCAGTTAAATTATTATGTTAAAAGTCCATTATTAAAAAAAAAATGAGATATTACGCAACTTATGCTTAATTCAGTGTAAAATTTTTTTTATTACTAATAAGTATTTAATGTCTTTAAAAATTCCAATGTTTTGTTCAATTTAAAATTGGCCAATATAGGAATTTACATAGCAACTAATATGTTTAACTCCAATTTTCTCGAAACAACAAAAATTGACTTACACCACTTTCAAAATAAACGGTCTATATATCCATTGTTTAACGCATAATGGAAAACATCCAATAACTTCCAACTAAAAAATTGTCAAATAAATTGTGGATAATTTAAGCACTCATATCAAAAAGAGTTCTGTCCAAATGTATATAAACTGCTCCAGGCAGCAATCACTCCCGGTGAGCTCTGTCGAGTGCGAAAGGAGTTTCTCTGCGATGCGGCGGATTAAAACCTGGCTGAGGAAAACTATGCTTCAAAATCGTTTTTCAAATATATGTCTGCTATATATAGTGAAAATGAAATATTGGAGAATACGATAACCCCCGAGAGAGTGCGTTTTACGGTGAAACCCTAATTTAACTAATTATTATCATTCTTACTACAGGTTCAGCTGGATGGCTGCCCCCCCTAGACAAAATCCCTAGCTACGCCCATGGGCACGTTAAGCAGTTGGTCTGCGCCAATAAACCAACAATCTTACTCAACTGGAGAACAACATTAATAGTCGAACTGTTGCGGAAATCCAGCCCGACTTACTTCAGAAAGTCTTCCGAAATTGGGCCTCGCGAATCGCGCAAAGCAAACACAGCCGTGGAGGCCATTTGCATGACGTGATTTTTAAAACATGATACCATATTTTTTTAAAAATCACGCCATGATTGTTTGTCACAAATGTTGTTTTCAAATATTACAAACATTAACTGACATACAACTATGTGTTTTTTAATTATAAAGTTGCGCTTGTTGAAAGACCCTTTATTATAGACCCTTGAATACTGACTAGATTATTGATCTTAGAGAAACTATTAGGACTATTATAGTTCCTTGAGAAACTATGAAGGTTATTATAGATCCTTGAGAAACTGCGAAGACTATATTTTATCTTGAGAAACTTGAGTGGGAAGGCTAGAATCTAAATTGCTATGATGGAATAGAGTTCTTTAGCAAATTCTGTTCTAGGATTTTATCTAGGACTGGAAGGAGGGTGATGGGGTGGTAACTATTTAGCAAGGAATGATTTTGATGAGGTTTTGGGATGGTGATAATTATACCATTTTTCAACATTTGGGAAAGGAACTTTTATAGAAGCAGACGTTGAACAGTTTATTTTTTTGGAGATGGATATCATCGGTAGGGTTTCTAAATAAGGTTTTTTTAAATAGGTCGCGGCCGGGTGCACTATTTTTGCCTTGGAAAGGGCAATCGTTGGTTATTTCGTCGTAAGTTATTTCGTCCAAACGAGGATGAATTAAATGAATCTTTAAAGCGTTTGGAAAAGAGGGACGCTTTCTCGGAGTCAGAGGAGTACTGTTGATTATTATAGGTGATGTCAGGAATATGGAAGGAACTGTCTTCTGTTCTGCAGTATATTCGGTATAGTGATCGTTTTGTTTGATTAGCGTCAGGATGAAGGGAGGAAACATTCAGTTATTGCAATAGAATTGTCTTATTTAAAATTTAACCCCTTAAACTGAAATAGCGTTTGTGGTTAGTGATAAATGGTGATGATACCTAGTGATGGAATATGTGCCATCTCGAACAATTAAGTAAAACAGTGCTGAGTGAAATAATTTATATTATACCTTACAATTGATCGTTTTCAACCCGGGAAATGGATTCTTCTTATGAAGATATGTAGAATTTAACTGTGTTTTTATATTTCTTTTATTTTATTAACATCTAGCAAAAAAAATTGTTATATTTTCATAAAATTGTGAAGATTTTTTTTTTCTCAATATCTTTCATGTAGAACAAAAATCGAACTAGAACAAAAGACTGCGCTCGGCGGCTATGTAATTAACGGGACAGTATTATATAAATAGGTTTTTCTAAAATATGAATCTAAGAAACTAGCTTGCATTTATTTGCAGATGGTGGAGGAGCCGGTTGAACTGAATAATAGTACAAACTTAAAACAAACGGAACACAGCCTGAATATATAAATATATTCAGCCTCTCCGGAGCTCTATAACAATTCTTAAGTCTTTTTAGGACTACCAAAACAAATCTCACATGAAATTTGTAAGTTATTTTACAGCTTTTAGTCCACCATCCATTGCATTAAAATTGCATAAAAGGCGTTACTTGTTTTTACAGGGAACTAATACTCAAATTATTCATTACAAAAGGGAAGTAAGTCGAGAGTCACTTTAAATGGGAAGTAAGTCCAGAGTTGATTCATTTTTATTGCGACCAATGTTTGAAACGTGATGATACGTTATGTATCGAGAACTTTGATAAAAAATATTTGTAATAACTGTTTCAATAGCTTATTTTGATGGATTTAGAGGATTTTAGTGATTCCGTAAAATATACGACCTCAATAAAGAAAAATGTGAGATTGGAATGACTGAACCTAAGAAATTAAAGTATTACATTAAATATTCCACAAAAAGTCTCCATTTCTTAATCTCCATTTTAAGACACTGCGGCAGAACACATGCAAGACTTGTCATGACTTTAATTTAATAATACAAGGAGCTGATGATGAAAACGTAAAGATGGAGTTTGAGAACCACTTCATCAACAAAAAGCAGATTCTACGAGAGAAAACCTTCAGAATGATTCGAAAAAGTTGATGAAGCATACAAACTTTTGATCTGCAGAAAGCTTAAGCCTACCCAAAATTAACTACCTCAGTAACATACTATACAAGAAATCTTTATTTATATAATCTGGGAATACATTGCTTTAATAATAACACAGGATACATAAATGTCTGGGACGAAGTTGAAGGTGGAAGAGGTTCTCCAGACATAGCAGCATGTCTTGTTAAGGACAAAACCGGAATATCAAGACAACTCTTTCCCCCTTGGAGCTTGTACAAGACTCTGACACTAGTATTGACACCAAAGACAAGTTCTTGGTATAAGGACACTCTACACTTGTCTTCTAAATGATGGCGAATTTGGAATAATAGAGAGCGCTAATCGCCGCCGGGAAAAAAATTATAGCCCAGACCTATGGGTCGATATTATAAAAACAGCTAAACGTAAATAACATTATTTTGTTGTTACCGAAATGAAAAATGACGAATTTTTAAGTACCACTGTCTTCTAAAATTCTATTACAAACAGAAAAAAACAACCTACGGTTATGACTTCAATTGGCTAAATATTAGATGGCTGAGGTTTGAAAGAAATTATCCTTTACAATTCCAATTTAAAGAAAAACAGTAAATCCTAACACACCCTTTTATAAAGTAGATTTATGCAAAAACGGAATATCAAGACAACTCTTTCCCTCTTAGAACTTGTACAAGACCCTGACACTAGTATTGACACAACTGTCAAACAAAACGCCGGAGGTATCTGTCCGAAGAATCGTCGTTATCGTCATAGATACATTTTTCTGGAAGTCAAGGACAGTGATAAGACAGAGATTATGTACCGCAATCCATGAAAAACTGACTAGGAGTAGTATAGGGAAGAGCTGAAGCTATATACCTACTAGTTCACTGAGAACTAATATAACCAATGCACATGATATAGAAGAAGTCTCCCCAATACTTTAGAGAGGTCTATAAAGCAAGGTCGATCGACCCACTTGTACAATATTCGACAAGACCCACTCTATCCACCAAGAAGGCCACAGAAAGATACCAAGAAAGATACGCTTGATCTCCCACCATACATTCCGCCACTTTCCACCATTACTACAAAAATCTTCCCATAGATATTCCAACTCGTTCAAGCACACGTAATGCCGATGAGCGTCCATCTGATGACGAAATTACAAATGATGAAAAAATGATTAAAACACTATACACATGTCACAATAACAGTGTTGTAACTCCAGAAACAAAAGTTTAAGTTCATTTATGTAATTAGTTTTATTTTGATTTTCTAAGTTACTTCAAATTATTATATGCCTCTATTATATTATATTAGACTGAATGCCTCTATATTTTTTCCTACACTTTAATTCGCGAATAGCTCATTATTTCAGAATTCAGTTACAAGGAGTTAATTCACTTTTACAATGACCGACACATATAATAAAACGGTTCCACGTAATATATTCCAGTGGTTTTGAAATTGATGTAAATACATTTAAATATTACATTTTTGACACTTCAAGAATTGTACTCGTGGTACACTGTTAAAATTTTTTGTAATATTACAGTCTCTTGACATGACACAGTCATGTAAAATTACAATTCAGTATGTACCAATATGAAGTTACCATACTGTTTAGGTAATTCTTACAAACAGTTTAAGAAAACTACTGTAATAAGTTGCAATTTTACAAAATAAATTTATAAACAGTGCACGTATAGTAATTTTACAAATCAATTCAGTAATTACACATGAAAAGCATTATAAATTTACAAGCTTTGATTCTAGTCCAACTTTATGTAATATTACAAAGAAACAATGTAATTTTGATTACAGTGAATTTATTATATATTCAAAAATCATCATATTATTTTTACTTCTTCAATTGTAAAATTACAAAGTACGTAGTAATTTCGCCAAAAATTAGAATATGTTTGACACAAATTGTAATATTAATATAGAGAAATTTTTTTTATCTGTATTTTCTAGTTACTTCAGTTTCATATTTCGAATCATAAAATTGTTTATGTACATCTTATATTATACATATATATATATATATATATATATATATATATATATATATATATATATATATATATATATAATCATATCATACGGCTATTGTTGAATATTACGAGCGATTCTAAAGATAGAGTACAAACCAATGTATGCAATATTTATTGGTATTAAATATTGAAAACATCACATACTTAAGAACTTAAACCAATTATAGCTCTTAAGAAACTGTAACTAATACTAAAAGATTATTGCGTTATTTTAAAAAATACGTTGGAATCGTATAAGAGAGAATCTCTGATGCTTTCATTGCAACGAGTCTAATATTCTGGGAATTAAAACAACAAATATTGGAAAGTCGAAGATAGAGAACGAAAAAATTAAGAATACACCGTCACTATACTAGAAACATTTAAGGATGAAGAATTTATTGAAAACCAGATTATAAACTATTGCTGTCTAATTATAAGAATTTTTTTTTATATTCCAATGAAGGAATTATTTTTGTTGAATATTATTTTCCTACACTAAGTGTAACATTTATTTTTATTTTATAAATAATAATGTATTAATTTAATGTATTTTATTTTTGCTTATTGTTCATTTTTATATTTTTTTATTTAACATTGTTACAAACTTTTACACACAAAAAATTGGAGATCGGTGCATTTTCATGGATATATAATGGAAACACATGGATACACAATAATTTTTATATTTTTAAAGATCTTAACAACATCTTTTAGAAATCTTAATAACCGCTTATTTTCAAATCTCTGTTAGGATACGGATTCCCAGTATACAATGTTATTATTACATGCAGAAGTAACATGTATATTAAGAAGTTTAATTGTTATTAAAGGACAAAATCGAAATATTTTTATCGTGAAAATTGTGTAAACAAAAATATGATCTTGCTACTTCTTTTCAAAATGACCTATCTATCCAAGCTGTGTTATCTATCAGATATTTAAAAAAAATTAACTTGTCTTTTCGAGGAAAATATTGTATTATATTTACTTCGAATGATAAAATTGAAAGTTTTATTAAAAAGATCAACATTTGGAAAATTAGGGTAGAAAACAATTCATTCGAAATGTTTTACAATATCGACAATTTTCCTTGTCGTCCTTTAATAACAAAAATCTTTGACTTAACTTTGATCTCTTGATTTCCATCCTACTTCTACATTTATTTTTCTATATTCTATATTTTTTGGTTTGCGAAAAAATCACAATCATAAATGGGTTCGTGAATGAAACAAAAGTGTCTGAAGCAAAAGGCCTCGTTTCTGACGGGGTTAAAGAAAAGTTAAGTTATGTTTTGAAAATGTTATGAAAAAAATATAGGATTTGATACCCTAAAAATAAATTAACTGCATGCTGGGCGGAAGGTTAGAAGACAACCTAAAATGTTAAGTTTATTTATTGTCTTCATGTATGATTTCAAAAAAAAGATGAAAACGAATTTTTTTTTAAAGTATCAAGCAATTTATAAATAAAGAATATTAAAAAATATTACAGAATATTATTTATTAATTATTATTAATTTATTTATTATTTTTTACAGAATATTATTTTTTAGGGAGATTTTCAAGTAATTGTGGCGATTTTAGGGGTTTTTTACTTAGTTTTAGGGGTAAATATTTTTGGTAACACTGGGCACATACCGGCGGTTCTCCAGGACGAGCACGTGGACGCAGTAACTCAAAGTTAATATTCAGTCTCGCTTGCGGCAGAAAAGTGTGATGTTTTATCGGATGAAATAATTATTGTCACTGAATACCTTGTATTTATTTAATGCCGTTTGTTTATGTGTGTATTGTTGAAAATTTAATTATTTAAAAAATCTTGGTGAAGAAAGTGAAATTTTTAAAAAGTGAAAAATAAAAGTAACGATTTCAACGTAGTGTGTGTATAGAGAGTTTATAAAACAAAGGATTTTTTTCGACTGCTTTCCTCAATCGTTGACCGACCACCCTGGACATTGACTAGACATCTCACTCAAGCATTGAGACTTGATATTTACTGTTACTTGTAATAGCTCCTCTACACTATGGCCCATATTGAGCCACTGTGAGCCATCACCATTGTGTAGAGGGGTAGATGGCCTGAAGTGGGCTAAGTAGTGGATGATGGAGATGGTGATGGCCATGAATGGCGTTGGGAGCGGTCCGACTACACACATCAAAGGAAGCTAGCATGCGCAAGTAAGCTGCGCAGCGGCTAAAGTGGCATGTCCACACCATGGGTCATCATTATTTTTTTTATCACACGTATTTTTTTTATCAGTGCCTGCTACTTGTTGTCATGATAACACAGATTTTTATTGAGATATTAATTTATTGAAATATTAGTTCTTTTAAATAATTAGTTTTCTATAACAAGAAATAACTGTTTAAAAATTAAAAATTAAATTATAAATTTCAACTTTATTAAATTTGAATATTAACTATAAGGTATACCTATATAAACTATAACCTAACTATAATTTCAATTCAAAATTTGAAATTAATTTATATCAACAATGTATGGCCCATTCATGCACATCTAGAATGGTCCATCTAGATGGACCACTGTGTGTATACGTCCATTCAGGCCATCATAATGGTCCATGATAATGGTGACCATCATGATGGTCCACTACGAGCCATAGTGTAGAGGAGCCATTACCGTGCAGCGCGTGGCTAGTGTATCACGCAGAAACAAGTCCAAACAAGTCCGCGTCATTCGAGGATTTATTCAGTTATTTTTTTTACTTGAATTACATGAACATAAGTTATTTAAATAGTTAGCATTTAATAAGTTAATAGTTTTTTAATTAGTGTAAGGCATGGAATCCTATAGTGTTTAAAGGAAAACGAGTAAAGGACCCCAGAAAACAAAGACTTATTTTTGGCGGTTTTTCTAGGCAGACTTTGATAACTCTACGAATCTAAAATTAACTTTTAGATGTAATTATATTGGGGATATAATATTGGTACAGTTATTCATCGCTGGAAAAAAAACAATTTTACAGGTAAGTTATTTACTGAAAAATCTCTTTGTAAATAGAATTTTTATAATCTATTGAGAAAATTAATTTTTTTTGATTTTAGAAATAATATTTAAATTCATTATCTACTTAATTTTGTTACAGAAGATGACAAATTAAACGACTCGAAAATCGTACAAGTAGATAATCTACTTATATCATTTTGTCAGTTGTTACATTCATCTACTTTTATCAGTTGTTACATTGATCGCTTATGTACTGTTATTAAAATTAAAAACCTTGCGAAAACTGGTAGTAGCATCAGCTCACGATGGCGATTTTCAAAGTTTCCCGGCATGATAAACCCTCTGTAAAAAAACTTATCAAAGCGCAGACGATTGCTGAGCTTATTAAGGCTACCAAGTCTAAATTTTCATTGACGGACAGCGAGTATAAGATTTTATGATTCATTCTTATTATTACTATAACACCTATAATCATTTTAGTTCATTTTGGTATGTATTGGTAATGTATTGGTTTATCGTTTAACTAGATTTATATGGAATATTTCATTGAAATAGATGAGGATGAAATACTGCAAGCATTGGCTTCAACGAGCAAAGAACAACTGGTACTAATTCTTGTTCACGATGGGATTGATTGGGATGGCGAATTATCAACAAAAAACAATCAAGTGTCTAAAGGTAAAAACTAAATTTGTATCAGTATTTTTAACTGATGTGTGTCTAATTAATATCAAAACATTTTAAAACTTGAAATATATATTTGTTTAGCGATAATCCATAATTTATATTTATTGACTACATAAATTACAGAACAATCTGAGACTGTTACTGAGCCAAGCCCATCATCATCACGGCGAGCTTCTGATTTAGACAATATTTATAGCAAATTGTCATCTTCGGTGCAAAAATCACTCCGTACTGAAAAGTTTCTAGATTTCAATAAAAAGAAAAGTCTTATTCATGTGGTTGCAAATTATATGACAAATTATCTCAATGACACCACCCTTACAACGGCGAAGAAAATGGGTCATCGAATAGTTAACAATTACTCAGCTTCGTTTACAGTGAAAATTGGAGGTTTTTCTCTAGAAGGAGCAAGTGCGAGTCTTGGACAGAAAATTTATGATCGTATCAACTACGCCATGCAAGGTCATCATGACAGTAGAACTTCACAGGCATATTCATATGAAGATCTTTCATTAGAAGACGCAACAAAGAAATCAAAAGCCCATGATGAGTATGGCTGTGTAGCATACTTACCTGAACCTTCCTTGTATTGATAGAAAACCTCTTCTGGGAAATTTGAATTAATAATTTTACTTGGAGTAATTAATTTATAAGTTTGATTCACGATTTTGCCAAATCAACCAGGCACAGACTGTTTTTCAAGCTGTTATACAATAAATTTTATCTACGACCACTAATATAATTGCCCAATATTGTACAGTTCGTTGATTTTGTAAATACATCTTACAACACACGTATGTAACAGTCCGCGATTAATGTTATTTAATGATTCAATAACACACTAGTGCGTTTGGTTTACAATTCGTTGATTGGTTGAGAGCTGCTACTATCATTAATATAGGCAACCCAATACATTCCGTTATTTGTCAAAAAAAATTAAACGTCAAACTAATACATAAACACTATATTTTTTTTCAATTATAAAAATTAAAGTCCAGTGATGTCCAGTGATAGCGAAATAGAAAATGCTACTCCTCCCGAAATTGTTGAAAAAGCGAAACAAGCTGCCCATAATTTGCTACAGATTAAATCTCGAGATCGATACGAGGATGCCTATAGAAAATTTATGGACCGGAGAATGAAGCATAAAGTTTAATCCTTTTCAGAAAATGTTTTATTATACTTTGATGAGTTATCTCAAACAATGAAACCATCTTCACTTTGGGCAATTTATTGAATGGTTCGGACATCAATTAATATAAAGCATGACATCGACATTTCAAAACATTCAAAGTTAATAGCTTTACTAAAGAGAAAATCTGATGGATTTAAAAGCAACAAATCAAAAATTTTAACCATTCGAAATTAAAAAGTTTCCTTAATAATTCGCCGGATAACAGATAATATTTATTGATGAAGGTATTCATTACTTTTTTATCTTATAATGCTCTCTAATGGGCATAACGACATATTTTTTTATATAATTTTAGATTATTCTTATCATTGGCATTATTGGTGCCTGCAGAAAACAAGAACTACGAAATGTCAAACCCTGCCATATAGAAGACACCGGAACATCTCTGATCATTAAAATTCCTAATTCCAAAACAAAAACTCAAAGATCTTTTGTGCTACCGAAAGAATTTTATCAAACCTGTAAAAAATATATTAACCTACGCCCACAAAATATGGACAAAACTCAGCCTTTCAAATCTTGCAAATCGAAGCAAATCGAAGCAAATCTTTCTTTATACAGGACATTGTTACAGACGTTCGTCAGCCACCATTCTTGTGGATTCCGGAGGTGATTTATTGTCACTAAAAAGGCATGGTGGCTGGCGTTCGTCTGCAGTAGCAGAAGGCTATATAGACTGCTCCATGAAAAATCAAAACGATACTGCTACAACACAGTAGGTATTAATAGGTATTAATGAAATTAAACAAAGATTATAAATTATTAAGTATATATAAATTATTTCATTTGACACTGACACTGCATACATTGTGTTGCCTATATCGATGAATCACTATATCAGTTACATCAAACATAATTTTCTTATTAAATAGAAAAAAAATAGTGTGGTCGTAGATAAAGTATAGTACATAATTCGAGTTGTAAGGCAATTACGTACTCGCGGAATTACGCGCTCCCCGCTACGCGGGTCGCGCGTAATTGTTCCGCCCGTACGTAATATGCTTCTTACAACTCTCATTATGTAATATACTATAAATAACTGCATTGAATATTTTCTGATTTTTCTGCAACTTCCAAAAAATAGTCGTAATTTCGAAAGATGCATAGACAATGAATTTACTAAGGAATTTTGTTATTTTATTACCTAGTTTAGTAATTTTACAAAATATATTTATTTTGCTGGTTTTGAAAAATTACAAAACGGGTATAATTGTTACTAGATGCATAATAAAAAGGAATTTATAAATTTTACATAACAAACATTGTAATATTACCAATTAACTCGACTGATAGTTGTTTGTATAATTCAAAAGTCTAATGTGTTTTCTGCAAAACTTAAAAAAAATGGTATGTATTGTATAAATATAATATGAATTGTAATTTTACATGACATTTTGCTTTTAATAAGTTTTGTATTTTGCAAATTAAATATTTCAATTTTACAAACTATTTTTAATTAAGCTTATTTGTAAAATTACAATGTTCGTCATTGAAATCAGTATTTACGTTTTTGAATTTTATAAACCAGAAACAATAAAAAATGATTTGTAAAATTACAAAGCTTGATTTCTTAAATCACAAAACTGCTTTGAGCATATACTTCCAACACATTTCTAGTAAAATTACCTAGTAAATTATATTTATATTACTCTTTATTATATTTATACTCTTTTATACTCTTATTATATTTATATTACTCTAGTAAATTATAATTATCAGAAATTTTTAACAGTGTACTACATGCCGAAAACAGTCCATAAAATTTTAATTGACGGGAATAGGATTAATGAGTCGTCATTGCTTCCAATCGGGCAATTATCCTAAGAATCGTGCAATAAATAAAATACTTTTATTAGTGAAGATTCACATAGGAATTTCAGCCAATGTTACTATTGTGCAATAAATATGTAAACAAATTTCGAGAAAATTTTGCACGAAAATGTAGTCGTCAAAAAAAACATGGAAGACGTTTTTAATAGGCTCTTGATTTCATCAGATCCTTAAATTACAAGGTTCCAAGTCGTTTTTTCCGCAATCTATCGAATTATTTGCAGAAATTACAGCTCCAATCAGATGAATCAGATTTGTTGGTGATTAATAATTTTAACATTGTTACATTCAATTTTAATAAATCATCTTTTTTTATATTTATTCACTTTTTTATTGAAAACTAAATTCAAAGAACCAAATTCCATCAAACAGTAAGTTTTTCTAGAGAAAATCAACGAGCAGTTAATAATTTTTCAATTCAGTTTCGTGATCAGGTACTTCTAAAACCCCTAAATCCCAAGTATCAACAAAATTGAACACTTTTTCGAAAAATTATCCGCCATATTGCATCCGTCAATTTGAATTTCGAAATTTTGAATTCAGTTTCTTGATCAGCGACCTAAAAAACGTGAGGAGACAAGAAATCACAATATTTGAACGATTCCTTTATAATTTGGTCAAATTTTTGGGATTTCAGATCACTGTGCGACGGCCTGATGGTGCGTTTATTCCTGTTACTCTTTCATTCGCAATTTTAGTATAATCAGTCTCCCAATGCCACAAACGTTTTTAAACTACAACGTGAGTTTATAAGAATTATGACAGGGCTTCCATACAGTGTAGATTATCGTGAATTATTCAAAGGATATAAAATATTGACAGTTCCTTGTGTTTACATCTTGCATTGTCTATTCTACATGCACGGGCACGTCCATATGACCAATTTGATCACGTTACCGCAGAACTTAAGTTCGTGATTTTTTATGGCGACGCGACGCCATCTTCAACGGAATCGGGATTAAACTTCCAAACAAACTAATAGGTTCTGCCCGATCGAACGGCGCCGGTGCCGTTCCGATCCGTCAATTGGTTCGACAAAACGTCTCTGGTTTTTTTCACTTTTTGCGCATTTTTCTCTTTAAACTGCCACAGATTCGCAAAAAGTCGTTGTAGCTTACAAATCATGACGGAATAGTTGCGGGCAAGTGTTCCGAGGAGAACGAACACAATCGGCGACCTGAAGCCCTTTAAATAAGTGTAGGGCGTCCGTGAAAGTGATTGTAAAATCGGAAAAAAAGTTGCATTTTCTCTTGCACCAGGTGCACGACGGCGAGCAAGGGCTCTAAAAACATGGCGCGGCGGCAGCTAAAGCGTCCTGGGAGAATTTTTGAGATCTGACGAAAAATGCGCCTCACAGGTAAAAAAATCGGGATTTTAGGTTTCGGTCTGACGCGTCCGAACCTGAGGGAGTTGAGTCCCGAAAATAGCATCGCTCAACGGGGCTATCGGTTGTATACCAGAAAAATGTACAATACCATTTGCGCCGCTGCCGCCACTTACGTCGGGTCGTTTCCTGTTTTGACCCTTTGGAGGGGCGCGGCAGGCAGTCAACCCCCCACCGAGATATTTGATAGGGGTGCACAACGTGCGAATGGACATTCGCAGTTAAAGCATCGAAGACGCGCGGATATAACACCGAAGATCTACCGCCTCTGGCGGCATAAAAAAGCCGAATTAGATCTTTTCAAAAACCCACGTGGTGCGTGGTGAAATCCACAGTGAAATTCGGGAAATACCACACGTCAGTCGTCTCAGAATAGATAGAAATTTGCGATTCCGTCGTGATCTGGCGATTCACGCCGAACGCTTCCCCACACGGACCCCAAAAGTTTGCTTTACAAAAATTACCACTATTACGGAGATCACAGCGAAGATGGGCAGGAAAAATGAAATTCAAGCAAGGATTCCGGTAGAAAATTTGGAGACGCGTCCTACGAAACCACTCTACTCGCTGCGCGATTTTTGTCGGCGACGTTATTCACATTTTTCTTCGAATCCGGGTACTCCGACAAAAGGTAGACCTCCGCAGTTCCGCATCGTACGTATCGGACGTATCGCATCAAACGAATTATTTTTGTACAGCGCGTCCACAGCATCGGCAGCGATCGGATTTGCCGACGCAACTACTAGCTAATACCATATTCCGTATGACGTCAACGGCACGCATCGGAAAGTTGCCGCTCGGAGCAATGGCATCGGCATTACCGAAGGCGCGATTCATGCGATCCGTAAGATGCGGAACAGTGGACGCACTTGAATTACTTTCTATAGAAAGAATACTGCGATCCGTTTGATGCGATGGGTCCGATAAGTACGATGCGGAACTGTGAACGCCTACCTTAGAACGCCCTCCGGCGGTCCCCGCGGTCTGAAATAGTCGATGCATCATATCCTTGTAGCCAAGGAATAGACGATCGAAGCTACGTACGGCGAATTTCGATAAGACAATTTTTATATATGATATGACGATTTTTTTGAAGAAAAAGTGAGTTTTTCGCACTTCCCCAAAATTTTAGGTAAAAAGATTGAAAAGTGAGATGGCCGTCGGACGTGCGACGACGTTCCGGACACACGGACACCAGAATGAGGTCCGAGTGACAAATACTGTCCGAGTTATGGGTGAAAAAGTGAAAAAGCTTGAAAAATTCGCCCAACCGCCCCCGGAGACGGCAAATGGGTGAAATTATTTTTATAAAATACTTGAATCTTTTGCAAATCGGTTGTGTTAGATTTCAGGTCGTTAAACATGTTGTGAGGCTGCCACCAATGTTGTGAAGCTGCCACCAATGTTGTGAAGGGGGTTGGATGGGAACCAGCGCTGTCTTCAATGTTGAGAGGGAAGGACTGTTGGCCAACAATTCTTCGGTCTCTGAGATTTGCAAGGCACGTAGTTTGTTGAATAATAGCCGAGTTGGTTTTAACAATTTAATTAAACAATAATACAACGAAATGACTTAAAACACACTTAAGACTTAAGAACTTATAGCTTACTACTCTTCCTCTTTTTACTGACAACTTGGGAATTGTATTTATACCATTCCTTGCATAATATATAGGAGTAAGAGGAGTAGGGGTAAGAGGAGTTAAATCATCCCTCTAATTCAAATACGGGTGAGATTGAATTTACTTGGCGCCTCCCATAAACAATCAAGGCTTAAATTCTCTAAATACATGAAAATGTCTG
Organism: Phosphuga atrata; assembly: GCA_944588485.1. Taxonomy (NCBI): domain Eukaryota; kingdom Metazoa; phylum Arthropoda; class Insecta; order Coleoptera; family Silphidae; genus Phosphuga; species Phosphuga atrata. Next base: position 78,153,030 of record OX155894.1, read on the forward strand.
GTACACTGGTTAATCTTTGTAAGAAGGTTTTCATAGGCCTTCGCACGTTTTCTAAAATGTTTGGTGGAGGTAGATTTTAGCGTGGTAATAAAAACCCTTAGTTTCTGGACAAACTATAAAACTATTGTATTTATCCAAAACGTGGGACTAAGGGCACGTTTTGGAATGTGCGCTAATGGCACAGATGTCCAGTCCTGGTTTTTATTACAACAAACAAATTATAAATATTTTTAAATTTTTTGCCAAAAAATCTTTTTTTTTTTTCAGTTCAGTTCAGTTTTGATCAATATGGGACTAATAATTAATATGTGAAAGGGGTTTAATAACTACTGGCATTTTTATAAATATTGGCGCTGTGTGTTCTTCCTTAAAATTGACATGGTAGTGAATGGTGAACTACATCACACGAAACAAACATTTAGTTAAACCCAATTTTCTTAGATTAAGTAGAAATAGAAGCAGCACTTTAGAGATATGTAAAAATCCTACACTCTAAATCTTTTAAAAACATGTACCACATTTGCTCCATGGAGGAATTTATATTGGCATCTTACACATCTACATAATATTGACTTACGTAGATTTTTGTATTAATGTGAGCATGAAATATACAAAAAATAAAAAAAATCAGTGAAAATACGTTAAAGACATTGAAGAAACTGTTACTAAAAAACATAAACTGTTCGAAAAAACCTGGAGGTATAAAGACAATCCAAAGAAGTGCTAACAATCAGGAACAGATTCTGACTATGATCTCAAAAAATCACCACATGAAGGTATATATTTGTACAACTAAGTAAAAGTGTAAAATTTATCTCCAATATATTTTTATTACATACATAAATATTAAAAAACTTATACTTAACTTATTTAACATGCAAATTTCATTTTTCATGCAGTCTGTTAAATATATAAAATCTACGCATATATTTTAATAATTAAAATGAATATATTTAAACAAATAAAATAATAAAAAAATAAACAAAATATGTTAAAATATTAAAAAGAAGTATTATACAAAATAGTGTAAATAAAAGGGAAAATTTAAAAATGGTTTCGTTTTTTTAAAAAGATTTTTAACAAATTTGTTATAAAGCTACACAAAAAAACTACACCAACTTTATTATTTTTGTATAAGAAACAAATATTTTTTTAATTATATGTATAGTTAATTAAATACAACTAAATATCAAATAGATTACTTTCAATTAATAAATTGATACAATTTTCTTACTAAATTAGTGCGAAAATCAACATTTATAGTATAGATTTTTCTCGAGATATTTTAAATGGAGTCTCTAGAGACACAACTACGTTTTCGATACTTTAATCATTTCGTTTAGAATGGAGGTTTTTATCCACGAAAAAGTATATTTTTATTACATACATAAATATTATAAAACTTGTACTTAACTTATTTCACATGCAAATTTCATTTTTCATGCAGTCTGTTAAATATATAAAATCTACGCATATATTTTAACAATCAAAATGAATATATTTAAAGAAAGACTTGTTATTAAATTTGTTAAAAATAAAACAATAATAAATTTTCAGTTCTAGAAAACCATATACGAAGTTAATTCAAATCGTTGGTTTTAAATAAATATTCTGTAAACAAATTTTATTTTAAGGGAGTAAAATACAAAAAGAATTTTGTTTATATAGAGGTAATGTTGTGGTTTGATTCGATTTAATTTCAATTTCTTCCATTCCGAAAGCTTATTACTTTTTGTTACATTCCGCGCTATTAAAATCCTATATCAATATTTATAAATAATCAAAAAAACAGGATCCTGTTGTATATTACAATGTTTATATATTTGATTTAGTAGTATTTTTCTGTATTGTGAAAAAATGTATGTAAATTGGCGTTGTATCCCGGAATGTGTGTGTGTGTTTGTATCTGGAACAATCCGGCGCGCTGCGAATCCGGGATCTACCTTGTATAGACTACCCTTAACCTAGACCCGACATTGGCCCTGGCCAATGAGAACCTAGGTCGTGGCTGACGTCAGCGGTGCGTACGACGCTAACCGCCAAGTTCAGGACGCCGTGTCCGTGGCACCGAGACGCGCACTCATGTTTCGACCATGGGTATAGTGAGACCTACAAAACACCTTCCAACAAGTGGAGACAGTACAGGATTAGATAATTTAACAACAGGTGAGTGCCAAAATTTTTAAATTTTTGCTAAATTTTTTAAAGGCATTTTAATTTGAAATTAAACAAACTGGGTATTAGAAGATATTTCTTATTTTATTTCAGTTTTTCTTTGGATTTAAATGTTATTTAATATATATATTTATATAAGTTATATATAAGAGAGAAAATTGTAAATAGATATTTTGTTAAAAATATTTTTTGTAAGTTACCAATAAAATTACGTGTGATAAAAATCATATTTTAAAACAAATTTCAATAAATTAAGATTTTCATATTTCAACAAAAAATCAAACAACAATCAATAAAATATGTTAAAATATTTATTATAAATATTTAGTATAAATATATTTAGTATAAAAATTATAAATAAGTATATAATAATACGTATAAATATTAATAAAAAATTATTATACAAAATAGTGTAAATAAAAGGGGAAATTTTAAAATGGTTTCTTTTTTTAAAAAGATTTATAACAATTGTTTGAAAAAAAAACTATACAAACTTTATTATTTTTGTATAAGAAACAAATATTTGTTTTAATAATACGTATAGTTAATTAAATATAACTAAATATCAAATAGATTATTTTCAATAAAAAAATTGCCCCACAATGTTGCTTACTAAATTAGTGCGTAAACCAATATTTATCGTAAAGATTTTTCTGGAGATATTTTAAATGGAGTCTCTAGAGACACAATTACGTTTCCGATATTTTTATCATTTCGTTTAGAATGGAGGTTTTTCTCCACGAAAAAAAAAATATTTTAAAACTTTTAAAATATTATAATAGCTAGCTAGCTAATAAACCTGAAATAATTAAAGTTTATCCTTAGAAATTTTTAAAAATATAACTCTGTTCATAGAAGAAAATATTTAATTTTCCGTAGTATTTGAATATGACCACATAATTTTCAATAAATATTTAAAAAAATATAAGATAACAAATAAAAGTTGGGTTTCTCGTTTTCATGTCTTAATAAAAAATGGTTTCAGAAAATATAACGAAATTAATGCATAAATAATTTTAAATGTTGGTTATTATCATCCCTAATATTTATCATTTTTGATATATTATGATAAATATATTATATTATATATCCCATTCCCAATAATATATAAAAAATAATAATTTTAAAATATCTATAAATAAATAAATATTTTAAATAAGTTTATTTATTTACAATTACGAGTATATTTTGGAGGTTGCTTTTACTTAATTGAGGCATTTTACTGTTTGTAACATTCACGAAGCAAATATTTGTTTTGAAAGAAAGTTACATCTGTTCCTACTGTTGACAATATGGCGAATAAAAATATTAGAATATCAATTAGGTGATATTCAGGGTTATAAAATTTTTCATGTTATTGAAAAATTGATTCAAAAAGTGATTTGGTGACGGAAATAATTAATAATAATTTTTTGCAAAAAATTGAGTTATAAGGGTGATAATGAAAATCAAGATATATTGTGATTGGAACTAATCTAACTCAAAAATACATTTCGTAATTTCAATTTAAATATGTTGTTCATATTTTGTTCAAATATGTTTAATGCTCATATATGCAGTCGTTCTCGACACGGCAACGAGAGCACACGTCTGCGAATATTCGCTTATCTACGATAACGCTAGACCCATTTTTTGCTGTAATTTCTACCTGCTTAAATTTATTTGCGAAAAATTTAATATAAATCCATCGAAATATAATTCATAATATAAAACTTTTAACATCGAACCACGCATTGTCGGTATGAATACCGATGATGCTGGCTCATCCTACATGTCGAACATGTCGGATGAAGACGAAGCCGCTGGGTTCCTAAAAAAGAGAAAAAGAAGCCGCCCCCCAAAAAAAGTCTCAATCGTCAAATCCAGCCAAAAAACAACTACATCACAAACTACCAACTCAACTTCGCTCATATCGACACCTTCATCAAACAACAACACCAAGACTACCGCAAATGTACAACCTACACCACACACACGTAAGCCACTCAAAACATTTAAATACAATTACTCCATCACAACTACCAATCCTTCCATGTCCCGCATCCAATTCTCCACAATATGGCAATCCTTCCGTCCAAGAAACACGGATATAATCATTAAAACTGCAAACAATATCCTCCTTAAAACAGATACTGATCCGATAATTCTTCTAAAATCGCTTAGTACCGAAAAAACCATCAATTCTTTCAAACTCCAATCCCAGTACTCTCCCAGAAACACCACCCTCCCAAGACCCGAATCCTATTCAGCGGTAATTGAAAAAGTGGAGTATGAAATCGAAGATGCAACAATTGCAGAACACCTCCGCTCACTCAACTACAATTTCCGATATTGTAAACGAATAATATCCAGAGCAACAAACAATCCAACACGTTTAATCCGCATAATAACCCCAGATATCAAGACTTCGACTCGCTACTAGCCTCCGGGGACCTATTTTTTATGAATAGGCAATACCCCGTATCTCCCAGCACCCCACCTCTTCCCATCCCTAACTCCTGCACAAAGAGCCAGTTATTCGACCACGCAAGTGAAAATTGCACCACTCCTATCAAATGTCAAAAATGCAGCGGTCCTCATGACACCGACAAATGCCTGTCTTCCCAGCCTGCCAAATGCACATCATGTGGATCTCCCGACCATGCAGCGTGGTCACCGAAATGCCCAAACCGACCCAAAACTCCCATCGATGGAGTCCCAAATGTCAAAATAAGAAGCACGAACAAAAAATCTGCCGAACTACCAACCGAATTCACCCAAAACTCAAGAATCCACTCAGCACTCACCATTCACGACTACATAATTAATACATACACAATGGAAATGAATCTACCTGGCAACACAAACCGCGAGGATCTAATTAAAAAGCTGAACAAGCGCTTCATATCAGAATACCAAATTGATACTCATGCCTTTTTTTCAGGAAATAGAATGTGCATACTTATGTTTGACCTAACCTCCCCTTACTCCGACACCCCCACCCTTCCGACCGATGAAACATCCCAATCAGTTGTAAATATCGATGGATAAGTTAAGATTAACTTACGCCAACATCAATTCCTACAACAGTAAAAGACTTTTAATAGACAGCTTTACAGAGACAAATAACATTGACGGACATTTATTTGTAGAGACAAAGACGGGACCCGACAGTACCCTCACCTTTAGAGACTGGTCTACTTTGGCAAAACACGGAAATGCAATTACTAACAAGGCAAGGGGGGGAGCTTTAATCCACCTGAAACCTAAATTCAAACTTGGCAAAGCCAATCCCCCATCCCTTAACAACCCCCTCAATGATTGTCTCCATTTCACTATCCCCTTCCACAATAAAAAGAAAATCCACATATTCCTGGTATACATCCATCCTCACTCCGCGATTGAGCGGAATATCCTAACAATGGCATCATTGTTTGAATATTCACTCATCGTCGGCGATTTTAATATCAACAAAATTAAAATCCGTCAGATCCAATCTTTCATAAGTAACTCCCTCTTTGTTCGCCGTCACACCAACCCCACATTCATTATGCCCCAAAATAAGACTTATTACTCCACACCTCTAACCTCGACAATTCTATAAGTGATATTACCCTGTCCCCCGACCTTGGCTCAGATCATTTGGCTATCACGTTCTCTATCAACCTTAACCACATCCCTCCCCTGGTTAGTCATCCTACTAAAATAAATCTCAACCTTACAAACATCCCTAGAGTCAGCTCCAAAATCCTATCCTATATAAACACCACAGACTCCAGCAACCTTTCCCTAAACGACGTTGACGAATTCCAGACCCTCCTGACAAATTTAATCGTAAAACACTCCCCCAAATCCAAAACCAATTTTCACAAACCAACTCTGCCTCCCTTCATCTTGACGCTAATTAAACAAAAACGATCACTATACCGAATATACTGCAGAACAGAAGACAGTTCTTTAAAATCTAAAATGAATAGACTAAATAAAGGCATACATAGACTTATCTTCCAGTTTCGAACCAACAAGTGGTTGTCAGTCTGTCAAGAAATAGAAAACGACGCAGGACGAACATACTGGGACAAAATTAAAAAGATCACCAAATACCGCCCATCATTCTATATCCCCGACATCTCCTATAATAACCAACAGTACTCCTCTGACTCTGAAAAAGCGTCCCTCTTTTCCAAACACTTTAAAGATACATTTAGCCCCTCTAAATCTCCCTCATTTGATAAACATAACTACGACAGAGTAAACACATGGTACAACGACTACTTTAAAAATGACAACACAGACCTGGATGAAATAACCTATGACGAATACCTTCCTGCTCTCTTCCATTCCAAAACTAGTGCACCCGGCCCCGACCTAGTTAAAAAATCCTTACTTAGAAACCTCACCGATGATATCCACCTCCACATTATTAAATTGTTCGACGTCTGCCTCTATAAAAGATCCTTTCCCAAATGTTGGAAAAAAAGGTATAATTATCACCATCCCAAAACCTCATCAAAATAATTCCTTGCTAAATAGTTACCGCCCAATTACCGTCCTTCCAGTTCTAGGCAAAATCCTAGAGCAAATCCTCAAAAATAGATTATGGAATCTGCTCAAAAACTCTATTCCATCATATCAATTTGGATTCAAGCCTTCCCACTCCACCATCCACCCCCTATATATCCTCACCAATAACCTACAAACCGTATACCTCCGTAAAGATTATTCTGCTGCCCTATTCCTACATATAAACAAAGCGTTTGACAGTGTGTGGCATGCCGGCCTCCTGTTCAAAATACACAAACTAAATGTCCCTCCGTATCTCATTTATATCCTTAAACATTTCCTCCATGACAGATCCCTCCAAATTAAAATAAATAACGCCCTCTCCTCTGAATTTTCCCCTCTCCAAGGTCTTCCCCAAGGTTCCCCCTCACTCCCTTACTTTTTAACATATACTGCCACGATATTTACAACCACAACTTTGCAGACAAATCCCAAATCAACCTCTCCGCCTATATCCTACAATACGCCGACGACACCGCCCTCATAGCCCACAATAAAACCCTCAAAAACACGACGGACGAACGACAAACCCTCACGGACAGAACCCTAATTTGGTTTAACTTATGGAGACTCACTGCAAATCCTTCCAAATGCCAACTACTCATCCCGAATCACAGAATCTCCCCCAATTCTCCACATATCCACCTAGACAACATTGACGTAACACTGACTCCACAAATTAAATACCTTGGTATAACATTCGACAATAAACTGAAATTCAACATCGACGCAAAAATACGTAAGACCAAAACTATACAACGAAGCAAACATTTCCACTCCTTGACCCAAGGAAACCAAGGTATCTCTATCTCAACAGCCACCAAGATTTACAAATCCATATGCAGACCTATCCTCGACTACGGACACATAATAATGACTATTACCAACAAAAAAACCTACAACATACTGGAAACAGCCGAACGAACAGCATTACGTACTATCTCCAAATTACGACATCCTAATAACATCCTCCATAACCCCTCCAATGAACTCCTTTACAGACTCACCCAAATTCCGAGACTCTGCGATAGACACAAACGACTACTGACCAAATACAAAGAAACCAACATTCACTGGACCATCACAAACCACCTATGCATCAGACGTGACCCTACTAAACCCTCCCGCAGACACCCACTCCTGACACTCTACGAATCACTATACGACTGAACTCATAACCTGTTGATCCTGCTTTTTTTTTTAATCTTGTTTTGTGTCCTTTGTATATATTAAATCATAAATTTTATCTGTGTACAATTACCGGGCGGAAAGACCTAGTGGTCGATAGCCGTTTGTAGACTCTTGTTTTCAATAAATATTTCTTCTTCTGCTCATATATGTTCATCATATTGCATAGTATATTTATTATCATTTCATAGTATTTTTCATGATAAGAAAACAATTTTAAAGTTTAAAAACTCAGTTAAAATGTAATTAATATTTTGACAAAGTAGAGAAAATAAATTAATAAAAAATGTTAAAGACAGGTAATAATTTATTTCCAGTAATTTGTCAAAACATTAATTCAAATCATAGAAACAAGTAAACAAACACTTAGTTTAATTTAATATTTTCAAAAATATTCAACTACAATTGAGGACACTATTTTAAAAATAATACAAGTCCAAAAACTATTTGTTTCAAGAAACACAAAAAACTTGGGAACAGTCATTGTAGGTCAACGTTTTAGACCGTTTATTATTTAGAGGTTTAAATGGGCTGTACTCATCATCTACTTAATTTATCATTGTTTTTTTTTCTTAATGTATCCAGAATAGGGTTTTTCGGGTCCGAGTACCCGGACTCGACGAGTCCAAGGGTAAATACCCGGTACCCGAAACCCGATCTAAGACTCGACGAGTCTCGGGTCTTGAATGTTTGACATTGTCTAGTACAGCGTTTCTCAACCTTTTTTGGCCCACGGACCAGCAAATTAAAAAAAAAATTCTCGGACCAGTGATATTTACCCCAACAACAAAATTATGCTAGGTATTACTACTTAAGTTAATTGTTACATTTTTATTATCATTTACTTAGAATAATATTTAAATGTAAAGATATATACTAATCATAAATTACATAGAATTAAAATTAGTTTAAGATATTTGTATTTCGTAATTTTATAAATCAAAATTTAGTTATTATTATTTTTTTCTCGATAAGTAAATTTGTTTCGCGGATAGAAAAAATTGTCCGCGGACTAGTAAAATTTCTCTGCGGACCACTGATGGTCCGACGGACCTAGTACACCGCGGCGTAAAGAAGATCGGCGATTTAGCATTACACTTGATGATTGAACGAGTGTGAAAATTCGAACATATCTAAATATCAATTTGCATGGAATTGACCCTGACGTGTATGATCTGGGTTTATTGAGAATTTTTAACTGATAGACTACTATACAATTAGTCGAAAAAGTAGAACAGCACTTAAACAATAGCACTTAAAAAACATATAGTTGGTTCAACCCGCGACGGTGCAAGTGTAATGATGAAATTTGGACGAGAATCTTCTAGTCTTTATAATTTCTGTTTGAATTACACTATACGCTTTTCTGTTTGTGATGTAGTATATAAAAAGAAAAATATAACCGGCTTGGAAGATGAAGATGACCATGGTCTACATCAGTGGTTCTCAAACTTTTTTTGCTGCGGCACCCTTATCGCGCTAAAAAAATCTAGCGGCAAATTTCGCGGTACAGCTATCATAAAAACGGTTTGAAAACTTAGAAAAATAACAATACAAATTTAATGCACAATTGTCTTTAATGGGATCAATAAAATTGTTTGGAAGATTTCTTTCATCTTTTCCTATAAGTTTATCGGAAGTTTGGTTGATTTCACCTTCAAATCACTTGATACAGAGAGTTTGCTCCTGTACCTGTTTTTAATGTAAGCGTATGTTGAGAATGCAACATTGAGAGAAGTGGCGGTTTTATTTACTTTTTCGAAGTTGTCGGAAAGGTATCCCAATAGTACCAATTCGTCCCAAAAACGATCTTGAATGATTTAGACTCGTAGGTGTCTGCTGAGATATTTCGTCTCCTCCGAGTTCATCACCTTTCCGTTTGAAAGATGTAATTTTCTTTTAACATGTTTTTACATTTCTTGATTATTGCTGTGGCACCCCAAGCATACGCTCGCGGCACCCTGTTTGAGAACCAATGGTCGAGATGGTATTGATGACGATCAATATGAAAATTATTATTCTGACTGAATTGAATTAACTTTAGACAATTTAGAAGGGAATTCATCCATTTGCCTTCCGCTCTTAGCCTCTTGTGGAATTTTGTTTTATTTGCCTATTTACCATAACATTCTCCAAATACCTTGTTTATCTAAGTCCCACATAACTTAAGCGGCAAGTTCGTACAGTATCGCTTGCATTACCATATCAAAAATATTTACCATATTGTGAAACATTACCATATGTGAACATGAAAAATCCTTTCGTGTTTTTGTTTAAATTGCGAGACCGATTAGACCCTGGACCCGGACTACCCGGACCTACCCGGACCCGGACCCGAAAAATTGGACTCGCACTCGACTCGTACTCGCCGAGTCTAAAAAGACCGGGTATTCCCAAACCCTAGTCCAGAATGTGAAAAAACCTTATTTTTCAGCTTATTATAACATTCGAAAAAAAAGAATAATTAATTTTATTATTAAGCTTCATCGCAACCATTACTGTTATCTTCTTCGTCCAGTTCCTGCATATTAATGACATTGGAAGAACTATAAGAACATAACTTTCAGTGTTACTGTGACTAAATAAATCGTTATAGAACAACTTATTTTCAGGTCTATGTAAGAAGCCTAGTAAGGTTTGAAGATTCTGTATCTTCAAAAGGTGCAATCTGGACTGAATTATAAGATAGGAATAGGAACATGTAATAGTTTATCCCTCTGGAAAGCGGATTTTATTGCGGCTTATCCAGTAACCACAGTAGCTATTGCAGACATTTATAGTAAGCTCATCTTTTTAATTTCAATTTTTCCTATGCTTTTATTTGTATGGGGGGTTTTGCCGCTTTTAAGTAAAATCTCTCTGTAGCGGACTTAAGGGGCTATACCACTGTGGCACTTACAAAAAATCGTGTTTTTTCTTGGTCTTATTTAACAGTTCATACTTTCAAGAATATCCTGTGAAAATTACAAGGCCGTATCTCTAATACTCCCCCAATGGCAGCCTTCTAAAGCGCAACCGCTGGAAGGAATAAAATTCTGCACCTGCCGATAAATTTTTGGATTTGCAGGCAATATATTTTTGTAAATCTTTTGATTTATATTTTTCACTAAGTAGATCTTTCTTTTCTGAATTCTTCCGAATCTTTCCGAATTCGTATGAATTTTTCTTAAATTTTTGAAAAATATTTTTTCGATCATTTTTCGAAATTGGAAAAAAAGGCAAAACGATAATCAAAATCTGGGAAAGTTTAGGCGGATTCTGAAAAATCAATTCATTTATTTGAATCAAAAAAGAATAGGTTTTCCAAAAATTTGTTAAAAAAACGTTAAAAAAATCCATTTGTTAATAACTTTTCTACATTATTATTATGTAAAAGCTATGTTTCCGACATCTTTAATATATACGAGATTTTCTTCAGATTTTTTGTCGTATTGGGAAGTACATGAGGTTGAACAAATATAGGCCCAACGTCCTTAACTTTAAACGCGTTTTTCTCGAAATGACATTTTTCAAATTTGCCCCCGTTGTAACTCAAAGAGAAATTGTCCGATTGACTTGAAATTTGGTCTGAGTACTCTTGAATATATTTACTGTTACGTCAACTAGGATATTTTTGATTAGTTGAAAATTGACGATTTGGCATAAAAAAACGACCATTTTTTAGGCAAAAAAACTGACTTTTTTTTCATATCTACGCCATTTTGTCGGATTTTGATATTTTTCGGAAATCCTAGTTCATGGTACATAAAATACCTTCTAGTTTAACGATAATTTTTTTTTTCGGGTTCAGCTACTCAATCGGTGTCAAGGAGGGGGGCAGTGGAGGAACTTTTTTTTTGGCGATTCCGAAGACAGCGCATAAGTCGCTTGGATGTTAATATTTTTCTATAAAAAAATTATGTAATGAAGGCCAAATATAGCCAAATATGTTCTCAATTTCCTGAAACATTTAATTGAGTACTTTTCTTCCAAAAAAATCACCCAAATTTTCAGCGGTCGCAGTGGTATAGACCCTTAATGTTAAAGAAGTTTTACTAGTTCATCTTCACTAATTCAAATTAGGATGGTTTTTCTCTGGCTTTCTGTATTAAATTATCCCATTCTACATGAACCTCCACTCGTTCTGCATGTTTTTTTGTCTTTTCGATCAAAGCAAAGTCTTGATCATTTTGAAGGTATGATTTATGACCACTTACTGGAAATATATAACGAACTGTATCAAAGAGCTTGAGGACATGAACTTAAAAGTATACAAAATGAACCATCACATTTTTATTTTGGCTAGTACACCCGTCGCTTTTGGAAACTGGAGTTCGTCATTTCAATTCATGGTTGTTTATATATTGAAGGTTCAATGTGACTTCAATGCTCAATTGGCAAGAGAGAAAAAATACAGAAATATAGTGGGCAATTACCCGGCGCATAAGCGAACTAACCGCAACGGAGAACGATTGGTGGATCTGTGTAGAACTTTTGGGTTGATCATGAAGTCTACAGCCTTCAAACACTTGCCAAGGAAGCATAAGAATTGGATTTCACCTAATACCCACCTGGGTAAATTCCAGATAGATCATGTGGCCATTTCACGAAAATCTCAAAAGGAAATACAAAACGTGAAGGTACTAAGAAGCGCCAATCTGGACTCAGACCACTACCTCTCAAAGATCAAAATAAGACTCCAGCCCAGAAACACTAGATTACACAGAACCTCCAAAATCGTAAGATTTGACGTCGAGCGACTCAAGAACCGTCAAGAACTAAGTCATAGACTGAACAACACAGACCTAAACAACTGGGACCAACTAAAGGAGACTCTTGTCAAGGCGGCCAATGAACTCGCCCCTCTCGCTAGAAGAAGGAAGCATCCGTGGTGGACTGAAGACTGTGACAATGCAATAGCCCAAAGACAGATAGCCTGGATGAAGTGGAATTCTAAAAAGACCAAGGAAAATTGGCATAAATTTTTGGAACAAAGAAAGGTTACAGCCAAGATAATTCGAGGAACCAAACGAACCTTCACACAAAACTAACTAACCCAAATCGAAGAGAGCTTTGCTAAGAATAATTCCAGAGATTTCTTTGGAAACTTTAAGCAGGCACTCATAAAATACGCTCCGCCAAGCCTCCACTTCAGAGACTCACAAGGCAAACTGGCTTATAACGAGAAGGACAACTGCCACCTTTTGGCTCAGCACATTAAAAATCTACTCAACTTTGACCCAGCGAACACTTCGACTATAAACAAAGCACACCAAACCCGGACTCGCTTCCCGATTCATTGGAAGAAGTTGGCCAGATCATTCAAGTTATTATGAATAATAAGGCAGCTGGAGAGGACTCTATCATTGCTGAACTGTGTAAAGGTGCTGGAAACAATGCCGTGCGCAAGATAACCGAAATCATCTAGGACATCTGGGAAACAGAGAAATTACCACCCGATTGGAAATCTGCTGTGATTCATCCGCTTCACAAAAAATGTGATTTTACTGAGCTAAACAACTACCGTGGAATTTGTCTCGTCCCGGTATGATACAAGATTCTCTCGAAGGCGTTACAAACAAGGGAAGAAAATCAGCTGGATAGTCAACTGGGAGAATACCAGAGGAGCTTCAGGAAGACCCGATCCTGAGTTGAACAGATCGTCAATCTTAAAACTGTACTTGCATACTCCAAGATGAGAAACCGCAAGGTGGTCGTCACCTTTGTTGATTTTATTAAGGCCTACGATTCCATTGATAGAGAAACGCTTAACAAGGTACTACAGGAACTAGGGCTAGACAACAAAACCCGCAGACTCATCCTAGAAACCTTGACCAACACTGATTCCATGGTTAAATTTAGAGGCGAGATCTGAGAAAGCTTCGATATAAAAACTGGAGCGAGACAAGGAGATGGACTTTCCCCACTTCTCTTCAACTATGTCCTTGAAAAGGTTATGAGAGAATGGCGCAAGGAACTGATCAACTTGCGTCTTCAGAGTGGAATCTGCTTGGGATGTAGGAACAATGGACTGATTGTAGATTGCCTGGCCTTTGAAAATGACATGGCACTGATATCTGATTCTCTTGAGATGGCAAAACTGCAAGTAAATTGCCTTAGAAAACCGGCTGCCAAAATGGTCTTCAAGTGTCAGAATTTTTCACCAACATCAAAGAAGCAAACAGAGATATGTTACTAGAGCAGAGAAACATCAAGAGGACTGAGAAATTTAAGTATCTCGGCGAATGGATTGATCTCAACTTATCAGAAAGAGCATCATTGTCCAAGAGAGTCAACAAGTTAGAACTAGCCTATCGACTGACTAAGAACAGTTACAATTAAGCACTACACATCAGTCTTACGACTAGAAGCTATGTATACCATGGAGTGTCTTTCCTTAAACCGAAGAGGTCTAGTAGATAAATTGGAAATCAGAGAGAGGAGAACCTTCAGGAAGATCCTAGGTCCGGTAAAGGAAGATGGGGAATTCCGAAAGCGACTCCCTGAGCTTTACAAACATATTGAATGGCTCTCTGACTGTGCAAAGAAAAGGAGGGTAGCTTTCCATGGCCACGTTGCAAGATTGCCTCCAAACCGAGTAACCAACCGTCTGTTCGCCTTCTGGCAAAACAAGAAGGTTCGTACCACTTGGTTGCCAGAAACCGAGAAGGATATTAAAGAACTGAGAATAACAGATTTCCAAAACAGACAGTCTGTGAGAAGGACCCTAAAGGAAGTCCGTGAATTTCAGGAAAAACCCCGAAGGAAAGGTACCATCTGGACAGAAGAGAGAAAGAAGTTACACTGGCACAGATGCGACAAAAGATCCATTGGGGTCCTGGGCCAAGATCACAGCCCAACAGTTGAACAAGCGTGGTTCAATGTAGGCCTATTCGAAAGAAAAAGAGGAAGAAGAAAAACAAAAATAAAAAGGTGGTATTGAGATTGTGCCTTACCAAAATATTACTAGTCTGAGAAAACGAATACTAATTTATGTATACATAGCACCCACAATGAATTATCTTAATTCGTATTTTTCTTCCTGTGGTGCTACAGTCGTAGTGGATTTTCACCTCCTCCCCCTGCATACACTTGTGTTTGGTGTCTAGATTTTAGACACAAGTAGAGTACCTTACACTTTTTAACCTGGATGGCGAGTCATTATTTTAGGAAGTTTTTCTTGGCATATTACTGTGATAGCCTCGTCAAAGCTATGCACAGGAGGACGGTGGCTTCTTTTCTATATACGCGCCCCCTAGATTTGAACCTGCGAGTAATCCAACCATCTCTAATTGGTACTACCGCCTCTAATTCGTATTCGTATCTTAATTATTTTATTATTCCAACATAAAAAACTACAGAGAATCACGGAAGCATGCCTATGATACTGTACATTTACGGGTGTTCGCTGAAACTATTTCGTATTACATGCAGTATATATTGTCCACCATGAACCCTATGAACCCAAACCTAAAAATATTGTTGTGTCAAAGCGAGTATATATGCAACGATCGTGTTTTACAAATAACTATTACAATTGAAAACATTTAAATGCGGCCCGCGGTCAAATTTTCAGACGTAATGTAGCCCGCATACCAAAAGATTTGCCCACCCCTGAACTAGACTATCGCCTTGATGTGTGCCGTGTGACAAGAGGAGCCCATATTGAGCACCTATCCCAAAGTAAACTTTAAGAATCACTGTATAACATAGTTTAAAGAAATTCATAATAATAATTCGTTATTAGTTTTGGATTGATAAAACATAAATTGAATAAAAAAATAAATAAATTGAAAGTGTCTATTTCTTTTATAGTAACCCTGTATAAACGAAAAATATAGATTACATATATAGTTACATATATTCACAGAACGAAGATATTAATTTAATTTTTAATCAATTTTAAAGCAGCTAGTTTAATATTTCAATATGGTTCAAGCTTCTTCAAGAAGCGTCAAGAATTTATTTATTAAATAATTTAGCAATTGTTAAAAATGTAATTATAAATATAATTGTAAATATTAAAATAAATATGATTATTAATATTATTATATTGTTTATACATATAAATATTATCACAAATATAATTATTAATATGAGCATTTAATAATTATAAGCATTTGAATTAATTTTGCATGTCATCTAAATTTCTTGACATATTCATGGAAATATTTCGCGTAAAATCTTTTTCAAACTTTTCATAATTACAAACTTTTTACAAGAAACCGTATAAATGTGGCATAAAAACCATTTAACGGGCCATAATTTATTTTTGAACACTGTGCACATAATTAAGATTTAATTACGGAAACCCAAAGAGAGGATCGTTTAATGAAAGGAACTTGATTGATATCTGTTTACTGAGACTAATACCTTATAATTCATTCATATACTTTGCAGCAGAATTGTAAATGGCAGATTAAGTAATTCTATTAAAATTTGAGTTTTCGCTAAGCAGTAATTATAGAATAGGTGTCATCATAATAAAATATTTGTTTAATTTAACAAAATCTTCTGTTTTATTTGTACGTTTTGTTAATTTTTGAATTATGATTTTGTAGGTTTTGAAAATATATATCCTCATCCTAACTAAATTGTAATTGTGCAAAACTGTTGTTTATTTTTGAAGCTGTAATCAGTTCGGATGTTGTTATTATTTGGATGTGTTCTGCAATTATTTTTTAGATTTAGATTTTTAGATTTTTTTTATCCGTCCAGTTAAAATTACTTATATCTGGGTCTGATATGTTTAGCTATCTTTGTTCTGTTAGAATATGCTATTTGCTATTTGAAATCACGAGATAATTAAAAACCAGCTTTATCTTACAAAATCTTTTCATATTTCCAACTTATATACAACATATGTTTGTTTTAGTGTGGAGTTAATTGGTGACAATGAAAGAACAAACTGTGTAAATCTGTTACTAGCTACTAATTTCTGAGATTTAATTATACAATTTCGACATCATCGTCATTTGGATCTCATTCGCTTGAATAACAAGTAATGATGCTTGCATATTGGCTTGTTCAATTGAGTTTTTAAATTTCTATTTTTGTAACTTTTCAGTATTTTTATAATGACATTCTTCATCTTACATGAATTTTGTTAGTTTCAAAGTTTTTCTACTGTTTTTAATCTTTTTTAAGAATTGTTACAATCTTGTCAAAAAAATGATACCAGTGCCTGATTATGGCGAAATTGTTTAATTAAATTTTAAATCGCCGAAACTAGTGGCTAGTAAGCTGGTATGTCGCACAGCTAGTAACAAATTTCAAGTTTTGTTTTTTTTCTTTCATTATCCTATCGTTAGAAGTTAATTAATTCCACACTAAAATATAATATAAATATTTATTTTTGGACATTAATCATTTAATATATGTTTATTGTGTGTTGAAGACTTCAATCTATTTTCTGTTCTAAATTATGTAGTGTTTTCCATTCGAAGTCGCATGTAAACACCCAACAGTTTCGTTGGAGAAAATTTATGATGATAAAAATAATATTTTCATTTGAGGAACAATGTGTATGTATTTGTGCGAAAGCAATTACTTAAAGTAGATGCCTGCCGCTTCTTACTCCATAAAAAGTTCTTAGTGGAAAGTTTCGTGTAGCGTCTTCTGTCATAATTGGATGTATTTTGTCAGCAACAAGTTTTTAGGACGTGACATAAAATTCCTAATTAGTTCAGTGCAATCTAATTAACGGCATAAAATCTACACTATATATAGAGTTTATATATATATATATATATATATATATATATATATATATATATATATATATATATATATATATATATATATATATGTTGTATTTGAGGTTTTCGCGGATAGATACCTGTGTTTTATTGTTTTCTCGGGGATTCCGCGTTGATGTTGAGGGTTGGTTCTGAAAAGAACCGGATTCTCGACGTTTCGGCTAACTGAGAATGGCGAATGTTAGTTCGCCGAAACGTCGAGAATCCGGTTCTTTTCAGAACCAACCCTCAACATCAACGCGGAATCCCCGAGAAAACAATACAACATATATATATATATATATATATATATATATATATATATATATATATATATATATATATATATATATATATATATATATATATATATATATATATATGTAAGGAAGTTGATTAAAAGTACTACTTTAATTGATTGCTAAAACAATAGATTGTATTTGTATTAAATTTACAATTAATTAATTAAAATAAAATGTACAAGATAATAATAAATTCTTACCTAAAACAATAGAATTGATTAAATGTAGTTTCTTCGGGATCGATAATAAAATATATAAAATAAATGTAACACGTGTCTTTTGGATCGATAATGAGTTATAAACTGAATCTAACAGTGTTGGTAACTTAACATACTAACTGTCCCTAGTTGGTGGCGCCTAAATTTAAAATGGGGTATTTTAGATTTATATCTCCCCTTCCTAATGACTCTTTTAATTCCCAGAATTAAGAGTATGGGATTAGTTGGTTTATATGCTATTTATTACTTCCTAGTTTTTTATTATCCTCTATTTCAAATAAAGTATTTGAAATTTTCTTCTTAACTCGAAATGGGCCTTCTCTTATTTCTTCTAGTTTACTTCTGTTCAATTTATTTCCCTTAGTGACAAAGACTAGTCTCCTATTTTAATTTCTTTATCTGACCTTCTCTTGTCTATTCTTTTCTTATTTTTCTTAAAGCTCTCTTCTGAGTATAGTGCTGCTAGCCTTCTGTCTTCTTCCAGATTTCTTTTTATCTACAACTCTTCTGGAATCACTTTAGAATTTTCACCGTATAGTAGATATGCCGTAGAGAATCTCGTAGAAGTATGCACTGTTTTATTATATTCCTCGGTGCATTTTTGTGCTGATTTGGACCATGGTTCTTTGCATCCCTCTTCGTTTATCTTGCATCTTATTCTATTGACGAGCATCTGATTTAATCGTTCGTAAAGGCCATTTGATTTTGGATTGTCCACTGCAGTGAAGATTAGCTCTATACTATGTTTATTCATATATTCTTTGAATTTTCTTGATTTGAATGCACCAAATTGATCCACCAGTAATTTCTTGATTCTATTTTCCTTTGCTATAGGCTGTGTTAGTTTAATAAAGTCTTCCGAATTTTGACCGTTAGTCGTTAGTATCCAAGCATATCTATCTAGTAAAGTGATCTACCAACAGATGCATGTATTTCTTAGACGATCTGTTACCTCCAAAACCTCCGATAGTGTCCAACGACATTATATCAAAGGGTTCTGTAGCTGGTCCCAGTTTTGACAAATAGCCTATCGGTCTCATTCTTCTAGATTTATTTTTTATACAAATCTGGCATTTGTTGCAGTATTCACTAATAAATCTGTCCATATTTTTAAAGTAATAATAAGGTCTTAATTTGAGTATCATTGGTTTATTTCCAATATGCCCATAGAATTTCTGTATTTTCTCTATTAATTCTAAACCCATTTCTTGAGACACATAAATTCTTTTTTTGTTTTTTGTATTTTTATAATTTATATTGCCTTCTTTTATTATATGTTTTTCTTGTTTTATTTCGTTTTTGATTTTGGATTGATCTTCATATATCTCTTCTATTTTTATCATATTTATGAGTTTTAAACAATCATCTTCATTCTCAAAAGTTTCCAATATTGGATTCCTTGACAATGCGTCAGCTTCTAAATTTTCTGAACCCTTTTTATATATTATTTTAAAATTATATTGGGATAAATACAAAATCAAATCTCCCAAAGGTTCGTCTGTTCTAGATTTAGATCTGAGATTTAGTAAAGGTTTATGATCCGATGTTACTAAAAATTCTTTACCGATTAGATAATATTGCCAGTATCGAATTGCTTCCTTGATTGCTAAGCATTCAAGATAGATTATTTCTTTCTTCGTTTGGCTAGGTGTCAGTTTTTTGGAAAAATATCCTACTGGGTGTAGTATACCGTCTTCTTGTGTTTGTTTTATCACCGCTCCTAGTCCTTGGCGGCTTGCATCTACCTCTATGACAACATCCTTGTCTTTGTCATAAATAGCTAAGATCGGGGAGGAACATAAATATTCTTTAATATCATTAAATGCTTTTTCGCATTCATTTGTCCATTCAAATTTTACATCTTTCTTTAATAGTTTATGTAATGGTTCTAGTCTTTGAGTGCAATGATCTATAAATCTCCTGTAAAAATTTATTTTACCTAATATCTGACGCACCATTTTTTTTTGTTCTTGGACGTTCAAATTCTTTGATTGCCATCAGGTTGTCATTTATAGGGTGAACTCTTCCGTTTTCTATTACATGTCCTAAAAATTGTATAGACTGTTTAGCGAGATTGCATTTACTAATTTTCAATTTCACTCCTTCTTTCTCTAAGGCTTCGAACAGTGATCGTAAGTGTTTTACATGTTGACCGAATGACTTTGAAAAAACCAGAATGTCGTCAATATAGTTGACACAAAATTCTTCCAATCCATTTTTCCTAATTATAGATGCTAATGCTCTCTGGAATATGGCTGGAGAATGTTTAAAACCGAATGGTAGTACTTTCCATTGATAATGACCTACCTTTCTGTGTTATGAATGCTGTCTTCTTCCGGTCTTTCAATCTGATAGGTATCGACCAAAAAGCAGAATTAATATCCACTGCTGTGAACCATGAACAACCATTTACATTCTCCACAAGATCATCTATCCTAGGAAAAGGCTGAACTTCTGGTACCACTATCTTGTTTAATTCTATGTAGTCGACTACTAATCGAGTTCTTCTCCCATCTTCTTTGTTATAACCTAGTGTTACTGGAGAAGCGAATGGTGAATTGGATTCTTCTATCATACCCTTTTCTAGAAGTTTTGATATTTGCGATTCTATTTCAACCCTATCTGGGAAAGAACATCTGTATGGTTTCTTGGAAATGAATTTATCTTCCTTTAGTTTTATTTGGGCTTCCGCATTTCCTATAGTTCCTATGTCAAATTTATCTTTAGCAAAGCAATTTTGGAAGTTATTTATTATTTTCTCTTTATTATTTTTTTCTAAATGATTTAATTCTTCTTTACAATAATCTTTTATAAAATTTTTATTAATGATAACTTCCTCCTCTCCTAAATTGAATTCATATTTTTCATCTTCTTTTATTTTTTTTATGTCGATTAATTCGTTCTTCCATTTTTGCTTAACTTGTAAATTCTCGTCTTGAATAAGTTTGAACTTTTTTATTGCATCCAAAGCAAGTAGCAAATCATAGTTAAAATTATTATTTTTTATCACTATAGCTTCTATATTATCTTCAATTTTTCCGATTTTTAACTGAATTTTCGTCCGATTTTTACTAAAGTCCACACCATTTATAGTTTTTAATAAAGTTTTGTTATTAATTAATTCAGCATTCAAAAGATTAATATTTTCATTTATTAAAGAACAAGTAGAGCCATTATCATATACAGCTTTTATTTTGTGTTTGTTATTTGCATGTACCTCTATCTTTATTAAAGCACATGGTGTGGGCTTCTCCGGGCTTCTTAGTTTAAATCTTCCTGTATAAGTTCATCTATTCGTTCTTCTCTATTCAAATTTATTTCATTTAATTTGTTATTATTCCAACTTAATTGTTTTGGATGGAATCTTTTTTTGAAACCTAATTTTTCACATGTTTCACATGGTTTCTTCTCTTCTTCTTTATTATAAGCGGGTATTTTTTTTCTTTTAGCTTCTTTATCCACATTCCTTATTGATTCCTCTCTCTTCTTGAACTCATCTCCAAACTTCTTGAGTTCATCTGTAAGATTTTCCATATTATTGATTCTTTCTCTCTCCAATTTATCTTGTAACTGAATAGGCAATCCATAAATTATGAGATATAATCTTGTTTGTTCCGGAATATTATGATCAGCCTCCAGTAATAAACGTTCTTTCTTCATCACATAATTCATTACTGATCCATCAAAATATTTAAAATTAAATGCTTTTCTAATTGGTTCCCAGTTATTCCTTTTGAAAGTTTGGATAAACGATTCTTTCCACTTAAACCAGTCAGAGATTTTTAGTTTAATTAAGTTAGCTTGGTACCAATCCATAGTGCTACCTTATAGGAATAGTTTTATAGTTTCTATTTTCATTTCATCTGATGTTACATTATACCTTTCACATTCTTTCTCAAAATTTTCAAGCCATTTTGTAGGTTCACTTGTATTATTAAATTTACTTATTAAGAATAATTAATTTTTTTTCTAATTCACTTACACTTAAAATGTTCTGAGATGACAAGTTCTTTTATCCTTTTCAATAAATGTTCATCTGTATTTCTTGGTTCCTCATTTTCTTTATTTTCTTGATATTCTTCTAAATAAATATATTGGATACAGAAATTGCCCTCATCGTCCATGTAGAAATTTTCTATTTCAGGATTAACCTTTATCGCTATTTTTCTATATCCATTTACTTTAGAAATGGATTTTAAAGCACTTTTCACTGTTTTCTGTTTTAATAATTCACAATGTACCTTTAGATTTTTAAACTGTTCCGTTATTTCATACCAGGTTATCTTGTCTTCTGAGATAGCCTCCACGATGTCTTCATTAAACTTCTTGATGAGATGAAAAAAAATTCTTTCTTGTCCATCAGCCATCTTGATTGAAGAAATGTATTTAATCAATTTGTAAGGAAGTTGATTAAAAGTACTACTTTAATTGATTACTAAAACAATAGATTGTATTTGTATTAAATTTACAATTAAATAATTAAAATAATATGTACAAGATTATAATCAATTCTTACCTAAAACAATAGAATTGATTAAATGAAGTTTCTTCGGGATCGATAATAAAATATATAAAATAAATGTAACACGTGTCTTTTGGATCGATAATGAGTTATAAACTGAATCTAACAGTGTTGGTAACTTAACATACTAACTGTCCCTAGTTGGTGGCGCCTAAATTAAAAATGGGGTATTTGAGATTATATATATATATATATATATATATATATATATATATATATATATATATATATATATATATATATATATATATCGCGCTATGTAAGTCAAATATCCCAAGCCATAGGCGCAACTGTACACAATTGCACAAAAGCTGCTGACAACAGGGAAGAATGGAGACAACAAGTACAACAAATATGATCAAACAAAACCATTCATATACCATTGCCACGATGCTCGGAGACGAGCGATACGATTGAGAAGATATTTTGTCAAGTTTTTAGGACGTGACATAAAATTCCTAATTAGTTCAGTGCAAACTAATTAACGGATAAAATCTATATATATATATATATATATATATATATATATATATATATATATATATATATATATATATATATATAGATTTTATCCGTTAATTAGTTTGCACTGAACTAATTAGGAATTTTATGTCACGTCCTAAAAACTTGACAAAATATCTTCTCAATCGTATCGCTCGTCTCCGAGCATCGTGGCAATGGTATATGAATGGTTTTGTTTGATCATATTTGTTGTACTTGTTGTCTCCATTCTTCCCTGTTGTCAGCAGCTTTTGTGCAATTGTGTACAGTTGCGCCTATGGCTTTGGATATTTGACTTACATAGCGCGATGGTGCTCTTCCTCGTGGTCTCTTGCCCTCTATCTTTCCCTGGACTATCAGTTTCTGAAGTGAGTCGTCCTTTCTTCGCACTATGTGACCGAAATATCTTAGGATGAACTTTTGGATAGTTTTGCTCAGTCGATCGACGATGTTATGTTCTCTTAGAATGAAATCATTAGTGCGTTTTCCCGTCCATGATATCTTGAGCATGCATCTCCAGATGTACATTTCAAAAGCATCAATTCGTCTTCTGTCAGCCATTTTTAGTGTCCAGGATTATCTGGACTGCCATCTCGGTTCCTTCAGAAATGCTGTGATCCTTCCAAATACATGAAAGTTTGGCCATGGCGGTTTTGCCCATAGCTATTCTTCTCCTTATTTCCTTTTCACAGCTGAGAGTTCTTGAAATTTGTGAACCCAAATACACGAACTCCTTTACAACCTCGATTCCATCAATATTCGTTGGGCTTTGCAGTCTTTCTTAGGATCGGTCTATTATCATTATTTTGGTTTTTGTTTTATTCATTTCAAGACCCACCTCTCCGATGATTTCTTTCACCTTCTGGAGCAGGTTCTTGATCTCTTCTTCCGTACTTCCCAGCAATGTTGTATCATCTGCGTACCGTAAATTTGATATTTTGCTGCCTCCTATAGATATTCCTCCATCCCAGTTGTGAGCTGATTTGAGGACCATCCATTCTCCGTAGAGATTGAATAAAATAGGTGAAAGGATACACCTCTGACGAACTCAGTATACTCTGTAATACCTTTCTATACTCTGAAGGGGTTACTGAGGCAATCTTCCATTCTGACCTGTGCTTCTTCAGATTAATATAGGTTGACGGTGAGGCTGGTACTCCATACATAAGATGTCTAGGTACTCCCATCACCCACACAACGGTTCATGATTTGCTCCATTTTACTTGATCGAATGCGTTTTCGTAGTTATTAAATCAGAGGTATCCAGGTTTGTTGAACTCCTTTAGTTTTTCAATTATCTGTCTGGTGTTCAAGATGTGCTCTCGCATGCCTCGTCACGGCATGAAACCTGCTTGTTCTTGTGGAATTTAGGAGTATGCTTTGAACCTGTCGTGAAATATATGTAACAATGTTTTGCTGACGTGTGATATTAAGGATATCGTTTTGTAATTTGAATGTTGCGTCTTTGCTCCTTTTTTATAGATTGGCACGAATGCTGAGGTTGCCAAATCAGTCGGTCAGACTCTCGATATCCAAATCTTGTTGCACAGTATCTGCAGGAACCTTATCATCAGACACGTCAATCATTTCTGCCACTATTCCGTCAGGTTCTGCAGATTTTCTAGGTTTTAGCTTTTTGAGAGCCCGCTCTACTTCGGATTTAAGGATTTCTAGTTCTTGATCTTCTGAGTTAGGGATTCCAGGTGGGTTGTCTCCTGGTTGACAAATTTTGACAGTATTCTCTCCATCTCTTTGCAACCTCTGTTTTCTCCGTTATTACTTCTCCTTGCTCGTTTTCTACAATTATCGTTCGCGGTTTGAAGTCTCTGGTTATCTCTCTGATTTTGGCAAAAAGGTCTCTGGATGCGTTTTTTTTATGATAGTCTTCGATTTCTCTCCATATTGTCGATATATACTCGTTTTTGTCTTCTTAACACATTTTCCTTATATCTCTGCATAGTTTAATGTAGTCTTCACGTCGTTCTTCGTTGTTCAAGCCTTTTTGTTTTAGTTCCTTTCTTTCCTGTATAGCCTCCCATGTTCTGTCTGTTATCCACGTTTTTCTTCTTTCGGGTTTGTAGTTGAATTCATTGGCCATTTTTAACAATTCCGATTTCATCTTCAAAAGTTGGTTCTCCTCCATTTTTTTTTGTGTTTCCGCTGTTTAGTATTTGGAGTTTTTCGAAGAGTCTGGTTCTATATTCGGTGTTATTGTGTAAGTCCCACCTATTTTTAGACATAGAGGGGGGTTTTGGAGTTCCGATACCGATTTATCCTATAAGTAGCTGATGATCGGATCCCCAGTCAGCGCCTGGATAGGTTTTGGTATCTTTTATACTTGTTCGCCATCTTTGTGATATCAGCAGGAAATCTATTTGATTTCTATACCTATCACCGGGTGACCTCCACGTATATAGTCGTCGTTGTGTTCATGATGGTCATATTCTTGCCAGCGCAGGATGATAATAGGTGCTCCCTCTCTCATTTCTGTCTCCAAGGCATCATTTTCCTAGTATGTTTTCAAAGTGGTCTTCCGTTGTTTGAATGGGACCAACTTTCACGTTGAAGTCATCGATTATTATTGTGATCTCTCTTTCTGGTATTCCAGCTGTTTACTTTAGGATGTCCGAATAGAATTCCTCAATTTCTTCATCGGATGCATCTGAAGTAGGGGCATATATTTGGAGGATGTTGACCTTTGTAGGTGTTGCGTTAAGTTTTATAGACATTATTCTGCTGCTTACGCAGTTATACCCTAATACTGATGATATGTATTTCGGGCTGACCAGTGTTTGCTTTCTGTTTCATGTCATGAGTAGTATATCATATTGACATTTTCTGTTCTGAAGTGGCCATGTCGTTTATAGTGAGTTTAAGATATTCCCACTATTTCGTAAGGTATTATTTCTCTTTCTACTATCTGTAGTTTTCCAGCTTTTAGGAGTCCTTCGACATTCCATGCTCCAATCCTCATGAGTCTTCTAAGATTGTGGGGGCCAGTAGCACACTTTCCATGCGTTGCCTGGCTGAGAACAGTCACAGGGCCATTTCTCACCAGCGGACCCGGGCACCCACTGGCGCCAATTGCTAGTCGGGTCGCATGGCGGTCCCTCATCTTTAAGTATTATATCTCATTGTGCTCGTGTGACTATGTAATCACAGTGGGGTCCCTCTTCCTACTGTGATGGTTTGGGATGGGGTAGAGGGTAGTTTGGTTCATTGGTAGGATCTAAGGAGTAGGGTCCGATTGCCTCCCGAGACAGGGGTGGGGCGAGAATCGAAGCTCACGTGGGCAGGGGCGCATCCCTGAAGTAGACCTATCCCTGCTGGGGTCGCATGGAGTGTCTACCGGCTACCCGAAATATATATATATATATATATATATATATATATATATAAAGCAAACCAATGGCGATACAGCCCAAGACGGGCCTTGACCTCCTCCCAAAGCCTACACTTGTGCTTGGTGTTTTTATCTTAGACACAAGTGTAGGCAGATTTTACTGTGATTTTACTTTCGAGGCAGATTTTACTGTGATGACTTTGCCAGGGCCATCTCTACAGGGGAAAGGTGGCTTATTTTTCACAATGTCTAGGATCCGAACCCGGGACCTGTGGCTCCAAAGTCTGACACCTTGACTATTAGGCCATCACCGCCTCTATCCGCCCTATCCGATCCGCCCTATCAACATGTTTAGACTACACGGTCTATTTGTTTGAACACTATGTGTGAACAGTAGTGGCCAGCAGTCCGTCAATAAGACACTAAGCTGGCGCACAGCTTGTTTAACTCTCCAGGACAGTCTGTGACTCATTACTACGATGTTTCAATTGTCATAATCGAGCCTCTGTAGTTGTTTAGTTCGTTGATCAAATAGTTCCCACAATGTTTGGCTTTTCAAGGCCCTTGTTACAGTTTCTTCATTTTGTGGCCAAGTCCTGCCTGCATCAATCATTATTCTTTCGGTCTGATTTCGTCACTGTTAAGTGAAAGGGCACTTCAATAAGACATGTGCCGCTGTGTCTTCTTCTTTACATGGGCACAATAGTGAATCTCTTTTCTTCTCTCTTTCTCTTCTTCTTTTTACCGAATATGTGGAGATAGACCTGGAGATTTCAGTGCACTATAATTAATGGGACATCTCCATGTGACAATGTAAAGCCATTTTAAACCGGTTATGTACTGCGGAAATGAATAGTTCGATCTATATACCTGTTCTCATAGCCTCCCATCTGGTCTGCCATTCTTTTTGAAAATATGAACTCAGTCTAGACTCTATCGATTAACTGGGTATCTTTTTGAAAGGGATGGTTATGTTATCAACGTCTTTGTCCGAAAGATCGGTAGCTGAAGCCTGATTCGCCAAGCTAAGAGTTCGTTTGTTTCCTTCGACACCTGCATAAGATTCCTCCCAGCGCCATTGTAATTTTACCCCCTCGGAAATTGCTTTAACGGCTTCTCATGTCTCTACGACCCTCTCCGTGGCCCTCGTCATGTTTTTCATGGGGTCGAGCACTGACCGACTATTACAAATTATAGAATAACCGCCAACGTTGTCGCTATTGGTTCGGATGTACTGTGGACCTCGCCTTAATGCGAAAAGTTCTGCTTGGAAAGTTGTGCAGTAGCACTACAGTCGGAATGTTTAATAAAGTTTCGTTCCTTTCCTTGAAAACCACAAAAGCTTCCGTCCTATTCCATTTTAAGATGTTGAGGAATTTGTAAATAGTTGGATTTGAAGAGTGCAGGACAAAGTTGAGGTTTTCTAGGTGGCCAATATTCCAGGTGTGAAAGAGTTCTAGATGAAAGAGTTCAAGACCTGTTTTGGTCATAACATAACCAGACAGACAAGACCACTATAGAGGAATAAGTGAAGAATAAAAGTATATAGATCAAAATACACATTACCTATAATCGTACTAATCGTAAGTCACACAGACAAGGGAAAAGTCTATATATATATATATATATATATATATATATATATATATATATATATATATATATATATATATATATATATATATATATATGTATATATATATATATATATATATATATATATATATATATATATATATATATATACAATACATGCAGATTGAATAAAACGAATCTACTTGTCTTGTACTAAACTGTACCTAATTAAATATAGATTATAGCGTATAAGTCTTACTATGCGTATACATAAAATCGATAAAATAAACTAATTTTGTTATGTAGCAGATGGATCATTTTACGAAGCAAATTATTAATTGTCAATTTGTTTGAATTAGTGTTAACATTGTTGGAGATGTCTTTATATGGTGTATTGTCGATTTGTATATAAAGTTAGCTGGTATATAGCTGTAATTGAAACTTGACGGGCCAACGAGCAGCATGTAATTACTCGGAAGAAGTTCCGTCTGCCACCATCTGCGCCCTGCTCCTTCAATTACATATACTTTATTAAATTCTATATAATAGAATTTCCAAGAAAAACGAGCTTAAATAAAGCTTAGATTTATTTTGCTATCTTTTCCCTTTGCATCGATATGCATTTTTCAAGGTAGCGGCATTTCTGGGGTAATTCGGTCGTAAGCTAAAGTGGTATTATGGTTGCTGTGAAACGGTTTGCAAGATGAATTCCTCGAAGGGCGAAGGTCAATATTGTTAAATTAAGAAAAAAAAGTAGCAAAAATGAGAATGGATAGTTTAAACTTTATGCAATTTCATCCGACAGGTAGTTTCACTACCCATTAAAAGTGGATAATTGGATATAAAAAAGAAGGGAACTTTAGTAAACTCTAAAATTAAATACAAATAGCACTATAAAACTATTTACAGAATCTTGTGGTTAAAACATAATTAATTTTGAATTCAATGTATTTACAGTATCAATTATGACACGCAGATTGTTTTGCAAATTTCATGAATCAATTTCATCGATGTAATATTATTAAAATGTTTAATTCAAACATGTTTAGAAATAAACGGAATTAATGTAATGTTATATGATTTGAAACGAATATTTTATACAAATGGAAAAGATTTTCTAACGGAAATACATTAAATATTAATTTATTTGAAATGAATATTTTATTCTCAATAGAAATGTTTTCGAGCAGAAAATCATTGTATAAATGAAATATAGCAAACAACAAAGTAATTGTATAGCTATTTAATTTCTTATCTTCACATAATTTATTGGTGGAGAAAAATCTTGTAACAGTACGTTACTCGGTAAACTTTACTCGATTAAAAACATATTGCTGATGACAAAATATTGGTTCCTTTGTCAGAGAAAGGAATTAGTTACGGCGTTAGATAAAGAATCTAACCTTCGTTAGCGTTAGATTCTTTTCATTTTACGTAAAGAATCAACGTCTAAATAATATCGGCGGTAACGGCTTCGGCAGATATTATGATTAACTTAACGCATTACTGACATTTCGCAACTTTATGTTGAGGAACATGCATCATTTAAATATAGGTATATTATATTTTATATTAAAATTTATTAATATTGGTATAACATATATTTTATTAATTTGTATTAATTAGTTTTCCTTTATAATAGTATATTACGTAACGAGAGTTGTAAGAAGCACATTACGTACGAGCGTAACAGTTTCGCACGACCCGCGTAGCGGGGAATGCGTAATTCCGCGAGCACGTAATTGCCATAGGTGGGTATTAACTCGTTAATCCGATTATCGTTAATTAACGAAGTAACAAAATGCTTAACTGATTAACTTTTAAGTTAACCCAAGAAAATGTTAACGCTCTTGTTAACTTCCGTTAAATTGAACTTCCGTTAACTTTAGTCCGTTATATTGGCTGTTTGTTGACATGTTGTATTTTTTTGTTTGAATTACGCGCCACGCGGCGCTGTTGCTCAAAAGAGCAAAAATCCAGAGCCGAGAAAGTATGATAGCCAGGGCCCTCTTTCCCGCTGGGCGCTCGGGGAACCTGCCCAGGGCCCAGCATTCGTAGGGGCCCCTAGTTCCTGCCAGATCACCAAACGATAACCGATATTTATTACCAAAAAACATATTTAATTCGGAAAAATCAAGCAATAATGAATCTGACCTACAAGGAACTATCTCAAAGAACAAGATGTGGAAGCTCACGCCGAATTTTTTTTGACAGCTTTGCATCAGCCAAACTGAATGGAAAAGAGAAATTCAATGTCTAAACGAGTTGAGACGGAGTTGCAAAGAATTTGCTGAAATCTATTAACGAAAAAGAGTTGGAAATGAAATGTCTGCATTTAACAGAATACTTGGAAATATATTAAAAATGAAGGATATAATCATATATTATATCTTTTGAAAGAAAACAAAACTGATGATTTCTAAATGTAGAAATCGCATTCAAATTTTTTTTAAACATGATGGTAACTAACTGCAGTGGGGAACGTTCCTTCTCCAAATTGAGAAGAATAAAAAATATGTCAATTTGTCGCCGATTGTCCATTCCGAATGTTACATGTATTGTCCAGTCAATGGACAAAGGTGTTACAGAGGCCACGAAGAGACTTTAAAGGAAAGACTTTATGCTTCAATTGTTAGGAGAACCAATTTTCCAAAATTTTGACAGACAAACCAATTTAAGTACTTCCAAAATATTTTTGAAATTGCGGCGAAAAATGTTCGTGTCCCAATTATGGTGCCTTGAAAAACCAAGACCAAATCTTGAAAATTCGCGTTTTAAAATCGTGTCTTAGTTGTGGTGTCTTGAGGAAACAAGACAAAATTTTGAAAATTCACGTCTCAAAATCATGTTCTAATTATGGAGCCTTGAGGAACCAATGATAGTAAGAGGTATCAACTTGAAAGAGTAAATAAATTGATATATCTGGGGAAGCTTAATTAACGAAAAATGGGATCCCAGCCAAGAAATAAAGCGTACAATAGCAATAGCGCCAACAACACTTATCAAAATGAAACGAGCACTATGTACCCACGATCTATTAGTAGAGCTAAGAACTAAAATGCTCAAGTGCTACATATTCCCGGTGTTACTGTACGGCGTTGAATCCTGAACGATAACAGACACAGTAATGAAAAAAGTCGAAGCATTTGAAATGTGGGCCTATCGGAGGATATTAAAAGTCAGTTGGGTAGACAGAGTGACGAACGTAGAAATCCTACAAAAACTAAATAAAACTAAGGAACTAGGGAACATCATCAAAAGTCGAAAACTCGAATATTTTTGACAGGTTATCACGCGGCATCCGGAAAAATATGGTTTACTGCATCTTATCAATCAGGGAAAGATAATGGGAAAAAGGAGTGTAGGACGAAGGACGACATCATGGTTAAAAAATCTAAGGACATGGTATGGCAAAACAACAGCCCAGCTGTTTCGTGCAGCAGTCGACAAAGTTAAAATAATGAACTTATTAGCCAACATCATGGTCAACGATCGAAGCGGTCACGACACTCAAAGAAGAAGAAGAGGAACCAAGCCAAAATTTTCAAAAATTTGCGTTTCAAAATCGTGTCTTAGTTGTTGTGTCTTGAGCAACCAAAACAAAATTTTAAAAATTTGCGTCTCAAAATCATGTTCTAATTATAGGACCTTGAGGAACCAAGACAAAATTTTGAAAATTTGCCTTTCAAAATCGTTTCCTAATTATGGAACCTTGAGAAACCAGATATAATTTTTAAAATTCACGCCTCAAAATCGTGTTCTAATTATGGAGCCTTGAGGAACCAAGACTTAATTTTGAAAATTCGCGTCTCGAAACCGTGTCCAAATTAAGGAGCTTTAAGGAACTAAGGAATAATGTGCTCATTATCAAGTTATTAACGATTTTGATTGACCTCTTTTTTGATTAACCTCTTCAATCAACATAGATTTTTAAGCATTAACCTGTGAATTCTAAAAGAGTTACTTTTGTGGATTATATTATATTATATCTACTGATTTAATGTGACTATAAAGAAATAAAAAAATATCTGGAACTTTGCTTATCTGCTTTCTTTGCCTATTCTAAAAAAATAGTGCTGTGTCGAGATCATAGGGGCCCCATTATCGTAATGTCTCCAGGGCCTTCCATAGGTTAAAGACGACCTTGATGATAGCAGCAAGTTATCAAAATTCAAGAAACTTATGGAAGCAAAAGTTGAAGACGCTCTGAATAAAGAAGGGAAAGCAAATGGAAATGAAAAGGATAGTGCCAGTATCAGCGGAAGCAGCAATAATGAAGAAGAAGGAGAAGATTTTTTCAGCTCTGTTACTCAGTCTGAAGAAGATATGTCTAGAGGGCACCAAAAATCTCTGAAAAATAAAGCGCAGAATTTGGTGAGAACTGGGCTGGACTCAAAGTCAAAAGAAACTTTTACGGATGTTGCCTTTCTAGGTGAACAAGTTTTAATAAATCTTTTTCAAAAATACAATACTGCAATCCCATCAAGCGCCACAGTAGAAAGGCTTTTTTGTACTGGGAAAGAATTTTTGAGAGCTAAACGCTCATCACTGTCAGATGACAATTTAATATGCTTATGTTCATGAAAAGCAACATGAACATACTACTACTACCAAAGCAGAATAAAAAAATAAGCAGTATAAAGCAGTATACGGTTTGGATGGTTAACTTTTAACGCTTAACTTTAACTTGCGTTAAATTTTCGAAACTTTAACACTTTAACGATTAACGAAGTTAACTTTTTTATTAACGACTTACCGATTAACGAAGTTAACTTTTGGATTAACTATGCCCACCTGTGGTAATTGCCTTACAACTCGAGTTAAATACAATACTTTAACTACAACCACGTTAATTTGTTTCTGTTTAATAAGAAAAATGTGTTTGATGTAACAAATTTATTTCTTATTAGGTACATTATTCAATATTATAATAAACAAACAGTTGTATTTTCATATATAACTGTTACTCGACATTATTTAACTTGATAGAAATGAAAATAAATACAATCTTGATGGTTACATGCCTTTTTATTTACTACTTAATTTGGTTAAACTGCAATGAGAGTGCTCATAGATATAGGCAACCTAATGTACGCAATGTCAATTTCCGTTAGTTTGAATTGTGGCACAGGGGGCGCTGAATGTATGAGCACGTGGTAGCAGCTCTCAACAAATCGTAAACCAAACGCACGTGTGTGTTATCAATCATTTTAGTTGTTTTTCGATTTATTTATGGTTGGAAATTTCCAAGCATTATATAGCTTATCCTCATGTTTAGGCCATATCGTGGGATACTTAAGTTATTTGCTAGTTATTATTCTACTTATAATTGTAAATGGATTGTGTAGATAATTCCCATAATAATGTTTTTGGGTCTTTTTGCTGAACAGCTTATATATTTCATAAGTTACCTGATGGGATAGTTTTTTTGTCTGCATTTTAATCCTATAATCACAAAATAATTTGTGAAAATATTTGTAAATCCCATTTGTAAATTGCCCATCCAGGTAGAAAGTCTTGCACCTTTCTCCCCTTCCCTGCATATTCTCCGAAGTGCAGGACTTGCTAATTATCCCGCCTTCTAATCACTTTCCTGTTTCACTATTCGTTGCCGAATTTTCCTACCCCTGATTTTCCTACCTTGTAGGTGTAATTCCTAGATTTAGTTTAGCATAAAATAGATGGTGTTATCTCTTGTAAGAGAGTTATGTTTATACGAGTTATTCAAGTTTCATACTTTATAGTGCACAGCCGCATTTTGTTTGAAGTTAAGTTTTTTCAGTTTTAAGATAAGTTTAAGTTAAGTTTAAGAATAAAATCGAGTAAAATTTACAATCGTGTCTCTTTTAATATAAGAATTACTTATATTCTTAACTCAATTCACCCAATCACTTAATTCTTTCTCCTACATCATAAAAACTTTTTTGGTGCAAATATATCATTAATTTGCACGTAACATCTTAACTCGCGGTAAACTAATCGCGAGTCGTCACAATATTTTACATAATTTAGTTTAAAATCTGTGTAGTGATGTAATCAAGCAACTAGAAAAGAAAAAGTTTTAAGAAAAAGTTTTTTAAAGAAAAGGCTTTATATACATTATTTGTGTCCAGGGCCGGCGTGAAGGGTGGGCAAACAGTGCGACGGCACAGGGCCCCGCGCTTGACAGGGGCCCTGCACATTCAAAGAGTTGAGTTGATATTTTGTCCGTAGGTCTGGGATAGGCATCTATTAGCGTGCGCAGTCGCCTGCGCCGCGTCTGCTGCGACGGACACATTTAGCCGCTTACTTTGAATACGCCGAACGTAGACTACTACTCGTAACTAAAACTATTATTACAAGTCTAGGAAAATTATTTTTTAATCCGCTCGCTATATAATCTCAGAATGCATAGCCTAGAGATAAGCATGGGACGAGTTTCTCGTTCCAGATCCCATCCCATGGGAGGGATCCCTGTCACTGGCCCATCCCATTTTCGTCCCAGAAACCTAAAATCTCATCCCAGAAACCTAAAATTTTCGTCCCATCCCATCCCATTCATCCCATCCCGGTCGCGTGGCCCGTCCCATTCATCCCATTTTTCCCATAAAGCAGACTTTTTTTCGGTTCAGACTTTCTTAACGATAGTTGGTTCAAATTTAATTTTTCCGTAATTACTTTAGCTGACAGTGAGTAATCCTTTTTCGTCGCAAACGGATCGTTAAACGGAACTACATAGTTATCACAGAAATCTCCTGGGCTGGATCTATTATGGAAAATGTGCGTATTGGCACGATAAGCAATTAATTATGCAGGAACTAGATTTACTAGATTATCAAAACCTGTCCCACTCCGTCCCATAGAAATTTGTCGTCCCATCCCATTCCACGCAACGTTCATATGGACGATGGGATAGGATGGGATGGGTCGATGCTCATCTCTAGTCTAGTCTTGAAAGAGACTGCGGAAGAAAATATATTAGTGGTTATGAAAAACATAAAGGAAAACGTGATAAAGAAGCGACAAAAGAACATCAAAAAGATTTTTTGAATAAATTTATAAAGGAATGTTCAATCATTTCACCGTGATAAATACTCTTGATGTTGATAACGAGAATTCTACAACAGCCAAACACAGTATCTGTTCAAATAATTAAATAATTAAATTAAAAATAAATATTATTAAAAATAATTAAAAAAACACGAAGAACCTGATATATCATCTCATGAATGCAAAAATTCACATCTGGAAAACGTGAAAGTGAATCACAAAAGAAGAAAGAAATAGATTATTTACCACTGATGACCCAGCCACGTAGCCAACAATGTTAAACTATGCTACAATAGTTGTTCAATGTGGTCAACTACAAATAATTACTCAAAGGATGCTAATAAGATATTTTTTTCCGCTACACATTATGTGAAAATAATGGCAAATGGAGACAAGCATTACAGAAGGTGGCTTGTATATTCCAAATCTTCTGACAAAATTTTTAATAAAAAATATTTTATTTTTGCTGCAAGTTATTTGCCTGTGATCACATTTAGCAGTTAAGGGGTTTTCCAAATGGCGGCACGGAAGGGTACGTCACTAAAAAGGTATGGTGGCTGGCGTTCGTCTGCAGTAGCAGAAAGCTATATAGACTGCTCCATGAAAAATCAAAATGGTACTGCTACAAAAATTTCTACTGCGATAAACAGTAATTTAACTTCCACAAATGCCAGTACATCATGCGACTTATATCATGCGAATATGACTTCAAGTACTCATAATTCAACCAATCTTATCACTAATGATGTCGATAACAATCCAACACTAATATTCAACAATTGTTCAGTAATTATAAACTATAATAAAAAAAATCGGCCAAGTGCGAGTTGTGACTCGCACACCGAGGGTTCCGTACAAACTTGTAAGTAAGGTATCTTTTTTTTGTGGAGGACGTAGCAATATTATGTATAAAGAGCGTACGTGATGAAATGCATAACGAATATAAACAAAGAAAATTCAGAATAAACAGCGTGGTGCCAACACATACTTTTTAACCTTTGGACCTAACCGGGGAGGACCTAACTGTATGCAACCCATATGCTTCTGGAGCCTAACAATACCACTACGACAACATTAGTGTATTTTCATAAGTTTCTAATAGTAAGTTCGCATTTTTCTTGTAATTAAACTACATATTTACGGTTTTCAGATTTTTCCCTTTAAATGTGCTGTAAGACACCGCTTCTTGCCAAATTTCATGATTCTAGTCAACGGGAAGTACCCTATAGGTTTTGATTCCCTTGTGAAATCGCAAAATATGCGACATAAACGGCCATATCTTTTGATCGCGTTGACTTACAAGTTTGATTTTTTCACATGATGACAGATTTTTGACAGACAGACGGACAACAAAGTGATCCTATAAGGGTTCCGTTTTCGGTACGGAACCCTAAAAATGAATAAATAATTACAAATATATCTTAAGATCTTATCATTTTTATTATATTGTAGTTTATTCTTGGGAAAAGGTATTTATTTTAATAAAACAACTAATGTAGATATTTTGCCAACGTTTCGGTCTTTTTTATTCTGACCTTCTTTAGGGCTTATATCTATTTAGTAGGTATTAATGAAATTAAACAAAGAAAATATAAATTATTAAGTTAATACAAATTATTTCATTTGACATTGACACTGCGTACATTGTGTTGCCTATATAGATGAATTATTATATCAGTTACATCAAACATATTTTTGTTATTAAATAGAAAAAAATAGTGTGGTTGTAGATAAAGTATAGTACATAATTCGAGTTGTAAGGCAATTACGTACTCGCGGAATTACGCGTTCCCCGCTACGCGGATCGCGCGTAATTGTTCCGCTCGTACGTAATTTGTTTCTTACAACACTCATTACGTATTATACTATTAAACGCGTCCAAGCTTGGACGCCTGCTGTAAAATCGCACTTACTGAACTCGCTCTTTAATATATCATTATAAATGAACGAGGTAGATTCAATCTCATTTAAATGTTACTATTCCCTAATTTATTTATTTTAAATTTTTTTAGACTGGAATATAAACTATTTCCATAATGAACTGATTTATTGAAATTAAAATATTAAAAAAATTAAATGTGAATTGCACCTTTAAGCTAAACCTAACCTAACCTAACCTTTCATATGAGAGAAGACCGCGTTTAATTATTTTGCGCAGGGCTCCGCAAAATATAGCGTCGGCCCTGTTTGTGTCTATTAGTAATATCTTAATAACCTGTCCCAATTGTAACAATATATTTTCCACAAGGATTTTGAAACGACACGCGGAAAAGAAATAGCATTATTCGATATTTCCAATTATTACTCGAGTAAAAAAAGAGTATTGTTAACTGAAAAGAAGTTCAAATCACGTTCCGCAAAACGTGCTGCCGCATTGCTCGATCCAAATAACAAAAACAAAAAAAAAATTAATTAGAAATTCATTAAATTATTTTGGATAATTAATGGAAACAAAAACGTTTTAAATATCGCAATTAAAAAAGAGACTTTTATTCAAAAATTATAATAATATGACTTAATTAAGTCTTTGAATTTTCGTGAATTTATTGTTTAATTAAAGAGTCATCTCGTGGGCCATTTTGCTGATTCCAATTGATTACAATTTTTATTGCGGACGAACATACAAATTAAATTTCATGGCGGCGCGGCGCCTTTAACGCCGCAACAATAAAACCGTTGTGAAATGTAATTAAAGCTTCGTTTACTACAACGTATTGGTAATGAAGAAACTGCGAATGCTGTGGGGTTATACAAATGAACAAACATATAACATATTTCTACAAGGTTATATAGATTAATATTTTAGCAAACGAGTATTGTCAAGAGAATTTTACTAAAAAACTTTTGTTGGGTTTAATTAATTATTTGTTGATTTTTAGGATGCAATATCCTCGACCGGATTTCTTCTTTGTTTGTTTTCAAACACTAATTCCTCTAAATCGTCCTTCGGGATTTACGTGGAAACTTTCGGTAAAGTCTATAGGGGTTCACAAACGAGTTTTGTTGATATTTTATATGATTGGAGTTTGCAGCAAGCTATAGTCTTTAGCATCCATCGATAATGAATAATATATGCTAGTCCCCAGTTTTTATGCGAACGATTTATTGAACATCAAAGAGCTTACCTGGGAAACGTGTTTGTACAACTCACGTGTTTCCACTGCAATCGATTTCATCAACTGTCGTTGCCAGTTCTCCGCGTGATATATTTATGTGCTATTTCAAGAATTGACGCGATTATTGAAATTTTATATCATCGGTTTTAAAATTCATGTCACATTTAAACCAAATAAATGCAAATAATTAATTTTCACTTTCACAAAAACAGAAAAATATTTCGAATTGAAATTCTTTCTTATTTCAATCAGTTCATCCGCGTAAATTTATTCCAGTTGTAAAACTAACGTAAAGTAACAACATATTTATATTAATAAACTTAACATAATTTAAAAACATAGTTAACCCCTTAACATACAATGACGTCTCTAAGACGTCATGTATATATCATAAGATCACATGTTATGGGCACGTCATCGCGCATTTTATTCGTGTCAAGGGGTGAAATCAATAATTTCACAATTATATAAAAAATTGATAAGACATTTAAAATTGAAATAAATGGCGTATTATCCATAGTCTACATTCTAGACTACTTATCTTTTTTTTGAGGGGGGGGAAATACCTTTACGTACGACCCTCAGAACAGAAATGCCCTGAGGACTGTGGGACTCACCCGGCATGATGGTACCACCGGTCCCTACCCACTAAAAACCCCCTCCTATTACCTATAATAACCATTCATCCTACCTCGGGATCACCCTGCGGCATTACTTCATAATGGTGAGAAGTCTCTATTCATTAGCATCTTTCGTTATTCGTTATCCCTCTCGTCCAGTTCTTTCTTTAGTAGGATGTCTTGCACCATTTTCCCAATTATATTCCACCCTACTTCGCTATTTAACATTTCAGGCACTAAGTTATCGGGTGTTAGTTTTTTTACATATTAGGCATTCAGCTCGATTGCGTACATCGTTCCACTGCGGACAGCTGAAGAACGCGTGCTCTGCTGTGTGTGCCTGGGCACCACAGTAGGTAAATTCTGCTGTTTGGCTCTTTCCTATTCTCTTCTTGTAGGCCTCAAACCAACCATGGCCGTTGAGCATTTGCGAGAGGTGGAATGAGTTCTCCATGCTTCCTAGAGGACCAGTCTTTAATTTCGGGTATTAGCCTATGCGTCCACGAGCTTGTTTCCGTATTTTCCCACCTTTCCATGGTATCTTCTCTAGCTTCCCTCCTCTGCTCCAGGTTCAAACCGTACGTTTCTCACCTTTCTTTAGCAAGTAAATCGAGCGGGATTACTCTTGCCATGACAAGTAATGATTCTGTTGCGGCGGTTCTATAACTTCTGAAAATGCGGATTGCAAGAGTTCTCTGTACACGTAGTAGTTTTTGTCTGAACTTCTGGTATCTACAGGCCCCCATCCACACGGAGGCGGCATAAAGAATGATAGACTGGGCTACAGTTGCTAAGAGTCTTCTTTTCCTTTCGGTTGGCCCATTTTCACGCGGCATGAGTCTGGAAAGAGACAGAGCCGCTCTTTGGGCTTTTTGTGATCGCCAAAGGTGAGGCTCTTATCCATTACGACACCAAAATATTTCACGTGATTGGTTGGTAGTATTATTGTACGTCCCACCTCGAACTATATATCACCGTACCTCTTTCCACCAGAGAGCATCACCGCTTCGGTTCTTTCCGTGGCGAGATGAAGTTTGTTCTTTTCGAGCCATTACATTATGCCATTGTACATTATGCCATTGTACATTAACTCTTCTCTCAATTTAGCTCTAGAGACCATTGCCAGGTCATCGGCGAAAGCGATTGTTTCCACGCAGTCGGGAGAATCTAGGTCTAGTATGCCGTCCTATAGCATGTTCCAAAGATGGAACATTCTCTACGATGGCGTTCTAGACCTAGAAAAGACAAAAGACCTCAAGAACTGTAGACTGGTAGAACTGTAGACTGTAGACTGGTAAGCTGTGGTAGCCAGGGTCGAAACCGCAGTAAAAGCCATTCATCGTTGGATGGAAAGCAACGAATTGCAAATAGCTCCAGAGAAGTTTGAGGGCATCGCACTTATAGGTCGCAAGAGAAAAGGCACCGTAACTGTTAATATCCTAGGCAGGTTGATGTCGGAAAAACCGACAATAAAATACCTCGGCGTCCATATTGACCTACGGCTATCCTGGAGTAGACACATCCAAAACGCAGCCGAACGCCGAAAGCCGAACGCGCTGGAGCAGCACTCCGCAAACTAATGCCTAGACTGAAGGGGACTGAAGGACTGAGCGGTTGGTCTAAAAGTTGCTCCTAACAGGATTATACTGATAAGAACACAACTCCCTATGCTCATAAGCATATGCTGTGCCTATCGCACAGTGTCCAACGTTACGCTACAAGTTATAGCGGCAGTCCCGCCGATAGACCTTTTGGCGGAGGAAAGGGCTTCCAACCAAGGAACGAACAAAGAGGGTAGGACCATAAACAGAAATCAGCTGATGAGCAAATGGAAGCAACGTTGGGCCCACACCAAGGAAGGGGAGTGGACCCGAACCCTCATCCCAGAAATTGACTCATGGTACAATCGTAAACACGGTGAAGTCAAATTCTACCTCACACAAATACTAAGCGGTCATGGTAATTTCGCCGCTTATGTTAAGAGGATAGGAAAAATAGAAAGCGACAGCTGCCGATACTGCCTAGTAACGGATACTGCTGATTATACTTTATTTCAATGTTCGCAATGGGCTGTTATTAGGGCCATAGCAGAACAGGAGGTAAGGGAACCCATTACTAAGCAGAATATGGTCAATATCATTATTAAGAGCGAGGACAATTGGAAGACAATGACAGATTTGTGTACCGAAATCCTTAAAAGAAAGGTCGAAGACGAAAGAAGGATGGTGTGGCAAGTCACAAAGGCCAACCCTAGATCAAAGAAAAGGAGAACAAAAAAACTAGGGCGGTAAAATACCGTCCGGGCTGCTCACCCTGAAGGAATGCGCAAGCGATACCGGGGTGGCGTAATTTTTATCCAAGTGAAGGTAGGGGTTTAGTGAGTGAGAGCCTGACACACAGGCTGGTAGAGCTGGGGGAAGCTCTAAAAAAACCACATATAAAATTTTTCCAAAGATGGGGGCCCAGTACAGACCCTTAGGGTACACCACATGTCTTCTAGCTCTAGCTTTCTACAATCTTTTTCAGGTAGGCTGAGATGTTTCTTTCTAGTAGTTCCTTTTATATTAAGGTTCAGTTGGCGGAGTTGAGAGCATTCTTTATATCAAGAGTGACAAGATATGGTTTTCGGTTTTCAATATATGACTTTCTGGTTTTCTTTTCTTTATTTCGTTAGTTGCACTATCGCATACTCTCTTCACAGCTTGAATTGTTGAACGTCCTTCTCTGAAACCATACTGTCTTTTTTTCTGATAAGATGTTCTAGAAGCTTCCCCGCACTGTCCAGAAGGCAGATCGGGCGGTATTTTGTCTCAGCATATTCTACCATTTTTGGTTTCTCAATTAGAACTAGTCTTGCTGTTTTCCAGATGGCAGGGAACGTTCCCTCGGCCAGCAATATATTCTCATATTTTGGGTTTTCTGCAGCGACCATTTTTATTACCTCTGGGAGGATCAGGTCCGGTCCCTTTCTAGTTTTAATTTTACTAAGAGCTTCTTATAGCTCTTTCTCTGTGAATTCCTTTGTTGGGGCGTGTTGCGTCGTAGGATACCAGTCGTCTTCCTCACATTGGGGACAAAATTCTCCAACAACTTTCTTCTTCTGTTCAAGTATAAGCGGCTTCTAGGACACTTTAAGTCGCTTCATTGCAATGCGATATCCACTCCCCCATATATCGTTTTCCACGGCATCGCATAGTCGGGTCCATTGCACATCTTTTGCCTTGAGGAGGGCGTGTTTCAGCATCTTTTTCGCCTGTTTGTACTCTTCCCTGGCTTGCTCGTAATCGTTTCTTGACAGCCTTTTGTTTGCTCTAGTCATGCTTCTTCTTGCTTTGAGACAGCTTCTACGTATGATTGCGATGCTCTGCGTCCACCAGTATGCCGGCTTTTGGTTCCTCCTCCCCGTCATTTTTGGAGTGGCTATCTCGCCTGCTTTTTTAATATTTTGGACAAATGCTTCCGGTGAGTCGGTTTCTTTTCCTTTAATCGTCTTTCCAAGTTGTTTGAGGATTTTTTTTGACGCATAATGTGTTTAGCGACCAACTATGTTTTAAACTTTCCGTATGTATCTCATTTGGGGTATCCTCAAGTTCATAGCATATGCTCTCCTCTTGAAGTACCATCCAGTTTGTGAGTTTTGTTTTATTTTGCCTTTGGTTTTTTAATTATATAATTAGAGTTCTTAATATTTTGTATTGCTATGTCTGTACTGTTGTCGGTGTACCATTTCCTCTTTTGTATCAGCTTTTTGTTAGGTTCCATGATCGTTGCGATATCGACGTGCTTCTCGTGTATGGTTTGCGTCATAAGCTCAAACGCACATTTGCTTCTGTTTAAGTTTATTTGGAGTACTTTGGTGTTAGCCATCTCTATGTGCTGTGTGAAACTGGAGAAACTGAAGACTTTTGCGTTTTTTTTTTTGTTCCTTGCGCCCATCCTGGCATCTGAAAGTGCCTTCCTGAAGAACATGCATTTTCCTCCACCAGCCTGATGTCCCTCTTTATTACACAGCATGCAGAATTCCGCGTTGGTACAGGTTTTCCAATTGTGACCCTCTTGCACGCACCTGCTGCAAAGGCTGGATTTGTCAGTGCCGATGCACTCTGCTGTTTTGTGATCGAACTGCCAGCACTTATAGCACTTTCTCAGCTTGATCCTTTTCTCGACCTGACACTCCACTATGCCAACTCGGAGGAACCTTCTGTTAGACAGCTTTTCAACGTCTTCTTTGTTGATGGTTAGCGTTGCGGTTAGCGTGTCATTTGCATTCGGCCTGAGTTCGCTCAGTTTATATGTGCTTTGTTCCAGGGCTTCGACAGCAGCTAGCACATCTTCTTTTACTGCGGTGGCTTCTAGTCCCCTAATATGCAGGGTCTCTTGTTTTTGGTTTATTTGGGCTGTGTTTCTAACCTTGATTGTTGATCAAGGTTTTGGATTGTTGATCAAGACCGACGATTTTTTAATGGCTTCTTGCAGATCCCGCACTGATTTATCGTCTGTTCCCATAGCTATTAGTAGTTTACCTTCCTTAGTACTTCTGACTTCCTTAACTAGGTCTTATGTTTTCCACTTTTGCTCTAGTCGTGCTGTTTTTTCTCCTTTGACGTCATCAGGTTTCCTGTTGGTGTAGATCCTGATTTTTGTGTCTGACGTTTAAAAGACACACTCTAACAGCTTCCGCAGTCTTGACGTTCCCATGCATTTCTGGCTGTGAATTGCAATCAGTTCGTCCCCTTCTGTCTCTTCTATAAGTTGGTTCAATTTGCTCCATATATCTTATTGTCGTAAATTATTTTGACAATTTTCTTTTTCCTTGGCTGTTCCCTTGAGTTTCTCAGAGCGGATAACGTTGGTTTGCTCTAGTACTTCAAATTCTTCCCTCGCAGCTCCTAGTTCGGGATATTGCTCTTTGTAGAGCGTTTGTATGCTCTTTTCGATTTTTACATCATCTGTCTCGACGATAACAACTTTAACTAGTGCTCCATTATTGTTTACAGCAGTGGTTCTCAAACTGGGTGCAGCAGCACCCTGGGGTGTCTCGAGCGTATGTCTGGGGTGCCGCAGCAATAATCAAGAAAAGTAAAAAAAAAATTAAAAGAAAATTACATGAGGAGGTAAAAGGAGGCAAACTCCAACGGATAAATTTGAAGAGATTAGATTGTTTTTGGAGGATAATCCTGAGTATTACGAGGTTTTTAGAGGATAAACTTAAAACTGGGCAGAAATTTCAAGAGATTAGATTGTCTTTGTGTGACAAGCCTGAACCTAGGCAAACACGAAAGGATGAATTTTAAGGGATTAAACTGTTTTTGTAGGATAAGCCTAAACCTAGGCAAACCCTAACGGATAATTTTGAAGAACATTGAGGTGTTTTTTCGCGGATAAGGCAAAAACTAAATCTGAAGGAATTGTTTTTTGGAAATAAGCCTAAACCTAGTCAAATTCCAACGGACAAATTAGAAGTG
This sequence comes from Phosphuga atrata, assembly GCA_944588485.1. Taxonomy (NCBI): domain Eukaryota; kingdom Metazoa; phylum Arthropoda; class Insecta; order Coleoptera; family Silphidae; genus Phosphuga; species Phosphuga atrata. The sequence continues at coordinate 78,197,342 of OX155894.1, forward strand.
ATTACGCGGTCATTAGAACATAAGCTTGGATTACCTAGACCGTCTTCCAACAGGCAGTCGTTGTTTTCAAACGTGTAGAACGTGTAGATCGTTGCGGAGCTGAAGGCCGCCTACGCCTACCTGGGCATGTCCGCGCACTTCGGGCGCGCGAAGGTCGCGCTGCCCGGCTGCGAGGGCTTCTTCTACGCCATGCACTAGGAGAAGCTGGGCCACGCGCACAAACTGAAGAAGGCCTTCAACGTCAGTCTCGAGACGGAGAAGCTTATCAAGGAGAAATTAATAAATCTGCACTCTGTGGCAGAGGAGAGTCAAGATTTGCATTTGACGGACTTCGTGGTGACAGGCTTCATCGGAGAGCAGGAGAAGTCCATCTACGAGTTTGGAAGGTTGTTATCTAGATACAGACGGGTGATATGCGGGCAATGCAAGTGCGGGGAGTTTCTGTTCGTCAGGGAAATCACAGAGAATGGGCGAACTTGCCATCAAATTGTAAAGTTGCAAGTGATTTAAGGGTGAAATTACCCAAACTTCCGATAAACTTAAAGGAAATAATACAAAAATATTCCAAACAATTTCATTAAAACCGTTTTTAGGGTAACTGTGCCGCGAAATTTTTGTAACCCGACAAAAGTGCCGCGAGATTTTTTTAGCTCGGTAAGAGTCCTGTGAAGTTAGCAACCGAATTTGCAAAAATATAATATAACATCGGAGTTCCCGGCAGATATAAAATAGTTCTAGAGTACTTTGTGCAAAATTTCAATAGTTCTTCAGAATTTCGCGAAAAAAATGGAAAATACCAAAATTGAGCTAGCGACCACTTTTTAGAAAAACTGAGCGTTTTTTACATATTCCTGTACCTCGACCATAGTTCTTTGATATTCCTGATATTCCTGTACCTCGACGAGTATTTGATCAATATTGCAAAAAGTTCTGCAAAAATTGACATTTTGCAAAAAAAATTGAATTTTGAAACTTGCACAAACAGTTCTATTCGCGGATCTGAATAGCACCCTAAGAGTTCTATCAAAGATCCCTTAGTCATTTTTTGATAAAAACCTTAGTTCAAAAGATATTTGCAATAATAAGGGACCCATTATTTTAAATGAAAATTTAAAAAAATCGCGGAACAGTTCTATTTGCAGTACCCGATAGAACTCTTAGAACGCGCACAAACTGAGTTCTGTCGAAAATCTGTCGAAATCTGTCGAAAATCCTTATATTTTTTTTCTATAAAGTTAAAAATTAGAAAGATTTGTGAAAAATTAGACTTCACCAGTGCGACGAAGTGAAGATGAAAAAAAATCGCGCGACAGTTCTGTTTGTAGTTCCCAGTAGAACTCTTAAAGTTCTATCGAAAATCCTTATAACATTTTTCTTCAAAGTTAATAATTCGAAAGATACGCGAAAAATTAGACTTCACCGATGCGACGAAGCAAGGAGAAAATAATCGCGCAATAGTTCTGTTTGCAGTTCCTGGTAGAACTCTTAGAGTTCTATCGAAAATCCTGATAACATTTTTCTTCAAAGTTAATAATTCGAAAGATACGCGAAAAATTAGACTTCACCGATGCGACGAAGCAAGGAGAAAATAATCGCGCAATAGTTCTGTTTGCAGTTCCTGGTAGAACTCTTAGAGTTCTATCGAAAATCCTTATAACATTTTTCTGTAAAGTTAAAAATTGTAAAGATATATGAAAAATACAAGTTCAGGATTGAATTTCGAATTCACCATTGAAGTGAAAAATTTTCCCATATCTCTCGAATTTTTAACTTTGGAGAAAAATGTTATAAGGATTTTCGATAGAACTCTAAGAGTTCTACCAGGAACCGCAAACAGAACTATTGCGCGATTTTTTTCTCTTCACTTCGTCGCGTCGGTAGTCCATTTTTTCGCAAAATTTTCTATTTTTAATTTTACAGAAAAATGTTATAAGGATTTTCGATAGAACTCTGAGAGTTCTACCGGGAACTGCAAACAGAACTGTTGTGCGATTTTTTTCTCTTCATTTCGTTAAATCGGGGAAGTCGAAATTCTCGCATTTCTTTCTAATTTTTAATTTTACAGAAAAATCTTCTAAGGACTTTCCATAGAACTCTAAGAGTTCTACCGGGATCTGCAAACAGAACTGTTGCGCGATTTTTTTCTCTTCACTTCGTCGCGTCGGTAAAGTCCAATTTTTCGCAAAATTTTTAATTTTACAGAAAAATGTTATAAGGATTTTCGATAGAACTCTAAGAGTTCTACTGGGAACTACAAACAGAACTGTCGCGCGATTTTTTTTTCATCTTCACTTCGTCGCATTGGTGAAGTCTAATTTTTCGCAAATCTTCCTAATTTTTAACTTTACAGAAAGAAATTATAAGGATTTTCGATAGAACTCTAAGAGTTCTATCGGGAACTCCAAACAGAACTGTTCCGCGATTTTTTTAAATTTTCATTCAAAATAACGGGTCCCTTATTAATGCAAATATCTTTTGAACTAAGGTTTTTATCGAAAAATGACAAAACGATCATTTATAGAACTCTTAGGGTGCTATTCAGATCCGCAAATAGAACTATTTTTTCAAGTTTCAAAATTCAATTTTTTTTGCAAAATGTCAATTTTTGCAGAACTTTTTCAAAATTGATCAAGTACTCCAGAACAATGGTCGAGGTACAGGAATATGTAAAAAACGCACAGTTTTTCTCAAAAGTGGTTGCTAGCTCAATTTTGGTATTTTCCATTTTTTTCGCGAAATTCTGCAGAACTATTGAAATTTTGCACAAAGTACTCTAGAACTATTACATATCTGCCGGGAACTCCGATAAAATATTATATTTTTGCAAATTCGGTTGCTAACTTCACAGGACTCTCGGTAAGGGTGCCGCGGCCAAAAAAGTTTGAGAATCTATTGGCTAGAGGGTTACCTATCTGGACTTCAGTCTTCCTAGACAGTTTTTCACTTCAGGTTCTGTTTGGACTACTTATCTACTGAGGTAAAACTTTCCATGTATTTCAGCTGTAGTCTCATTTTCAATTAACCAACACCAGACACGCTTTTACAACTAACAGAATAAAATATATCTCTTTAATTCACAATAGGCAATTTATCTCATTCTTTTTACATTTTACTAAAAGGCAAAAAAATTAATTAAGTTCAAATTATGGATGTTTGGACCGTGTCTCACGAAAATCAAATTTTCCAGTTTTAAAACAGGGCTGGTCTAATCACTAACCTGTTAGGGCTGCTCGCGTCTCCGCCACGTGTGGATCGTTCCTCCGGCGCCTTTTTTAAGGGAGGAAATGGGGATAATAAATGGAAGGATTCCCTTAAAATTATTGTCTTCCAGACGTTGGATGCCGTTTCAGCCCTTTGGGCTCGTGATTACAATTTGGTCTCGGTCGAGCTTCGTTCGCGCCTCGATTCTTGTCTTTTCGCTTCTCACACTCGAAGCATACTGTCGTAATAAATATATTAATTCGCGACGAAATTAATAGGTAAATCGAGCGATTTCGGCCCAGGTCGACACATCGGAGTTCTTTTAATCAATGCCGAAATCGATTCAAATGTTGAATTTAAAATACAGATTTATTAAAATTGGCGCGAACAATGGAAATGTGAGTTTTTTTATATTTAACATATTGCATAAGATGGAACAAATTTAGTTTGGGTTTCGTTTATTTATTTTCAGAAGTTTAATGGATTTTTTTAAGTATAAAATAAAATCATTTGCTTACTAAAAGATAAGATTTGTTTCAATTTAAATGTAAATTAATTTTGTGAACAAATAAATGTTAACAAATTAAATGTAAAGTAAGGCGAAAATGTTTCTTGCTTCACAGCATTTGATTATTTCCAGGTATAAAAATCTATAGAGCTTTTAAATGGTAATTTCTATTGTGATTACATGCGAGAAAAGAGAATTCAAAGAGAAATTCATTCGAATTAAAGCGTCGCGTCAGTTTCTTATGAATTTAAGTTAACAGCTGTTCTTACACATGACTCCGACTACAGTTTAATGTATCCATTAATTACACCTTCCCGCATTAAATATGTTTTTTCAATTAGTTAAATTAAGACGGTAAGATACGTTACGGTAAGGTATATAATAAAATTTGCGTTAAATTGTTAGCATGGATCTCTATTTTCGATTCCAATGTCGATATATTTGCAAAATATAAGCTTAAGATCCTTGATTCAATTTGCAATACATTTGTTAAAATTTTGTAATAAAATAATTATGACCATTTGAAATTTGGACAAATCTACTGCAGACTTTTTTGGTAATGGATTTTTCTGTTTAAATTTCTCTAAAAATCTAGAAAGATGATTGAATAAAATATGCCATACATTTTCTAAAAATTGCGGATGAAAAGTTTCTAACCGTTTAGTTTTTCTGACCATTAGAAGATTCAACTTTTCGGTTTAAGAATTTGCTGTTGCCATTCCTGAAATATATTTCAAGAATTGTATTTATGATATATCGGTTGCAGCAGAAATTATGTAATTTGAAGATTCTTGATCTATCCTTTAAACAAATCTACTAATATTTTGCGAAACCTTCTTTGATAATGGCAAAGTTACAATTATTTAAAATGAAAAATGATCATTTGGAAAAGATTGTGTTTGGACCATGTCTCACGAAAATCAAATTTTCCAATTTTAAAACAGGGCTGGTCTAATCACTTAACTGTTAGCGCTGCTCGCGTCTCCGCTACGTGTGATCGTCCTCCCGGCGCCTTTTTAAGGGAGGAAATGGGGATAATAAGTGGAGAGATTCCCTTAAAATTGTTGTCTTCCAGACGTTGGATGCCGCTTCAGCCCTTTGGACTCGTGATTACACCCCTGGTTAACTTGACTTAAAACGATAAACTTAAAGATGCGTGCACGTGTCGGTCGAGCTTCGTTCGCGCTTCGATTCTCGTCTTTACGCTTCTCACACTCGAAGCATACTCGCGAATAATATAAATTATGCGATTTCGGGCCAGGTCAATACACCTTTACCCCTTCTGTTGATCGGTGCCGAAATCGATTCAAATGTTAAATTTAAAAATACAGATTTACTAAAATTGGCGCGAACAGATTGAAAAGGCAAAAATCCAATATACTTTCAGCTTAAGATTCAAGATTAAATTTCTTACAAATTCGTGCAAAATTTTATTCAAAAAAATTCAGAAAATATTGTCTATTCTTCAACCAAATATCAATAAAATGACACCGTCACGATCTGATCTAAGTGAACATAACGTTATGATAAATAAAAGCAATTGGATAGTTATAATGCAAACGAAGTTTATTTCTTTTTACAAAGTTAACAGTCCAAACTGACACAGGGTGACAACAGGGTGTGGAGTTTTAGAAGCTGTAGGCGCATTCGGGATGATGGATCACCACTTTATTTGTTCAGTTCCATTTCACAGAATGTTCAGTTTTTATTTCTTTTTAATTACACATAGAATAGCCGGGTTAAATCAATTCTCTGTTTAATTAAAAAAGCATCATCATGTCTGTAGTAATTATGAGTATTCTTTTGAAATAAACATTCATTTTTTAGTGTTTTTTAATTACACATGGAATACCCTTGTCAAATCACTTCCCTGTTTGATTAAAAAAAATCAGCATGCACGTATTAATATTTGTATTGCATTAAACGTTACTAAATATTAAATTAATATTCTATTAAAACTGTTGAGCGTGTAGTTGAGCAAATTTAGATAATCGCTTACAAATTGTGAAAATAATTCTTGCAATCTAAACTTTAACCCTTTTGCTACGAATTACTTTTTTGAGTTACATTACATTATAGCCCGTGCTGAATACTATTATAATTTTGTATTATTTGCAATAATTTGCAAATATTGCAAAATTTTCAAAAAGTAAAATCCCTATTCGAAGCAAATTTTGTTTTTTTTGTTGATTTGAGTGCCCAAACTTTGCAACATTGTTTTGTTCTATGTCAAAGTTGGACAAAAATGTTAAAATAATTGACAAATATTGCAAATTTTTAAAACCCAAAATCTCTATTTGAAGCAAATTTTGTTTTTTTTTTGTTGATTTGAGTGACACATTTTGCGAAATTCTTTTGTTTTACGTCAAATTTGGACCAAAACAACAAAATTATTTTAAAAAATTGTAAAATTTTCAAAAACCAAAGTTTTTATTCGAAGCAAATTATTTTTTTTTGTTGATTTGAGTTGACACACTTTGCGAAATACTTTTGTTTTATGTCAAAATTGAACGAAAACGTTAAAATAATTTGCAACAATTGCTAAATTTTCAAAAACTAAAATCTCTATTTGAAGCAAATTTTGTATTTTTGTTGATTTGAGTGGACACATTTTGCGAAATTCTTTTGTTTTACGTAAAAATTGGACCAAAACGTCAAAATTTTCAAAAACCAAAATTTAGATTCGAAGCAAATTTTGTTTTTTTTTGATGATTTGAGTAGACACACTTTGCGAAATACTATTGTTTTATGTCAAAATTGGACGAAAACTTCAAAACAATTTCTAAAAATTTACAAATTTTCAAAAAGAAAATTCTCCATTCGAAGCAAATTTTGTTTTTTTGTTGATTTGAGTGGACAAATTTTGCAAAATTCTTTTGTTTTGCGTCAAAATTGGACCAGAACGTCAAAATTATTTGCAAAAATTGCTAAATTTTCCAAAACCAAAATTTCTATTGGAACCAATTTTTTTTTTTTGTTGATTTGAGTAGACACACTTTGCGAAATACTTTTGTTTAATGTCAAAATTCGACGAAAACGGCAAATTAATTTGCAAAAATTTCCAAGTTTTCAAAAAGCAAATTCACTATTCGAAGCAAATTTTGTTTTTTTGTTGATTTGAGTGAACACACTTTGCGAAATACTTTTGTTTTATATCAAAAATGGACGAAAACGTCAAAATAATTTGCAAAAATTTGCAAATTTTCAAACACCAAAACTATATTTGAGGCAAATTTTGTTTTTTTTTGTGATTTAAGTGGACAAACGTAGCAAAATTCTTTTGTTTTATGTCCAAATAGACCTTTTCATAGTTAAAATTTCTTGTGCACACGTGTCAATTTCCGCCATATTATACGTCAAAAATTGAAAAACTATACCCAACCTCTTTGACGTATAACCTTATTATTTGCCCGAAATTTTCATATTCCCGCTTTTCAAACTTCGCAGATGCGCATGCGCGTAACAAACCCTAAAAAGGTCTATTGGACGAAAATGTCAAAATAATTGGCAAATATTGCAAAATTTTCAAAAACCAAAATACTTTTGTTTTATGCCAAAATTGGAGAAAAACGTCAAAATAATTTGCAAATATTGTTCAAATTGTTGTTATTGTTTCAAAAACCAAAATCTCTATTTGAAGCAAATTTTGTTTATTTGAGTGGACACACTTCAAATTCTTTTGTTTTATGTCACAATTGAACCAAAACCAGAACATAATTTGCAAGTCTAGTCTTGTCTGTGCAGTCTCGCTCGCCTAGCCTTCTCTGTGTAGTCTTATATATATATATATATATATATATATATATATATATATATATATATATATATATATATATATATATATATATATAGAATTATCTGTCTAGCCTTGTCTGTCTAGTCTTGTCTGTCTAGTCTAGTCTGTCTAGTCTTGTCTGTCCTAGTCTTGTATATCCTAGTCTTATTTGTCTTAGTCTTATTTGTCCCTTAGTCTTATTTGTTCTAGTCTTGTCTGTCCTAGTCTTGTATGTCCGAGTCTTTTCTCTCCTAGACTTGTATGTCCTAGTCTTGACTGTCTTAGTCATGTATGTCCTAGTCTTGTCTGTCCCAGTCTTGTATGTCCTAGTCTTGCCTGTCCTAGTCTTGCCTGTCCTAGCCTTGTATGTCCTAGTCTGGTATTGTGCTAGTCTTGTATGTCCTTGCCTTGCCTGTCGTCCTAGGCTTGTATAATTCCTGAATTCATGAAGTCGGTAGACTGCTATAGCAGTCCATAGCATCTGGCAGCCAAATCAATTGGACTACTATAACAGTCCATAGCACCTCGGCGTCAAATCAATTGAACTGCTATCCATGGCAGTCCATAGCAGCGAAAGGGCGAAAAATTATTTTGACGTTTTTTGTACAATTTTGACATAAAACAAAAGTATTTTGCAAAGTTGTTCCACTTAAGTAAACAAAAAAAAAAATGCATAGAATAGAGATTTTGGTTTTTGAAAATTTGGCAATTTTTGCAAATTAATTAGACGTTTTCGTCAAATTTTGATATAAAACAAAAGTATTTCGCAAAGTTTGTCCACGCAAGAAAAAAATTGGCAAAATTTGATTCGAATAGAGATTTTGGTTTTTGAAAATTTTCCAATATTTGCCAATTATTTTGACATTTTTGTCCAACAGACCTTTTTAGGGTTAGTTAAGCGCATGCGCATCCGCCAAGTTTGAAAAGCGGGAATATGTAGGTTTCGGGAAAATAAATGGCTAATATTGAGAATACGGGTCTCTTTGAAACTTAGGGTTGAGAATTTTTTAGCTGGTGCAACTGTTGCTAATCGTCTTTTGCACTGTTTAACTAAGATCGGAAAGCAAAAATGACGTGGTTTCTAATCGCCTAATCGAAACTAATCGCATCTTGTCCCCATTTTGACTACTCTTACTTGTTCCTTGATAAAACAAAAACGCGTCGTTGGATTTTCATAAAAAATTCAGGATATATTCGAGAAAACAGGATCTTTAAACAAATCTAGTTTGCGTAGCTTACGTCCAGCTGGACTAGATAGTACAGACTTACAAACTTTACTAATCGCATATTGTCCTCATTTTGGACTAGTCCTACTCTTTCTTTGATAAAACAAAAACGCGTTGGTGGATTTTCATGTAATTTCAGGAAACATTCCCACATATACAATCTTTGAACCAGTCTAGGTTGTGCAGCTTAAATTCAGTTGGACTAGATAGTACATACTTACGAACTTTGCTAATGTCACCATTTGGAGCAGTCTTATTATTTACTTGATAAAACAAAAACGCGTCGGTGGATTTTCATCAAAATTTCAGGAAATATTCGCGAAAATACGCTTTTTAAATTAGTCTAGTTTGTGTAGTTCAAATCCAGCTGGACTAGATAGTACAGCCTTTTTACTAATCGCATCTTGTCCCCATTTTGGACTACTGTTACTTTTTCTTTGATAAAACAAAAACGCATCGTTGGATTTTCATGAAATTTTCAGGATATATTCGAGAAAACAAGCTTTTTAAACTAATCTAGTTTGCGTAGCTTACGGCCAGCTGGACTAGATAGTACTGACTTACAAACTTTGCTAATCGGATCTTGTCCTCATTTTTGGCTAGTCCTACTCTTTCAATGATAAAACAAAAACGTGCCGAAGACCTACGTGCCGACTTCTACGTTGCCTGGTTCAATAAATATTCTAGTTTTTTTTGTCCAAAAAATTGACGCATTTGGCGCAACGGCTCGTAAATTTCTGGTCACCTGACAAAAAGTATGCGTATCATTTCGGCGTTGCCATTTTTACTTCCTTTAGAGCAAAGTTGAGAAATTGTGATCGACCACAATTGCTCAAATTTGCCAAAATAGGATAATGTGGCAATGACTGTTTGTTGCATATCGCGACGCGGCAGATAAATCAAGAGAAACAAAAGTCTTGATTTATCTGCCGCTTACACAATTAGTAAAAATAAATAAACGTGGCAACGTCGAGTCTAAAAATCTACTATCTGTCACCTTGAAATTGTCAATTTTTAGGATAACGAAAACACGAATATTTATTGAACCAACGTAAATTTGTAATCCGGCCCAGTGTATCGGATTACAAATTTACGACGACAAAAATAAAAAGCATTTCATTAAAATTTTTTTGCCTCAAATATTATTTTATGATGACAATATGATGATCTTAATATAAAATGAGTCTATATTAGATGTGTACGCCCTCCCTCTATTAATTAAAAATTCAAAATTAAGTGGAAAAATATATTTAAGACAAAAGACAAAAAGTGGTAGTGCAACATTTTTTTTTACAAGTTCACGACTGATCTTCGTCAAAATCAATATCATCATCACTATCTGCACCTTCTTCATCATCACTAACGATATCAACAGTAGTTTCTCGTCAACATTCCTTATTGTGATAGTTCAGCATTCGAGGCTTTCCTCATACTATTCCATATTTATCTTTTCCTTGTAGGATTTGTCCTATAACTAGTGATTAGAGGATCTGATGATATAAGTAACCAGTTCAAAATGTCCGTAATCGTATTATTTCTTGACATTTTCCTGGAATGGTATTGTCTAATCTGTTTGTAAGTCTTATAACTAGCCTCTAGAACATCTTCTGAGAGGAGGCCTACAGGCAATGGAAGTGGTTTTATTATGTCAGCCGCATGCATCAATAATTTATGGACACTCGCACAAATTCTATAACATCCATAAATTATATTTAAGTCCGCATAAAAATTATTATTAGCTTTTGCTTTGAAACTGTGCACTTTTTGCAATGTCATCTGGACCCCACATGTAACTGATTCAAAGACAGTTGCTAGTTTGGTTCATGTTTTGGATAATAACATCCTACTGTACCTGTGCAAGTCTTCGCATAGTACGATCTAAAAGATCCTGTAAAGCGGTGGTGCTGCAGCTTCGTTTATGCCAGGTTATACGAGGGATATATATCAGTCCCTCTAGTTTTATCTCCTTGCTGAATCCTCCATTATGAGCACTGTGTGGCCTTACTGTCTTAGAAGGCAATGAATAGTGAGTCGTTTTCATTCTTCTCAACCTTTTAGGAGTTCCACTGAAAGCAAGTCCCAGCACCTCCGCCGGACTTCATTTGAAAAATGTGCAATTTTCAGTAAGGTGGAACATTGTGTAAGGGATTATTGCTTTCCTAGAATTTTCAATGTTTGTTTTGTCTTACAAACTATTTAATTTAACGGAACTATGTGGAACTTTTTAAAAAAATCAATTTATTCAGTTTATTACAAGATTTTTTAAATTTACATTATTTACAAAATTTATTTTATAACGCAATTGATTAAAATTTTCTACAATTTTGATAGTATTACTACTACTACAATTTTGATAGTATATTATGTAAATACATACTAGACGCTATATTCTCCATATTTAAAAAGTTCAAAATTTTTTAACGCAAACACAAAATAGGCGTAGTTACTTCGTGAAATATGGAGCGCATTAATTCCTTCTTGGTACGGAAGGGACAATAGAGATATTTGAAATGTTCCCACAACCAATGGCATTGGATTCTCGCATTAATTTGTTTGTATTATTGTGAATGGGTTATCAAACAATATAATTTGAAGTGGTTTTGATTAATTGTGAGACATTGTAAAATTTTATTTTTGTCGGCGTAAATTTGAACACCGGCCCAGTGTGCAACGTAAGTACGTAAGCAACGTAGAAGCTTCATTTTTGCTTACCGATCTTTGCTAAACAGTGCCAAAGACGATTAACAACAGTTACACCAGGAAAAAAATACTCAAGCTAAGTTTCAAAGAGACCCGTATTCTCAATATTAGCCCGGGAAGAAAATATTCTTTCTTGGTGAGTAATAGTTGTGCAAAATCAATGGAATATGCTAATAGGTATTTAAAAAGTACGAATTCGATTTCTTTGATCTGTGTGGAATTTTGTATGTAAAAATCGGTATTCTCCATATGATATTCCAAACTGATAAAAATCGATTTTTCGTTTTATTTTTGTTACTACGACTTTCCTTGCTTTCTCACAATGATTAGTTTGCTCTTGAAATAACTTTAGATATTTATACAACTACCGGTGTTACAATTACGATTTTTGCGCCGCAGTATTGCTACAGATCAATCAAGAACAATGTCTTAGTGCAGGGGTTCTTAAACTTATGAAGTCCGAGGACCCCCTTTTGAACAAATTTTTATTTGCGGATCCCATCCCAATCTTAGACATTTCATTCCTTCTTGAGACTTCACTTCTGGTTCAATAATCTCATGAAGAAATCATGAAATTCATGAAGAATTCTCAACTCTCTCAAATTCATGAAGAAATGTAAGATCCCAATTCAAAAGCAAACGGCAGTAATGGTTTGCAAATAACATGGTCCTGGGGTACTGCATAGAGAAAATTACTTGAAAGATTGGGAGAAAACAAAAATTGTAAGTAATTGTTGTAATCCTGTCACTAACATTGAGTCCGAACTTGCAGATTTTGCATACAAAAAATTGAAATTTTTGACCCAAAAGTGAAGTAAAATACAGAGATTTGATGAGTTTGAAGCCATTTTGTGTAAGAGAACACCATTATTTTATGAAACACTAAAATATGATTCAAAAACCAAAGATGCTGATGACATTCCTTGTTTTTGTTTTTGTTTGTGATGCCAAGGACATTTCTTGTTGTGTACTATTTGTAAGATGGTTGTCAATAACTGAAAACTCTTATTTTAACAGAAATATGCTTAATAATAAGTCATTGTTATTTCTTAATAAAAGTTACTGCATACTTTGATCTCAATAAAAAGATTATAACTTCTAAACTTTAAATTGCTTTTTTCTCAGAATCTATTCATAAGGACAATCCCTGTTCTTTGCCTGTACCCTTCATATATCATCGTCTTCTTGTTTTCAACCATTTTTTTGTATCTCGCAGCCTCGCGAACCCCCAGCGATAACTACGCGAGGGTCCGCGGACCCCAGTTTAAGAACCTCTGTCTTACAATTAGTGAATTATTGTTAACATCCAATACATCTTACATTTAAATGTAGCAGTTTAGGTTTTTTTAATTACTACTAGTTAACTACTTTACTTACGTTACTTACTAGTTAAAAATTTCGATTTTATTAACAAAACATTTTAAAATTTGTTTAACAAAAACTGATTTTGTGAAGCTATCCGGGATTCCCATATGAATATTTAGTTAAATTTTTTGTGGTGTAAAATTACCAATGAATAAATTACGAGCTTGGGTGAATTAATTGGTATAAAATATTTGAAGGCAATCTATCTTTCGCGTTCTCGAAATGCGGTTGATTGGCATCGTACATTCCCCCAAGATATATGTATGATACCGTCCCTTGCGAATACACAAAAATTCCATATAGGACGCGAATTCCTCTTACTATTCACAGAAACAGATCGAAAAAAGATTTTTTAAACGTGAATAGATGCATAATTTAATTCGAGTTCATCGGTTCAGAACGTGGAGTTTTCAATTAAGTCTATTGTTAGTAGTAATTAGAAAAGGAATCAAATACGCTGAGAAAATGCTTCAATTCCGAGAACTCTATATATAAACTGCACTCTAGGAAACAAAACAATCAAAATTGCATCCGGAAGAGTTTTTCATTTATTCCTTCTAAAAACGTTAAACGCAGTAAACAAAATCTAATTTTAACCGGAATAATGGCAAAAATATGCTTCAAGGTATATTAATAATTTGATCAGTTTTCTTTTCACAAGGAACCTGAGTAATTCCTTTATAATAATTTTGAAACTAATTTATTTTAAGGAATTTTATTTCACGTGGGGTAATTTCTTTTCTTAGTAAGCCTCTCTAAAGATAGAGATTATTTTCGGATGATTATATTAAGAATGTTTATTTTTTAATAATAATAATAATATAATATTTTCTACTTTTATGTTTTATATTTATTTACAACCTTTGCACAACCAATAGAAGGCGATACATACAAAATGTTTATCTACGACCACTATTATACTTACTTTCCGTGTCCGGCTTATACGACATCTTTCCAAAAATAGCGGCTGCAATAGCCTTGTCGTTACATAAAATTAAGTATTCGTGCGTGCATCCTTCTTCCAGTTGTGGGCAGACCAATATGTGGCTCATATCCTGGAGCAAGACGTAAACAGCAAGCACATCGTCGTTCTAAGACATTCCCCGCCTCAACAGATTTGTCTTGCACCTTGCCACTCCTGTCCTGAGCCGATTTAGGGATTTCCATACCGCGAAAGGGAGGTGTTTGCCTGGGGTCATTTCCTCTCTTGGGGTTCCTGAGTAGTTAGCTGTAGGATTCACCTTTGTATGGACCCCTCGAGTGTGTGTGATTTTGCCATGAAGCTCTTCCTTGATCTTAGGCATCGATCGGCTGGCTCGTGTTGGTGCAGAGGATGTCGAGCATCGGTTTCCAGTTTCGTCCTTTCAGCATCCGTGGCGACGGCTCTTCGCACAGATGGGGGTGCCACGCCAATGAGTGGGTACAAACTATTAACTGGAGTTGGCTTTAGGCAGCCTGTCACGATTCTTGCTGTCTCGTTGATAGCGACGTCCACATGTTTCGCGTGAGCTGAAGCTGCCCAAACCGGTGCGGCGTATTCCGGAGTGGATACACAGAGCGCCAAAGCTGAGCTTCTGAGCGTTTCTGGTTGAGCTCCCCATGCTGTGCCTGTGAGTTTTCGCAATATGTTATTACGCGCACTAACTTTGCCTTTAGTATTGATGCAGTGTTGTCTAAAGGACAGAGTACGGTCCAGGGTCACGCCCAGGTATATCGGCGTGCGGCAGTGCTCCAGTCGTTCGCCTCGCCAATGTATCTCAAGCTCCCTTCGTCCTTCTTTGTTTTTTAGGTGGAAGGCGCAGACCTGAGTCTTGCTGGGATTCCGCTTTAGGTGGTTTTTTTGGTAATAGATTGCCAGTTCCTCAAGGGCGACCTCCAACTTCTCCTCCACCTCGGTAAACTCTCTAGCTGTATCATCGGCATAGATGAATTGCCTTATATTGTCAGAAATCGGCTGGTCGTTCGTGTACACGTTGTTTGTACTGGGGACAGGACACTGCCTTGCGGAAGTCCATTCTTCTGGATCCTCCATGTGCTATTCTTGTTTTGGAGTGAAACATAAAATCTCCTGTTCTGGAGGAATAGACCGATGACCATAGTGAGCCTATAGTCTTTTGTTGTCTCATAAAGCTTTCTTAACAGCCTCCTGCGTTTGACAGTCGCATAAGCGGTCAAATCGATGAACGTCACTCCAGTAATCTTCTCTCAAAACCATCCTCTATGTGCTGAGGTTGAGGATTTGGCGACAGCATGATTTCCCTGGGCGAAAGCCGGCCTGCTGTTCGATAATCTTGGCATCCAAAATCTCCGCTTGTTCGGTTTAGAATCAGTCGTTCCAGCAGTTTGAAGAGTTGGCACAGAAGGGACACGGGCCTGAAGTTCTTAGGGTCAGTCGGTTCCTTGCCAGGTTTCAATAACGCGACCACAAAGCCTTCCTCCATTCTATGGGGATCTTCAGTTGCGTGACACATACGTTGAACATATTTAGGAGCCATTGCAGGGTCTGAGGTCCAAAGTTCTTGATCTGTTCTGCCCTCAGATCGTCCACGCCCGCCGCTCGGTTGAGTTTCATCCCTTTAATCCCAGCCACAAGTTCAGTCATGGAAAAAGTATATCAAACATATTTTTCATATTAAATAGAAACAAATTATTGTTGTCGTAGATAAAGTATAGTAGATAAGAGTTGTATGGCAATATCGCACTCGTGGAATAACTGTTCTGCTCGTACGTAATATGCTTCTTACAACTCTTGTTACGTAATATACTATTACCTTTAAATTTACTTTAATATTGCATTCATGTAGAATCCATTACTTTCATTATATTCAAGGAGCTTTAACACTTATGTCAATACCTGGGTACCCGGGTACCCTTTTGCATGTTATTACTTACATATCTTTTGCATTTAACGAAAAATTATCAAATCCTTTCAGATACTCGTTACTTGAGTCGATTGGCATCGATTCATATACATTAATAATATAATATGCCAAAAAATATATAAACTTTTTGGACTCAAAGTCCAATACCCCGTTGTTCAATACCCGGGTACCCGGGTACCCCAAATATAAATAAATAATTAAACTTATTTCTAGTGATAAAAAATATTCCTTAATATATAAATAAACGGATATATTTAACTTTTAATTAATTTTATTATAAAACTATATAAATTATACCTATGTTATACAAAATATTGTTATATTCAATATATTATTGGAAACATGTCACATTTTACAATTGCTTAGCGAATGTTCATCGAAAACTGATTTGTTAGATTCTTTACACGCTTTTCTCCGTTTTTTTTTATAGACACCCTGGTAACAAATATGATATCTGTCTGTTTAGTAGACCCGTCAGACTCACTTGATGTTGTTGCCCTGCTTGTAGGATCTATTGGTCTTCCATATATGCTTTCTATGGTTATCCTAGTGGTGAAATTTCTAATAATTTGCAGTTTTTGAGATCGTTCTTGAATCGCTGGCATACATAATTCTTCACTTAATTTTCGTAAAAATAATCGGGGCTCGTTTGTCTTTTTCATCATTTTGTTATTTATATGATAAATGATATAGCTGGCAAGACTGGCGATATCCAAAATATTAAAAAATGCGAGAGGCCATCGGTTAGTCCGTCTGTAGCTTGTGTAACGGCCCAACATCTTATTCATTATATCCACACCAATTTTTGTTTTATTATAATACCCCGGCGGTTTTATTTATAGAAATAGGGTTTCTCGGGTAGTGGAATACTCTATGGGTAATCCCGAGTTGTAATGTAAAAGTCTCCGGGTATTAAAATTATTTTATTCAATGAAAAGCCCATGCGGGTACCCGGGTATTGAACAACGTCGTAACGGGTGGGTATTGACATAAGTGTTAATTGGGCATTTCGTGAAATTCTTTGAATAGATTTAATTTTAAACACAAATTAAACACATATTAGACACCATAATACATTTATACACTGCATGTAATATTTGAAGATAATCAAATTGAGACAGAATCAGAGGCGGATTTAAGGGCGGGCGCAGCGGGCGCGCGCCCGGGGCCCACTACCACTAAGGGGCCCCGCAAAAACCTAATTTTACACTTTTTTCTAATGACAAGAAGTTGGGTTTCATATTTGCAATTTTAATTACGTACATTATCTTTGAATTAATCACTGATCTAAAAAAGGCGGTCTAAATTTAATATTTTCTTTTCATTGGTAGCAGGAAAATGAAACGACATTTATCAGGAGCTAAAAAAAGACAAATTAAAAAAAAACGCGAGCAGGCTGCCAACCAACAGAAAGAGCATTGTACAAATTTATAACTTGCCCTGGTCACTCAGGCGAGGTCACTCAATTCGAGCAACAATGAAAATGAAGTACAAGGAGCTTCCATCAGTCAACGAAGAGAGGTAGTTGAAGTTGAAAACCAAAGTATACATAGCAACAATGATGACCAAAATGAAGAACCATCAATAGTCAACCAGGTGAAAAACTAGTGGGAAAAAAATATTTAAGACAGTCCATTAGAATATATTGAAACACAAACGGAAAATATATCATTCGAAATTATATCAAAAGAATTTGTTGTCTGGCCCAACGTTTTATCTAATGAAATGTTTGAATTTCTAATTTCAAATATACCAGAAAATATAGGCGATATAAGTACACTTAAATCGGTCTATAAACATGGTGATCGCATTTACTACAGAGGCTTGTGTAAAGATCATTTTTACAGAAAAATCTCGAATGGTGAAAAAAAAGAAAGGAGGTAGCTTTTTTTTCCGAAACATCCAAATCAATTTATTGTTATCCATGCAAAATGTTTTCGGGCTTAAAGTCTAAGATAATTTCAGGATTCCAAAATTGGAAACATATTGGAATAATTTTGTCCGAGCATGAAATGTCAAAAGAGCACGTCGCTTTAATGTGTAGATTATACAAGCGCTCTTCTTCATTAAATCGCAACGATATTGAAAATCTGAAAATTACATTATAAAAAGAAAATTATTGGAAAGAGGTGCTACGAAGAATTGTATACTCAATAAAATTCCTCGCAAAGTTGGGCATTGCTTTTAAAGGCCATAATGAGGGTGCAACATCTTCGAGAAAACGCAATTATTTGACTAGTTTAGAGTATTTGAGATAATACGACGATTTTTTAAAGTTGCACTTACAAAAGTATAGTAATCGTGTTGAATGATGAACTATAAATGAAAATAAATGCCAATTCTCTTATGTCAAACAATGTGGAGGAAATAAAATGCGCAAAATATTATAGTATCATATTGGAATGTGGAATATTTTAGATTCTACACCCAATGCTGTGCATGTGCATCAACATCACTTCGTAGTGCGCTATTTATCAGAAAATGGGGTTATTAAGGAAAGATTTAAAGTTCTTCCCTATAGAAAAACATGATGCGGAGTATCTAGAAAAGACAGTTTTATCTACCTTGCAAAATTTTCCAGTAGATATAAAATATTGTCGTAGACAATATAATCGTACGACAATGCAGCAAATATGTAGGGCAAGTACCATTGTCTGCAAGCAAAAATAAGACAACATGCTCCATCATGCACATGCTGCGTTTATTCCGTCATTCACTAAATTTAAATGGTAATGTTGCTGCAGAGAGTTCTAGTAATGCGTCCAGATATTTTTATTCGTGAAAAATTTGTTTGTTTTTTTTTCTCTGCATCACCGATTCGATGGAACATGTTATACAAAAAATTAGATAAAGGATCTTATACATTAAAACTGTCAGATACAAGATGGTCTGCCAGGGCTGATGCAGTTTTAGCGATAAAATGTGGCTACAAAAATATTAAAGAGGCATTTGATGAAATATGCAACTCCGCAAAAGAAAAAGGTTGTTATTGAAGCACTTAAGTTAATGAAGTACTTAAAAAAATGAATGATTATGAAACTGATCTTATGAGAGTCCGATGCAATAAAATTTTGCAAAGAATCAATTCAACAAGTAAATCTTTACAAACTATTGTTGCACTGACTGCACAATTGTTAATGGTGAGTCATTATTAAAAAGTCTAGAAATTCTTATTAATGAAAAAATCAGGCATAATTTTATCGAAATAGAATCGGAAGTTAAAGAACTTAGAGAAAAATCATTTGAAGATGATCGCAAGAAAAGATGTATATAAAATCGAAAAGTTTTTTTTTACATAATGTACTCCTTATATGCGATCATTTAATAGCAGAACTGAACAAATCGAAACAAATGATGACTGAAACAAATATGAAAATATTATACGTAATTTTAGAGTTTGTTTTCGTGTTTAACTTGTGGGTAGAAGAAAAGAAAAAATGCGTTAATAATTCAATAGACATGTACAAAGATGACATTCAAACCTAAAACAAACGGAACACAGCCTGAATATATAAATATATTCAGACTTTCCGGAGCTCTATAGCACTTACTGAGTCATTTTAGGACTACCAAAACAAATCTCATGTGAAATTTGTAAGTTATTTCATAGCTTTCAGAGCGTTCACACACGTCCACGAGCGTCGAAACGCGTCCACAGATGGCTATTCACTTGAGGTATCGGAAAGACATGATCTTAAAAAAAAAGTTATTTTTATGGTTTTTGTTGAGTGCCACGAAGGTGGACAGAAAGCTATAAAATATCTTAAAAATTCCATATGAGATTTGTTTTGGTAGTCCTAAACAGACCCCTAAAAAGAAGTAATTGTTATAGAGCTCCGGAAAAGCTGAATATATTTATATATTCAAGCTGTGTTCCATTTCTTTTCAAGTTTGTATGATTATTTATAACTTAGGATGGTTTCACCAATTCTATATTAAAGATGACATTGATTCAAGTAATTTTAAAGATGAGTTGAAACAGTTTTTAATATTTTTAGATGAAGAAGACAAGCAATCTTTTGCAGTCAAGCAATTGATAATATATACGAAAAAGCATTAGATATGAAATGAAATTTCCCAAATGTGGAAATTATTTTAAAAATTTTGTTAACCATGCCAATTTGAGGAACGCTCATTTTTTTGTTTAAAAAGAGTTAAAAATTATATAAGAAATTTAATGTCCGAGGAAAGACTTAAGAATATGGCGATTTACTGAAAATTATTGATTGTGATGAGATAGTTAATAAGTTTGCAAAACGAAAAGGAAGAAAAAAAATTATTTAAATATTTTCACATTAGGAACTTTTATTCCAGGTACAATTGTATGATTTTTTCGTTCATATTTCTGATTGTTCCTCTGATACGTATACTATTATTAATTATAATTATACTTTTATACAACTACATATGTTCAACTATCAGTTCAAAACTTTGTGATTATTATTATGCTATTAATTATATTACACATATATTATATTCAAATATTATTGGAAATAAAACATTAATAGTACTTAATATTTTGTATTTATTTAATAATATGGTAAACACGTATTTTTATTTTCCTTGTCTCTCTCGTTTTATTGGGGGGGCCCAATATTTTTTCTGCGCCCGGGGCCTCAACTGACCTAAATCCGCCACTGGACAGAATACTCATGAGCAAAACATTATGGATTAACACAGTATATTAACGCAATAGAACTTGAGTACAAATAATAGTATATTAAAGAACGAGTTCAATAAGCGCACTGTTTTTCAGCACGCGTCCATGTTTAGAAAACGACGAGCGTAGCGAGGAGTTTTCTAATGGTCAAGTGCAAAAAACGCCTAACGATCGAGTTTTTTATACCATTTTTTCTATTTTGCGCCCTTTCATGCCATGTCTAAATTAAAAAATCGCCGATGCATATTGAGAAAATTGTATCGCACTGAGCGAGCAATAACCTCACGCATATGAGTGCTGTTATTAGTTCATTACAGGCGCAAAATAGAAAAAAAAACATTACAGTAGCCTGTCAAATATAAGGGTTTGTCTTAGTGTTTGGTACATTTTCAAATGTTTTAATTTTCATAGTTCTGCAATAATATGATTGAATAAACTTATTTTCATAACATTTTCATAAGACAGACCCGGGTTTTTGAAGTAAAACTGCTTTTAGCGTAACTTGAGAACAACGCAGATCTTTTTTCGGACAAAACAACTGTGGGTAAAGTCTATACTCTGCTGATGTCTTTCTGCCTTTGATATATATATATATATATACATTTTGATTGATAGTCAAATAAAAATATATATATGTATATACATATATATATATTATATATATATATATATATATATATATATATATATATATATATATATATATATATATATGTCTTTTTATGTTAATTTTTCAAGTAAAACGAAAACATTTTCAGGCGCGACTTGAGAGTGTACCGGCAACGGGCCTTTCCGAAGAAGGCCTTTCAAAGAAATTAGTTTTACGCTAGGGTCGTTGCTATAATACCCAAACAAATCCTAAAAATATTTTGTTTTATTATAGGGTTAATACTGTAATCACCCAAACGGTTTTTCAGAAATATTTTCGTGGAATATTTTACAACCGGGTCATTACAGTAATCGTCGTACAAATGATAAAAGATTTAATATTTATATTTTATGGTAGGATTGATTATAATCTTCGAAAGATTTCTTAAAGATTTAATATTTGTGCTTTATGATTAATATTACAATTTTCTAACGTTACAAATCTAACAATCTTGTAAGAAAGATTAGTTTGCGACAGCAGAGAAGAAAAACAATCTCCAATAAAACGAGTCCAGATACCTGAAGGACCATATAAAAACGCTCACCGCCGAAACACAGTCAGTTAACCGGAAAAGTTCGATATAGTAGTTCACCGAGTTCAGTTCAACACGTTCATAAAGTTCAGTTCACTGGAACAGTTCACCCAAGCCACAGTCACGCCAATAAGTTTATTGTAGATTGCAGCTCCGAGAATTCGCTGTTATATTGTTATAGTGTTATTTAGTGTCATTTAATTATTGTAAATATATTTCCTCTTATTACAAAACGTGAATGATACATTTATTCCTAACACTTATCACCCACAAGAGCTTGTAAGATATTATTTTCTGACAGAAATAATATTCAGTAAAGTCTATAGTATGCTTATAGTATGTTTATTTTCAGAATAATTTTTTAGTAATACGTGCCACAATCAGCTTTACTTCAACCGCGCGTAAAGGTTACACACTCTTTTTTAGCCGATTTCATGCTTATGTTATTGGTAATACAGCCAATATTTCGTCAAAAGATTTTCTGTAATTGAAGAGTTGTAAATCAGAATCTAAGTACCAAATATATAGTTTTGACTTAAATGTTGTTTCAAAAGAATGTACAAGGCATTCAAAGTAACAATCAAAAGGGTGTGTGTCAATCGTATTTAGCTCATACAACGGTCAAAAGTTAGCAGAGCGTCGAAGTGTTAATGGGTATTGTGTTTTTGTAAGCGTCATTTGCCGTCATCCAGATTTTGGCTACAGTTACCTTCCTTGCTCATAAACATTACAAAAAGTCACGAAGAATTTCGTACCTGAGGACGTGGTGCAAATGGCCAAAATGCTAAGCATTATAATCCTTAACAGTAATGACAGTAATGATGAAAAAAAAACAGTAATGATGAAAAGCTTTGACTTCAAAGATTTGACTTCAGTCCTTATAAAAACAGTTCTTATAATTCAAAATTATATTCGAAATATAAAGAATACATAAATGCGAATTCTAATAATAATAAATTCGAATTCGAAACATGCACATCAAAAGTGAATACCCAAAAATTACATCGTGAATGCGATCGTTTATACAAAGACGACACATAACGCGATGGAAGAGCAGAGAGAGGTTAAGAGAGCGGAGAACAGATCCGGACTATCAATGAAATGGAGCTGCTATGGCAGATATCAAATTCAGGGACCTCTCGAGAAAAGCTAACAGAGCTGCAAAACATGATGGAGTACTCGCCAAGCGATGATTAATTCTTTTATTCAGACCTGAGCCGAGAGCTTAATACAGCTATTATTTCAATTATTATTATTTTTAAGACTTTAACCTAAAGCTTAAACTTTAATTGGTTTTATAAAAAATATGTTTGTGTTTAACAATAAAACATGTTTATTGCTGTACTTATAATCAGTGTTCACTCTATTGTTTTGTGACCTGCGTGCGCACTTTTTTAAGTGTGTGCAGTTGTATCGAAAATAATTTTTTTTTGTGCGGCAATTAAAAAGCATATAATAAAAAAAACAATACTTACAATAAATAATATTCAGCTAAACTTTGTACCTACTTATATTCATTGTCCCGATCTTACAGCATACCACTTGTACTACATACATTTCAACGGAAACACAATGAAAAAACTACTCTAAAATCATGTCAAATCATTAGTAGGTGAAGACAGAATTTATCTGATTACTGTGGCTTTCCCTTTTCATTAAAATGAAAAATAAGAAAATTTAATAATTAAGTTGTCTAATCTAAATTTTTCAATTAACACATTAGACAAAACAAACAATCAAGAACAGCAATTTACAATTACTTATTATTGAATTTTAGAATTAAGAATAGAATTGAAAGTAGGAGATTATCAGTACGATATCTTCAAATCTGTCAGTAGTTGGAATTACACAGATATCTTCTGTTACTCCTGGGCACACCCCGCTCAAGATGCGTGGTGTGAGCCG
The DNA here is from genome assembly GCA_944588485.1 of Phosphuga atrata. Classification (NCBI taxonomy): domain Eukaryota; kingdom Metazoa; phylum Arthropoda; class Insecta; order Coleoptera; family Silphidae; genus Phosphuga; species Phosphuga atrata. The sequence continues at coordinate 78,220,745 of OX155894.1, forward strand.
TGCGCTGCGTCAAAACAAGTAACGTGAACGGTCAAGACCATTTTTTGTCGGGGGCTAAAGGCCAACAGATATTATGATATACTGCTATCTGTGAGTTTGCCTTCAGATAAGAGTTCCCGTTGGATGAGGAGCCGACGAGATTTTCTTATCTTGGACTCTAAGGTAGTAATTACACAAATTCTAACATTATTTTCTTTACTCTTTCATAATATTTGTTGGCCTTGAGCCCCTGACAAACATTGGTCTTGACCGTTCCCGTTACTTGCTTTGACGTAGCGAACGGCTCACATCACGCATCTTGAGCGGGGTGTGCCAAAGAGTAACAAAAGATATCCGTGTCTGACAGAATTCCAGCTACTGACAGAATTGAAGATATCGTAGTGATAATCTCCTACTTTCAATTCTATTATTAATTTGGTTCAAACCATGACATCTCGTTTTAAACTTTAGAATTGAGGATTACATTTTTTATATTAATAATAATAATAATAATAAAGGCCTTTATTCTTAATAAACAAAAAAATTATCAATAAAACATGTAATCTATTGGGCGAGGATCAGTTCGTCCTGCCTACAATAATAGTAGACAATAATAACATTTGTTTTTTAACTTCTCTATATCATGTGATTTTAATCACTGTAGATAGACTTTACTTAATTTTACATTGTTTCCTTCATTCATATATGATTTTACTCTCATCAGCATATGCTTTTCTTGCAATCTATTTCTTTGTTTCGTTTTAGAAAACTGCCTCCGATATACAGTAATTTGGATATATCTTTAAATTATTCAACCTAAACATAACCATTTTTTCAAAATCTTTTCTCTTCGAAACACAATGTTGTTGTACCAAAAGTGGTACATTCTGCATTATTTTAGCTGCTATGCCATTTCGTTTACCAGGCATTATGGCTGCGCCATCAAACATAACCAGCTTTTGCAAATCAATTTAGTTATCTTTGGTTTTCAAAAAAAATGAAGAGGAATCGCATGTCTTTAATTGGATTATCCTACCGAAAACAGTTTTATATGAATCGAATTTTCTAAACTTAATTTTCCAAAATTTAAAATTAACCATTTGCTTAATAAAATGTCGCTGTGCTTTCATCAACAATTAAAGTACGAAAATGTGCCATTTTAATTTGATTCATTAACTCAGTTTTTACAACAGTATTCACCACTTCCAAAAATGATAAAGCATAATTTTTACTACACCAACTTTCTGGAATATGGACGTATTTGCCATATCGTTGTTTATTTCTCGAACCGAAAGTGCAGATATGTTCATTTTAATTGCCAATAATAGATTATCAATTACATTTTTTTTTATGAATTTCATAAGCAGGTGCAATTTTATTTCTTGCACAAAAAAAAATTGGTGCGCGGGAATATTCTTCATGTGCGCTATGTTCAAAATTTCTGTGCGCGCGCACACGCGCACAGCTTAGAGGGTACACTGCTTATAATACAAAAAATACAACAAATAGGTATCGACAATTCGGATGATTGAATCAAACACACAAAAAAAGAGAGTTCGGCCGTCGTCGCCCGAGCAAACTTTGACCGATGAAGGATTAGTTATATGCGAGCTGTAAGATGTGTTAGATAAGAAATCTGCAAGATTAGAAAAAATAGATAAGACAGAAAATATAAGAGAATACAATAGAGAAAAAATTATTTCGTTATTTAGTATAAACTTTTCTTGATCCTTAAATGAATTTGATAATTAAATGAAAATTCTCTAGAGCGAATACCAAAATATTTATTTTTATTTTTAACGCGATTGACAGATTTCTAGAAAATGTTGTCGTTACAGTTTGAAAAGCTTTACTCACATCTCTTTCTTGGTCTTCCTATAGGCCTCTTCCCCTCCATTCGGCCGTTCAATATTCTTTTGAGCATTATACCATCTAGCATTCTTATAATGTGGCCTGCCCACCGGAGGCGCTGCAGTTTCACGTATATCGACCCTTGTTGTAGTTTAATATATGGGGCATTCCAGGTGAAGCGGACACTCAGATTCTGGATTTTGTTCACATTTAAATTAATTGTACTTCTGTATGACCTGAATTAATGAATATCATTATATTGAAACCTAGTTGCCAATTTATAAACCCTTAAAGAATTGATGGCAAATAAAGCGTATTTGTCATTGGCGAATGTCCTCAAGTCCAACGTGATACACAGAGACACAAAAATTAAGGTGTACAAAACAATTATCCGACCAATACTCACATACGGCTGCGAAGTGTGGATCCTCACCACAAAGAAAGATTCAAATTCGACGCGCTCGAAAGGAAAATATTAAGAACGATCCTAAGACTAGTACGGAAAAATGAAGAAAATAGGAGGCGTTAAAACAGGGAAGTATGTCAGGCTCTTAAAGACCAATAAGTGTCGATATACGTGAAACTGCAGCGCCTCCGGTGGGCAGGCCACATTATAAGAATGCTAGATGGTATAATGCTCAAAAGAATCTTGAACGGCCGAATGGAGGGGAAGAGGCCTACAGGAAGACCAAGAAAGAGATGTGAGAATGAAGTAGACCAGAACGCCAGAGGAATTTTTAAACTAGGAAGATGGAAGGAAGTGGCCCGGGAAGAGGAATGGCGGAGGAAGCTAGTGGAGGCCAAGGTTCAAATTGGGCTGTAGTGCCAGAAGAAGAAAGAATTGACGAAATTTGGAGAATCGATTTTAAGCTGTTACTGCTATTATCCAAAAAGATGGCAAGAAAAGTATGTAATGTGTTTTTGAGGAAATTAAATGTGATTCTTGGCAGTTATTATAAATACTTCTAAATGACACTTCTAAATTTGATTTTTTTGCCTGTAGAAAACCGAACGTGAACATTTCAAATCAGATTTCAAATCAGAAGAAAAGTTAGGACGAGGCTGTACAAAACTATACATATCTAGATTGGATTAAACTAGAAGCACACGAAGGGAGAGATTTGAACAAGGTTTAATCACTTTGCCCTTATCACTTTGACGTAATCAATGCTTTCAATTCAGCTGTCTGGCAAAACATTCTCGAGGAAGTCTCAGCAAGAGATATTTCACCATGGTCTGGTACGAAGGTACCTATGCAACAGGAAAGTTGATCTGCAATGAAACAACAAATTAGTGGAGCGTGATGTCTGTAGTGGGGTGCCACAAGCCTCTATTTTGGAACCGACACTATGGAATGTCCTTGGTACCTTGGTACAATTAAAGCTGGTACCAGAAAAGACAGAAGCAGAGAATCAGTATTGCTAACTGAACCAAGAAACACAAAATCCAACACATTCAAAATAGAAGGAGAAAAAATAACCCATAAGGAATCGGTAAAATATCTAGGTGAAACCTGATAAAAGCCTATCCTTTAATCGCGATATTACAACAGTTACAGCCAAAGCACTGAAACCTGCTGCAGCATTAGATAAACTAATGCCCAACGTAGGAGGACCCCGCACTAGTAAGCGAAAACTTTTTTGCTCGGTGGTTCACTCAACAATGCTCTACGCAGCCCCGATTTCGACAAATGCTTTGAGAAAACAGGTGCTTAATCAAAACGTGGTAACTGTTCAAAGGAAAATAGACTGTACTAGACTATATGTCTGTACATCACCTCACTATCTATCACCTCAATGTATCTATATATCACCTCAATGCAATTCAACAATACAATTCAAATCATGTTGAATTTTATTTTCATTTTTGAATGTTTATGCAAATTAAGAAAATCGTAAGGTTTATTCTACTCTAAAATAATATTTATTTTCGGAGAGGAATGAGGCACAGCTCAAGAAAAAAAGTTAATAGCAAATGTACGTGTCCACCGGACCCATACAGCTAATGCAAAAGGACAGAAAAACTCATTTTCCTGTCTCAACTGGGTAACGGTTAATATAAACTACTAAAATATAAAAGCCTCAAAGACCCTACACGCATTTTAATAAGTACCTAGTTCTACTATTTCTTTATTATGGTATAAATATTTCATAAAATATGGTGAAGGATCCGGACTATGCAAGATTATATAGTATAAATCAGTTGTATGGTGTATATATTCTCCAGTCTCGCTTGGTAATTTGGTTTGATTAAATCATATATGTAAAATTTGTGGGATTGTCTACTTTTGCTCATAATACACATAACATTTCGTCGGTTATTACATTACTCCACTGATTAGAATGTTTTTTATTAAGTTTTCAATCTAGCACACAAGCAGTGCTAAAAATTAACGTAAATACGTAAAATATTCTCGTATTTTAAAATAATTACTGGTTATTAAATTTATTTAACAAAATTCTTTGTATAATAATACTTCTTTGTATAATAAAATAATAATCTTTTTAAGTACAAGCAAATGACTATCGATCTGAGGTCTTTCAGGCAGGATTATTGCCAGCAAACTGACAAGGTGAAAGGAGAACTTTATGAAGGAGAAAGGAGCAAAAAGACGTAAAATGAATATCGTGTTTTGGAAGCCATTTCGCTCAATTTTTAATACTTCAACAAAGCGATACTAATTAACAGCAACACGTAACTAAAAGTATTATAGTCTGAGATATTATATAATCAGTTTAACGGGATTATTTAAAAAAAATAAAACGTCATAAAAAACATAAAAAATTGCTAGTGCAAAAATGCAGTAATATATAATAATAGCAAAAAATGTTTAGAATATTTATAATTTCTCCAAACTAGATTAAATAATCTACAAAATGAGATATAACACTTTATATAACACGAGTTGAAACTAACTGAGACACAAGTCAAACAAAACTCTCTAGAATCTAGAATCAGAAAAATGGCAATATTTTAAAAAATGGAAAAAATATTGCAATGAATTAAAAGAATCCATGAACAAGATTAAATTATCCTAAAAATGATATTTATTATGTCAATATTTAAAAAAAAAATTAAAACGTTTTGTAATGAGTTAATAGAAATCATAAACAAAATTAAATTATTTTTAACCCTCTCGCAGCTATGGACTGCCATAGCAGATCAATTAATTTGACGCCCAGGTGCTATGGACTGTTATAGTAGTCCTAGTAAGTATTCTTTTGTTTAGTGTCAAAATTGGACGAAAATGTCAAAATAATTGGCAAATATTGCCAAATTTTCCTAAACCAAATTCCCTGTTCATAATTGATTTGGCGGCCAGATGCTATGGACTGCTATAGCAGTCTACGGACTACATGAATTATACAAGACAAGGATAGACAAGGTGAGGACATACAAGACTAACACAGACACGACTAGGACATACAAGACTAAGACAGACAAGACTAGGACAGACAAGAATAGGACAGACAAGACTAGGACATACAAGAGTGGGACAGACAGGACTAGGACAGACAAGACTAGGTAAAATAAGATTTAGACGAATAATATTATAACAGACAAGACTAGGACAAACAAGACTAAACAGACTAGACCAGACAGACAAGACTAGACAGGCAATACTACACAAACAAGAAGAGACAGACAAGAAGAGACAGACAAGACTAGACTTTCAAATTATTTTCTCGTTTTCGTTCAATTGTGATGTAGCGGCAACGAGCCGTTCCATTTTTATTTCTTAGTTTACGAGGGCATTCTAATAATTACCCAAATATTTTCGAACAATTTCGAGCAGATTAAGAAATATTTGTACTTTTAGTTTAACGAGGGCATTACGGTAATTACCCAAATATTTTAAAAAGAATTTTCGAAAATATTTTATTAGGGTCAATGGTGTAATCCCCGGGGAAATTACGACAAGATGTTTTTCCCGAGAATCGGTAATCGCAAAAACAACAAATTGCCGAATAATCGCCCCCAGATGAGAGACAAGTATACCTGGACATAGTATAAATACCTGGACCCCCGAATAAACACGACAATCAGACGGAAACAGTCAAGCAAGCCAGTCAGCAAGTCGACTCCAGTTGAGTTCAACCAACAGTCGCAACCAACCAACAAAGTCCAGTCAGTCCAGCAAGTGGACTCAGACACACCGGTCCAGCAAGTGGTCCCAGTCAACCAGACTCAACCAGCAACCAGACCAGTCGAGTGCAGCTCCACTCAGTCCCTCAACAGTATGCGTACTGTATACTGTATGCGTCTGTGCACAGCATACGAATGTGTACAGCATACTGTATGCGTCTAACCTCGAGAATCCGGTTCTGTTCAGAACCAACCTTCAACATCAACGCGGAATCCCCGAGAAAACAAACTGAGAGATAGAAACATATGTTTCTATCCGCGAAAACCTCAAATACAACACATATATACATATAACGGAAGACGATATAGGAAAATTATTCTCAGAGCAACTGCATGTGAAAGTAGACATTAACAGAATAAATACTAAGAATAAGGGAAAAGGGAACGAAATTATAATAGTGGAAGTAGCGAACTGGGAACAAAAGCAAATGGTCATGGCGGCGAAAAGTAAATTAAAAGGAACTGATGCATACATCGAGAACGAATTAACTTGGGAAGAAAACAAAATCCAAAGATAAATAAGAAGCATAGCCAAGGAAATGAAAACAAGCGGAAAACGAGTTGAAATAGGATATCAAAAATTGATTTGTAATGGAGAAAGGTTTTATGGAAAACAAGTGAGAATGAGCAACAACCTACAAAAAACGACTAACAAGCCTTATGGCAGAAAAACACAAACAAACAGACAAGGAAAAACAATACCGACAAAACAACAAAACAGAACAAGAAAAATATTAACATGGAACATAAGATCCATCAAGGGAAAGGAAGAAGAACTAAAGGAAGAATTTCAGAAAACAAAAATGGATCTAATAGGTATAACAGAAACAAAAATGAAAGGGAAGGGAATCAAATATATTGGAAACTGTTAATATACTGAAGCGACACGTTGTAATTATCTGCACAGACTGACTGTATTTTATTTAAAATATACAAAATACAAAATATCATATAGATGGCGCAAAACGCCGTACACGAAACAAAGTATGAACACAGGTGGCATTGCAGACAATAGTGTTAAGTTTTGATACAATCAACACCCCCACTTATCAAATATTTTACATATTCTCTGCTATGCCTAAATCCTTTAAAAACATATGATGTTTGACAGAACCTAAACCTTTAGTCAATACATCAGCTAACATTTCTGAGGTCTGTAAATATACAATTTTTGCAATACCATTATTAACCACTTCTCTTACATAATGGTGACGAACATCAATATGTTTCGTTCTCTTATGAAACATAGGATTTGATGATAATTTTTGAGCACTCTGATTATCATTGTACAAAACAATACAATCAGTATATTCTGTTAACTCATATAATAAGTTCCTTAAATAAGTTGCTTCTCTACAAGCTTCTGACATAGCCATATACTCAGATTCTGTACTAGACAGAGCTTCTGTTTTCTACTTTCCCATGACACTGCAGAACCTGAAAGTTAAAAACAAAACCAGTATATGATTTCCTGTCATTGACATTGCCTGCCCAATCAGCATCAACAAAACCCTTCAATGATAAATCACTTTAATCGCTTTAAAGTTCACCTTTTTGAACTTTAAAGCATGGTTTTTGGTACCTTTTAAATACCTTAGAACTCTTTTGGCACTTTTCCAATGACTTTCATTAAAGTTGGTATTTAATTGACTCAGATAACTAACACTAAATACTATATCGGGTCTAGTCAATACGGCCAAATAAATGAGACTACCAATTAGCTGTTGGTATGGAATATCTCTGTTACTACTGTTACTACTATTATCTAAATTTGTACAAACATTTGTATCAATAGGAAAATTTATAGGTTTACAGTCAACCATAATAAATTTATGTAACAATTCCTCAATATACTTCTCTTGACTTTATAATACCTTTTTCTTTATCTCTAACAATTTGCATGCCTATACATTGTTTTGCCTCTCCTAGATCGTTTATATTAAATTTTGAACTTAATTCCTTTTTTAAAAAATCTGTTTCTTTTTCATCATTTGAAAAAATAAAGAAGTCATCAACATACAGTGCTACAACTGTTAATTGATTATTTCTACTTTTTATATATATACAAGGTTCAAATTCTGATTTTTTATAGTCTAGCAAAGTCAAAACTTCATCAACCCTTTTGATCCAGGCCCTGAAGGACTGTTTGAGACCATATATTGCCTTTTTTAATCTACAAACTTTGTTTTCATTACCGGATGTAACAAAACCTTCTGGTTGTCTCATAAAAATATTTTCCTATAGTAACCCATTCAAAAAAGCTGTTTTTACATCTAAATGTAAAATATTCAAATCATATTGTACAGATAATGCAATTAATAACCGTAGAGTGTCTAACCACTGGTGAAAAAGTTTCATCGAAGTCCACACCAGGTTTTTGAGCAAAACACTTAGCAACTAGTCTGGCTCTATACCGCACATTATTATCACTATCACTTTTTCTTTTAAACACCCACTTACAGTCCACTATTGTGTTTCCTTCTGGAACATCAACAAGCTCCCAAGCTTCGTTTTCACCAAAAGATTGGATCTCCTCCTGCATTGCCAGTCTCCACCTCTCCTTATCCATTCTTGACATTGCCTCAGTAACTGTTACTGGATCACTTTCTAGGTTTGTACTATCCAGACAAAGATAGGTCACAAAGTCATTAAATTTCTTCGGTTTTGGTGTCCTGTCAGACCTTCTTAACATTGCAGTGTCTCCTTCCATCCTTTCTTGCATAATATCACTATCATCTGTTGAATCTTCTGTTGAATAAATGGATAAACTTTCTTCGCATATTTCTGAAACTTCCCCCACTGAATATGTGTCCTCATTATTAGTGACTGTTTCTTCTTTATCCTCCACCGTAATACTTACTTCTTCTTTAATATTCTCCATTATGACAACATCTCTGCTTGTTATTACAGAATTTGTGTTCTCGTCATATAATCTATAGCCTTTTACACATTCACTATAGCCCACCAAAATGTGCTTCGTAGCCTTTTTGTCCCATTTCAATCTTTTCTATTTCGGTACATGCACCATCACTGTGCTTCCAAAAATCCTTGGATTGCTGACATTAAGTTTGCTACCTGTCCATAACTCATATGGGGTTTTCCCAGTACCTGCAGCTATAGATCTGTTACGCAAATATACAGCAGTATTAACTGCCTCTGCCCAAAATTTCTTTTCTAATTTTGCATCAAATAGTAAACATTTTGCCTTTTCTACAATTGTTCTGTTTAATCTCTCAGACATTCCGTTTTGCTGTGGTGTGTATGGGTTAGATTTTTAGTGAATAATCCCATTGTTTATTAAAAATTGATTAAACTCCTTGCTGCAAAATTCACCACCATTATCTGTCCTGAATGTCTTTATCTTTCCATTTCGTTGATTTTCTACAAGTCTCTTGAATTGCTTAAAACAGGCTAGTACTTCGTCTTTCTGTTTTAAAAAATAAACAAAAGCCATTCGACTGTAGTCATCCTCTAGAATTAAAAAATATCTCGAGCCACCAATCGATGTGTTCTCCATGGGACCACATACATCTGCTTGTATCAGCTGTAACAAATCCTAGGCTCTGTTTCCCTTATGGTTAAATGGTGATCTAGATAATTTTCCTTCACAGCAAACTGTACAGTTTTTTTTTAGTTATATTCACTGCATCTGGGTAGTCAAGTCCGTCTACTAAACCATTCTTCATTTTGTTTAAATAAACACTGTTTATGTGTCCAAATCGTCTATGCCAAACATCTCCAGAAACAACTGTTGGTGCAAATAAACAATTTTCAATATTATTAATATGATCCAGTTTATAAACACCATCACTTAGATTTGCTATGGCAACTAGCTTATTCTGCTTGTTATATATTTTACAACAATTTTTCTTAAACTCTACAGTGTTTCCATTTTTTATTAATTGGCTAACTGATAATAAATTTGTTGTTAACTCTGGCACATATAAGACATTTTTTATTTGAATTTGAAATTCTTGATTGTAAACCACAGTTGTCACGTTAACCTCACCTGAGCATACTACTGGCACTTTGGTTTTATTTGCAACCATTATTTCCTCTAAATTTGAATTTGAACATGGATTTTTAATCCATTCTCTATTTGAAGTTAAATGAACACTGGCACCCGAGTCTATATACCAATCGTTTCTATTAAAACTACCATTCAAAAATGCTGCACTAAAAGCATTGTGTTTTGAATTGCTTTTATGATCAGATTTTGTCTGATCTGAACACTCAATATTCGGGCACTTGTTTTTATAATGACCTAACTGTTTACAATTATAACATTTGACATCTTTCCGAACATTTGACACTCCAGCACCACTGTTGCCAAAATTCAGATGTTTGCTTCTATGCCAGTTTGCTTTACTTACAAAGGCACTTCCGTTTGCGCTGTTTCCAAACTCCATGTCGAGCAACTTCGTTTTAATGGCGTCGGTTGTAATGGCGATTCCAGAATGCTCAATCGCCATTATCATAGGCGAAATTTTTTCCGGCAAGCCTGCCAAAAGTAACGAACCAATCCATTCATCGTCAATTTTAAATCCGGTTCCTCGTAATTTCTGCCCCGTTTCCACAATTTGCGTCACGTAGCTGGCCATAGAATCACATGAATCTAATCGCGTAGAAATTAAGCTTCTGACTAAATTAATTCTTCTTGCGAAGCCGGAATCATCAAACATCGACTTTAATTTGTCCCATAATTCCTTTGTCGTCTTTGCTTCTTTTATATGGACATATAATGAAGCATCTATCGTCAAAATTAGCTTTTGCCTTGGCGTCATCTGCTTCCACTAACTGTGACACGCGCGTGGAGAGCCCTTCTAAAATCAAGAAGTTTTCGACGGCAAACACCCAAATACTATAATTTTCACGACCCTTCAACTTCGGAACGTTCACTATATAATTTGCAGCCATTCTTGCGCTATTACAAAACAATTTTAATAATATTTTCAAAATAAAATAATTATACTGGACCCATAACCTGTTAATAAACTGAAGCGACACGTTGTAATTATCTGCACAGACTGACTGTTTTATTTAAAATATACAAAATATAATTTAGATGGCGCAAAACGCCGTACACGAAACAAAGTATGAACACAGGTGGCATTGCAGACAATAGTGTTAAGTTTTGATACAATCAACAGAAACCATCTACTACTATATAGTGGGGTAGAAACCAAATCAAGAGCAAAAGCAGGAGTGGCATGCATAATTAGGGAAGAAGAAACGTGGAAGCTAACGAAATGGCAAGGCCATACAGAACGTATACTGACACTAACAATGAAAGATAATAAGACTAAAACCAACTACATAATAACATACGGACCAGACGAAAACGAAACAAAAGAAAAGAAAGACAAAATTTGCAATAAACTATAGGAAATCATAGAACACTACGAAGACGAAACATTATACCCAATGGGCGACATAAACGCTAGAGTAGGAAATCAGATTAGAGGACTAGAAAACGTAATAGGAAAACATGGAGAAAAACACAAAAACGAGAACGAAAACAGACTACTGGACTTCTGCACAATAAATAATCTAATTATACTTTACACAATATACAAACATAAGAGAATACACAAATACACGAGAGAAGTACGCATCAGAACAGAAAGATCAATAATAGATTACATAATAACGAAACAAACCCAAAGGAAACAAATAAAAGATGTACGAGCTTACAGGACACACGAAATAGGAAGCGATCACTTCCTAGTAGGAGCAACTATCAAGCAAGAAACAGAGGCAGAAGAGATAAAAATGAAAGACACAACACAAGAAGTACTAAAAGTATACAAACTAAAAGACCAAGAAACACGGAAACAATATCAGAAACTAATAAAACAAGAAGCAGAGAAAATGGAAAAAAAGAAATACAAGAACGCAGAGGAAATATGGAAAGATTTCAAATATATGTTAACAAGTGCAGCGAAAGAGGCCTGTGGTACAATACAAACCAAAAGGAAGAAAAAACAATCGAACTTGTGGACTGAAGAACTGAGAAAAGAAATAAAACTGAAAAAAAAGTTATGGCAAGGATACCTACAAAGCAAAACAATGACAGGTTATGAAAGATACACAGCACAAAGAAGAAAGGTAAAAAACAATGTGAAACAAGCAAAAGAAGCATCACGGGAACAATTCGGAGAGAAAATGGAAAACAACCGCAGAGAAAACCAAAAACTATTCTACAACGTGATAAGAAGAAATAGAAAAGAAAAAACAATCAAGATACACCAAATAAAGAACAAAGACGGGAATATACTGGCAGGAGACGAAGAAATAGCAGAAAGATGGAGGCAACACTCTGAGGAGCTGCTGGGTAAGGAAAAGTTTACCGGTGAAGGAGACCAGGTACAGCAAATGAATCAGCAGAAGAAATCTGGAAGAGAAAACCAAAATGAAAAAGAAACAACAGAAGAAACACCAGAAGAAGTAAACAATTCATTAAGACAACTGAAGTTGGGGAAAGCACCGGGAATAGACAACATCAAAAACGAACAACTAAAATACATGGGAAACGAGGGAATAGTAAAATTAACAATACTATTAAACGAAGTATAGGAATCAGAAAAAAATCCCAAAGACTGGCAAACAGCAGCAATAATACCGATATGGAAGAAAGGAGATACAACATAATGCAGTAACTACAGAGGTATTTCCCTAATATGTGCCACCGAAAAGATATACGAGGATATACTAGAAAAAAGAATTAGACAAAAAATAGAAAGAAACCTAGAACCTTCGCAGAGCGGATTCAGAAGAGCACATTGCACAATAGATCACTTGTTCGCAATCAGGGACCTAATCAATGAACTAAGAGAACAACAGAAAAAATATATACCATACATAGATCTAGAAAAAACGTTCGACGAGATAAACAGAGAATATGTATGCAGGCACTACAAGAACAACAAGTAGAAGAAAACCTGATAAAGGCAATAAAAAGCAGATATACCAGAACAGAAAACTGTATAAGAACCGGTTACCTCAAGGAGGAGCGCTAAGCCCATGCCTATTGATATTAGCTATTGATGCGGTAATAAAAACATAAAGGAGAAAATAAAAAAAACACACATAGGATACAGAAACCTAAAAGCTCAAGAAGTTACAGAATGCATATTTGTAGACAATGTAGCACTAATAGCGAAAAACATCAAGGACCTAGAAACAAACATAAAGATATGGACCAAAGAACTCGCAAATGCAGGACTGAAAATCAACACAGAAAAAACTAAAATAATGAAAATAGGAGAAGGGAAAGAAACGCAAGAAATAAAAATAAACAACACAAAAATAGAGCACATCGAACAAATTAAATACCTAGGACAAATAATAGACAACAAAGGGGAAGTCGAAATAAACAACAGTCTACAAGCAGCATCAAGAACCTTCCAAACGATCCAAAAGATAATATTAAACAACAAGAAGATATCGAGAAAAAGAAAACTAATAATATACAAAGTAGTATTAATCCAAACATTAATGCTATATATGTTGCGAAATATGCGAAATATGGACGCTAAATAGGAGACAAAAAAGCAAGATACAGACATTAGAGATGAAGTATCTAACAATAAGAAAAGTATATGGAGTAACCAGAAAAGACAGAGTCAGAAACGTAGACATAAGAAGAGAATTAGAAATAATAAAACTAAACAAAATAATAGACAGACAGCTGCAATGGCTTGGATATCTACACAGAAGAGAAGACACCAACCAAACAAAAATAATATGGCAAACAAAAATAACGGGGAAAAGGAAAATGGGAAGATCAAAAAAAATCGGACAAATATGTCGAAAACATTATGGAAAGAAGAGGAATCTCAAACGACCAAATAAAGGAAAGTACAAGAAATAAAAATAGCTGGACCAAATTAATACAGGAAAACACATGAAAGAGACCAACAACAATACTCTACACCCGAAAGGGTGGAAGAAGTTCGATTATAATAAAAAATCAACTCTGTCCACTCAAGTCAACAGAAAAACAAAATTGATTCGAATAGACAATTTGGTTTTTTAAAATTTTTGGGAACCATTTTGACGTTTTTGTCCAATTGTGACATAAAACAAAAGTATATCGCAGAGTGTGTCCACTCAAATCAACAAAGAAAAAACAAAATTTGCTTCGAATAGATACTTTTGTTTTTGAAAATTTGGCAAATTTAGCAAATTATTTCGACGTTTTCGTCCAATTTTTCCATAAAACAAAAGTATTTCGTAAAGTGTGTCCACTCAAATCTACAAAAAAACAAAATTTGCTTCGAAGAGAGATTTTCGTTTTTGAAAATTTGGCAATTTTTGCAAATTATTCTGACGGTTTCGTCCAATTTTGACATAAAACAAAAGTATTTCGCAAAGTTTTTCCACTGAAATCAACAAAAAAAACAAAATTTGAATCGAATAAAAATTTTGGTTTTTGGAAATTTGGTAATATTTGAAAATTATTTTGATGTTTTCGTCCAATTTTCACATAAAACAAAAGAATTTTACCAGTCCATTGAAATCAACAAAAAAACATTATTTTTTTTCGAATTGAGATTTTGGTTTTTGGAAATTTTGCAATATTTGCCAATTATATCGATATTTCGTCCAATTTTGACATAAAACAAAAAAATGTTGTAATGTTTGTCCTCTCAAATTAACAAAAAAACAAAATTTGCTTCGAATAAAGATTTTGGTTTTTGAAAATTTGGAGTGCAAATTATTGCAAATAATACAAAGTATTATAATACAAAAATAAAAGTATTCCGCACGGTCTATAATGTTCAGAATATAGATCACACAATCACACCCGTTCAAAAATATAATTCGCAGCAAAAGGGTTAAATGTTATATAATATATCTATGTAGTATTAATACAACCTAACTAATATAACCTAATTAACAATCGACGGCGTTTGAAAATTGACTATGCTATTGACTTGACTAACGTAAAAATTTGGTAAATTATTTATATCTCCGGAAATATTAAAAATATTTAAATTATTTAATAAAGTGCTTAAACAAGATTCAATTATCTACAAAATGATATATAGCTAAACTAATTAATTACTTGACCGGGAACAACGTGTGTGGCTCGTGATACGATTATGTGCCATCTCGAACAATAAAGACCTTCACAAGTGATAAATTCTTGATACATCACAAAACCGTTTTACATTCAGTTTTGCTGTTCAGTTTGATTAATTTTATAAAATAAGAAATATAATGTCTCTGTGATAGGTATTTAGGTAAAAGTATTACAGTAGCTATAGTTGAATATATTCATCAACTAGGGTTTGACGGTTTTTCAAACCCGGTTTAAAAAAAAAACGCTTTTTTAAATAAATTTGTCACATTCGAAAACCGGTTTTTTGAATAAATTTGTCACATTCGAAAACCGGTTTTTTAAATAAACTTGTCACATTCGAAAACCGGTTTTTTAAATAAATTGTCACATTCTAAAACCGGTTTTTTAAATAAATTTGTCACATTCAAAAACCGATTTTTTTAATAAATTTGTCACATTCGAAAACCGGTTTTTTAAATAAAGAAAACCGGTTTCAACGAATTCAAATTACGTAAAAATTAATTTTTACACAACTTATTTGATTTGCTATTCATTCTATGCCGATTCTATGAACAGCAGCATGTTGTCTTAGCATAGAATGATATTGGTTCTTCTTATATGTGGAACGAAGCTCGATATCCTAAACTTTTGGAACTTCATAAAATCTTGGAACGGATTCGTATAGCATCTGAAGGTTTGGAGCGACGAGATGCCAATTTATTAATAAGTAAAGGTATATTTGAATTTCTCTTAAATGATCTAGAAAATTTAAACACTGAAATAAGTTTGAAATTATTACATGGTTTGGATGAACAAATTTAAGAAAGAAGACAAGTAAAATTACCACCTCTTTTGCTCTATTTATAAAATCCAGAAAACATTTCCAGTTCTGCAAGGAAATTACACTAAAGTACACTAGACTTTTTTTAGCTTCAAGAACCGAAATTATTAAGTTATCTGGAAAAATATTGTATAGAATATTTCCAAATTCTTATGTGGAAACAGATTCTGATGAGCAGCAATTCAAAGAAACTACTCAACAGTGTAATGCTTTTTTAAAGGAAGGAAGTCATGAAAAAATCAATTCATAAATTTCTTGAAGACCCTGAAGAAAAACTTACAAATCCAAACACACTGAAAGCTGAATTTTCATTATTTGAGGCAACGAATAAAAGAACCAAAAACTTAGATTTCTTATTTGATGCCCTTAAAACTATAAAATCAAGTTCAGTAGCTAGTGAAAGAGTATTTTCAATTCCAGGCAATATTGTGTCCAAAATAAGAACAAGTCTTAGCCACCGTTCAGTGGATATTTTAAGTTTTAAAAATTCTATTTTTTAGGGAAAAAAAAACGTTAGTAAAGATAAATACTATTTGAAATTTTTGTTTGAATTTTCGTTATTTTGTATAAGTAATTTGTAATCCTAAAATTTTTATTTTCACTTTGATATTGATATCGTTTCTTGTTGTTTTATATTACGCCACCAGCCTTTTATGTCCCCATTGCTGGGGCACTGGCCTCTTCTCTGTCCATATCCAACCTCAGCACTAAGGATTGAATATGGGGGACCTAGCGGTTTAACGTCGAATCCTAACGACACATTTTTACCAGGGAAGCGTTTAGGCAGTTGAGACTCCACGGTTGCCTAAGCAGGGTTGGGGAATTTAGTGATGGGTTGCAGCCATTAGTTCTTAAATAAACTGTTTTAGTTCTGCGTGGAATTCGAACCCACGCTGACTGATTCGAGAGCCAAGTGCTTCTTGACTAACTGATTGTGAGTTATTTTATATAAATTGCATAAAACATTTTTCCTTATTCTATTTCTTGACAAAAAATCGAAAACCGACTAAAACCGGTTTTTTGGAAATCTGGAATTCGAAAACCGGTTTTTCAGAAAGTCGATTTCTGCATAAACCCTACTATCAACCTTAAGAAAAAGTATGCTTTAAGTATGCTTGTGTCTTATATGTAGCCACCTACGGCCTGGAAACCACAACTTTAACAAACCAAGCGCAGAACGCCTACGCACATCACATAGAGCAATGGAAAGATCCATCGGAATAAGCTTTAAAGACAAAGATCGTAATATCGAAATAAGAGCTCGGACGAAAGTAGAAGATATGTAGTGCATGTAGCGGATCTGAAATGGCAATGGGTTGGACGCAGGAAGACAAAACCCTGACAAATGGACAATACGCATGGTGAAATGGCAACCAAGACTAACAAAGCGAAGTATTGGAAGACCTCAGCAACGTTGGCTTAACGACATTAAACAAATTGCGTGCAGAAACTGGTACCCAAAAGTTCCCCAAAATAACGACAGTCTGGAAGAGGTATATTCTTAGGAATGAGGAGAAGATACTTTTATTAAAACGTTTTCTTCACAGACTGCCGAGCCCTGGTCTCGGTCATGTACTTAAATATATACTTAGGTTTTTAACTTCAAATTAATCTTTTTTAATTTCAAATTAATCCTTTTTAAATTCAAATTAAACTTTTTTAAATTGAAATTATACTTTTTCAATATCAAATTAATCTTTTTTAATTCCAAATTACCTTTTTTAAACTAAAATTAACCACAACCCATAATATTTTTTCTTCACAAATTAATATAAATTTGGGTGATAAGTTATTTTAATTATATTTTGATATAATTGAAGTATATATTATTATATTTGAAGTCTTATTAAAATTTTCAAATAGAATTTCAATAAATTTACAAACCTTTTCACAAAACAACGCGGAATGATTTCCTGTGAAAATTTGCGGGATTTGCATTGGGATTGAAACTCACCTGGAACAAAGAAAAAGATAATTAAATCGATTATTTATTAATGGATATGTTGGTTTAGTCGTCGAGGATTACAGATTATTGCAATTAATGCTTTTATGTTAGATTAGTTTAATAACCCGGCTTCACACATTCAGACTCATGTCAAAATCGAATTGAAGAAATATATTATAATAACATTGGCGGAAAAGATTTTTTAAAATAAAAATTTCGTTGTACCGATGGTACCGATGATACCGATGGGTCTTGTCAATAACTGGAGATTATTGAGAAGAACACCAATCGACATATTTAGATGTAGATTTTTAACGATCGTCGCTGAAATAAAAACATTTTTTAATGCAAAAAAATAGTTAAAAATTTGTTTTAAGCTTTGTTTAAGTTTTTTCTATAACGTACAATAATAATTCGTACATTTTTCGAAGAAGAAATATTAACCCTTTCGCGACTCCTGGTACACATATATACCACTAAGATTTATGTCAGGACTTAACACTTTTAAGGATCTCACAGATCGAAGCGGAAGTGCCGCGACCGGTGTGATATCGCGGCGGACCGATTGATACAACAAACTTCAGATCAACAAACGCGATTTCCGTGATAGTCGCGGTAGTGCACCTTGCATGCGCGGTTAGTTTCGCTGCCGGTGTGTTTTCACTGCCGCTGAAATTGTGATATCTGTAATCACAATGATTTTATCAATCCATATTTAATTCTGTAAACCCATGTTTAAAATGATTTTTATGTGTTTTAGAAAATAAATACAAAATAGGTAACATCTTTCATCTTATGCAGTCAATGCTTATAATAGCATTGCTTCTTACTCGGAAGAAATCATGACTACTGTACACATAAAAATCGCGTCTTGATGTGGGCATTGCCATTTCGCTGCCGCGCCGCTAGCGAATTTTTGGCGGCGGAAATTTCGCGACGCAAACGCTCCGCGCCGCTCTGAAGGAGCATTTAATTCGGTTAAATTTGGTTCATATGTATAAATGTATAACTTATTTTATATCTTCCTTATAGTTTTTTCCTTATAATCTTCTTTAGTTCACTTCTTCCCTTTGTTATTTTTAGTTCGAGCTCCGTTGCCTTTTATGTTATTAGTTGTCTTAGCCTTTTTGCTTTTTGGGCCTTCTTCTTCCTCATCTTCCTCTGCCCCTTCTTCCCCTTCCTCGTCATCAAGCATCTCCTCTTCCATTTCATCCATCTCGTCGAACTCTTCAATTGGTTTAAATGATGTCCTATAATATGAACTGCGCCCGTACCTTGGATACGGATGAACGTGACTGGTGGATCTGGGAAATATAAGTCTAAGAGGACCTGGCTATTCGGGCCTCTATATTTTGATCGATTCCTTCCACGTCATGGCTCCGACTTGCAGAAAGTTCATTCCATCCTAGACGGCGTCGGGTCCTAAGAGCGCTTGTTTGATGATCAGTATATGCTCACCTTGGAATTCTTCTGCTCCCTTCGATTCCGGGTCCCATACTTCTAATGCTTTAGCACCAGCAAGAGATAAAGCGAAAAAGTATTCGTCTACCATTTTTCTGTTAGGATGTTTGACGATTTGCGTTCAGTTGCACGTGACTAGAAGCCGGCGTTACACTAAAGGAAGATGCTAAGGAAATATGTGTGTACCATTTAGTTTTCTAATGCATCAGAAAATCTGTTCTGTGACTCTGCTGATGAAAAATCAGAAATCCAATCGGAAAGTGTGACCAAGTTGCTAAAGAAAATGAAGCTCCAGAGGAAAATGAAGGCCTCTCTGGTTCTTTTACTTTGGGTCAAAACCAGATGAAAATTTTGTATCTGAAAGGCAAATTTCTAATAAACGCACATGTACACTAGCTTGC
Source organism: Phosphuga atrata (assembly GCA_944588485.1). NCBI lineage: Eukaryota > Metazoa > Arthropoda > Insecta > Coleoptera > Silphidae > Phosphuga > Phosphuga atrata. The sequence goes on from OX155894.1 coordinate 78,240,436, forward strand.
AATATACAAGCACGATGCCGTATGAATGTTTCAAAAATATTTTTCCAGCCTATATATTCATACATTGCTCAGTGCACAAATGAAAGAATTTGACTACATAAACAAACAAGGAGAGGCACTCGCCTAAAGGAAACAGATAAAGGAGAACTGTATGGGTGCATGCTAGTAATGTGTTCAGAACAATCATATTCCCCAAATAGCGATTACTGGTCCACTCATCCTTCAAAACAAAATGCAATAGCTCGTGATCGATTCAAAATCATTTCAAAGATGTATTTTGCATCACCAACCAAACCTGCAGATTTCTCCATAAGAGGGGAATCAAGATCTGGATTAACTACTTGCTAAACTACTCGATTGGACTGTATATAACTGTATATAACGACAAATTTAAAAGAAACCGGGGTGGTTTCGCCAGTTAACTTCTAGCTACAAATGTCTTTCTAACCTGATCCATTGAAACGATCCTGCTGGAGGAAACGTGAAAGAATAAAAGACAAGAAGGATATATAGGTGGAAAACCCTTATAACACAGATCGTCCCAATCCAGAGGAAATAGACACAGACTTTCCAGTGAATTGGCCAAATCCCCGATAAGTTCCAAGCAACAAAAAACGACCGTGATAGGATGTCGGCCGAGGCAAGCCGTAAAAAGCTAAGTCTAATGGCTCGCGTACACCTAAACCGTCATCGGCCGAAGTTTGCTCGGGCGACGACGGGGATTGAATCAAACACTCGTAAAAGAATGAGAGCGCGTACACAAATACCACTGTCATCGTCCGATGACGCCCGAAAACGGCCGATCATTAAGATGATCCGAACTTGTTGGGATTTCTCGCCAGACTGCCGGCATCTACAGTGCAAATTTAGTGTATTCAGAGTTAAATCTACCTAAACGACTATGATTATTATAAAATTAAGAAGTTGTATTTATAATAGACCAACCCTATGGGATAAACATTAAAAAAACAACAATAATCGACAAAATAGCACTGTTGGTAACACTGTTAGTAACACTGGTGGTAACACTGTTCCACTGTTGCAGTGTAAGCACATACACGTCCGAGTTACTCGTCCGTGTAGTTATGACCGCCATCGGCCGACAAAATCGGTTTTGGTGTACGCTTAGCATAAGAGTCTAAATCGCTGCGCGATTCTTCAGAATAATTGAACGCGATATATCAACACCTGTCGCAGTAATTCATCGCGATATCAACCCTTGTCGGAGTACCTGTCGCTCTATCTTGATAAAACTCAAAACCCATACAAAAGGGCCCCAACACTACTAATCCACTACTTGTGACTCCTGATACTTGTTCACCGCTGGACATAAGCCTCCCGTAACAACTTCCATCCCCTCAGTCCCGTGCTGCTCTCATAGAATTGGGATGGATACGCTTAAGATCGTCTGACCATCGAGTCCTCTATTTCGGAATGCATCGTTACGCGGTTTCCACTCCGACCCCCTTCTCGTTCATCTGTCATCACTGACTCTGGCCAGGTGTCCCGCGCACTTCCATTTAAGGTTGGCAATTCTGTCGATGGCGTCGGTTACTCCACTTCTTCCCATCACAGTTGTGTTGGGAACCTTGTCTCTCAGAGGCACACCCAGCATTGTTCTCTCTGTGCTACTCTGATTTTGTTAGCTGTGCGTTTTGTTAGAGTTAATGTTTCGGCCCCATATGTTAGTACAGATAAGATGCACTGGTTGAAGACTCTCCTTTTAAGGCAGATGGGAATGTCGGATCTTAGGATATAGCCTAGCTTTCCAAAAGCTGCCCAAGCTAGTCCAATTCTTCTTCACGACATGTCTGAAGGCATGTCTGTCAATATAACTATCAGACAAAATCGACCAGAAATGGTTGAATCATATAGATTATGGGAAGGGTTGATTTGTTGGACCAGATGATGCGATCTAGACCGAAAATCAAATAAATGGCGGAAGAAGGTTTTTTATAGTCTGCTGATGATGGTCGCAAACACATGGATCATCTATAAAGCGAAGACAAAGAAAAAAAAATGCTAAATGATATCTGTAGGAAGAAAAGCAGCAACTGTGCGACGTTCGTCGAAGAAGGAAGACCACCTGCGAAAAGACAGCGGCTGGAAAATGTATCTAGTATATCAACAAAAGACTAAGGGGTCGTCCATTAATCACGCGATGTTTTTAGCAACTTTTTAAGCCCCCTTCCCCGCCAATGATACGTAATGAGGTTTTAGGTTAAGTCTCCCCCTACCCAAAATCACGAGTATTTTTTTGGTACAAGTCGCGCGCCGCTTTTCGGTTCAAAAATCGCGCGTTCAATATACGTGATATCTCACTACTCCCCCATCCCCTCATGTGATATTTTGTGATTCTTCACAAAACCACTCTCATGTGATTAGATCACCTTACGTGCTTAGATGCTTATATGTACCACTACCCCTTTCAACCCCCTGATGTTTCTTTCGACATTTTCTATTATAAAATATAATTTTGACACTTACAAACTTAAAAAACCCACAAAGGTATTCCTGTCTCCCAGAAAAAAAATCGTCGCGAAAGGGTTAAATACAACTAGTAATAATTATCGCAGTCATAGAATACGCAGATGGATTATTGTACTTGAACCCTGTAGAGATAATTATTCTAAAACAAGTTTAGACAAAAAGGAGCTTTTATAAGATATTATAAAGAATGTAAAACAATTGCAAAATAGCTGGTATTAATAAAAACAACGCTAAATCTATAATTAGACCTTATAAGGAGGATGTATCCGAGATTCTTATACTGTTAATTTATGTTTTCAAGAATTGGAATCACTTTACCCCATATATCACTTATCTATAATATTTATAAACGAATAATAAAAACTATTAAATAATTTTCTTATACTTATATAACCATTAGCTTCAAATATTCAAAACCTCGAATTGAATGTTCAGAAATAGTAAAAATAAATGTTGTTAGTATGCTAGAAATATATTTGTAGGGCACAGGTGTGTGTGCTCAATTTAATTTGCCGAGAAAATCATTAGTTACGCCTCTTTACCTAAGCGTCTCGATTACAAAAAGCACATTCCGTGCACGAAAGACAATAACAAAGAAAGGTTTCACGGTTTGTTTGCCGTCGCTGGGTCTAATAGAGTAAGTCAACATCCTGAACGGCAGCCAGTAGGCGATTCCGAGCGCCGTAATGTAATGAGAAGGCCCTGCATAAAATCAATCCGTCTAACCTTCGTCGGGGGATTCCAACTGTTGCTCCCGCCCCCGCATAACTTATGCAACAGGTTCAGATTCCGAACGCAAGTTTTGATAGTGTATTAAAGGAGAAAAGTAACTTTTATGTTTGCTGGAAAAACTGAATTATTGTTTTCGAAGCGAAGGTCGCTTGCGTTACTTTCAAATTTCATTAAGTGAAAGTAATCGTTTCTTCTTCTACTGTCTATTCCTATTCATCCAGATTTATTAGGGCGAGGGTTAAAGGAGAAAAATGAAAAACGTTTCTCAACCAACACAACATAAGGTTTTCATATATCAGAGATTCCTATATTCTCGCCCTTATGAATTCCTTCATTTGTCTTATTATTAGTTGAAAAACTTTAATACTATAAGATTCAAGTTCGACGTTCACTGCATCAATATTCATATTAACTATAACTATATCATATTAACTATATCAATATTAATATAATATTCACTGCATCTCTTGGTTCTTGATTTAGGTACTTACTTACTTAATAGCGGCTGTAATAGCCTTGTCGTTACATAAAATTAAGTCTTCATGCGTGCATCCTTCTTCCAGTTGTGGGCAGACCAGTATGTGGCTCATATCCTGGGGCTGACCACACCCACACAGCACATCGTCGTTCTCAGACATTCCCCACCTCAACAGATTTGTCTTGCACCTTGCCGCTCCTGTCCTGAGCCGATTTAGGGATTTCCATACCGCGAAAGGGAGGTGTTTGCCTGGGGCCACTTCTTCTCTTGCGGGTTCCCGAGTAGTTGGGTCCAACTAGTGATACGGTTATTTTCTATGGACCCCTCGAGTGTGTGTGATCTCGCCATGAAGCTCTTCCTTGATCTTAGGCGTCGACCAGCTGGCTCGTGTTGGTGCAGATGATGGCGGGCATCGGTTTCCTGTTTCGTCCTTTCAGCATCCGTGGCGACGGCTCTCCGCGCAGATGGGGGTGCCACGCCAATAAGTGGGTATAAACTATTAACTGGAGTTGGCTTTAGACAGCCTGTCACGATTCTTGCTGTCTCGTTGATAGCGACGTCCACATGTTTCGCGTGAGCTGAAGCTGCCCAAACCGGTGCGGCGTATTCCACAGTGGACAGTTTCTGAGCGTTTCTGGTTGAGCTCCCCATGATGTGCCTGTGAGTTTTCGCAATATGTTATTACGCGCACTAACTTTGCCTTTAGTATTGATGCAGTGTTATTTGAAGGACAGAGTACGGTCCTGGGTCACGCCCAGGTAACTCGGCGTTGGGCAGTGCTCCAGTCGTTCGCCTCGCAAAATGTATCTCGAGCTCCCGTCGTGCTTCTTTGTTTTTCAGATGGAAGGCGCACACCTGAGTCTTGCTGGGATTCGGCTTTAGGTGTTTTTTCTGGTAATAGATTGCCAGTTCCTCGAGGCCGACCTCCAACTTCTCCTACACTTCGGTAAACTTCGGCATAGATTAATTGCCTTATATTGTCAGGAATCGGCTGGTCGTTCGTGTACACGTTGTACAAAAGTGGGGACAGGACACTACCTTGCGGCAGTACATTCATCTGGACCCTCTATCTGCTATTCTTGTTTTGGAGTGAAACATAAAATCTCCTGTTGGAATAGACCGATGACCATAGTGAGCCTATAGTCTTTTGTTGTCTCAAGCTTTCTTAACAGCCTCCTGTGGTTGACAGTGTCATAAGCGGCTGTCAAATCGATGAACCTCACTCCAGTAATCTTCCTTCTCTCAAAACCATCCTCTATGTGCTGAGCTAGGTTGAGGATTTGGCCACAGCATGATTTCCCTGGACGAAAGCCGGCCTGCTGTTCGATAATCTTGGCATCTAAAATCTCCGCTATTAGGTTTAGAATCAGTCGTTCCAGCAGTTTGCAGAGTTGGCACAGAAGGGACACGGGCCTGAAGTTCTTAGGGTCAGTCGGTTCCTTGCCAGGTTTCAGTAACGCGACCACAGCTTTTTCAGTAACGCGAGCCTTCCTCCATTCTTTGGGGATCTTCAGTTGCGTGACACATATGTTGAACATATTAAGGAGCCATTGCAGGGTCTGTGGTCCAAAGTTCTTGATCTGTTCTGCCCTCAGATCGTCCACGCCCGCCGCTCCGTTGAGGTTCATCCCTTTCATCCCTGCCACAAGTTCAGTCATGGAAAAAGGGGCACCGAGGGAGTTGTTCTCAAGCTCCAGGTCCCAGCTAATGTGCTCTTTGGACTTCTTGCCCTTTGTTTTACCATTCAGTAGCAGTTGGGTGGCAACTTGATTTGAAGTGACTGGAATAAATTTCCGAACTGATTTTGTGGCGTCACCACTCAAGCTTTTTAGGGTCTTCCATGCCCGTCTGCTGTTGACCTTCATATCTAGGTTTTCTAGCATGTGATACCACTTGACCGTTCGGTCCTCTGCCATGTTTGCCATCAGTATTTCTCCGGCCTCAGATGTTTCCTCTGCAAAGGGGCTGCGTCGTACAATTCTTGGTAGCGTGAAAGAAGGGGTTTCGCATCTCCAGATAGAGCAGGGATGTACTCGGTGCGACAGCCTCTGGGAATGTTTTTTCTTGAGGCCTTCCCAACCAATTTTATGAATGCTTCGTACATCTCTAGCTGAGGAGCGATTCCCGCTATCTCTACATCGAGGTCTTTGCTGAACTTGTCCCAATTAGCCTTCCTGAAATTAAAGCGTCTTTTGAAGGGTACATCCTCTGGTTTTACCACGGTGCTGATGGAACATATTAACGGTCTATGTTGGGTTCGGGGTATTCGTTCCCCGATGCTCTTTTCGCATTGTGCCGCCACCCTTGTACTCACGAAGATGTTGTCGGGGTTATACCCTCGTCTCCAGCGGCCACTGTGGAAGGAGAATGGGAGTTTGGGATCCTGTATTATCTGCAGTTCGTTGGTTTTGGCCCACTTTTCGAGCTCTGCCCCATTCTCATCCGTTTCACTGTAGCACTTTTGCAGTTAAAGTCGCCGATGACAAAGTTCATGTTCTGCTGGCGAAAATCGTTCGAGTTTGAGAACTTGAACTTGATATCTGGGGGTTTGTACACTGACGTCACTGAAAAATTTGGAGTACGGATGGTCAGCAGCTCGATATTATCTAAATCTGTCATGGAGGTGGAGATGACGTCAACACCAGGCTTGACAAAAATAGCGCTCCCATACTGATCATGTGGTCTCTCAACAACCATCCTCATGCCAGCCACCCTTGGTCTGTTCCGCATGATGCCCCGGTGGGTCCCTGTACCAGAAGCACGTCGCATTCTGTTTGCTTGCACATGTCCGCCAATAAAACTTCCTTAAGACTAGAAATTCCTTCAACATTAATTGAAATCGTAACCAAGAATGGCCTTGAGAAAGACCTCCTTGGCAGGCTTGTTGTAACGACATTGTTCATTTTCGTTTATCGTAGATCCGGTGTTAGAAGAATTAGCCGTTGAACACGTTCAACGTTTCCAGGGTATCTCATGCAATCTTCGGAGAGGCTTCTTCTGTGTACCCCTTGATTTAGGTCATGCAGTCACCACTGTCGCCCAGATAAAACTTGTGGGTTGGATTAACACATATAGGTCCAGATGTCGGAACTCCTTAGGCTCTTTTCTCTAAGAAATAATTGGACATTGCTTCATCAAGTTGCACAATATTAATTTTTTGTAAAATTATTGGTCTTATGCCATTGATTTGCACCACCACGCTACATTATCGTCGTCGTCGTCGAAATATACTAATCGAGTAAGGTACCGTCACTGAACTCGAAAGGGGTCAAAAGTCAAGATTTCTTGAAAATTAAGAAAAATTAATAAAAAACGAAGTTTTTTCACTTTTCTTTTAGCAGATTCTTAAAATTCAAACCATTTTACATCAGAAACAGTTGCTTCCCTTCGTACCAACGAACTGCAGATAATACAGGATCCCAAACTCCCATTCTCCTTCCACAGTGGCCGCTGGAGACGAGGGTATAACCCCGACAACATCTTCGTGAGTACAAGGGTGGCGACACAATGCGAAAAGAGCATCGGGGAACGAATACCCCGAACCCAACATAGACCGTTAATATGTTCCATCAGCACCGTGGTAAAACGAGAGGAAGTACCCTACAAAAGACGCTTTAATTTCAGGAAGGCTAATTGGGACAAGTTCAGCAAAGACCTCGATGTAGAGATAGCGGGAATCGCTCCTCAGCCAGAGATGTACGAATTTTATATTTTTTACTTTTGCGACCAAACCAAAGGATTTTACACAATTTTCAAAAAATACTTTTTTGTAGACACCGACGTATTACATACGGATATCCCGGTTATAGTTTTCCACCTTGCGGCATTGACGAAATATTTCCATAAAATTGTTGACGAGAAAATCATTCTTCACGACGTCCCCATTGGAGTGGGAGCTTTCAAATTTTGTCAACTCATACCTCTGGTGGATACCCACATTCAGTATAAGTTTCATTGAAATCCTTCAATTATTAATATATTTTTTCGCAATTTTTGAATATTTTGAAATTTTCGCGTTCGAATTTGATCGGAATTCATGATTGACATGTCTGGATTTGTTTAAAAAATGATTTTAGTATGTTTAACACAACGTGGAACAATAAAATTTCACACATTTGTAGAGAATTTGCCAATCTATGATATCTTTCAGTTAGTTTTGCAAAATATTTTATCTGGCGGCGGCCGTCGCCCCTCAAACTCGATCATAACGAAATTAATAAATTCAAATAGCTATAAATTGAAAACTGCAAGAGATATATTGAAATTTCTTTCAGATCTGTATAGATTATACATTTTGCTATCGAAATTGACGTTTTGGTATCTTCGTGGCCGATAGCCTGGACACGTAATTTTTTCTAATAAAGAAATACTTATTGAAAATTTACAAATATATATTTTTTCAAAGGCTCCGAAGTTGCATGCATTTAGCACTATTTTATATTTTGTCTTTCTTTGAATTTTATATTTTAAGATACCATTTGGTTTTACCTTGGTTAGATTAGGTTGTCCGCCGCGAATAGGGAAGATAAATCAAGACAACATACGCGCGGCAGCGCGAACTCTCGATTCAATATAGGTCAATGTGAAAAAGGACCGTCGGTTTAACCCCGGTTAGATTAGGTTGCCCGCCGCGAAGCGGAGAGATAAATCAAGACTGTGAGAAGACAAACCAAGTTCCGCCCCCGCAGGGGGCGGCTGTAGGTGCATTTTAATTTTTTTACTTTTTCTTCAAAAACTCCGTTCCTCTTGCGCGTCGAAACGGGAAATTGTCATTTTCTGTTGTAAAACTGAACGGGACTTCGACAAGAGAAATCGCGTATGTTGCGCGGCAGCGTGAACTCTCGATCCAATAAAGGACAATTTGGCAAGGACCTTTGGTTTAACCCCGGTTAGATTAGGTTGCCCGCCGCGAAGCGGGCAGTTAAATCAAGACAACATACTCGCGGAAGCGCGAACTCTCGATCCAATATAGGACAGTGTTGCAAGGAATGTTGGTTTATCCCGGGTAAAATAACAGGACAGATAAATCAAGACAACATACGCGCGCTAGCGCAAGCTTTCGATACAATATAGGACGGTGTGGCAAGGACCGTTGGTTTAACCCCGGTTAGATTAGGTTGCACACCGCTAAGCGGCAGATAAATCAAGACCTTCAAACTCGGGCATAACAAAAATTAATAAATTCAAATAACTATAAATTGAAAACTGCAACAGATATTTTGAAATTTTTTTCAGATATATATAGATTATAGATTTTTCTATTTAAATTGACGTTTTGGTACCTTTGTGGTCGATAGCCTTGACACAGGATTGTTTTTAACAAAGAAATATTTATTGAAAACTTGCAAATATATTTTTTTGTCCAACTCTTCAAAGTCTACCAGACATGCATTTACAGCTTGATCTACAATAAGCTAAAGTGGCAAAGTCTGTTAACCTGAAAGAAAATCGAACGAAAAATTAAGACAAACTACAAGCGGTAGCGCGACCAAAGAGATCAAAAATAAGATAAAGATGTAAAGCTAAATGTTGGTTTAACCTAGGTTAGGCTATTAGGTTAGCAAAGCGCCATAGAAATCCAGACCACATACGCATCTCTCGAAGTCAAACCGGAACTGATACTAATGGATTCAAATAGCGTCAACTCGAAAACTGCAATAGATATAATAAAAACTCTTTCAGATCTATTAGGATCATAGATATTTCTATTGAAACAATTTGACCATTTTGGAATTTTCATGGCCGATAACCTTGACACTGGATTTTTTAAATAAAGAAATACATGAAAATTAAATCATAGTTGACATTAACGTCAGTTGAGTAATTTATTGGTTATTATTTTTTTTTGTGAAACTTTTAGTAACATAATTTTGCTAAGTGTTGCTAATTGTCTAAAAGCAAACTTACTATAATTGGAAGAGTGATATTGGAAATCAAGTTGCCAACCTTCATAAAAGGAGGTTACTATATATGATGAAGCGAAGTTAATAAGTAAGGCTTGCAATTTTGACGAAAAAAAAGACAACAATGTAACTTTAACAAATAGTTGGTGAGATTATGTTTGAGTATGTTGGTAACTCAAAAACACAAGATACCAACTTGATTAAAACAATATGTTGGTTATGTTGAACGTCAAAGTTGACAACATCAATGTTACTTAATCGATTTAAAGGTTATAAAAGTTTTAGTGAGATTTTCAGTAACTTTTTACTGCACAGCTGATTTTCTATCGTCCATGTTGTACACCTTAGGAACTAATATCACATCGTTAGATATAGTAACCTTTTTATGAACGTTGGGAACTTTTCATTTCTAATATCACTCCTTAAATTAAAGTCACTTTGATTTCAGACAATTGGTAACATTATATGATTAAGTACACCTCAAAAGTGTTTGATTATATTATTTTACAAACCTGACAGCATTAAAATCATTTGAGACGGATGTATTATTAGTTAATATTCTGTGCAGTAGGAGTTGTACATCTTGCAACTCATACAACCTTAGCTGATGCGCTTTCTACAAGAATCGCGCAGCTCGCAATTCTGATTACTCTTTCATATACAAATGTCAAAATTCATTAAACAATTTCACCCTCATCAATTATTCCACCTTTAGCAACTATTCCATTATTTTCAACTCTTCCATCCACAAAAACTATTCCATTCCGAAAAATACGATCCACATGTACTAGTGTTAACTACTAAACCGCTTTTGCCAGCCACGTGTAATCCGTGCACGGTTGAGCGTTCGTAAATTTATGTACGGAAAATCCGCCGCCCGGATAAAGCGTTTTCTGCTGTAGCAATTCTACAAGCAGGGATTGTAGAGTGTACTTTATAATTCTGTATATAACATTGCTTATACGAAGAAATTGCTCAAAGAAGCAAAAAATTATGATTAGATTAGAGCTGGGATCCAGTTCTGGAAACACAACATTTGTCAAATCTTCGGTTCGTATGAGCAATTTAAAAAAATAACAATGTGAAACGCAACTTACATAAGATTCTCAAACTAAACATCATATTTTAAAGGAAAATAAACGTAATTTAATCCATACTGTTAAGACTGTGAAAAGTATAAATAAACATAAAGGTAATATTAAGGTACTGTTCCATTAAGGGTGTAATTTAAATTATATATAAGCATCTCCGTAATGTATTTTAACTAAAAAGTAAAGGCAAGAATATCGGCGCGTGTTTCGATTAATCTAAAACCCTCCGGAACTTGATGGGAATAATAAAACAAGTGGTTGTTGTTACTTTCAAACGCAGCCACGTCATTTAACTTTCTAATTATCCTTTGAACAAGCGAAACCGTTGCATCTGCAACGAGTATTTATTGAATTATTCCTGCTACAGCAGAAAATTAAAATCAACATTTATGTAAGAGTTATTAATCGATTTTTCCAAGAGAGTAGGTTTTATAAAACAATAAAAAAAACGTTAATCCAATAACTATTTGTTGTTGAAAAGAATATTTTTTTTGCACTAAATCTTTCTACCAATTTGATTGCCGTTTCTCATAAATTATATAAAAAACTATTTTATTATGTCTTTTCAGTAACGTGGGAGTTGACGCTCCTGTACAACCTAGTTAGCGTCGCGTGTATCCTGGTGATGGCTCTTGTGATTTTCGCGGCGATGAGTTACCAATGCGCGGAAACCTGGCGCTGGATCAAGGACAAAACGTGCAGAGATTATTCGGAAACCGATTCTGCGATTACCAAACAGGCCGCGATTCGGATAAGCCATTCCCTTCCCGACTTGCAAACCGAACCGCTCAAACAGGAATACGTTCAAGAACACAAAGATAATAAAAAGGTAAGTTGAACAACGTATATTCCTTTAGCGTGAATTGTGACATTTCATAAAGACGGAACAAAGCTTGAATATATAAATATACTCAACCTTTCCGGAGCTCTATAATACTAATGAGTCTTTTTAAGACCAAAAGGTTTGGTAGTCCTAAAGTAGACTTCGGTAGTTCTAAATAGACTCATTAGTATTATAGAGCTCCGGAAAGGTTGAGTATATTTATATATTCAAGCTTTGTTCCGTCTTTATTAAGTTTATCTGATTATCTATAATGTTGTATAGTTTTACCAATGGAAAATGTGACATTTCAATTAAATTCACGATGAATTACCTATACCTACAATAATTAAGTTTAGACATCTAAAATGTTGCCATATTAAAAATATTATCTTCAGTGCACTAACAGGTCTTTAATTCACGACAAACATGAGTATTCTGTCTAGTCTTATCAATCTAGTTTTATTTGTCTAGTCGTCTCTCTAGTCTCGTTAGTCAAATCTTCTTTGTCTGTCGAGTCCTGTCTGTCTAGTCTTGCCTGCCTAGTCATTTCTGCCTAACCTATTTCCAAATCAACAACTAAAAATAAATACCATACTCGAGATAGCCTAGGAATTATTCACTACTCATCCTAAACCAAACTGGAAGCAACCGAAAGTCATATAAATTCCACTATTGACCGAAGAAGAACTAATCGCGGCAAGCATGTGCCTAAAAAACAAAAGAGCGCCTGGTCCAGATGGTCTGTCCCCCGAAACCTTCAAACTATTGGTAAAAACCTCCCCAGAGCTAGTACTGAAAGTCTTAACCAATTCGTTCTAAGTGGTATCTCTAGAGAACCACATTTCTAATATTTTATTTCGTAAGATCTAGGGCAGAGATGGCGAACCTATGACCCGCGGGTCGGAAAGTGACCCACACAGGCTTTTAAGAGACCCAAACGTTGATTTTAGAACTTTTATTATTTCCTTATTAAAGTTTCTCAACCACAAAGGTATGAATATTAAATATATCAAAAAGAAATTTCTTCTCCAAGTATTGTATTTTATTTTAATAAGTAAAATATTGTATGCGAAGGATGCCATTATTATAATCGTGTATAAAAGAATCCAAATCGTGCGTAAAAGTCCAATGTAAATCAAATGAAGTTTCATTATTAAACCATTTCTGTTTGTTGTCACTATGACAACAACCCGCGTCACTAAACCAAAAACATAGACGTAGTGAAAATAAAATTTTTAACGTATATTAAAATTGAATTAATTTTTCTTATTCTCGGACCCTCAGTCTGAATTTGTCTGGCTCTAACACAACTATATCTAACCATAATTTAATCTAGATTAAATCTAAGTTTACTTAGATTACATCGACAACGACCAAATAGTGTTCCCGTCACTGTGCGTATTAACTAGTAAGCAATTTTTGCCACAGAGGCTCTGAACGTTCTAAGAAACATTCAATATCTTAACCAGAATGTTCCACATCCTCTAATCGGATTTCATTATATAATACATCAGAAATTTGTATGGACTTTTTTTTACTTTAGCTTTTATTTTTTTTTGCTCTCCACTACCAAAGTATAAGTTGTAAAACAAGAAGGAAACTTGAATTTTGTAAAATAATTTAAAAGTGAGAACGTCTTCAACGTCGAAAAGTGGTCTTTGACCTACCTCTTCTTTTTCAAGTGATGGCCTGGTGGCCCACGAGCTAGTACGAAAAATATAATGAACAAAATTTGACCCACTACTCATAAAGGTTCGCCATCCGTGATCTAGGGGTATCTTCTTAAAACTACATAGTTAATAGGATACAAGTTGTATCATATTCTAGCGGTAGTACTCTAACGATTATTCTAAAATTGTGTCGTTATGTTTGATTTACATAAAAAATATGTTCAAAAATATTTATAACATAAACTTATGTTGGGCCTGAAATGGTTAAACGAAAGCCTACTCACTGGCACGTTTCCAAGTAGATGGAAACAAGCGAAGCAAGTTCTCATTAAAAATGGAACAAGCCAATGGGCGAACCTTTTTCCTATCGCCCTATATGTGTACTTGATGTAGCTGGTAAACTACTAGAACAACAGAACTGCTGGTAAGTCGGCTTTTAAAAGATCTGAAGAATGGATTAAACCTATCTGAGAACCAATTCGGTTTCCTGGAAGGCAAATCAACTATAGCCGACATAAAACAGGACATAGATAACGCCAGAAAGACTGAGGCACCAAAAGATCTAGGAAAATATATGCCCTAGTTACGATATCGGGCACGTCTCCAGAAGACCGACGATGTATTAGAAAAGCTGGTTGTTCAAGGCAAAGTCGACGGACGAAGATCTCCAACCCGATGGGTAGACGGAATCGGAAGCTTCACTGGACTCTCTCTGCACGAGGCCACAGAACTAGCCCAGAACAGAGAGGAGTGGAAAATTGCTTTAAAAATGGTAGAATCATAGTGCCACCAAACCCTTGTGAGGATAATAGAACCGAGGAGAGGAGAGTTACGATTGGTATTCGCAACGTTTTAACTCCGCTGTTTGGCAAGACATCTTGGAAAAACTAACAAGAAGAAAAATATATCCCTACCTACTGCGAATGGTTCGCAGCTATTTCTAGGGCCGCACAGTCATACTTCAACCCGAAAAAGATACGCTACCCTACATTGTCACTAGTGGTGCCCCCAGGGCTCTGTATTATGTCCGACACTATGGAACGTACTCTACGATGGGCTATTTCGGCTGGAACTACCTGAAGGGACTAAGCTAACAGGCCACGCTGACGATCTTGCACTAACCGTCGTCGGAAAAACAGAAAAGGATATCATGCAAAGGGCCAATCAAGCAATCAAACAAATTGCCTGCTTGATACAAAATCACTTCGCATAGCACCAGAAAAGACTGAAGCAGTTCTGTTAACGGGATACAGAAAACTGGATAAAGTAACTGGATTCAGAAATCATACCTAAACCACACATCAAATATCTAGGAATTATAATCGACAAGAGTTTGTCTTTTAAAGAGCACTTTAATGCGAGCAATAAAAACTTATGCCAAATGTTGGAGGGCCTAAGAGCAGCAAACGTAGGTTGCTCAGAGCATTTGCCTAGTCTGCGATGTTATACGGTGCCCCTATCTGGGCGGAAGCCACTAATAGAAACAATATTGAAAAACTAGCAGCTTAGCAGAGAAAACTGGGGCTGCGTGTATGTAGTGCCTACCGGACATTGTTCAAAGATGCAGTGTTAGTTTTCTTAGTCATTCCGCCCCAATTGACCTGCAGATCAAGCTAAGAAAATACTTACATTATGCTTCCAAAGACGACACAACAAGAAACAAGGAAAACGACAACCTCTAATATGACAAAAAGGCGAGTGGACAAGCATACTCATCCCCAATATAGAAACTTGGTGCCGACGACAACATGGGGAAATAAACTACCACCTAACCCAAATACTCACGGGCCATGGGTGCTTATTGGAATTCCTTCACAACATCGGGAGGGCATAAGATCCAAACTGTATATACTTCGGACAAAAAGACAACTTAATCCAAACGCTATACGATTGCCAGAGATGGGACAAAGAACGAAAAGGGACAAAGGGACAAAGAAAGCTACAAGGATGTAGCAATAAACAATCTAAATCTAAAGAATACCATTGAACAAATGCTACAATCACAATAAGACTGGGACACTATAAACGGAATGATCAACAAGATCTTATCCCAAAAAGAAGCTGATGAACGTTTCTGGAAAAAGAGGAAAACAACAGCCCCTAATCCCAGCTACCATGTACTGCGATAGAAGACACAAACATATTAAAGATATGTTATTAAATGTAATGGCAAGTAACACCATGGGGTGTAAATGCTACAAGCGGTCCCAGGGTGTTCAGGGTTAAAATAAAATAAAAAGTATTTTCTGCCTAGACTTTTCTGCCTAGACTTGTCTATCTAGCCTTGTCAGTCAAGTCTTGTCTCTCTAGTCTTTTACTTTAATTGAAGAGCCTCTCTTAATCTTATAACTGTTTCCCCAATTTCTTCAACCTTAACTCTAAGAAGGACGGTATCGCATTCATTATAAGCTACCAGTTGTTCCTTCAAACCATCAACTAAATTTTCCAAAGCGTTGATATGCTTGAAAATCCTATTACAATCTTCCAAATTGCGATCATTTATATCTCTACAGTTTTCCGCAAGATCGGTGATAATAGCTTCGAACTGTTGCCTTAAAATTTGGTTCTCCTCTGAAATATGTCGCAGTAGTTTGAATGAATTCGAAGCTTTAGCTGCTTGTGGGCTTTGCACCCTCTCAAGTTGTGATTTTAAATTGAAATTGAGGTTGATATAATCTTTGATGATCCTGTCCAAGTTTTCCTTGCTATTTTTATTGTTATAACGCGCGTACAGAAGTTCCATATTTTCAGCTTGTAATTGAGCTACTTGGTCTCTAGCGGCTTTGATCGCAACGGTTAACTTTAATAGCTGACTACTGCTTACTGCCCTTCCTACAGATGCTGATGCGTCGTTATCCTTCATACTTTAAAGTTCACAAATCTTGTTAATTTTACTTCATGTCGACGCCAATTCCATCTCCAATTGCATTATTAATTCATTACCGATAGATGAGGCAGTATTCTTTGATACCATCATAAAATTTGGAATGAATTTCTAATGAAATGAAATAATGAAATGTTGATGACTTATTTTAGTTGATGATACTAGACTAATGACTTCATTAGATTTGTCTGTCTAGTCTTGTCCGTCTTGTCTTGTCGGTCTAGTCTTATCTGTCTAGTCTTGTCTGTCTAGTCTTGTCTGTTTGGAGCTACTAAAATGGCAGCAACCAAAAGCAGAAGAGCAGCAGAAGGATCCGTGAAGGAAATGTCAGGAATACCTCCTAAAATAATAAAATGCACTCCTGAATAGGAACCGAAGTTCGTGTTAGACGTAATGAATGAGCATCTAGCTGCCGGAAACTTTCCGAATACATGGCAACGCGCGATACTGGTGCTACTACGAAAAACGTTAAAACCAATAATGCAGCCCACACCATACAGAGCATTGTGCCTGCTAGATACTTTGGAGAAGCTCTTAAAACACCTACTATTACATAGGCTGAAAACATATATTGTATCAGGATTGTCGAGCAATCATTACGGCTTCGGGGAAAGCAAATCTACCAATTATGCTATAAAAGCCGTCATGAAGATCGCAGAAAATGCAAGACCCAGCACCAAAAGATCACAAGGAATATGTGCATTAATAACACTTAACGTACGCAACCCTTTCAACACAGCCGATTGGAAACTCATCATCGATATCAGATCACCGATAATGAGTTTCCAATTGGCTGTGTTAAAAGGATATCAACAAAAACAGCTCCCTACTTGCTAAGAATTATTCCAAGCCATTTCACCAGTACAACGATTATTTTACCAACAAATGCGGAAACCGAGAAAATAGTAGAGGTGTTCCACAGGGATCCGTTATGGGCCCCACTCTGTGGAACATACTTTATGATGGTGTCCTCAGGTTAAAACTTCCGGAGGAAGTTAGGCTAATAGGCTTTGCAAACGATTTAGCTTTTGTAGTAGCAGTCAAAGCAGGAACAGATTTTGATGCTAACTGCAAACCAAGAAGAACCAGGAATATATTTGCCCTAGTTACGATTGATATTCGCAACGCTGTTTGGCAAGACATCTTGGAAGAACTAACAGGAAGAAAAATACCTCCCTACCTACTGCGAATGGTTAGCAGCTACTTCGGGAGCCGCAGTGTCATTCATACTTCAACGTCTACACAACGTCACTAGTCGTGTCCCCCAGGGCTCTGTGTTAGGACCAACACTGTGGAACGTACTCTAAGATGGGCTACTTCCGCAGGAACTACCTGAAGGGACTAAGCTAACAGGCTTCGCTGACGATCTTGCACGAACCATCGTCGAAAAACAGAAAAGGTTTTCATGCAAAGGGCCAATCAAGCAAATTGTCTGCTGGATGGAGTCAAAATCACTGCGCATAGCACCGGAAAAGACTGAAGCAGTTCTGTTGAAGGTATACATAGCAATATCTGAAATTAAGAGTTGGATGCAATAAAAAAAAAAAAATCTTGCTCCAGAGAAAATCGAAGCTGTCCTACTAACGGGACTGAGGAAGCTTGTACACATAGCATTTCAAATATACAACGTTAGCATCACCCCAAAGGAGTCATTAAAATACCTAGGTGCAATCATAGAGGTTCTCCTTCATTCCCCATCTTAACGGAGCCACAGAAAAAGTATCAGAGCAATGGAATACGTAAAAAATATACATACTTAGGACAATTAATGTCATTCAGATACCAAAAACGAACTAGGATAAGAAAAACTGCTTGTACATGGAAAAGATACTGGATAGATACACTTAAGGAGTTATTTAAATGCAAACAATTTTCTATGTCAGCTAGGAAAAAAAATGTTCAATTCGTGCGTCTTGCCATGCCTGACATATAGACAATGATAAACGAAACATTGAGTCAAAAACGTTTCCAAAAATTGGAAACATGTTAGAGGGGAATGAAAAGAAGTCGCGATAATACTATAATAATCACGAATAGGCGTCACGATAAAGATCGCAGAAGAGCAGAAGAAATATAATCTTAAGCCAAAGTGAAAGATAAAATAAAGAAAGACAGTTGAAATGGAGATGGACAGGTCAGATGACAAGAGGCAGTAGGACAAAATGGACAAAAAGTGTAACATAATGGCAACCACGTGTTGGTAAAAGGAAACGAGGCAGACAGCAGAAAGATCGACAGAGGGCATTAGAGATGTTGAAGAGTCTATTTGGTCAAGGAAAGCCCCAAAGATAGAAAAGAATGTAAATAGCTAAAAAAGGCCTAGGTGTCACAACTAAACTGTACTGGTCAATAAACCGGGAAACTAGTGTGTTAGTTCATTGGTTTATAAGTTATTAAATGCTTAGTTTCATCAATAAAGGCTTAAAATAATAAAGTATTAATATACGACATAATGATTTGGTTTAACAGATTATAACGTAGGTGGTCTATAAAGCTGGCACCACCACCTCTTCGATATTGAAATTTGATAAGACTATAATTATGTGCTCTTTATGTGCTAATTATGTGCGGCGATTTTTGTGCTCGAAGCCTTCAATGAAAGAATCAAATTTTATTAGTGGGGCTGCTAACTTAACAGTCAACCTAGCACCCACCCATCTGAAAAATTGGGATACCGATACCAAATAAGCACTACAATGATGTACTATTTATGTGCTTTTCAAATACCCTGGAGCGAATTCGCTAACTCAACCCGTTGTGCGTAAAACTCACCCCGAACTGAATGAGCCCTAAGAGGCGAAATCTATAATAATCCAGCAAACGATTATTATAGTTAACACGACACGACAAGTTTTAAACAACGCGATGCTGTTGCAATAATTATAAGTTCTCCAGATATGATATTCCCGATTTTTGTACTCGCACAGTTGTACGAAAAATTCACCCCATACTATTAGCCTTAAGAGGTGAAATCTTTAGTAATGGAGAACAGAAATTTTAAATGACGCAAAATTATTCCAATAATTATGTGCTCTCCAGATATGCTATTTACGATTTTTGTGCTCAAACCCTTGGCGGCAAATCTCGCCCCGAACGGAGTGCGCCATAAGAGGTGAAATCTATAATAATCGAGCACACGATTATTATGGATAACACGACATGACACGACAAGTTTTAACCAACGCGATATTCTTGCAATAATTATGTGTTCTCCATATATGTGATATTCGCGATTTTTGTGCTCGCACGCTTGTACGAAAAATTCACCCCGAACTGTATCAGCCTTAAGTGGTGAAATTTTAATAATCGAGAACAGAAATTTTAATAACGCAAGATTGTTGCAATAATTACGTGCTCTCCAGATATGTTATTTACGATTTTTGTGCTCAAAGCCTTGTACGAAAAATTCACCCTGAACTGTATTAGACTTAAAAGATGAAATCTTTAATAATCGAGAAGAGAAACTTTAAATGAAGAAAAATTGTTAGAATAATTATGTGCTCTCCAGATATTATATTCGCAATTTTTGTGCTCGCACCCTTGAACGGAAAACTCACCCAGAACTGTATTCGCCTTGAGAGGTGAAATCTTTAATAATCGAGAACAGAAATTTTAAATGACGCTAAATTGTTGCAATATATATGTGCTCTCTAAACATGTTACTAACGATTTTTGTGCTCGCACCCTTATACGAAAAATTCACCCCGAACTGTATGACTTCTAAGAGGTGAAATCTATAATAAACGAGCACAAAAATTTTAACCGACGCAAAATGGTTGCAACAATTATGTGCTCTCCAGATATGATATTAGCGATATTTCTGCTCGCACACTTGTACGATAAATTCACCCTGAACTGTATTTGCCCTAAGAGGCGAAATGTTTAATAATCGAGAACAGGAATTTGAAATGACGCAAAATTGTTGCAATAATTATGTGCTCTCCAGATATGCTATTTACGATTTTTGTGTTCGCACCTTTGCGCGAAAAATTCACCCCGAACTGCATTAGCCTTAGGAGGTGAAATCTATAATAATCGAGAACATAAGTTTTAACTAACGCGATATTGTTGTAATAATTATGTGCTCTCCAGATATAGTATTCGCGATTTTTGTGCTCGCGCCCTAGTATGAAAAATTCAACCCGAACTGTATTAGCATAAGAGGTGAAATTTTAATAATTGCGCACAAAAATTTTAACCGACACGAAATTGTTGCA
The DNA here is from genome assembly GCA_944588485.1 of Phosphuga atrata. Classification (NCBI taxonomy): domain Eukaryota; kingdom Metazoa; phylum Arthropoda; class Insecta; order Coleoptera; family Silphidae; genus Phosphuga; species Phosphuga atrata. The sequence continues at coordinate 78,260,724 of OX155894.1, forward strand.
ATAATTATGTGCTTTCCAGATATGATATTCGCAATTATTGTGCTCGCACCGCTGTACGAAAAAATCACCCCTACTGTATTAGCCTTAAGAGGTTTTTCTGGTTTTTCCTTTAAGAGGTATCAAAAATTTCACCTCTTAAGGCTAATACGGTTCGGGGTGTATTGCTCGTACAAGGGTGCGAACACAAAAATCGAAAATAGCATATCTGGAGAGCACACATTTGGAGAACAATTTTGCGTCATTTCAAATTCCTGTTCGCGATTATTAAAGATTTCAACTCTTAATGCTAATACAGCTCGAGGTGAAATTATTGTACAAGGGTGCGAGCACAAAAATAGCGAACATCATATCTGGAAAGCACATAATTATTTCGCGTCGGTTAAAATTTGTTTGCTCGATTTTTAAAGATTTCACCTCTTATGGCTCATTGCGTTCGGGGTGAGTTCTGGCACAAGGAGTTGAGATAGCGGATTCGCTCCGGGGTACTTGAAAAGCACATAAATAGCACATAATTGTAGTGCATATTTGGTATCGGTATCCTAATTTGTAAGTTAGCACCCCTACTAGTAAAATTTGATTTTTTCATTGAACGCTTCGAGCACAAAAATGCGATTGCGGCACATAATTAGCACATAAAGAGCACATAATTCTGGTCTTAACAAATTTCAAATTCCTGTTCTCGATTATTATCAATAAGATTTCAGCTCTTAATGCTAATAAAGTTCGGGGTGAATTTATCGTACAAGGATGTGAGCACAAAATCGCGAATATCATATCTGGAAAGCACATAATTATTGCAACAATTTTGCGTCGGTTAAAAATTGTGTGCTCGATTATTAAAGATTTCAATCAAATGGCTCAATCCGTTCGGGATGAGTTCTCGCACTAGGGGTTGAGATAGCGAATTCGCTCCGGGGTACTTGAAAATCACACAAATAGCACATAATTTTAGTACTTAGTTGGTATCTGTATCCCAATTTTTAAGATGGGTGGTTGCTAGCTTGACTGTAACTTAGCACCCCCACTAGTAAAATTTGATTTTTTTCATTGAACGCGTCGAGCACAAAAATCGCGATTGCGGTACATAATTATCACATAAAGAGCACATAATTCTGGTCTTATCAAATTTCAAATTCCAGTTCTCGATTATTAAAGATTTCAGCTCTTAATGCTAATAAAGTTCGGGGTGAATTTATCGTACAAGGGTGTGAGCACAAAAATCGCGAATATATTTACTCTGGAAAGCACATAATTATTGCAACCATATCGCGTCTGTTGAAATTTGTGTGCTCGATAATTAAAGATTTCACTTTTTATGGCTCCATCCGTTCGGGGTGTTTTCGCGCAAGGGGTTGAGATTGCGAATTCGTTCCGGGGCACTTGAAAAGCACACAAATAGCACATAATTTTAGTGCTTATTTGGTATCCGTATTCCAATTTTTAAGATGGGTGGGGGCTAGCTTGACTGCAAGCTAGCACCCCCACTAGTAAAATTTGATTTTTTTCATTGAAGGCGTCAAGCACAAAAATGGCTATTGCGGCACATAAAGAGCACATATTTCTGGTCTTTACATATTTCAAATTCCTGTTCTCGGTTATTAAAGGTTTCAGCTCTTAAGGCTAATACAGTTCGCGGTGAATTTATCGTACAAGGGTGCGAGCACAAAAATCCCAAATATCATATCTGAAAAGCACATAATTATTGCAAACATTTCGCGTCGGGTAAAGTTTGTGTGCTCGATTATTAAAGATTTCACCTTTTATGGCTCATTCCGTTCGGGGTTAGTTTTCGCACAAGGGGTAGAGATTCGCTCCAGGGTACTTGAAAAGCACATAAATAGCACATAATTTTAGTGCTTACTTAGTGTCGGTATCCCAATTTTTCAGATGGGTGGGTGCTAGCTTGACTGCAAGTTAGCACCCCCACTAGTATAATTTTTTTTCATTGAACGCGTCGAGCACAAAAATCGCGATTGCGGCACATAATTAGCACATAAAGGGCACAATATTCTGGTCTTAACAAATTTCAAATTCCTGTTCTCGATTATTAAAGATTTCAGATCTTAAGGCTAATACAGTTCGGGGTGAATTTATCGAACTAGGGTGCGAGCACAAAAATCGCGAATATCATATCTGGAAAGCACATAATTATTGCAACCATTTCGCATTCGTTAAAATTTGTGTGCTCGATTATTAAAAATTTCAATCAAATGGCTCAATCCGTTCGGGGTGAGTTCTCGCACAAGGGGTTGAGATAGCGAATTCGCTCCGGGGTACTTTAAAAGCACATAAATAGCATATAACTGTAGTGCTTATTTGGTATCGGTATCCCAATTTTTCAGATGGGTGTGTGCTAGCTTGATTGTAAGTTAGCACCCCCACTAGTAAAATTTGATTTTTTCATTGAAGGCGTCGAGCACAAAAATCGCGATTGCGGCACATAAAGAGCACATAATTCAGGCCTTAACAAATTTCAAATTCCTATTCTCGATTATTAAAGATTTGAGCTCATAAGGCTTATACAGTTCGTGGGGAATTTATCGTACAAGGTTGCGAGCACAAAAATCGCGAATGTCATATCTGGAAAGCACAAAATTATTGCAACCATTTCGCCTCGGTTAAAATTTGTGTTCTCGATTATTAAAGATTTCAAGTAAATGGCTCAATCCGTTCGGGATGAGTTCTCGCACAAGGGGTTGAGATAGCGCATTCGCTCCGGGGTACTTGAAAAGCACATAAATAGCTCATATAGTAGTTGTAATTTGGTATCGGTACCACAATTTATCAGATGGGTCGGTGCAGGGCCGGCGCGTGAAAATATGCCGCCTAAGGTGAATACAACTTTCGTCGCCCCCGCATTTTTTTTAATTTGTTATGCGGAGGGCGGCCTAACAAATTAAAAAAAATTAATATACAGATGATATATTTTATTTACTTAACAAATAAAAAACAAATATAACTAATTCTAGTAACAATATTTACAAAAAATAATGTAGGTATAGACACTTTGACAGAATATAAAACAATAACTTATATAAAAAAAATTACTCTTCTGGCTTTCTCCTTTGCAAGATTATTAATGATGTCGTCGTATTTTATTTTCTCTGTTATCTCATATTCTATGGCTAATATAGATATCTGATAGAAAATCTCGCCAGTCATGCACGAGGTGTTCAAGTTAATCCAAGTGGTTTCCAATTTATACTTTAAGAAGCAAAGCTGTACTGATAAGATATAATTCTCAAAACGCGTCTGCGTTATTGGTAAGATGGTTATTCACTTAATTTAAATAGAAAGAAATTACCTTAAAAACGTAGTTTATCTAGTACTTGTTAATAACATGCAAACGTACTGGTAGTAGTAATAACATGCAAATGTCTGTTGTATAATTCAATATCTTGCGAGGTATTAGCCAGAGAAGTAGTTGTTTCAACATGAGATTTGTCATAGTTGTCTTCATAAGACTCAATATTATAGAGCTACGAACAGGTGGAATATATTAATATATTCAAGCAACATTTTATATTTAATAAGTTGATATGATTGTATCTATAATTAATATGGTTTCACCAATATGCAATGATCGATACATTTTAAAAATTCTGAATCATTATAGTATATTTTCCAAAATGTGTTTGTTTCAATACAAACACTTTTCTTGCTATTTGGAAGCTTTTTAGTAACAATATAATAATTCTGGAAAGTGTTTGTAAGTAAGAAATAAGTTAAAGAAATATTATTACGATATTAACGAAACATTACTGATGGAAATTAGTAACAGCTGTGGAGTTTTACATTTCAGTTTACTTGTAGATACTTAGTAAATTGCGTAATAAAATGTTATATGTACGTTTCATACAACAAATGTAACCAATTTTGCAACCGGAAGCACAGGAGCAAGGAGAACCAAATTGAATTTTTGATAAACAGAAGATAGATATTATGTATTAATCTTTGTTGGGTCATAGAAGATGGCAACGGTAATAGGTAAAGTGAGTCATATTCTTAAGCAAACAATAATATTAGGAAAACTTTGAGATCAATTATTTCTTCCTATATAATTCACTGGCCCAGCGGTGTCATACCTGTTAATATATTTCGCACAACTTGTAATTCGTTAGACAAATTTAAAGGTAAATATCGTCTGTTAGGTACATGTGCAAATCCTGACAATTTTTAAGAATTTCGTCTGAATTTTTTTTGTGCTAATGATGGAGTATCATATAAAAATTCAAAACTGTTATTATAATATGATTTTCCAATTGTGTAAAACTTTCTGTAACATAATTTGTACAAATATTTAAGAGATAATTCAAAACTTCAACTTCAAACTTTTTAGACAGATTTTCTATTGGTTTATCTGTTGCTTCGTAAATAAATAATTTGCTTTTTCGTTTAATTCTAATTGAATGACTGCTTTCAAAATCTGCATTTTTTTCCAATTCATTAGCTATTTTTTTAGATTTAGAAATTATTTGCTCAAAACTATTTATACGAAATTCCATTAGAAACAAATTTACGCTATTTAATATTTTAACACATTCTGATAAAATCATATTTGGCCTTATAATATGCCGCCCTCAAAATATGGCGCCGAAAGGCGATCGCCTGTATGACCAGGCGCACGTGCCGGCACTGGGTCGGTGCTAGCTTGACTGTAAGTTAGCACACGCACTAGTAAAATACCGTAACTACAATACAGTAGTACAATACTATTGTACTACAATCCAGTAGTACAATACCATTGTACTACAATACAGTAAGTAAAATTTGATTTTTTTATTGAACGTTTCGAGCACAAAAATCGTGATTGCGGCACATAATTAGCACATAATTGTGGTCTTATCAAATTTTAATTTTGAATGTGGGGGTCCCAGCTTTATAGACCTTTAAAATGTTCAATGTTAATAAATATTACACTCGATCTAAATACCCCTTAGTATAAGTAGTTAGAAAAGCATTGTAAGAAAATTCTCTTCACCAATTTTCCCTGATTTATAAATACCCCAAAACGCGACAACAACATAATCAATCACCCGTACAACCCACCCTTCCCAAATCTGTAAATTGGTATCTAACTATCCGTAGCGAACTTCCTAGAAAACCCTTCTAGCGCAAACGCCTACTCGCAAATAATATCACATCCGCTTCTTTTGTTTCCCCTACATCAAACACAACGCCAATTTAGTCTCTAAAAGGAAATTCTATATAATTGATACATTACGATGATTGTTTTTCGTCTCTCTTCTCGTTCCAAATCTGGATTACATATCCGTCGCTGGACGGAATAAACGCCGGAGAATTAACAAGCAGTTCGTTGAAAAGTATGAAGGATTGCGTTTCAAAGGATACTTTGTGTAGTTTCCGGGTAGAGCTCTGTGTTTAAACATTGGATGTAAATAAATACCATGGCTTGCGACATTATTTTAATGAATTGCTGAAATGAAAATGAGGGACGAATATTCTCATAATACTTACAGATAATAAATTCAATATAATATTTCCAATTAATTTCAAAATGAAATTATGTAATAGAGTTTTTATATACGTTTTGGCAATAGGTAAGGATACAGAAGATATGTATCATTATCGATATTTTAAAATGGATATTCACTAAAAATAATCCTTAATTTTCGCCAAAAGCTCACTGCTCACCTGGACTATACCAACGCAGAAACTACAGAACAAGGAAAGGTCAGGAAAGCTCTGAAGTCAAGTCTTAGGGCAAGGTTATATTGTTAAAAGTATGGTCAATCAATCAGTGTGTTCATTATATAATAATAGATATAACATGGAGGAGTGTAGTCTAACCTTCCTAAAATCTCTTCCAAACTTCCTAGAATATCAATGTACTGAGGTGCAGGAGTTAAATACAGCTTGAGTCAAATATATTTATAGAACTTCCACTGCTTTAGTTCGATAATGTTTCACAGAAACTTTCCAAAATGTCAATGTGCTGTAAGGGTACAAGAGTTAAATACAACTTCATCCACAGCTATTTATAGAACTGCCACTGCTCTAACTAAATAATGTTATTATACTACACGTCTCGTTCTCGATGATTTGTAGTAGTATGCTCGTCATTACTTACATTTCACACTGTGTGGCCTAGCCGGCCCGGACCTGTACAGTCATATTTGTTCGTTGTGTTTGACGTTTCACACGTACCGAGTACTTTAAGTATAAAAAATTACCAAATCTAAATAAAAATAGAAGGTTTAAATGTCAGGAGATAAGAAGCAGATAAAATCATGTTCACGATCAGGAAAAGAGATAGGAAGAAACAAAAAACGGATGGAAGACTGGAAAAAATTGGAAAACAGATCGATAACCTCAAAAACATCATTTGTAAACTGGCAGAATTAAATAAAAACCACTGATAAAAATCAAAATGGAAATGCAGGTATCACATAAAAAGTATTTAGCCTCCTTACGAGACAATTCAAAAATGATTAAGTGTGGATTCATTCACACTTAAATATGTTTTTTTATTTTTTCTTTGTACAAAAGCAACATGTAGAAAAAACTGTCTATATAACAAACTGTCCATACGACAAACGGTCTATATGACAAACTGTTTATATGACAGACATACAAACGCCAAACTGTCTCTATTACAAAAAAGATATATGAGTTTCCGTACGAAACATTATAACAAAAAAGTATTTAGGCTCCATACGAGACATTTACTTAAAAAATGCTTAAGTGTGTTGATTCAAACACATTTAAGTGTGTTTTTGCATAAAAACAACTTGTACAAAAACTGTCTATATGAAAAATTGTCCAGACGACAAACTGTCTATACAACAAACTATTTATACGACAAACTGTCTGCATAACAAAGATATTTGAGTTTCCACACGAAACCTATATTACATAAATAAAAGTATTTAGTCTCCATACGAGACACTTACTTAACAAATGTTTAAGTGTGTTCATTCATTCACACTTAACTATGTTTTTACACAAAAACAACATGTACAAAAACTGTCTATACGACAAATTGTCCAGGTGACAAACTGTTTATACGACAAACTGTCGGTATAACAATGATATATGAGTTTCCACACGAAACCAGTGTCACAAACATAAAAAGTATTTAGTCTCCATACGAGACATTTACTTAAAAAATGCTAAAAGTGTTCATTCACACTTAAGTATGTTTTTGTACAAAAAACTGCCTATACGACAAACTGTCCATACGACAAACTGTCTGTAGAACAAAAAAGATATATGAGTTTCCATATTAAACCAGTATCACATAAAGAATATTTAGCCTCTATACGGGACACTTACTTGAAAAATGCTTAAGTGTGGTGATTCATTCACACTTAAGTATGTTTTTTCTTGTACAAAAACAACATGTACAAAAACTGTCGATATGACAGACTATCCATTCGATAAACTGTCTATGACAAACAGTTTATACGACTGTCTATATAAACTGTCTATATGACAAAACTGTCTGTACAACAAAAAAGATGTATGAGTTTCCATATGAAACCTGTATCACATAAAAATATTTAACCTCCATATGAGATACTTAGATAAAGAATCTTTAAGTGTAGTGATTCACACTTAAGTATGTCTTTGTACAGAAATAAAATGTACAAAGAGCTGTCTATACGACAAACTGTTTATACGAAAAATTGCCCATATGACAAACTGTCAATACGACAAACTGTCCAAACAACAAACTGTCCAAACGACAAACTGTCTGTAAGACAAACTGTTCATACCACAAACTATTCATACGACTAACAGTCCATACGACAAACTGTCCATTAGACGAAGTTACAAAAATGCTTACAATAAAGGTCTATATTACAAAACAATTTCAATTTGTAGAAGAAAATCTGGATAAAATTCTGTTAAATTTCTTTCCAAAAGCAAGAAATAGCTCTTACTGAAGACGTAGAAGCAACTAATGCTAGGAAAGCATTCTGACTCTAAAAAGGAAATTCCAATAAAAACAAAACCTCAATGAAAGAGGTACAATACGACAGAAGCATCGAGTCGGTCATCAAATCACCAGCAGCCCCTAAGGAAGTAGATGAGTCAGCAGGCTGTCTAAAATACTTTACGCAAAACTTGGAATAAATTACCTAAGATAAATTTGTCCTAGATTGTCTGAAGGGATATAAAATACCATCCAGAGAAATCCATATCACACAAAACCACTAACAGACCAAAATTGGGCTAAAAGTGGTATTATAAAAAGTAGGCATGAAATAAATAAGCTCTTAGCTAAAAATGTAATAGAGCCTTGTCAAAATGAAGATAATGAATTCATTTCCTCTTTGTTCTTAGTTGACAAGCCAGATGGCTCCAGTAGACTTATTATTAATTTAAAAAAAAATAATCTAAACACATTTATCGATACTATCCATTTTAAAAATGGAAGATATTAGGTCCACCAAACACTTGATATCTATTGGATCATATATGTGTTCGATATATCTAAAAGATATTTACTACATTATTCCTATTCATTATTCCTATTTTAAAAATTTTAATTTAAGAGCCAGCTCTTCAGTTTTTTTGCCTTCCCCTTGGTTTATGCACAAGTCCTTTTGTTTATACAGACAACTAGGTACTTTATCAATTATTTACCTTGATGATCTATTAATTGTGGGAAATTCATATGAATCCTGTAAAAATTCATCAAATTTGGTGAAAAACAATTGGGCTTTGTCATAAACCACCAAAACAGTTCACAAACACCAAGTCAGATATGCTATTGCTTTGCTTTTATTATAAAATCAGTAGATTTTAGACTTGTGTTGACAGACGGCAGCTTGCCCAGGGGTGGCATATGGATCCATCTACTGTAAAAGACTAGAAAGGCAAAAATAAATAGCCTTAATTTTAAGTGACAACGTCTACGACGGTAGAAATTATGTCAATAAACTAATAATGGTAGTACTATATTGGTGGAAAATAAATACACCAACAGGTTCTAACCTAAATAGAACACTTCAGTTTAAACTTGAGATATCTTCAGATGAATCTCTGACCGGGTGGAGTGCACACTGTAACGACGTAAACGCTCATGGTTTCTGGACGAAAGTGGAAAGAAAATTTATCATAAACTATCTACAAGTATTAGCAGCGTTCTATGGTCTAAGATGTTTCGCGGACAAAGTATCAGACGGCAAAATTCTCTTAAGAATTAATAATACGTCTGCAATTTCCTATATCAATAGGAGAGGCGCCATTCAATATCCCCACTTAAATGCATTAGCAATAGAGGTCTGGCAATGGTGCGAGAGGAGAAAAATCTGGATTTACGCGTCATACATCCCGTCAGTTATAAATAAAGAGGCTGGTTAAGCATCGAGAATCACTAATATAGATACTGAATGGGAGCAATGTAAAGAGTCATTTGGAAAAATCAATCAAGTTTGTAATTTTCTCTATTGACCTTTTTTACATCAAGGTTGAATCGAAAATGCCCTAGATTTTGTTCTCGTTTCCCAGATCCAAACGTGATGACAGTAGATGTATTTACTATTAAGTGAACCAATGAAAAAAATCTATGTTTTTTCCTCCTTTCGCACTTACCCTTAGAACTCGCGAAAAATAATAACCAATAAAGCTAAGGGATCAGTCGTGTTACCATTGTGGTCAACCCACCCCTGGAACCCGCTCTTTAAATCACTACTTACCGAACAGCGTTTAGTTAGAACCTCACAAAAATTTATTATCTCCTTCCAAGCAAGAAATACATCCACTGGCACACACACTTTCATTGGTTGCAGGTAACTTTTCCGCAAAGCGCTCCTAAGTAAAGGAATAAATGAAACATCTACAGAAATCATGATAAAGGCCATAACACCATTAACACTCAAACAATACCAAGGTAACTTAAAGCTATGGCGGAAATTTTCTACATCAAAAAATATTCCAATATTTAACGCAATTACAGTAAATAATACGTTTTCTAACGGAAAGTTAGACGTTTAGTTAGCTCCGATCGAAAACGGAGCAAGCTATGGGACATTGAACTGCAACAGATCAACTATATCACTCATCTCTACTCAAGATCTCGGTAAGGTTAAACTGCTGTCCCGATTCTTCAGGAGAATGTGAACTTGGCCTGATTAAATCAGCTAAAAGTAGCTAAAAGCAGCTAAAGGGTGCAGCAGAAAAAGTATCAACAATGCTTATTTTATCTACAGCACAGCAAACTATCGCACTAATTAATATAAAAAAACATATCCATGGACAAATAGAAAATAACAATAAAAATACCAGACCTGATAAAAATGTCCAAGCCAGGAAGAAATAAGTCAGAGCTTATACTACCTTTTGTGTAAAGAACAACCTAGCCTATGTGCCGCTACAGCTGTAATTCACTACTTGAATAAGACAAAAGACCAAACAAATGAGCAAAGCAACAAATTACTCATATCAAACATCAAGCCATACAAAAACGTAACTTCTCAAACAATTGGTCACAGCACATAGTACAAAATATGCTGCAGTATCAGTGGCTGGTTTTGGAAGTGAATATATACACAACCAGACGTACTGCGGGTTGGCCTCGAAGGTCACAGACCTTCGCAAAACTTTACAATCGCCCGATCCAAGATAATAACGATACGTTCGCAAAATCTGTATTATCTAACGCACGGTAACTCTTTTCTTTATGGTTTCCAGTCATGTTACATGATAAATGAATGAGTTTTCCTATACGCTAAAAGTCTACAAATCATCGAGAACGAGACGTGTAGTATAATTGAATGATCAAACGAGCCCGCCGAAGGCGGGCGAAGTTCGATCGTGATTATACGAAACGTCTCGTTCGAAAATGATCAATCTCCCTCCCTACATGTACCCGTTAATAAACATATCCTAGATTATCTTGCAGGGAAAACTCAACTACAAAAATCTTTAAAAACATGACTGTACAGGTCCGGGCCGGCTAGTCCACACTAGCCTAGGCGCCAAATTTCAAACTCTAAAAAGTGTGAAATGTAAGTAATGACGAGCATACTACTACAAATCATCTTCGAACGAAACGTTTCGTATAATCACGATCGAACTTCGCCCGCCTTCGGCGGGCTCGTTTGATCGTTCAATTATGTATTCTGTATATTCAAATTAATTGAGCAGTATTTTAGTAAGGATCTTGCACAGGGATTCTAAAGCAAGATTATAACTAATACTTTTGCACTTGCGAAAACACAAACAACGAGATTTCCTGGCTCTGGATAGGGGTAAACAATACAGTGATCGGTCATTTTAGAAATCGAACAATGAAAACAATAAATTGCATGCTTGTATAAAATGAATTTACGAATTATTGTAGTGCTAGTAATTGTAAAAAACGTCACTTTTCTATTTAAATAATAATTCGAATCAAAAATTTAAAATTTTATACAAAATAAGAAGATAAATATTCGATTCAAAAAACATAGTTATAGATCATAAGAATGTAGTGATTGTCTAGTGGATTTACAGTAATTAGTCAACGCTTTATAATAAATAAAAGTAATTTGAAAATATGAAAAACTATTATGAACTAGTGATCACTCCAGTGATGAACACTCCAGTGATCTAATAAAATAAAAATATTTAATTATTGTTAAAAAAAACAATTTAAACATAAATTTATAATTAATGTTATGTTTATTCATTTAATTGCCCCCAATATTTTCTTGATCCTCAATCAACTCTATGATTTTTTTTTTCCGCCAGTTTTCCGTTTTTCTTTTTGTTTATTTTTTTCTTTTTATTTTTTTTTCGAATTGGTAAAACATACAAACTCAAAATCATACAAACTTAAAACAATCGGAACACAGCCTGATTATATAAATATATTCAACCTTTCCGGAGGTTTTTATACCTAAATATAACAATTACCGAGTCTTTTTAGGACTAGCAAAACAAATCTCATGTGAAATTTGTCAGTTATTTAATAGCTTTCGTGATTTCGTGACACTACATAAACCATAAATAATAACATTGTTTTAAAGATGTCTTTCCATTAAGTTTGAAATTGCCGTGATCAATTTCATAAACATATTGTGCCCCACGAGGGGCTATTTATTATGTTTTTCATTTTTGGACATACCATAAAATAAGTTTCATCACCATTGGAAACACGAGTTGGATCTTTTAATATGTTTAAATATTTAATTTTTGATAAATAATCATATATTTCACTCAACCATTTTTTAATATTACTCTCACTTACACAAGAGGCTTTAGTTGCTCTTTCTGGAAATCTTTCAATAAGAATCGGATTCCTTTCAAGAAAGGCTTTATACCACCCATTTCCTAGAACATTGTCACAAAAAGGATTTTTTATTTTACTTTGATCCAAAAACTCTTTGACAATAGCTTGTATATTGATCTCTAGGAAATCCTCTTCATTGACAATCAATTATCCAACGTACTAGGTCCTCTTCTGCATTGCATCCTAATACAGGAGACGGACCTGTAGTAGATTTGATGAATGCATCACTAATTCTAAATTGAATTGTTGGTTTGGGAATACCATAGTTTTTTGAATCTGTGCATTGTGACATCCCATTTTAAACTGCATTAATAGCATCTTCAATTTGATTATCCGTATATTTTTTTATAAAACTGGTAAATAACTGGCATATTTCACACGAGATTTGTTTTGGTAGTCCTAAAACCTCAGTAATTCAGTAACTCAGTAATTCAGACTCAGTAATTGTTATTGATAATTATTCAAATAATTGTTTATTGAGCTCCGGAAAGGATGAATATATTTATATATTCAGGCTGTGTTCCGATTGTTTTAAGATTGTACCTTTTCTTACGTTTGCCATTTTATGTATATTAACACTAGCGTATTTAACCTAGAAATAAATAAATTAGTATTTTCACTAACTACAATAACAAATACATAAATAATTTCAAGTAAAATACATTTTTCATTTTTAATTGCTTTAAAATTGTGTACTAAATATTTTTCTTGTCCTCTTATTTGTAGGTTAAACACTCTAGGAATAACTGTCACATAGTTACTCTAACGTCAAAATACTAATTGGTCGGATGATCTATCACTATAAAAACTGTTTATCGTGCGATATTTATTATCTTATCATATTTTGCACAGTCAGTACTTTATTTTTATCAAAAAAACTTTTCATTTCGATAATTTAAACCTGTATTCATTTACAAATGCCAAAAATCAGCACAAAAATCATTATTAAATCATGAAAATATCTAGAAATAGTAAGGTTACTTTTTGTAAATTTCTGTCTAAAATGACGTAAATCTCGGAATGGTCATTTTATTAATTAAATACACACATGAAACTTTAAGTTATAACAAAGTTATGGGTTGTATCCAATACAGAAAAGAATATAGAATTTTCTTCTCTTAATAAACAATTATGTCACCAAAAGATTGTCTTACATTTATTTAGTTTTCAAATTATGACCAATCACTACCTACTGACCAACAACTGTACTATTTACCCCTATATCAGAAGAAATATGAGGATGATTATCGCAAATTGTGGGCAGATCCTTAAACACAACATCTAAGCGTGAAATTGGGAATATGATAGTGACGAATTGATCGTTATTTGCGTATGATTGAATTAAGGTTTTATTCAAATTTATTAGCAACATACCATTCCTGTAGATTATTTAAATTAGATTGTAGTTTAATACACTGATTTGCAGTATTTATAAATCATTTACAGTGAGCGAATTGAACAGATTCGCGGCGATAAATCTTAAAATTATCGGCATAGAATGAGTAGTAACTTGAAAGACGTAAACCTAAATAATTTATAAAGAGATTAAATATTAAGGGTTCAAGGTTAGAGTGTTGTTGTGCATTTGAACAGGCACGTGTATTTGAATATCAGAGCTAAAGAAATTGAATTATAAATTGTGAAGAGTAGTAGAATAATTTTAAGATAAAATTAAATTAATGAAACTTTTAAATTAAATTCTAATTAAGACGGGCAAAAGGACCCTTTGATAGATACCCCTTTATACAATGCATAAAGTATACAATAAATATATTCTCTCTCTCTCTCTCTCTAATTCATCAATTCATCAAAGTTCATCATTAAACAGCCTCAATCATCCACTGTTTGATATAGGCCTCTTCTAATATTTTCAGCCTTGGTATATTTCACCTTTCTTTAATTAAGTTATATCAAGAATTTTCTGAAAGCAGCAATGTTCGCGACAATGTTTAAAGTTCAATGGCAACAGAATAGCAATTCCTTAACATAGGAATGTTCCATTACACGATTACTTAACTTCCTCAAAGAGCCAACAAACTTTTGCAGACAAAAATAAATTCTGAGAAGACGTATTATTGTAAATTTTCGATTAGTTCTTGTGAAAATATATTTTCAAGCGATTCAATTCCAGATATTAGTTACGTTTGCTTTCCACGGAAACCCTTAAAATATTCAGGCGAATAAAATTACGGAAAATTCGTGTAGGTGCTTTCTCAAATATTTATTGAAACATTTAGGCATAATTATAGCTTACAATAATTTCGACTTCTCGTCTTATAGGCAAATAAGTGTTTACAGTTTAGTTTAGCTTTTATTTTCAGTGGCAATTTAATTCTGATAACTTTTCACATGAACGTTTGCAGATTCAATTATTTGCAATGTATTGATTTTGAGCGATCACAACGTTTGTTCGCTCTCGGCTGCATTTTATATATTTTTGTTTTGTTTCTGTTTTCATAAACGTTATTTCTCGTTTAAACAGTTTACAAACAAATATCACTAAATGTCTTTTTATATGAAATATCAATGTTTGTTTTTAGTTGTTGTTTATTATCGTTAACAAAAAGTATTATTTTGCAAAATAAACAACAAATTAAATAAATAAATTGTAAAATATTAACAATATTTTAGAGGTTCGATGCTACTAGAGAAAAGACAATAAATTGATCGCTTGCAAAGTGTGAAATGTACCCAAATTATAAGCTATTACAAAATATTAACAATATTTAAAATGTTTAAAAAACATATACCTTATCCTAATTACATATACGTGGCCTGTTAGAAAAGTATTCGGCCTTTAGCCGGTAAAAAAACTGGCATACCTGGAGCGTTGGAAACCTAATCACCCTCAAAGTAGTCTCCTTGGAACACCACACACTTTCCCAGCGGTGCCGCCATTGTTGGAAGCATTCCGAAAAACCCTCTTTCGGAATCGACTTTAGCTCGCCTGTCGCTGCAGTCATAATGTCCTCTCTTGTCTGAAATCGCGTTCCTTTCAATGGCCGCTTGACTTTGGGGAATAGCCAGAAGTCGCAGAGGGCCATAACAGTAGACTAAGGAGCCTGTCGAACCAGAGGAGTCCAAAAAATTGTCAACCAAGTGCGAAGAATGTGCTGGAGCATTGTCGTGATGGAGTCGCCAATTTCCTGATGACCACAACTCCAGTCGCAATTTCTCGGATAGTCACACGACGGTCCCGCATCACCACAGCGTTCACTTCGGCAATGACATGGTCATTTCGGCATGTTGGTGGCCCACCAGAACGTGGCTCAGACCGTGGGTCGCACCAATGTGCGACCGTCTTTAAACCGGTTGTACCACTCCTTAGGCTTGCTACACACGTACCTTGTGGCTGTGTCCGGCGCAGTCCCGGCACCGGATGGAGGGGGTGGTGTTGCATAGTCTAGCATGGAGGAGTTCAGATGTGCCGCGTGAGTCCATCCGGCGCCGGGCCGACTCATTTTGTCGGGTTGTCACCGGCCGGCCCCCACTGGCCGTTCGACTGCCGGGTACCGGCTCGGCTATGGTGGGTTATGGAACTGTATTGAAGCTTGCACACATGCCGGTCCGGCAGTCTACCGTCTTCACTTGTCGAGTGGGTGCACCCAATGTTTTCTTTGCTTTATTTTTCTTGCGAAATAACCGCCGATAAAGTAAGCACATACAAAAAACTCTTTCGCGATCCATTTTGTACCGAAGTCAACTAAATAGACTGCTCGTAGCTCGACCTCGTGGGCCACCGGGCCGGTTCCGGACAAATCCATCCGGCATGTGTGTAAGATGTCCAACCCGGTGCCGCGCCGGCGCCGGACTCATCCACACGGTACGTGTGTAGCTAGCCTTAATCTGTGTGATGTCCATAGCATCGTCACCGAACGCCGTCTGAATCTTCCGAATGGTTTCCACCCGGTTATCGCCCTGTTTCTGGCAAAATTTGATGCAGTAGCGCTGCTCCAGTCGTTCCGTCATTTTACTTCTATTGAAAAACCGACAAGAGCACTACACACTACGTCACTCGAACACTGCTCGACAGCAACTGACGCTATCTACAGGCGGGAAAAAATTCACGCATGCGCACGAAGATTCAACGTCGGCTCATGCAAGCGCGCTTGATTCAAATCCATCAAGTTTTCTAAATAAAAAATAAGGTCGGATACTTTTCTAACAGACCACGTAATCATTGCTTCAGTCGTTCATTGTTATGGAATGGGAATTGCTCATTTTTTTTAATATTTTTGTTCAAACATTGTGTGCAAAACTAAGTTCTGACATATTAGAATTGACTATATTTCAACAGTTTTTAAAACAAAATTGAAACGAAACATAGTTTCATTTCTTGCAAAATTTATTATTTATTCCGTTTGTTTGTCATTTAAGTTATAATTATTTCTGGAATCTATTTCTTTGAAGCAACTCCCATCAAGCAAGCAACTCCTATCTGGAATATTATTGGACTTAACAAAGGCATATGATCTAGTACAGGGGTCGGTAAATGTGGCTCGCGAGCCACATGTGGCTCTTTTGATACGAGCTTATGGCAGACATATATTGAAATATAAACCAAAATCACAAAAAAGGTACAAAACTATACCTGTAGTCTTACGACCGCCGCCGCCAAGTTCACAACTCATAGTCACAGCGCGGCTCGTACATATTATCTCAGATCTTGGTTGTTTTAGTTATTGTGTCTCGCAGTCAAGTCTCGCATAGTGCGGGGATTGGCGGCGATCTACCTACATCGTATGTGTTAAGTGATCATTTCGATTTTAAAATCTAATTTAAAATCGAAAATAAATTTAAAATAAACGAAGAAAAAATAGATCCCATTACTAAAATTGTTTCAATTGCAACAGATGGAACTAAAAGTATGGTGGGTAATAAAAAAGGACATTTCACAAAGGACGAGGTCACAATTTTAAAAGAAAAAAATGATTTGATGTGGACTGGGGGCTAGTGAATAGCATTCAAATATCTGTTGCGTTTGAACAGGAGATTTGTTTTGTAGTCTTGTAGATTGACCAAAAAGACTTAATAATATTATAGAGCTACGGAAAGGTTGCTGTAATTAAGTTTAAAAAAATATTTAAAATAGAGAATAATTTTGAGCTTGAGCTGTTTAAACACCGCTATTTTCATGTTGATGATGTCAAATACTATGTCCAGTGACAGTCCAGTCTATTGTTTACTTCTGGTGTTTTCGTTCTTAACTTATCTCGATGCTCGTTCATAACTTATTTCAATTGAAGTAGATCGCCTCACTTTTATAAAACTGAATAAAATACTCTGCTGCCTAAGATTCGAACTGAGAAACAGAACGCTAAAAATCCCTATATTCTCCAATCTATTGCATTGAATGGAAGCTTGTACACTCGAACCAGAAAACATCAAAAACATAGAAGCATTTGAAATGTGGTGTTATAGGTCGTTGCCATGGGTCGATAAGGTTTCGAACGAGGAAGTGCTACGCAGAATGAATAAAACAAATAAAGAAATTAGTAACACCATAAAAAGGCTATTTAGGTTTATGCTATTTTGGCTATTTAGCCTTATTTTATTATAGGCTAATTAGAATTTCTAGGAAATGTTCTGAGAGGAGATGAGTACAACATCCTTCAGCTGATTATTCATGGAAAAATCAAGGGGAAGAGAACGATCGACAGAAGACGAATCTCTTGGCTGCGTAACTTAGGCGACTGGTTTGGTTGCACGTCCGCAGAACTCTTCAGACGGGCCATCGACAAGGCCCGGATTATGGTGACGGTTTCCAATCTGCGATAGGGGAGGAATTCCAAGAAGAAGAAGCTACCGCAAAATATGGCGGATCTCTTGAAGTGACAGGGTGACTAGAAAAGAAAAACTTGAGAAAGTGGAAAAGTCGAAATGCGAGTCGTGATAAGTGTCCAAATTTGTGAATAAATAGTTTTTACATACTAAGTGTGGTTAAAACATTTAGCAATTTATAAATCCAGTATAAGTATGTATTACGACGTAGTAACGGTCGCAACCATCCTATTCATTATAATACTTAGGTCACATAATGAGAGAACCTAAATATCCACTGCTACAACTGATAATACAAGGGAAGATTATGAGAAGAAAGAAACATTGGTAGACTTCGGATGTCGTGGCTTAATAACCTACGGGGGCTTGGAATGAGTGTGCCAATAATTATTCCGCGAACAATGACTTGTTATTTTTCCATTGCATAATTCACCAGGAAGAACTTTGCGGACAAACATTTCCAGAAGATATTGGGAAGGCTGGATGGATTTGGTAGTCATCATCCTCAATTGTGAAGAAAATACAAAATATGAGTTTATGAAAAAAATCATCCGTGGCTCTTGATCCAGTTTGAAATCATTTTAAATAAAAATTTGGCTCTTAAGCTTATAGAGTTTGCCGACCCCTAATCTAGTAGATCAAATAATTAGAAAAATAAAATTAGACTTCGTTGAAAGGTCTTAGAATCCATAAACTCATTTCTTAATGACCGAAAACACAAAACCAAAATTGATACAGCTCAAGGAAACGTAAGCTCCGACGTGGGAACAATAAATATAGGTATACCTCAAGGGAGCGTTTTGGGTCCACTACTTTTAACATTGTACATACATGACCTGTCCCAAAATACAACAAAATAAGAACATGAAATAATACAGTATGCATACGACACTACTCTGTTACTAATGAATAAAACAGTGAAGGATATAAGTTTGAACTTTGCACGGAAAAAGTACACTTTAAAAATTACATGATGTCTCAGAGACGTCTTAGAGACATCATTGTATGTCAAGGGGTTAAGGCATGTAAATGCTAGGAGGAAGGCGCTATTATTATTTATTTACTAATAATATAGGAAACTGTAATTTTAACAAAAACAATTTGTAGTTTTTACAGTTTCAAATTCGTAAGGCCGCTGCAACTATTTAAACTGTAATTTTTAAAGTGTACTTTCTTCCGTGTGATACCGCTATGAAGAAACGTATTCAATGGTTTGTAAAAAATAAATTAAATATAAATGGAACTAAAATAAAAGTTCTGACATATTAGAATTGACTATATTTCAACAATTTTTAGAACAAAATCGAAACGAAACGCAGTTTAATTTCTTGTTAAATGTATTATTTATTCCATTTGTTTGTGATTTAAGTTCTGAAATCTATTTGTTTGAAGTAATCAGCTTGAAGATCCTTTACAGGAGAGTTAATTTCATTCAAATCCCACCTAATCCAATTAGTTAAAGCGAGAGAACACAATGTGCACAATATTCGCCGTTTAACCCTTTCGCTGCTATGGACTGCCATAGCAGTTCAATTGATTTGACGCTCAGGTGCTATAGACTGTTATAGTATTCCAATTGATTTGGCGGCCAGATGCTATGGACTGCTACAGTAGTCTACTGACTTTATGAATTCATTGTGGCTTTTTAAACACAACAAAGAGATTAATAAATATATACACTCCCATTGGAGCGTTGCGTTACCCTAAGTGAAAGATCACCCCTGCACTTAGGGTCTTATTGTTGGAAAGATGAATATCTTATAATCAAAAAATCCCAAAAAAATTATTGTAAACTATGCGGATGTTGCTCTAGTGTTCCCATTGCGTTTCCTGTCGCTTCGGAAATGTGCGTCATGAAGGATAGCCTTTTATCGATCACTACTCCGAAGACGGACAAGACTATACAGACAAGACTAGGACATACAAGACTAGGACAGACAGGACTGGTATATACACAACTAGAACAAACAACTGGGACATACAAGACTAGGACAGACAAGATTAGGACAGACAAGACTAGATCAGACAGAACTGGGGTATACAAGATTAGGATAAACTAGACTAGGACAAACAAGACTAGGACATGCAAAACTAGGACATACAAGACTAGGACAGACAAAACTAAGACAGACAAGACTAGGACATACAAGACTAGGACAGTCAAGACTGGGACATACAAGACTAGGACAGACAAGAGTAGGACATACAAGACTATGACAGGCAGGACTAGGACAAACAAGACTAGGACAAACAAGACTAGGACATACAAGTATAGGACAGACAAGACTAAGCCAGAAAAGACTACGACAGACAAGACTAGGACAGACAAGACTAAGGCAGATAAGGCAAGGACAGACAAGACTGTGACATACAAGACTAGGACATAGAAGACTAGGACTAGAAATTATTTTATAGTTTTTGTTCAATTTTGACATAAAACAAAAGAATTTTGCAGTGTGTCCATTCAAATCAACAAAAAAAATGCATTGAATATAGGTTTTTGTTTTTGAAAAATTGGCCAATATTTGCAAATTATTTTGACATTTCTCTCCAATTTTGACACAAAACAAAAGAATTTTGCAAAGTTTGTCCACTCAAATCAAGAAAAAAAACAAAATTTGTTTCGGATAAAGGTTTTGGTTTTTGAAAATTTGGCCAATATTTGCATAATACAAAAGAATTTTGTACATTAAACAAAAAAATTTAAGAAAGTTTGTCCACTCAAATCAACAACAAAAAATTGCTTCGAATTGAGATTTTGGTTTTTGAAAATTTGGCAATATTTGCAAATTATTTTGACATTTTCGTCCAATTTTAAAATAAAACAAATCAATTTTGCAAAGTTTGTCCACTCAAAAAAAAAAATTTGCAACGAATAAAGGTTTTGGCTTTTGAAAATTTGGCCAATATTTGCAAATTATTTTGAGGTTTTCGTCCAATTCTGACATACAACAGACGAATTTCGGAAAATTTGTCCACTCAAATCAACAAAAAAACAAAATTTGCTTCGAATAAAAATTTTGGTTTATAAAAATTTGGCCAATATTTGCAAATTATTTTGACGTTTTCGTCCAATTTGGACATAAAACAAAAGAAATGTGCAGAAATTTGGCAATATTTGCACATTATTTTGACATTTTCGTCCAATTTTGACATAAAGCAAAAGAATTTTGCAAAGTTTGTCCACTCAAATCCACAAAAAAAAACAAAATTTGTTTCCAATAGAGGTTTTGGTTTTTGAAAATTTGGCCAATATTTGCAAATTATTTTGACGTTTTCGTCCAATTTTGACATAAAACAAAAGAATTTTGCAAAGTTTGTCAACTCAAATCTAAAGTTCCCTCTAAGCTGCGCGGATGCGCAGCCGCGCACTAGTTTTTCGAAAGTTGCGCAGCCAATTTTGTACACCGCGCACAATGGGCGTGTTCATCTTGGCAACAAAATTTAGAGGGCCAAACAAATTTTTGAAATTGCACGAACGTCAAACGAAAAACGAAATCTCTTTTACGCCATCGAGCGTTTGCTGGGTTTGCTTTATGTTAACACGTTGTGTGCGAGGAACCACTTAAGTCGTCGTATACTTCATTAGAGAACAGGTGTCGTCAAAACGACGCCTGCGTTTCGACGTGGATTGGGAGCAAAATTCCCCACATACAAACACAGCACCCACCACAAAAAACCTACTCTGTTTAACCTAAAAAACAAAATTTGGAGGTATTATGAAGCTAACACATACATACAGCGCATCTATTCTGGCAAAAATTCATTATTTTTACAAGAAGTTTAATCTAGACATTCAACAAATAGTTATGTTTACATCGGACGGAGAAAATGTTATGCTAGGAGGGAAAAATGAAGTGGCAGCACTTCTCAAGAAGTAAATACTTCATCTAACTGAACAACATTGCGTTGCACACCGAGAAGGTTTGCGTTTGGATGATGCGTGGAAACGTGTATCTCTTATGCAAGATATTGATACCTTCCTTAGCCCTTCGTGCGGTAGGTTGGGTGTAGTACACCCAGACCAGGATACATTGGTCGATATTTTAGAGATTCGTCGTCATAATCATCGGCTGTGAGTCTGAGTAGCTGCGTGGAGAGTGGTAAGGAAGTGTCAATTCGCAGGGCACAGTCGACCGCCACCCCGCGAATTATTTAGACGAAGTCAAAAAAACCCACCTTAAGCTCCGTGTAACACATTTTGAACTAGCATTTGTAGCGAGCACGGGCCGCTATTTTGAATATGTCTGCTATAAACAGCATGTAAATATATAAGGCCAATAATAACTCCTCAATATTAGGTCGAAATTTTCTAAGAGACTTGGGAATGGAAATAGTTTCAGAGCATTTACGAAATGGAAAGGAGAATCTTCATTTACCAAAAGAGCTTCGTAAAAGGATCTAGGATCATGTCGGTGAATCCTCAAACGAACCACCACGAAAAGTGCCAAGATCTGTAAGAAGATGTGAAACATGCCCCACTAAAAAAGATACTAAATACACTAGTTACCAATGCAATTATTACATATGTATGGAGCATGCTATTTTCGCATGTGAAAAGTGTACCAAATCTAAAGATGAGTCTGAGTAGTTACATGACAAAACTTATTTTTAATTTGTTAAAAAAAATTTTTTTTATTCCTTTAATAAATATAGAAAACCTGAAAAAAATCACTTTTAATTTTGCTTCAATAATAAGTACTGATATTAAATAATCAATAAAATAATAATAAAAAATTCATTTTAAATAGAAAAAAAATAAATAAATAGAAAACCTGAAAAAACATTTCATTACATTACATTAAACTATTAAATTCACACGATTCCCATCAGTGTTGGTTACACCCACCTTGCGCTTCGTGATACATACTTTAACCTACCGCTCGAAGGGTTAGGATAGTTTACACTGCACATGTTCAATAGATCAGGAATTAAAAATTGAAAATTTGAAGAATTGACTGCTGTTATGGATCGAACTTCGGTAACATTTAAAGCATAAATACGTTGACTGCAACGTGTGTTTGCAATGAAATCTCCGTCAGGCCATCTATAGGAAGCGTGCTTGCTGCTGCCTTATGTTCATATCTTTCATTCGAAACTTTATTACGATCCTCACCTATCACCTCGATACACTGCATGAATCTGTCCTGAGTAACGAATGGTATAACATAAAATCTCTGTCCTATTTTCTTTTAATAATGAAAAGAAAAATGAGAGAGTTCTAAGTGAGTCATGTCGCACTGAAGAAGAGATTTTTTACTATATTCACACCAATTCAGATAGCAGCGACGATTACTTACTGTGGAATATTTGTCCAAAAACCCCTTTTTTTGTACATCCAAAATATTTCGAACATTTTTGCACAATCATGCTTTTGTGCCGCGCAGTCAGTGAAAAAGTTAGCTCAACTCAACTCAACAAATTTTGATCAACTCAACAATAAAACAAAATTTGCTCCGAATACAAATTTTAGTTTATGAAAATTTGGCCAATATTTGCAAATTATTTTGACGTTTTCGTTCAATTTTGACATAAAACAAAAGAATTTCGCAAAGTGTGTCGATTCAAATCAACAACAAAAAAATTTACTTCGAATTGAGATTTTGGTTTTTGAAAATTTGGCAATATTTGCAAATTATTTTGAGATTTTCTTCCAATTTTGACATAAAACAATACAATTTCACAAAGTTTGTCTGTCCACTCAAATCAACAAAAAAAAAATTGCATCGAACAGAGGTTTTGAGTTTTGAAAATTTGGCAATATGTGCAAATTATTTTGACGTTTTCGTTCAATTTGAACACGAAACAAAAGAATTTCGCAAAGTTTGTCTACACAAATCAACAAAAAAAAAAAAATCTTGGAATTGAGACGTTGCTTTTTGAAAATTTGGCAATATTTGCAAATTATTTTGACATTTTCGTACAATTTTGACATCAAACAAAACAATTTCGCAAAGTTTGTCCACTCAAATCAACAAAAACAACAAAATTTTCTTCGAATAGAGATTTTGGTTTTTGAAAATTTCTCAATATTTGCAAATAATACAAAGTTATAAAAATATTCCGCACGGGCTATAACGTAATTTTTTGAATATTGTCACAGAATAACATCAATTCAAAAAAGTAATTCGCGGAGAAAGGGTTAATAGCTATTAAAAACATAGAAATTAATTAATTCAGACTATTAGTAGAATTAATAATAGGTAGAATTAACTTCAATCCTCTGACAATAAACCTATTAACCTTTCCGTAGCTCTATAAGTGGACTGGAAGATAGTAAATAACTTACAAATTTCACATGTGATTTGTTTTATAGTCCTAAATAGACTTAATAATATTATAGAGCTACGGAAAAGTTGAATATATTTATACATTCCGACTGTGTTCCGACTTTAATAAGTTTATATGATTATCTATAATCATTTTTTTATATTTTATTGGTAATGGGAAATAAAGTTCTTATATAATTTTAATAATTTATTTGCCTTACTAGTTTCGATGTGAAAACTAACATCTTAATCATAGGCTAAAATTACAAAAATAAGATTAATTACAAATTATAATTAAAACATTAATAAGACATACCTCTAAATTGTTTCTATTAAAGGTATGTCTATTTTAGAGGTATGTCTTATTAATGTTTTAATTATAATTAGTAATTGATTTTATTTTTGTAATTTTAGCCTATGATTAAGATGTTAGTTTTCACATCGAAACTAGTAAGGCAAATAAATTATTAAAATTATATAAGAACTTTATTTCCCATTACCAATAAAATATAAAAAAATGATAAACCACAGGGATAATAATAACCAATATTTATTATCTATAATGTAGTATGGTTTTACCAATAATAAATTATTCTCTAAAAATAAGATTAATCTTTTTTGATGGTGCAACATATAAAATCACTTTAGAATTTTGATAATTTAAACTTCAAACACTTTAAACACTTTTGAAATATTTCAAGATTTGCTTGGAATTTATTGTTGTAAGGAATGTTGTTGCAAAGAATGTTTATTTGTTTATTGTAAAGAATCTGTTCTAGAATGTGACTACTAATTTCGTCTATTAGTCCACAAATGCGACAAAATTATTTTAAAGATACTTCAATAACATATTCACATGTTGTTAGGTATTCCAATTGTAGATTGTGAAACATTATATTTTATCTACGAGCACAATTGTAAATCCCATTATTGTACAGTTCGTGGACTATGTAAATCATCATACCACACACATATGTAACAATCCGCGATTAATATTATGTAATAATTCAAAATCGCCCGTGCTTGTTTGGTTTACGATTCATTGATTGGTTGAGAGCTGCATGTTGATTCTATTTTTAAATATAGTACTCTGTGATTTCCAAACAATTATTAAACGTCACATCATTCACATAAAAGCTGTCATTCATTTCGTTTTTTCACGTTTAAATCTAACGAAAACTACAAATTAGTACTAAATGAAAAGCTATGTAACCATTATGAATGAATTTCTTTTCATTTCTGTCAAGTTAAGTAAGGTAGAAGGTGTTACATCAAATATATTTTTCTTATTAAACAGAAACAAATTAGTGTGGTCGTAGGTAAATTATAGTACATAATTCGAGTTGTAAGGCAATTTAACAAAACGTAATATGCTACTTACAATTTTCATTACGTAATTTACTATTAGGCATTTCTGTTAAAATCAAATCGAATGTGTTACATGTGTTCCGAACGTTGTTTGTATTTCCTGTAATTTTCGTGTGTAATTTTGGTGACAACGACTAATTTCTATAAAACAATTTAATTCAGTGGTTATTTACACGCTGATTTACCAAATGTTGTTATGTTGATGAACAAATAAAATATCGTCATTTTAGAATAGAATTAAATATTACTATAAATCAAACATTTCCGAAAAACCTATTCGCCAGAAAAACTAGTAAATGACCTAGTAAATGAAGCTTGTAATTTTAGAATAAAATATATCTATAATATGAAAATGTATGTAAACGTATGAATTTACATTGAGTTTTATAAACTGAATGCATAATTTATATTTAGCATTGCATAATTTATATTTATTATAACATATTATTTATTTATATATTTATGTATTATTACATAATTTATATAACAAATTCAAATGCTTTGTTAAACATTTTTATAAAACTCAATGTAAATTGATACGTATGCATATTATATTTTCAAATTATAGATATATTTTCTTCTAAAATTACAAGCCTCATTTACTAGTTTTACTGGCGAATCATTTTCTCTAAAATGTTTGTTTTATTGTAATATTTAATTCTATTGTAAAATGGCGATATTTTATTTGCTCATCTGCAATTTATAATTATATTTATATATAAAGAACGCATAAATAATTCATATTTCAATATAACACAATGGGGATGATAAATTCGTGCCACACGCGCCGTCATAAGCAAATATGTGCTTTTCGATGGAACGCCCCAAAAAAAATGTCATGTAAAATCAACTTTCATTTTATGAACCCCCTCATCAGCATCAAATTTCTCAAATGATCCCTCATCATTCGCCAACATTCCGCTGTCCAAAAATAATTTATTTTATGACATAATAATCAAAATACTAATTGCCTTCATTGCACTAGAAGTTTCTTTCACATTAAAAACTCAGACTAGACAGATAGAACTAATTAGACAGAGTTATAACCAATAGAATTGATAAGGAATAGTCCACATATCAGACTAAATAAATCAAACTAGACAAATAAGATTAGATGCCCAAGACGGGGTCATTGACAGAAAAGACTCGACAGACAAGACTAACCACACAAGACTAGACAGAACAGACTGAACCGACAAGACCAGACAGACAAGACTAGACAGACAAAACTAGACAGATAAGACTAAACAGACAAGACTAAACGGACAAGACTAGACGGACAAGAATAGACGGAACAAAACTAGACAGACAAAACTAGACAGACAAGAGTAGACAGACAACACTAGACAGACAAGACTTTTTTTTTTTTAAGACTACTACAGTTTTATTTAACAAAATAATATGAGAACTAGCTGAGCTGGTAAATTTAATTCCAACAGGAACACCCTGGAACCGCCATTGGCATTACTTCGGGGGTGCTTGTTAGGATCTCTACCTGTTTTGTATTACCCTCGCATCTGAAACATCTTTAATATTCCCATCCGTGTCTAGAGTCGGGTCTCTCTTTCGTGTCTTTCTTTTCTTTAATTATGTCCCTAATCATCGCCGTTATTGCATTCCAGTTGGCTTCTGTTCTAAGGAGTAAGTCTGCCACGTTTGTTGTAGAAACTACTGTTCCGCATAACCGATTTGCTGTTAGTCGGTAGTCTGTCTATTTTATGCACTGAAAGATGGTATGTTCGGCGGTGTCGATCTCCATACAGAACCAACAGATGGGGTTATTTTTCTTTTTGATTTTAAAAAGGAATGATCCAAAGACCCCATGTCCAGCAAAGGCCTGGGTAACATAATAGTCAAGCTCTCCCCACTTTCTTTCCTTCCACTGTCTCACGTCCTTAATAAAAGTTTTCGTCCATCCGTCGTATCTTTCCCATCTCTGCTGCCAATCATCCATGCATTTGTTTCTTGCATCAGACCTACTGTTCTTCCCGTGCTGATAAATGCTTACCATCTCCCGAATCCTCAGCTCGATAGGCGGAAGGGAGGCTAAAGCTGTTGCTGCAGCCGTGGATACAAATTTCGTAAAGATACATTTCAAATTCCTCGGGAGTTTTCCTTGGAGACACATAGCATGAATAGACATAAAAACTTGGTAATTCGACGCAAACAAATCCTTTACCGCTATTGTGAGATATTACCGACGATGTTTAATTGATACTAACAAAACAATCGCGATCTGAGTCGAGGAAACAGTTGTCGGCCATACGTTTATATGGTTCTTGACCTAAGACAATATATATATATATATACCATTTTCGTATAAAGTCTGTTCCAAAAGATTGTGTGCTGCCTTGCAGCGGTTTAGGTTTAGTTGTAGTATTTTAAATTTTGTATAAAGTGTTATCATTTGTTATTAAGGTGTTTGGCAGTGTCTTTTTCTGGAGATGGTATTCTTGGGCGGAGTCTGTTTCTTTCCCACCCTTTACTCTTCTTCTTCTTGACCCAGCATTTCTTTGGGTCTGGTTCTGATTCGGAGCCCTCTTCAGAGATGGACGGGGAGCGAATATGGAGGCCGGCGTTTTTCCGTTTGTCCTTTTCTGATGTAGTGGGTGTCCTGAATGTATAAAACGGTTCTTGTGGTATGGGTGGTGATGGTGCAATGACTTCCACTACGTCGGATGATCTATTTTGGTTGGTGTTAGGAACTAGAATATTATGTACTGGGCTGTTCTTCTCCTTTTGTTGTTATATCTCGTTAGTAATGATCTCTTTTACGGTGGACATAATTAAAGGAATAAGAGCTGCCACCAATTTCTTTACGTCAATTACGGGTTTATCAGCATGAGAAGGGGTTGCTTTTGCGTATGATAAGTTTCTGATTGGAGTGGTTGTGGAAATCCTACGTTTTGCTTCGTGATAGGAAATCTTTTCTTTTGTTTCCCGCATAAGCACAATTGTTGACTGGAGCATCTTGCAGCGCTGTGGCCGAATTTTTGGCATCTAAAGCATGTGAGGGGATTTGGCACATACACACGTACTTCTAAATTATAAAAAGCAATTTGTATTCTCTTTGGAAGAGTTGGAGAACAAAAGGTTAAGATAAAGGATGGCGTATTTGTAAGCACTCCGTCTCTCTTACTCTTTATTCTTCTGACGTCGCAAACATTTTTGTCCTTTAGCTCTGATAATATTTCTTCTTCTGTAGAGTTGAGTAAGTCCCAGCAGAATATTGCACCTTTACTATAATTTAACGTTTTATGTGGGATTGCTTCTACTTCACTTTCGCAGAAAATGTTTACTTTTTTTAGTCGCGCGGATTGTTTGTTAGTTTTCGTTTCGATTAAGATACCTTCTCTTATTTTCTTAATGTTATTACATTCTCCTACTAAACCATATATTCCCTTGCTTATTTTAAAAGGGTTCTCTTTTTCAAAATTAGTACCATCTTTCTTTTTAATGGTCAGAAACCGGGGTGAGGAAGCCGCCGTCTCCTGATCACTGGGTCCCATTTTTTGAGAGATGGGGATCTCTTGACAGTTTTTGTTTTTAATAGAGTCCATTTTTGGTCCCACGAGTATGCAAGGAACTAAACGTCTGCTGCAGCAGAGCCTGCTTACTACAGTAGGGCTTGATACAACCGGAGGTCGCCAGGTATCCGGAGGTCAGCAATATATAGTTTATAGCAACCACCAAACAAGATAGACGTACAAAAATTTTCTCATTGAAATTATGTATTTTTTAGTGGTTTAAAGTTTATTTAGAGTGAAATTTATAGCGAAAACACAAAAAGTTAAATTTGAATTGCTGTTAGTGTTAAAAAATTGTGTTAAAAACAAAGTGAATTGGTATCAAAAAAAAAAATTCGTTTGAATTGTCAAATTATTTCAGTGTCAAATTTTATTTTTCTTTATGGGACCTTTTGTGGGATTCTAATTTTAATATCATAATATGTGGGATGCAAGAATTTAGTAATGAGGAAGGAGGAGCGGGAGGAGTAACAACCTCGTTAATAAACCAGGGTTCAGCTGGCCCGGCTGATAGTACCCTGTGAGGGTCCCTGCCTAGGGTTACAGGTGAAAAAAAACTGGTAAATGGCCTAGAAAGCGGAAGAGGAAGAAATTCCCAACGGTGGACAGGGCGGAAGAACCATAGGGAAAAATATCCAGGCGCGTCTGTTCTCGAATCGAGCGGCGTTCTGGTCAGCGTCCGTTTTTCCCATGTGAGGAGCGGCTGCTTCGATAGATCCAGGACTTACAATCCTAGTCAACGTCATCCAAAATAAAAATGTAAATCGCTCTAGCGACTAGAAGATGAGAACTTCATTTATCTCTACACATATCGTAACTCAAGGTGTCATTAGAACCGTGCCGAGAGGTGGATGGTCCTACGATAGTGGATCGCTTACGGTGACCTCCAGACAGACAATACTAGAGAGATAAGACTAGACAGGTAATACTAGACAGAAAAAACTACGACAGACAAGACTAGACAGACAAGATAGCACGGACAAGGATAGACGGAAAAGACTAGACCTACAGGACTTTCGTCTCCGTTTGCATGATATGTGCTGTAAAACATAGCTTCTTGTCAATAATCACAACAAGATATTTAACTGCCTCCTTGGGCGTTATGGTTATGCCTCTGACCTTAAATACCATCGGCTCTACATGCCTCATTCCGGTCAATAGAACAGCTTCTGTTTTCTCAGTAGCCAGCCTTAACCCTGTCGCTGCTCCAATCGTATATACTCGTAAAATAAAAGCGTGGCCCATACGCTCCGAGCGAGGTAACTCGCACCTTGTTTTTAAATTGATCCCTGCTCCACACGAGTAATTACGCTGTGTTTATATGCAACTCAAGTACCTACGAGCACGTTGTTGCTACGCTTTGGCGAACGTTGCAATAGTATTCATATGGTGTCGTTCCGCACAATTCAGATAGATAGTGTCTTATATTCAGTACGACTACATTCAGATATAAATATATGGTATGTAAATTATAATTGAACAGAAATTGAAAACATTATTTAATTGCTATATTATTTATAATAAATTAGTAGATACGAGTTTGGACGGGCGTCGAGACCCCCAAATGCGATCGAGCGATGCGTCGTTCCTATTGCCTTATAGACCCTTTCGTTCTCTATTCAGAAACCGCCACCGCGACGCCCTGCTATTTAATTTAGCGAATCCCAGAGAATTCTCGCGTACTTCTGCAAAACATGGTTTTTCGGGCCTACCGGCGCCATCCGGCACGCAATCGCAATTAAACAAACTCCAAAACAAACTTCAAGACACTATGCCGAATCGATTGGTGCGAGTCCGATCCCGATCCGACTGTTGGTTATCCCAGGAGAGGGATCCCCGCAAATTAGGTGAAAAAAAAATCGCGTTTTTTCGATTTTTGTGTTAAAATTGACCCAGAGCGGGAACAGGATGCCGAAGGTACCAGATTCTTCCACCGCCGGCTGCGGGCAAACATCTCGCATCGAACGAACCGGTTTAGAGACACGGCTCTCTTCAATCAAGAGAACGGCGTCCACAGATGTGATGAAAAAAAACGGTTTTTTTTCGCTTCCATTTTCCGCCGCACCGGGTGAACTTACGGTTGCGTACTTTTCCGCATGACGTCAAAAAACGTGAAATCGACGCGGCAAGAGAACGCAGTAAAAAAATCGAGCCGCGGACCAAAATTGCTCCGCAAAGGTGCTAGAAACGATCTCCTGTTTTTGGCACCTGGAGGACGACGTGTGGGACTTGCGAGCGGCAGACAGACACGGGTCGAAGGCCCGTTCAGTTTTACAACAGAAAATGACAATTTCCCGTTTCGACGCCGAAGAGGAACAAAGTTTTTACGGAAAAAGTGAAAAATTTAAAACGCACCTATAGCCGCCCCCTACGGGGGCGGAACTTTGTAAGGCTCGTCAAAAAAAACCTAATTTTTTGTTCAATTCACTGGAAAAAATTCAAGACGTAAACCGAATTTTTTGACAATTTTTCTTAATTTTCAAAAAATCTTGATTTTTTGACCCCGTTCGAGTTCAGGGACGGTACCTTACTCGATTAGTATATTTCAAAAATAAAGATATATTATAATTTTGCGGTGACGATGGCTAGAAAAATTTCTGAATTGAAAACATTGATTCTGAATTAGAGGAAATATTAATAAGAAGTGACAGTGAAGAGGAATTTCTGGATGAAATAATGACATCAGACGAAGACAACATTTTTAGTGAGGCAGACGATAATATCATTGCTAACGATGATTCCGATAATACTGATGTTGACCAGTTTGTCGCGGTGCAAGAAAAGAAAAAACGAACATTGGCAAACAACGAGGACAAATGGAAAGATGCAGAAACCTTTATTCCAAAAGTTCACGATTTTGATAATGCACATTCTGGCCCCACGAAGGTAAGCGCTACTTCCACTGAGTTAGATTGCTTCGAAATTCTTTTCTCCGAAAATATAGTGACAGAAATAGCAAATCAAACAAATAAGTATTTCATATTTGTCAATACTCAAAATGCGACTAAAAATAAATCCCGTCTCTCAAGCGTTGGAGAGATACCGACTACAAAGAACTATTTTGTTTTTTTTGCGATCAACCTGCTGATGCCGCAGGTACAAAAATTATCCTTGAATGATTATTGGTCACAAGAATGGCTCGGCTTAACCCCAGCATTTGCACAAATAATGTCACGGGATAGACATTTACTTCGAAATATCTATCTTTGATACATTTGAAAAATACATTTAGGGAGTCTGTTATACCATATCAAAATATATGCATTGATGAGAGTTTAGTATTATTCAAAGGACGTGTATTTTTCAAACAATACATTCCGTCAAAGCGTCACCGTGTTGGAATAAATTTTTTTGTTATGTGTGACTGTAAAACGGGGTACGTTCTGGACTTTATTATTTACACAGGAGGAACCTCAGAAGTTACAAATTTTGGAATTGAAAATTTTGGCAAATCAGGCAATATTGTGTTAACTATTATGAAGGCTTATCTGAATAAAGGTCATACAGTATATGTTGATAATTGGTATTCAAGCCCAGCGCAATTCTCTCATTTGTTTGCAAATAAAACAAATGCATGTGGCACTGTCAAAGCAAATCGTAAGGGAATGCCAATTATGAATAACAAATTGAAGCACGGTGAAATTGAAAGCAAATTCAGTAAAGATCTGCTAGCGATCAAATGGCACGACAAGCGAGACGTTAGGGTTTTGTCTACAATGCATACAAATTAAATGGCCCCTTCTAGTAAAGTAGACCGAAATTCCGGTGAAAATGTTCTCAAGCCTGCCTGCATATTAGATTATAATAAAAACATGGGTGTTGTTGATAAAAGTGATATGATTCAATGATATGATCATATGATATCATATGATATGAGTTCAATTGAAACAGTGAGGAAGACAATCAAATGGTACAAGAAGACTTTTTCCATTTACTTGATTTAGCAGTTTTGAACGCTTTTATACTTCATAATCATGTGACTCAAAAACATATCCCAATAGCAAAATTTCAACAAAATTTGGTAAAACAATTACTTCATAAATATCATGTGCCCCAACAACTTCAAAGATCTGGCAGACATTCAGAAGTTGCCATTTCGCCATTACACCTAACTGCTAGACATTGTCCAACATTTCTGCCAGCTACAGAATCAAAATCGAATCCAACAAAACGCTGCATTGTGTGCCTAACAAAAAATAAGAGAAAGGAATCTCGCTATTTTTGTGAACCGTGCAATGTTTCATTATGTGTTGTACCATGTTTTGAGATTTTTCATACAAAAAATAATTACTAAATCTTTGATAGTTTCATACTTAGTATATCATAGAGCTACATATGTAAAAAATTAATAAAATATTTTTGACTGTATTTTGGTATTCCTTCACTCACATGTTTTCCTAACATTTCAAGGAAACTGTTAACTGCTCTACATGTACAAACTCGCAGCACTAGATGTTAATTAACTGCTATATACGAAGAAACTCGCAGCACTAGATATCGGCGAACTGCTCCACACGAATAAACTCGCCATCTACAAAATATGTGCGCACAGCTAGCACGAAATCTCAAAACGTGTTGCGCAGCGAAAGGGTTAATCGCTTTTCCTCCATCCATTTATCAACATATGCAATCGCCCTATTTGCACGTTCCATTACTCTCTCCTCGTCTTTTCCCGCTACTACCAAAGCAATATCATTAGGAAAACCTATTATCTCGACACCTTCTGGTAGCTTTAGCCTAAGTATTCTATCGTACAGGATATTCCACAGTGTAAGACTCATTACTGAGCCCTGTGGAACACCGCTGTGCACTTCTCGCTCCACGACTTCACCGTCTGCTGCGATTATGATCTTGCGATCATATAGATAACTAAGCAGTAGGCTCGGCAGGTATGGTGGGAAGCCTCTCTCACTAGCCTCATTCAAAATATCTTTCCATGCTGATATATTGAAAGCATAAGTAACATTTAAATTAATGAGCATACTAATCTTTCTTGTTGCCCTCGTACCAGCTGAGGCTTTCTCCATTACGTCCAGGATTCGCATAATAACGTCCACGGTTGATCTGCCCTCCCTAAATCCATGCTGTTTTTCTGAGAGGTTTTTGCCTTTACTGAGCTCAATCTTTAACCTATGATTGTTATTTAGCAATAACTGTTACATCTGTTCCCTGTTACATCGAGCAGGCACAATGGTCGATAGGACGATGGATTTTCGATGGGTTTGTCCCCTTTTCCAAGTAGGGCTAGCCGACTTTCAGATTTTCGGGAAGTTTCCATCCGCAAAATGTTGCTCATGACATTTAGTATATATTCAGGGCTTGTCTGTCTAGTATTGCCTGAGTAGTCTTGTGTGTCTAGTCTTGCGTAGTAGGGCATCCAAAACACCGATTAAATTTAAAAAACCGGTTTTCGGTTTTTCGTAGAGTAAAAAACCGGTTAAAATCCTGTTTTAAGTATAAAAATTACTAAATTGAGTATTACCTTTTAAAACTTAATTGCGCATAGTGTATTTTGCCGTATTTGGGTATGTTTTTCATACTCCTGACTTTTTGTCGTTGTTCATATTTTGGCTAAAATTAAATTTTATTGGACGAGTTTAGCATATGTATTCTATATTCATTAAATATATTATTTGAAAGAACATTTTAAATTAAAATAAGAGGGAGGAACTTTAAAGTCCTTTCAAACTAAC
Organism: Phosphuga atrata; assembly: GCA_944588485.1. Classification (NCBI taxonomy): domain Eukaryota; kingdom Metazoa; phylum Arthropoda; class Insecta; order Coleoptera; family Silphidae; genus Phosphuga; species Phosphuga atrata. The sequence goes on from OX155894.1 coordinate 78,295,606, forward strand.
GTCAATTTCGTACCTAAAAAGATGATTTTTTTTAATTTTCACTAAATTACATGGAACTACAAGCTCTCTTGTAGTATGCAACATTTATTATCTTTGATAACTGTATGCAGTATAGATGTAGAGATAACACACGCTGCTATATTTTTCAACGTTGAGGATTTTTAGTCTTGGAAGGTTAGGTTGTGCGAAATCGTGCTTGCAGGTCCACTGGTTTGAATTTCTTCAGTCTCCTTGTGATTAATTCTCGGTCCAGCAAGCTAAGTGCCAGCGTATTTGGATGGTTTTCGCTTTTCGTAGTGAGTGCATAGCTTTTGGGCTATGTTCTTGAATGTGTCGGTTCCCAGGTATTTACATAGTAATGGTTACATACTACGGAGCATTCGCTAGGGTTCTCGCTGTTTTGGATTGGAATCTTTGAAGGATCTCTATGTTGGAGTTGCTGGCTGTCCCCCAGAGCTGAATACTGTAGGTCTAGATTGGCATTAGTATGGTCTTGTATATGAAAACCTATTATATATGACTATTTATGCAGGGAGAGCTTGGATTTCTTTCCTATAAGCCATTACATTTTTTCAGCTGTACATCCAGTTGCTTCCTGATATGGTTCGCCCAGATTAGCCAGCGATCTAGGAGCATTTACTTCTAAAGACGATTTTGAACTTAAAAGGACACAATTTAACTTTGAAGGACCAATTCAAATTTTGATAGAACAAATTAAAAACGCCTAGATAGGTCAGTCCTAGATAGGTCAAATTTGAACTTGAAATGATCACAGAAAAATAAATATTAAAGTTTGGATTTTTTAAAGGTTTTTATTATATTGTTCGAAATTTTTCGTGGATCTGGTACAACAAGACAAATTGCAAATATATGTCAAGATCAAGGATTCTACTAGACAAGAATCCGTATCTGTCTTGCGGCTTTGATTATTTCAATGCTTTCATCATTTTGGGGCGATTAAAAAATAATTAATTTCGTGTTTTGCTCTATGAAACATGCATTTATAGGAGGTTTTCTTGTGTAAAATATTGCCGGGAATCCGTAACTGGTTGAATTTTGGCAAAATTTCTTCTAATCGTAAGGTTACGTATGTAGTACAAATAAATATACAGTATAATACTTCATGAATAACCCTAGAAAAATAAAATTATTTTCCACTTTTTCCGAAAAAAATTTAAAAAAATAAAAACCTACTTTCGGTTTTTCGAGAAAAACCCGGTTTTACGGTTTCGTAAATTTTAACAGAAAATCAGGTTAACCGGGTTCGGTTTTAACCGATTTGGATACCCTATTGCGTAGGTCATACAGGAAACGAAAGGGCGGATTATCTTGCAAGGCAGGCTTCAGGAACAGAAAATACCAGCGACGAAATAAACCAACTGCCAATCCCGTACAATAAAGTACCTTGTCAGGCAATAAAAATGGGACTATCCGTCAAGTTCCACAGAGAGTAGCAAGAGCGATGGGAAACGGCCACAACTGAAATTTGGACCAAACAAATTATTCCTGTAATCAAGATTTGGAAGAACATTGATATAAGCCCTACACATGGTTTATGCAGGGATAGCTCGGATTTCTTTCCTATAAGCCTGTACATTTTTTCAGCTGTACATCCAGTTGCTTCCTGATATGGTTCGCCCCTCACATGGTTCAACTGAGAACTGGTCATGGTAATTTTAACGCTTATCTACATAGATTCGGGAAGAGACTGTCTCCGCTCTGCACATGCGGATAGGAAGGTACAGCCGCTCATATACTCTTTAGATGCCCGCTTACAGAGAACTGGCGACAACAAACAGAAATTAGCATGACTATTGCAGGATGTCCCTTTCCAAGGAGCGAGGAGGACCTCTACATAATTGATAAAAATAGTGATTGGTGGCGGACTTTAAATGCAAACTCCGCAAAATTAAAAAGATCATGATATTTAGAGTTTAAAACTATATTATCATTAACACATTCACTGCCGCCGTGACACCAGTGACCCGGCGGTGTTTGCATACTTTTTTTGCATATTACAGACCAGCACGTCACTGGGTCACCGGTGACCCATTTCGTTAAAATCACCTAAAATAGTTCCATGGATAGAAGATAGAGAAAAAAAAAATACCAAATCACTATAACTATCGAATTTGTGGTTTAAATCGGCGATACAGGAAAATCAAAATCAGGCGCGGCAGTGATTGTGTTAAATTATATTAATGTGTAAACTTTTATTGTAATCGTTATACAAGCATGTGTGTCCACCTGGACGGAGTGCTGGCCACATAAGTTATGCTTATGAATAAACAAATAAGATGTCTAGTCTTGCTTGTCTAGACAAGACTAGACAAGCATGACTAGACAGACAAGACTACTCAGGCAATACTAGATAGACAAGACTAGACAGACAAGACTACTCAGGCAATACTAGATAGACAAGACTAGACAGACAATACTACAGAGACAGGACTAGACAAACAAGACTATACAGACAAGACTAGACAGGCAAGAATAGACAAACAGGACATGACAGAGAAGACTAGACAGAGAAGACTAGGCGGAAACAAAAATAAAGACATTCAGCGGGGTACCACAAGGATCGGTACTTGGATCAACACTGTGGAACGTGCTCTACGATAGAATCCTGAGACTAAAAATGGAAAGCGGCGTGACCATAGTAGCATACGCGGACGATCTTGCTCTAATTGTGTCCACAAGGAGCAGAGAAAATTTAAAAGAGAAAGCAGAAGGTGTCTCAATCACAATTACGAAACAACTCGACGAAATGGGCATGAAATTAGCAGCCGGAAAAACAAAAATGGTGGTTCTCACAGGTCGCAGGAAAGTCACCAGACTGGAGAAAAATAAACGGGGAAACAAACTCATTAAAATATCTGGGCGTCTACCTAGACAAGGATATACGAATGACCGGATATATAAAGAACACCTGCACGAAAACCACAAACACCCTCAACGTTCTCGCCCAGAATAATGCCAAGTGCTAATGGCCCCACAACAAATAAACTAAGAATTTTCCTATATGGAGCTCCAGTGTGAACGGGCGCGTTAAAATATAAACATCATATTGCCAAACTAGAAAAAGTAAAAGACGAATGGCCATAAAAATAACGGCAGCATACATAACTGTCCCTACAGAGGTCGTGCTGACCATCGCCTGGACCCCCCCCCCCCCCCTAAAACTACTGATGGTTGAACGCTGCCAGCTGAACGAGAGAGGAACGGCCAACAGAAATGAAGCAAGAAGGGAGGTTTTGATGTCATCATGGCAGGACTTGTGGAAAAGTACAACGGCTGGACCAAAACGTTCATAAAAAATGTCAGAGCATGGTGCGGGAAACCGTAGGGCGAGGTAGATCACTATATAACCCAAGCTATATCAGGACACTGCGTTTTTGGCACATACCTGTTTAGAATAAGAAAGAGGCAAAATCCAGCGTGCTGGTACTGCTCCGAGGAAACGGATAGGTCTGAACTCTGTTTCACTGCCCCAGTGCCCCAGATGGGACGCAGAACATCGAAGACAAAATCAGAACTGGGAGTAACGACACTGTTGGAGGTCAGGTTAACGTCCGAAGACAACTGTAGAGCAACGAATGATATGATAAGAAGCATTATCAGCACGACAGAGACAGACGAACGTGCCGGACAGAAAGCCAGGAACTAACCTAACCAAGAAAATGCCTGAACCCCTAAACACATGATGTGAAATAAGGAATGTAAGCAGTGGTGTATTGAGGGGGGAACGTGGGCCACCTTTTTTCAGAAACGGAACGAGTTCCGGTACTTTTTTTGGTCATTTTTCTAATTTCAAATGAAAATTTGAAAAAATTTTTTTTTAAATTAAAATTTTTCTGCAAAAACATTTCAGAAAATATATTAATTAATAGAGAATTTATCTTGCTTTTTGTGTCTGGTTTCCTTTTCCCTTTTGAATCAAATAAACATCATGTGTTCTGGGTTGGCTATTCTACATATCATACTACAAAACTATAAACTTCAACAATAGTGCGAATGCGCAAGTCTTCGGTAGTTAGAATCCCGTCAATTACAATTTCAGTGCAAATTGTGCCAGTAAGCTGCTTGTGGAAAGTCGCGGACTGTTTTTTTGCTCTCACCATGCGTTCCGTTACTACTTATTTAACCAATACACCACTGGATGTAAGGCAACAAATGCGTGACATAACAAAGACAACGGCATCCTGATGACTTGCGAAAAGCAGTAACGGGATGTTCGTGAATTCGCTACGTCCCCATAAAAAAAGATGGAACGCAGAAAGACAACGCGTAAAAGACACTAATGCCATCGTCTTGACAAGCGCAAACATCGCCTAAGTGCTAGTCACGAGCGAGGAGATAGGGCTATATTCCTATAGTGACTATAGCCTGGACCTATAGTCACCAACATGCTGAGGAGAATAATGTCCCAAAAAGTGAGAGAAGAAAGAGAAATACAAAGCAGAGATATATGATTAAAAACAAAAATGATTCATCACTGATGAAATGACAAAACTACGGCGGCAGTAAGCCGTCAGGGCTGCCCACCCTGAAGGAATGAGCGAGCGATATCGGGGTGGCGCATACTAAAGCCAAGTGGAAAAGGGGTTTAGTGAGTGAGAGCCTCTCACGCAGGCTGGTACAGCTTCCTGAAACCACAATTTAAATAAAAGACAGAGAAGACTAGGCAGACAAGACAAAATAAAACAAAACTGAACAGTTAAGGCGCGACCATACAGATAAGGCAAGGCTATACAGATAAGGCAAGACTATACAGATAAGGCAAGACTAGACAGATAAGGCAAGAATTGACAGATAAGACAAAACTAGACAGATAAGGCAAGACTAGACAGATAAGGCAAAACTAGACAGATAAGGTAAGACTAGACAAAAAAGGCAAAACTAGACAGACAAAGCTAGACAGCCAATAATTGATGGAAAATCTAAGACTTATCTAAATGAACTCTACTATAGTAATAGCTAAATTAATGACTGAATATTTGTTAAATTTTAAATCAACTACTAATTAGATTTTGCCGGATTTTGTTATAGTATATTAAAGAACGAATTCAATAAGCACGGCTTTACAGCACGCGTCCATGTTTAGAAAACGATGAGCGTAGCGAGAAGAATGAGTTTTTATGAATGAGTTTTTTATACCATTTTTTTTTCTATTTTGCGGCCTTTTATGCCATTTCTAAATAAAAAAATCGCCGATACATATTGAGAAAATTGTATCGCACTCGGCGAGCCATAACCGCACGCATATTAGTGTTGTTATGAGTCTATTAGAGAAAATTGAAAAAGGATATAAATTACTTTTTTGGTATAAGTTGTCAACCTTCTATATTTCTCTGTATAATAATCAAATCACTACAATGTCTCAAACTTAAAACACACGGAACACACTCCGAATATATAAATATATTCAGCTTTATAACAATTATTGAGTCTTTTTAGGACTACCAAAACAAATCTTTAATGAAATTTGTAAGTTATTTTACAGCTTTAAGTCCACCTTCGTGGCACTCAACAAAAACCATAAAAATAACATTGTTTTTAAGATCATGCCTTTCCGATACCTTAAGTGGATAGCCATCTGTGGACGCGTTTCGAGATTTATCTCTCATCAGCACAGCTTTGCTTCCATGAACAATAATTTGTAAACCACTCACTTGAAAACATGTGATGTTTAGGGTTAGATCTTTATAATTTTGACATTTTGTGAGAGAGACATGAACTTAGCAGGTTATTGATTGAACTGATAAGATAGAATTGGTGAAAACATTCTACGTTATAGATAATCATACATACTTAGAACAAACGGAACACAGCCTGAATATATAAATATATTCAGCCTTTCCGGAGCTCTATAACAAAGTATTGTTCATAGAAGCAAAGCTGTGCTGATGAGAGATAAATCTCGAAACACGTCCACAGATGGCTATCCACTTAAGGTATCGGAACGACATGATCTTAAAAACAATGTTATTTTTATGGTTTGTGTTGAGTGCCACGAAGGTGGACTTCTTCTTCTTATTAGGCTTCATACTTCCATTGTTGGATATAGGCCTCTTTCATTTTTTTCCATGCTTCTTTGTCATTTGCTGTTCTCATCCACTGTTTTCCTGCTATCGTCTTTATGTCATCGATCCATCTCGTTTTGGGTCTTCCTGTGCTTCTTTTTGTTTCCCTGGGTCTCCCGAAGGTAATCTTGTGGCTCCATTCTTCTGTATTCTTTCTGGCCACGTGTCCTGCCCATTACTATTTGAGATCCGCTGTTCTCTCCATCCAAATCTATTATTTTTGATTTGTCCGGATATCTGTGTTGCGAATTTTGTCTCTTAGAGTGATTCCCAGCTTCGCACGTTCCATTGCTTTTTGAGTCACTATAAGTTTTGCTGCTGATTTTTTAGTGATAGCCATCGTTTCCAGGCCATATGTGGCAACGGGGAGGATGCAACTGTTGTAAACCTTACGTTTTAGGTAAATTGAGACGTTTTTTAGTATATGGCTAAGCTTTCCAAAGGCGGCCCGGCCCGTTTGATTCTGCGTTTGATTTCGGCAGTTTGATTTTCTTTGCCAATTTTAATTGTATGTCAGATATGTATATTGCTCTACGTTTTCTATTATGATGTTATCAATCAACATTTCCTGAGGGCTACTAGTTAAAATTTGTGTTTTGTTTAGATTCATTTTTAACGAAGGTGGAGTGAAAGCTGTAAAATAACTTACAAATTTCATGTGAGGATTTGTTTTGGTTGTCCTAAAAAGACTAGAATAATTGTTATAGAGCTCCGGAAAGGCTGAATAAATTTACATATTCAGGCCGTGTTCCGTTTGTTTTAAGTTTGTATGATTATCTGTAACGTAGGATGGTATCACCAATTCTATCTTACTATTAACAATGTATCAAAATCGACAAAGGAACTAACTATTAAATTTAAGCAATAACGCGAAATCCGTGTATGGTGTAATATTAGCGCAATTAATGCACTTCACGGATTGTTAATCCACAATAATACGCTTCGAGGCAACTATTAGTTTAGTTAATTTCGCATGTTGGAAGTACGTAACAGAATAGTTAAAACTGATACGAATCTGTAGGTGTATAGCAGAATAACATGGTTACAGTTGATATTAAGAAATGTATAAGTGAATAAAAAAAGGTTTCATTTGTTATAATATTAACTCGAGTTTTTCCTTCGGGGATTTTATCGGTTCTCTTGGTCTCTGGAGTATTTTAAACTTGTATTGTCACTCGAAAATATAACCCAATTTTTAAGGGAATTCGAAGATACTAAAAGAGTTATATTTTTATTTACATTTCCTTGAAATGTTATAACATAGTTTATAACTTTGGGTGGTTTGGTATGAATATCTTATTCGGAAAATTTTATTTTATTTTTGGTACATTTCCATATTTTAATTAATCTCCATAATTCTATAAAATTATATAAAGTAAACAAAAGTGATGATATGAAGAATTTTGTTTTGTTTTGTTTCCGCCTATACACATATACATGAAAATGAAAAATATCTACGGGCTATTATGTTTTGTTACATGTAAAGAGAGAAAAAGAAATATTTATGTAACAAAATAAGCGTACATATGAAACGCAACAACTTAGATTTAACAGAGATGTTCATTATCTGAGGAAAAAAAAAAAAAAAAATATATATATATATATATATATATATATATATATATATATATATATATATATATATATATATATATATATAGACAACGAAGCGGTGACTACATAAACGTAGTTTCGTTTTTTTTTCCTCTTGCTAGACCGTTTTTATAAAAACCCCGACAAACATCGATCCGATATCCAACCGGAGTAAAAAAAACTTGTGGATTACCAAAATACACCGCCTGGGCTTCACACCTCGAATAACATTTCAATCTCCTTTTCTTTTATCTAGACAAACATAGCCAAGAGCGAAGAAATGACGGGGTTCTAATTCTAATTCGAGAATTAAGGTTTCAATTAAAAACTGACAACAATTTCAGAATATCCCGAAAAAAATAAGACTCTTTTCTAATGATATGTATTCATAATATGATTTCCAAATTATTTTACTTGGACAAATCTGATATATAGGGTGACCCAAAATTAACGCAAGGTAAATTAAATAGAAAACACAGATTTTAGTCTTTAAATTGTTCTTTTTTTATTGAATCATTAAGTAAATAAGATAGGGTTATTTATGGAATAAGACGTCGGGCAAATGGCCTTTGCTGGCACATACGTATTCTTTTGTCTAAATTTTCCTTGACCATTTTGCATAAATGTGGCTGAATTTAATTAATGCGGCGTTGGCTTGTTGACATAGACCTTTGACTTCATATAACCCCATAAAAAGAAATCTAATGGTGTTAAATCACACGATCAAGGGGGCCAATTCCGATCACCGAAACGAGAAAGCAAACGACCAGGAAACGTCTCATGCTGTAATTGAATTGTTTGACGTGCTGTATGGCACGTGGTCCCGTCTTGTTGAAACCACATGTTAGCCACATCGATATCATTCAGTTTGGGCAGAAAGAACTGTGTAATCATGTCGCGATATTAAGCACCAGTAACAGTCACTGCTTGACCAGCCTCATTCTTTAAAAAGTATGGTCCAATGATGCCTCCAGCCCAAAATCCACACCAAACAGTGACACGTCATGGATGCATTTGTTTATCGGCAATAACATGTTGGTTCTCCGAGCCCCAAATACGGCAATTTTGACGATTAACAAACCCATCAAGGTGAAAATGTGCTTCATCGCTTAGGATGATTTTGTTCGAAAAATCAGCATCCACTTGTTGATGTTCAATAATCCATTCAACGAATCCTCTTCGTTGTGCATGATCATTAGGCTTCAGTTGTTGTGATAATTGAATTTTGTAAGCATGGTGACATATATCAGATCTGGTTTAGTATACACTGTAGAGAGCTTCTTAAAATTTCCAATTTTTGTCCACGATGCCGAATTGATGTTCCGAAATTTTCACCAACACTCGATATTCACGATATTGACATTTGAACGGCCTGTTTTTGGACGACCAGTGTGTTTAGAGTCTCCAACTGATCCAGTCTCCCTAAATTTTTCAATTAATCTCTTCACAGTTGACGAAGTTAAAACACTATTCCAACCATATTTTGTATTAAATTTTCGAACTGTGATCGCCAAACTTTTGTTATTTAAAAAATATTATTCAATCATGAAAACTCGTTGTTGTATCGTATAACGCTCCATTTGTATTAACCCCAAACTCTTAGCTATCAAATTATTTCTTTTGCAAGGATGCTAACAATTTACTGCATAAATGGCGGCAAATTTAAATCTTGCGTAAATTTTGGGACACCCAGTATGATCGTTTTTATCACAGTAGACAGTTTTGATTTGAAATGAATAGAGAAGGGATTCAAACGATTTCTGTTATTTTACTTTAAAAGTTTCACTGAATGCGGTTTCAATGTACTAACACACTAAGAATTCGGTTTCATGACAAATTAACCGTGTTATAGTAGGTTTGGCTATAATAATCGAGCATTCAATAAAATTATATTTGTAACTTACCTAAAATATTTTATCATCTATTTATTAATTACCAACTTGACTACTACCTCTTTAAAATCTAATATTTTATAAATGCAAATTAATACAACATTTTCTTGTGAGATTCAAACTGTGTAGTCCATCCTATTAATATGAGCGTCTATCGGATGCTCAACAACGTTTACGTTAAGTCGTCTCGTTTGCAAAGGGTTCATGCTGGCGTAGTACCTTAACAAGCAAAGCGTGACTGGTGGAGGAGTCATCTTCTAGTTTCAGTCTTTTCGTAATTTGGTAGTTGGACCGTTATAATGTAAAGTGGTCCAGTATCGCATTTCGGCCTCGTCAGATTTGAAGGATATTTATCGAGCAAAGTCAGTTTAAAGCGAGAAGTTCGATAAATTTACATGAGTGATCGTTGTAAAATTACTAGGATTTACAAGAAGCTGGCCAATTTAATATTTCTTGTGAACATACCTACATGTAGTTGAACAATCAAGAGGAACGAACGTGGACAATAAAATTGTTAATTTGAAAATGTACTCGACGTGCTTCAATTATTTGAAAACGGACTGAAAATATGACGAAATGTCGATATTTATGAGAATGGATATTCAATAATATATTAGTTGACTGCAGCATTGGTAGCATGCACAGACCAGAGACAATCTCCAATATTGCCATCATCGCAATGTAATATCAATCAATATAAAAGAATGGCATGGAATAAAAAGTTCGTATCGCAAACATATCAAATTCCAATTACAAAGATCTATTGTATCCGGCAGGATTGGAAATATTCCAATACTGCTTTCCAAATTCGCAAAATGCAATAATCATAATTTGATACCGCATTTCTTTCATAAATACTACTAGTTTTCTCGAACCATAGGCATATGTAAATTCTATAGGGTGCGGTATAATATCACTTTACGAAATGTTAAAATAACAGTCCTAGTCCGCAGCCAGTTTTTCAAAGCTTAAAATAATTTTAAAGATGTCAACTGTCAGTGCGTGCGACGTGTAGACAACCTCCAAGATGGTGCACACCGGCAACGTTCTGCTAGAGCAGAGCGGCAAAAAGTCTACACATATGGCGGCCGAATTAGACCATACGTCTCTCACGGCCATTTAGATCTAAATCTAATCTTTTATACAAAAAACCAAAAATCCAACGGCACTTGTAAGAGCCGAACTTGGTAAAGAATACGGGTTTTTTTTAAATTTAGTGTTGCGGACTTTTTACCTGTAACTGCTGTTAATCGTCTTTGGCACTCTTTATTTAAGATCCGAAAGCAAAAATTAAGCTCTACGTTGTCTACGTTGGTTCAATAAATATTCGTGTTTTTGCTGAAAATAATTGTTGACATATTCAAGATGACAGATAGTAGATGCAAACGCAATTCGACGTTGCCACTTTTATTATTTTTGATTGATTCAACGGTCCTTGCCACATTGTCCTATATTGGATCGAGAGTTCGCGCTGCCGCGCGTATGTTGTCTTCATTTATCTGCCCGCATCACGGCGGTCAACCTAATCTAACTGGAGTTAAACCAACTGTCCTTGCCACATTGTCCTATATTGGATCGAGAGTTCGCGCTGCCGCTCATTGGTTTAATCCCGGTAAATTGGATAAATCAAGACCACATACAGCAGCACGAACTCTCGATCCAAGCAAATTTTGTATAGACTTTTAACAAACATTTAAATTTAAATAATTTATGTGTCGTCAAAATTAAATTTGGCAACGCTGACCCAATTTTATCTACGAGGGTGGTTTGAAAAGTCCGTGCAAAGTCCGATAGATGGTACCACCGGCGCGTATCGAGGTCATATTTGGTTAGTATCATCTCTTGAATGAACGCATACCAAGTTTCAAGGACGCATACCATCAAGGAAGTCGAGTTATTTTTAAGAAATGGACGAAAAAGAATTTCGTGTGGTAATTAAAAATTACTTTATGAAAGGCAAAATATGGTGGCTCTTCAAAAATGGTGGCTCTTCACCTTCGATTAGAACCGTTTATAAGTGGTTTCAAAACTTTCTGTCTGGCCATATGGGCACAAGTGACGCGGAACGTTCTGGACGGCTTGTGGAGGTTACGACTCCAGGAGGAGACTATGTTGAAAAATAAAAAAGATTTACCCCAAATATGTTAGTAGTTTTTATTTTTGCACGGTCTTTTCAAACGCCCATCGTACATTCACAGTTATGTGACCAGTCATACACGTCAGTTATTTAGTTGAAGATACAAATTCTTTTATTACAAAAAGTAAAAAGTAAAAAGTAAAAAAACACGAAAGAATGAGGTGGATATGCAGGACACTTATACACACACAAATACTTGCACACAAATAAATAACTCGAGACATTGTAGCTGTTTGTGACGTGGCTGTTCGTTGCAATGAATGCAACTTCAATACGACGCTTAAGATTGTATATATGTTGCCAAAATTAGAGTTTCAAATAAACGGGCATATAAACAAAAATAAACGTGGCAACGTCGAGTTAGTTGCGTTCGCATCTCCTATCTGTCATCTTGAAAATGTCAACAATTATTTTTAACAAAAACACGAATATATATTGAACCAACGTAGTCAACGTAGAAGCTTAATTTTTGCTTTCGGATCTTAGTTAAAGAGTGCCAAAGACGATTATCAACAGTTACACCAGGTAAAAAGTCCGCAACACTAAGTTTGAAAACAATCCCGTATTCTTTACCTAAGCCGTAAGAGCCGATTGACAAGAGATATTGGATCTTGTATCCATATTTTACAACTTAACATTGAAGGTCTATCTCGAGACAAATGCGAATATTTGAGCAGGATATCTAGGAATAATAACATTGACATCACATCAGTGCAAGAAACACACCAGACAAACGACACCCAACTCCAAGTCTAAGCGAAGGTGCCAGGCTATAAGGTAGTTGCAAATATTAACTCAGATATCCCTGGATCTATAACGTACCTCCGACAAAATATTGACAAAATATAAAATCATTACTAGCACCCAAGAGAATAATACTGAAGCTATAACTGTCGAGATCTCAGGAACGACAATATCAGCTGTCTACAAATCTCACAATATTAGATGACCAAATCTTCCACTTCCAACCCTAAAACACCCAGGAGTATACTTGGGAAACTACAACTACCACCATGTCAGCTGGGGATAATCAACTAATGACGAGAACGGAGAGAGCCTAACAAATTGGCTGGATGAGTTAGATCTCCATCTGGTATATGATGCTAAGGATTTGAAAACCTGTCATTCTGCGCGATGACAGAGCGACACAACCCCGATCTGTGCTTTGTTACAATTGACTTATCGCAAGTCCACCTACCTCGCGAGAAAGGTCCTGCGAAACTTTCCACGCAGCCAACACCGGCCAGTTATTATCAATATCGGAATCCAAGTATCTATACCAAAACAAAGATAGAACTTTCGCAAGACGGTCTGGACATCATATTCTAAAGAAGTCGATTCACACCTACGGTGGATCCCACCAAAATCAGAAAACTATGGAAGATTTGCTGGCGTACTGATCGGAAGCGCTAAGCACATACCCGCGGATATAGAAAAGAATACACCCTGTTGAATAAGAACACGGAAACTTTATACAAAGAGTACGCGAAAACTAGGAACCCAAATCTGGGAAAAAGAAGGGAGCCAAGAAGGGAGCCATGGGAAAGTACGACAGAAAATATGAATGTTACAGCCTCTAGTCGAAAGGGATGTCGACTAGGAGCTGCCACGCGTCTACTCACTAAAGAACCTGAAGTGATCCCTTCCCATGTAGCGTTACATATTAAACAACGTTCAGAAAATGTACCGATCCATGTGTATCGAGTTTAAAGAGGCGATAAAGGAAGAACTAAAAATAACTGACAGTCACCTTGAAGACAATCCTTTCCCTCTTTTCTCAACCCTTTTCTCTTCCTCTTTCACTAACGCTGAACTGAACAAGGCCATAAGTACACTCAAATTTCGGAAGGCAGCTGGCCTGGATGGTATATTCCCAGAATTTGTAAAGCACCTAGGACAACCTGCGAGAAAATGGCTTATAAATTGCGTCACAGATACACTAAACACGGAACAAATCCCAGAACAGTTCAAAATAGCCCGGACTCTTGCTATTCTGAAACCAGCTAGCTATCGTCCAATCGCACTGCTCAGTGTAAGTTATAAATTACTGGAGACACTAATATACAATAGAATATATCAAACTATAGACGATATTATTCCGCAAGACCAGGCTGGTTTCAAATCCAACCGAAGTTGCTGTGAGCAAGTGCTAGGTCCTAACATCATACATCGAATTAGGATACCAAAGGGGACTCAAAACGTCAGTAGTTGATCATAGTAGTAACGTTAGTAGTTGACCATCGTCAGAAACGTAACCAGTTGATATCATATGTTGGTCTGACGGCTGCATACGACACCGTATGGCTGAATGCTCTAATACTAAAACTAAAGAAAATAATACCTTGCACAAAGTTAACTAAACTTATGGGAAACATGTTAAGAAACCGATAAATTAAAGTCGCTTTTGGACAATCAACTAGCAAGTCATTCATCATCAGAAATGTATTGCCCCAGGGATCAGTGCTAGCCCTATATACTCTTTAACCTTTAACTTTTACACCAGTGATATGCCGCCAACCAACTCCCAGAAGTTCTGCAATGCTGGTGACATCGCTATAGCCACTCAAAGCAAGCTCCTTGAGGATGGTGAGGAAACTCTAACGGCGGACTTATAAAACCTCGGGAGATACTACAGATAAAACAGTGGTGACTATGCCCAAATCCAAGCAAAACCGAGGTATGTGCATTTCATCTTAATAACCGCCTTGCAAATAAAGACCTTAATGTTACATTCTGTGGTAAAAAAGTCACCAACAGCTACCTAAAATACCTTGGCGTTACACTAGACCGGTCCCTAACATATAAAAGATATTTGGAGATAACTGGACAAAAACTAAAAACCAGGAACAACTTAATAAGAAAACTGACTGGGACTCCTTGGGGAGCAAAAGCAGAAACACTATGAACGGCAGCTCAATCACTTGTTGTTTCAACGGCAAAATACTATGCAACAGTGTGGTACAAGAGTTCTCAAACTAACAAAGCCGATGTGCACCTCAATAATACCATGAGAATCATATCAGGAACCCTAAAGTCCACTCCAGTACCTTGGCGCCACGCACTAACGAATTTAGCACCACCAGACCTGAGGAAGAAGAAGACTTCTGTTCGCGAATGGGACAAACTACACAACCTTAAACACCCTAGAAACCTGCCAATCCACATGATATAGGATAATGTTCCAGGCCGCCGTCTTAAGTCCAGAAAACCCATATGACAAGATGAGGTACTAACTCATCACGAACCATTTCATATCAGAGAAGCTTGGAAAACCAAATGGACATACAATCATGATTTTAAACATAATGACCATGAGGATCCTACCGTTCCTCTTCCAGGAAAGGAAATGTCTAAGAAAGCATTTTGTAGACTTGTAGGCCACGCCAGATGCAAGTCCATGCTGTACAAGTGGGGACTCTCGGACACCCAGGAATGCGACTGTGAAGCCCCAGATCAAACCGTAACTCATATAGCCCACGAGTGTCCAATAAGAAGATTTGAAGGCGAATGGAACGAGATACTTAATGTCACTTCTGCTGCCGTGAATTCTTTGACCTCGCTAAATATCGATTTATTACCCAGAGCCTATATTTCAAATGTATTCGTATAATTTATTTATCTTGACTGTTAGTCAATCTGTAGAAGATCATGTTTAAAGATCAGTTTTCAAATTGCATTTTTTATTTATTTAGGGCCTCACTTTCTATTTCTGCCCGGGGCTTTTAGTGGAATTCTAGAGACGGCGCTGAGAATTGGTATATCAGATCTGGTTCTTAAAGTACGCTATATTGGCATCTGTTAGAATTTTCCACACATTCTAGTCATTGCCACAATCTTCCTGCAAGGTCAGAAATCGGTTGAAAGTTTCTCGAAAAATCATATTCAGTTCTTCAATGAACCGACGCATAATGCCCCAAGATCAAAGTACCTGCTCCTAAAGAGTTGATGGTCTCCAAGCAATTTGGTACATGTGGGTATTTAATTGCGCTAATTACAATTCTGATATCAATTTTTCAAAAACAAAATGGCTGACTCAAAATGACGAAGGGCTCACTTGAAAAACCGAATGAATTGTTGTGCCGAATCTCGTTGTTTCTTCTTCTTCTTCTTTCGAATATGTTCAACTGTTGGGCTTTAACCTTTGCCCAGTATTGTCGCATCTTCTGCCGGTGTAACTCCTTTCTCTCTTCTGTCCAGGGGGTACCTTTCCTTCGAGGTTTTTCCTGATATCCACGGACTTCCTTCAGGGTGCGTCTCACAGACTGTCTGTTTTTGAGATCTGTTATTCCCAGTTCTTTAATATCCTTCTCGGTCTCTGTCAACCGAGTGGTACGAAGCTTTTTGTTTTGCCAGAAGATGAACAGACGGTTGGTTAGTCGGCTTTGAGGCAATCTTGCAACGTGGCTATCCTTCTTTTCGAAAGCTATCCTTCTTTTCCATGCACAGTCAGAGAGCATCTCAATATGTTCATAGAGCTCAGAGTTATGCCGCCTTCGAAATTCCCCATCTTCCTTTACCGGCCTAGAATCTTCCTGAGGATTCTCCTCTCTCTGATTTCCAATTTCTCTATTAGACCCCTTCGGTTCAAGGAAAGACACTCCATGGCATACAGGGCTTCTGGTCGTAAGACTGATGTGTAGTGCTTAAGTTTCAGGTTGCGTGACAAGCATTTCTTATTGTAAGTGCTCTTAGTCAGCCTGGTCAGTCAAGTTGGGTTAAATCCATTCGCCGAGATACTTAAATTTCTCAGTTCTCTTGATGTTTCCCTGTTCTAGTAACATCTCTCTGTTTGCTTCTCTGATGTTGCTGAAGAATTCTGTTTTCTCCAGCGACACTTGAAGACCCACTTTGGCAGCCTGTTTTTTTTGCCATCTCAAAAGAATCAGCAAACAGTGTCATGTCAGCTGTAGATTCCAGGCAATCTACAACCAGTCCATCGTTCTTACGTCCCAGGTAGATACCACTCTGAGCACCCAAATTGTTCCTTGCGCCATTCTCTCATAACCTTGTCAAGGACACAGTTGAAGAGAAGTGGGGAAAGTCCATCTCCTTGTCTCACTCCAGTTTTTATTTCGAAGCTTTCTGAAATCTCGCCTCTAAATTTAACCTTGGAATGGGTGTTGGTCAAAGTTTCTAGGATTAGTCTGCGGGTTTTGTTGTCTAGTGCTAGTTCCTGGAGTAGGTTTTATTCCAATATTATTCCAATATTTATTCCAATATTTATCAATTCTTGGACATTTGATAGTTCCCATATGTAATCATAAACTTAAAAACACCTTGAATTCAGAAATGGTTAAGTTCTTTAAACTCATTTCGTCGTACTTGTTTGTACTTTGACAATCAAAGAAAAAAAGGTATAATCAAGTTCAAAAAAATCGTACGGACTATACCTCCGTTTGGTAACTTTTGGACACCTGGTTTACACACAAAAGGAATTTTTGTAAGAGAACCATCATATTCCCACGTTTCTGTATATTCAGTAAGCTCAGTTTGATGATCATTTTCTTCAAAAACCCCATCCTGTGTATCATCTAATAGTTCAATATTCACATTCATGTTTTACTCATTTTCTAAATCACTATCACTATCTATGATAACAAAATTTCGATTCTTTTTTCTATTTCTTGCAAACATGAAATCATCACTTTCATTATCATTGGTTGCTTCCTGCATTCCTGATGTTCCTGCCTTAGGCCTGCGCTGCATGCGTATTCATAGTATTTTACATGTTAAAAGGGCTTCAGATATTTTTTAGATTTTCTCGTACATAGTAAAACCAATGCCAAATTTTATTTTCCTGTACTTTACAGATTTAATTTGTTCAAGAAAAATCTTATTTCGACCACTAGAGTTTACTCAGAATAACCAATAATTGCAAATTACTGTTATTGCACACACGATGTGCAGGTCGTCTTATAGCCTCGGAAATCAATTTCAGACACGGTGTGTAATCCGTCTCGAATGGGTTAAATACAACAGAATTGATACAACAGACATTTTCATGTTATTACTAGTACCAGTAGATTTGCATGTAATTACAAATACTAGATAAACAACATTGTTTCTAAGATCATTTCTTTGTATTTAAATTAGGTGAATAGCCATTTGCGATTAATTAAAACTATCTGCAATTAATTCAAATAGCAAAGCTGCACTGATGAGAGATATATCTCGAAACGCGTCTGCAGATGGCTATTCATAAGTCTGAATAAGATTTAATATTATAGAGCTATGAACAGGTGGAATATATTTATAAATTCAAACTACTTTTCGTCTTTAATAAGTGTATATGATTGTAACGATAATTAGTATGGTTTCACAAATATTAATTTAAAATAAAAAAATATATAAAATGTTTTATTAAGGGGTTAGGCGACTCTACAGGCCGAAAAATAGGCTTTTTTTATTATTTTTCAGGGAAAATATCAAATAAATTGAGATTACAAACTTATAATTTTTTTTGTGCATAAGATTAACTGTAAAAAAAATGTTTATAGAATCATTTATTTAAAAATGCGGCTTTGCAGAGTTTCTCAAATGGCCTCTCTATTTTGGAAGGGTCTACGGCCGTACCAACAGCTACTGTAAGTTTTGAATTATGATGAAATACTAAATGTTTCTGTATTGTACATTAAAACAGCTAGAGAAGTACGTAGGATATCTTTCATATACCTATTGATTTTTGGCCGAATGGCGCACTTACAAAGTCAAAATTTCAAAATTCGCAGAAAAATCGCCAGAAAATTGTTAATAACAAATGAAATATGCCATATAGAAAATTAATCCTACCTACTTATTTAGACAATATATTTTTAAAGATCTAGTTAAAATTTGTAGAAGCAAAGACGCGCTAAAGGAAGCATTATTGATGTTGGACGATGAAACGCAAAAAAGGGGATTAAAAATGATTGAGGTAAAAACTAAATACATGCAAGTTGGAAGAGAACATCACGATAACAATGACCTTAACTTGGGCGAGTATCGCTTTGAACAGGTTGAAAGTTGTGTCTACATGGGAACAGATATCAACAGAACAAACGTAATAGCTAAAGAAACAAGCTCGCGAATACTTAGTGGAAACCGATGCTACTACGAATACCAAGAACTGATAAGTCCAAGTTATTGAGTCACAAAATCAAACTTCAAATATACCGAACACTCATAAGACCAGTAGTAACGTACGGATGCGCATCTTTGAAAGAAAGATCCTCAGAAATATCTGCAGACCGATCCTAAATGAGCATGGAATTTGGAGGATACGAATGAACCATGAACTAAGCAGGTTAATAAACGAAGCGGACATAGTGAGATATGTAAAAGCTCAAAGAATAGCATGGCTGGGACACCTGTACAGAATGCATGACTACAGACCAGCCAAGAAAATGTACAACTGGCGGCCAGTAGGAAGAAAGAAAAGAGGCAGGCCAAGGAAAAGATGGATGGAAGACGTAGAGGAGAGTCTTAGAAAGATGGGAGTAAGGGATTTGGAGAGAGAAAGGACAGAATGGAAGAAGATTGTTGTAGAGGCAAAAACCCACCGCGGGTTATAAAGCCAACAGAAGAAGAAGAAGTTAAAATTTGAAGTGAATTGGTTAGAAATTGTACAAGTTATGTTTGGCCAACATGAAAAATCCAATTTTGAGATAAACGCTAATAATTACAAAGGCATAACCTTTTCAACTTCATCAACGATTTTTTGAAAATCCTAGAGTGGCCTAACCCCTTAAGTGCAAAATCCTTCTGTTATCAGTTCGTTTAATATTAATTAAATTAACTTATTTAAAATATACGAAATCAGATAAAATATTGATTGTAATAATTTGAAATATTAAGCCTAAAAACGTTCTATTATCAGTAAGATTTTTTAATCTGGATGATATAAAGAATCTTCTTGCAGAAGATTTGCAGATCTTGCAGAACTTGCAAATAAATTAAATGGATATCATATAATCGAAATCTTTGCTCGTTTCTTGTTTTCGAAGTATATGGAAGGGATGATAATAAACTTTACTGTAAACTTCAAAAGAAAACTGGTGGATTTTCTGCATTATCTCGTGATAGAAAGACAAATAATCCGTCTTACAAATATTTCTCATTTCATAAATCGTTGTAGAAAAGTAGAAATATTATTTATAAATGGTTATATTAATGTGATAAATTTATAAACTGGCAGATGTGTGGCTAGGTTTGTCACATATAATTGCGTCCATGTATTTTCCTAGTTTCCTCCGAACTCATTCACTAGTTTAAATTAAATAGGAAATGGAACTTTTCTGATTGTATACAACATAAATATTATCTTTTTAAAACAATGACTTTTAATTAAAATACGTACTATATTTTCGAAAATCATTTCCCTCACCTAAATAAATTAATATATACGTATTTTAATTAAAACTGATTGATTACAAAGAAGAATATTTCTGAATCAACGTTACAGGAAAAATCTGAAAACTATTACAAACACGTATTTCTCGAATCTTGAACAATATACAATAACAATACGTTCAATTGATGATTCCAAACAGTTTACGTTATTTGCTTCAAAAGTTATATTTAATGGCAACAGAAAAGTTTTCTATGCATTGTTTTAATAGAAGAATGATAAAAATGAATTTTTATTTCCCCAGTCTATATAAGGTTTGAGTTTACAATTAATTTTAAATTTGTCTACTCGACATGAGAGGCGTGGAATTTAAACAATTTAATATTATCATCAATCCCCATTCTATATATGCAATAATAATTAACAGCAAATTAATTAGCGCCCAATATTCAACCGAAACTACAGTGATTGTTCTAATATTTTATATATTTGTATAAAATTAATTTTAAAGTTAAATTAAAATTATCATCATTAAATTCTTGGAAAATAATTTAAATTATTACAATTATGATGTTATATTTAATTACAATATAATAATTAAATTATTTATTTATAACTGATTATTTAACCATTGTTGTATTTTATTTGCGCAGGTATTAAGACAGACAACATTGCCAATAGTTCCAACAAGACATCAGACATTTCAGAGACAATTGTCCCATCGTTTGGAGATGCCGACGACAATCCAATTCAGCATCTGCAGTCTCGAACATAAAAGCGAGTCGAGTCTCGTCGGTCTCATAAAGGTAAATATGTAACAAATGAATCGATGATCTGAAAAGAACGCATTTATAACCAGCGCTCGTTTCCTTAACAACACGACAATAGGAAACGCGACACAAATTTCTAATAGAAACGCCGCAAACACAAGGTTACATTCAATTGCTTCGTATTGATTTACTTCTCTAAAACAAAACAAAGTGACATCTAGATATATACTTACTGGAATCAGATAGATCAAGCTTGATGAACAAAGCAAAAGCAAACCACATTACTGAGATAAGCACTATCTGCAATCGTATAAGGTTTGACAGACAAAGCTAATAATTAAAGATGAATAAATAGATTTGTAAGATGAATAGTAGTAGTGTAAGATAATCGATGAATAAATGGATAAATTAAACTGTTGAGAAGTCAAGTAACACAAGTCGTTTATTTTCGTAGTTTGTCAAGAGAAAAGTTTTTATTATATTATATTTTAAAATAGTTGTTTTTGAAAAATATACATAAAACCATATATCTTGAAAGCAAGCGGAAATGTCCATCACAATTATTACGTTTTCCATTTCAGCCGGAGTTGTACAAGAAAGAGTTGGTGCGTCAGTCGTCGACGGATTCCGGTGGACCTGAGATGGAATTCTGCGGCATTTTGCATTTCTCTCTGCGTTACGACAAGGACGTCGAAGGACTCGTAGTAAAGGTATGTTTATGAGCGTGGAAATACGCGCGTGCGTTGCCTTACACCGTTTGGGAAATAAACTTCGTGTCGTTCCTCCCAGCTCTACTTAATTAGCTACATGAAACTTGCGACATCACATTTCAGACAAGCAAATATATGTTGAGACGTATCTAATTTGATATTTAAAACATTATCGCGAATTTCATTTAAAACTTTTAGTTAGATCTTTGGTCAAAAAATAAGTTTTATTATTTATGTAAGGTTCATGAGGTATGGGGAATAAGTAATTTAAAAAAATGTTGTTAATGCAACGTTTCAACGATTTTATTTTCGTCTTCCTCAGGCTACAAAATACACAAAATTTTATGACCTCATTTCTTACCTAAACAACTATTATTTTTCAATTTAAACAAAAAATGCAGTAGCGTCGCTTGCGTCGGTCAATCGGGCGAATGCCCGGGGCCCACAGGCTAGGGGGCCCCCAAAGAGGTTTTTTTTTCCAGCAGTTTATTGCTGTTGAAAGTTAGATTATACGTTTAGATTCAAATGTATGCTAATTGTAATTGCGGTGGCCTTGTACAAACTCGCGAGATTGTTTCTGGAAGGTCCAAAGTTTGTTTTTCAAGAAAATTCGCGTCGATTGATCCGCCTGGTCCTCTGCGATTCAAGTTTGAAAAACAAATTTTAATCTTTTATCGAGGAAACTGAAGTTTTAATTTTTAAAATAACCAAGGACGATAGCCTTATGAAAACTTGTCGGATTATTGTGGAAGGTTCAGATTTTGTATTGCAAAAAGATTTGCGTTGACAAATCTGTTTGTCTGTCTGTGGCAAACGTTTGAAAATCAAGCTTGTAAGTTGATTATTTAAGTGAAAATTACATGAAAAAATTTGGACTACTTTAAAACGTAAATTACATTCTAAATCAAGAACGATAGTCTTATAAAAACATGTCGGATTATTGTAGACGCTCCAGGTTTTATATTGCAAAAAGATTGGTACTTCTTTAAAATGTAAATTATAGTCTTAAACAAGAGCGATAGCCTTACAAAAACTTGTCGGATTATAGTAGAAGGTCCAGATTTTGTATTGCAAAATGATTCGCGTTGCTAAATCTGCTTGTCTGTCCGTGGGAACATTTTAAGAATCGAGTTTGTAAGTTCATTATTTAAGTGAAAATTGTATGAAAAATTTTGGACTTCTTTAAAATGTAAATCATTCTTGTCGGAATCAAGAACGGTAGCCTTATAAAAACTTGTCGGCTTATAGTAGAAGCTCCAGATTTGGTATTACAACTATATTCGCGGTGCTATATCTGCTTGTCTGTCTGTGGCAAAAGTTTGAAAATCAAGTTTATAAGTTCATTATTTAAGTGAAAATTACTTGAAAAATTGGCACTTCTTTAAAACGTAAATTACAGTCTTAAACAAGAGCGATAGCCTTACAAAAACTTGTCAGAGTATAGTAGAAGGTCCATAGTTTTTATTGCAAAGAGATTCGCGTTGCTAAATTAGTTTGTCTGTCTGTGCCAACATTTTGAAAATCAAGTTTATAAGTTCATTATTTAAGTGAAAATCACTCAAAACATTGGCACTTCTTTAAAATGTAAATTATATTCTTAAACAAGAGCGATAGCCTTATAAAAACTTGTCGGATTAAAGTAGAAGATCCAGATTTTGTATTGCAAAAAGATTCGCGTTGCTAAATCTGCTTGTCTGTCCGTGGCAATATTTTAAAATTCGAGTTTGTAAGTTCATTATTTAAGTGAAAACTGTATGAAAAATTTTGGACTTCTTTAAAATGTAAATTATAGTCTTAACCAAGAACGGTAGCCTTATAAAAACTTGTCGGATTATAGTAGAAGGTCCAGATTTTGTATTGGAGCAAGATTCGCGTTGCTAAATTTGTTTGTCTGTCTGTGGCAAAAGTTTGAAAATCAAGTTTATAAGTTCATTATTTAAGTGAATTACTCCAAAAATTGGCACTTCTTTAAAATATAAATTATACTAATAAACAAAAGCGATAGCCTTATAAAAACTTGTCGGATTATAGTAGAAGGACCAGATTTTGCGTTGCAACAAGATTCGCGTTGCTAAATTTGTTTCTCTGTCTGTGGAAAAAGTTTGAAAATCAAGTTTATAAGTTCATTATTTAAGTGAAAATTACTCCAAAAATTGGCACTTCTTTAAAATGTAAATTACAGTCTTAAACAAGAGCAATAGCCTTATAAAAACTTGTCGGATTATAGTAGAAGGTCCAGAGTTTTTATTGCAAAAAGATTCGCGTTGCTAACTCTCTTTGTCTCTCTGTGGCAAAAGTTTGAAAATTAAGTTTATAGGTTCATTATTTAAGTCAAAATTACTTGAAAAATTTGTACTTCTTTAAACTGTAAATTACAGTCTTAAACAAGAGCGATAGCCTTACAAAAACTTTTCGGATTATAGTAGAAGTGCAGACTTTTTACTGCAAAAAGATTCGCGTTGCTAAATTTGTTTGTCTGTCTGTGGCAAAAGGTTGAAAATCAAGTTTGTAAGTTCATAATTTATGTGAAAATTACTTGAAAAATTGGCACTTCTTTAAAATGTAAATTACAGTTTTAAACAAGAGCAGTAGCCTTACAAAAGCTTGTCGGGTTATAGTAGAAGGTCCAGAGTTTTTATTGCAAAAAGATTCGCGTTGCTAAATTTGTTTGTCTGTCTGTGGCAAAAGTTTGAAAATCAAGTTTATAAGTTCATTATTTAAGTGAAAATTACCCAAAAAATTGGCATAAATATGCCGGTATGGTAGGGAGCTAGGAAGCAAAGTGTCCCGGAGACCAAGAGAGAGAGAGCGCTTTACAGAATTCTGCATTGATGAGCGAACTACTTATGGAGGTGGTTCCTGTATGATGCAAATTCTTTGGGAGCACGAACCGACCTTGCTTTCATCACTAGGAGCGCCCGTGGTCACAGGAGAGGAGGTTTAACGGGTGCTAGGTTCTTCGAGGAGATTTTAGCAGTTCATGTGGTAACTACAGTAGCGTCGTTTGCGTCGGTAAGTCGGGCGAATGCCTGGGGCCGGGTGGGGGGTGGGGGGTAAAGAGGCTCCTCCCCCATTTTGAGGGGATCCCTATTTTGCTGGAATTAAAGCAAGGAAAATAAAGATGAATTTTGTTTTTCTTTTATATTATTATATTATTATATTATATTTCTTCTATACATATCTTCCTTTCTTGTATATATTAAAAATTAAAGAATTTATTTGTTTATTCACTTTCTTTATTTACTGGGGGGGCCCACCTCAATATATATGCCCGGGGCGTCAAAATCCAAACGACGGCGCTGACAAAATGTATTTACATTTGTACGTTAAATCCAATTTAAAATTAAGTATATATTTAAATTTTCACTGTCATGTTGGGTAATTGCCAACAAAATGGTAGGCAACCTAATTTTAAAATGGGGTATTTTTAAATTTAAATACCAAATGTTTCTCAATTATGCCTGCGTAATGACTACTTAAATTTTTCGTGTCGCTTCTATAATTAAACTAAGGGATATCATAGACCAGCGGTGGCGAACCTATGGCACGCGTGTCACAGCTTACACGTTTGAAATTTTTATTGGCACGCGGGAGAAGGAGAGTAGCGTTAAAATGTTGTGCTCGATGAACAAAGAACGTGGGAAGAGGATGTACATAGAACATAATATCTTTTTAAATACCGCATTAATATTTGCTACTGACCACAAAATATCAGACCGCATGACAAGCTAGACGTCATGGTAAAATGGGCGTTCTAAAATATTTGGAGAATCAACTTTTACACATTCTCTTAGGTTTCGAATCAGATAACACACAGTAGTTAATGTCGAACAAGATAATCCAATTTTAGCTTTTGATCAAGTGTTCTCAACACCTAGAAATTTTACTGATTCGGCACCTTTGGGTGATTTTTGATCAAATCTTAGAACTAAACTATGATCATGAAGTAAGTTTTGCGTATATTTAAAGTCCATTAAAGAACGTTTTAACGTTTTTAATTTTAAATTGCTCTTTTTAATTATATCGTGTATGTCTGCGTTAGATATTAATTAAAATGTTGGTATCATCAGCGCACAAAATATAATTGCATTGAACATTATTAACAGGCAGATTATTAACAAATATCAAATATCAGGAATTTTGTCCCATTAGGGAGCCTTGGGCTACCACCCACTTCTTTAATTTTCTTTCCGATTTTCAATCGTTTACAATCTCTCTTGATGCAAAGAAGATTTTATCCAGTTCTTGGCGACTCCAATATCTTCAATTCTTTGTGGAAGGAGCTTGTCATCAAAAGCGTCAAATGCTTTACTTAGGTCGTAAAATAAAGCAAGAACCTCCTGATTACAATTTAGAGAAGTTATTATAAAATTAACACTGTTTATCAAAGCAGTATCAGTTGACCTTACTTTTCCATTATTGCTTGTTCGTTTTTGGCAGTTACAACAAGCGCCAAATCGTCTGCGAATCCTATTAATGGTGCGCCCTCTGGCAGTTTAGTTATTAGGATATCGTCGTTCCACAGAGTAGGACACAAGAGGGTCCACATTATAGGACCCAATATAGAGCCCTGAGGAATCCCACAACTTACTTCTATTACAACTGTCTCATTTTCGGCTTGCAGCACTAATTTTCTGTTGGTTAGGAAACTTTTTATATACTTTCACCCATTATTATTTCCCATTTAATAGGCTGTTTAAACGTATTGCGCGAGCAAAAGATTTCACTTGACTGTTGGCATGTTATTACTTTCTAAGAGACTTGATAGTCGAGGCAGAAATGCTGACTTTTTTTTAATTGGCTTTGAATACAGATTGGTCTGTAGTTAAATGGATCCCGCTGTGACCCTTTATTTTTGTAAATTGGGACGAACTTTGATACTTTCAAACATCATATTCAAGCTGAAACGGTATTATATTATATTCATTCTAAAGGCCCGCCCGCCTACATTGGCCATAATTGTGTTCAATGTCGCCGTTACCTTCATGCCTTTAACTGTGGACCGAAAGAAAAGCTCTTATCTATAACTACTCCGAGGTATGTGATATATACGCGACACTCAGCTACGCGACGTCACGCGACATCGCCTGTCAAATAATGATTACAATGTTTTAAATGGGCACGTTCTCACTATGGCTACGCAACAGCTATCACGTGCCCATTTAAAACAACGTAATCATTATTTGACAGGCGATGTCGCACGACGTCGCGTGGCTGAGTGTCGCGCATATGGGAATCGACCTTAATACGGTAACTAATATTCTGGCAAAGTTATCAGGCACGTCAGCATTTCAAAATGTAGAAACTTAAGAAACATGGCACGCGGTGATAAAAAGGTTCGCCACCCCTGTCATAGACTAACTAATTCTCTACAAATGCGTCAAATTTTATTGTTACCACGTTATGTGAAACTTACTAAAATTATTTTTTTAACAAATCCAGGCATGTCAATCACGAATTCCGAACAAAACCGTAGACGAAAATTTTAAAATATTAAAAAATTGCGAAAAAAATGTATTAATCCTTGAAGGTTTTCAATGAAACCTTTACTGAATGTGGATATCCGCCAGAAGTATCAGTTGACACAATTTGAACGCTCCCCTCCAATGGGGACAGCGTGAAGAATGATTTTGTCTAAGTAAAAAATATAAAAGCCCACAATTTATCCAAGGGGCCCTTCTCTCAATTTCGTTTTTCAATTTACATGGGTTTAAATGAAGAATGCAATTGGAAGTTTGCAAAAAAAAATCTTCCGCCAAAACGGTTCGATTTGGAAAGATAAAATTGACACAATTTTTAGATGAAAATCTGCTCTATAAAATAGGGCTAAATGCATGTTTGTTAGACTTTGGAGAGTTGGACAAAAAATATATTTGATAGTTTTCAATAAGTATTTCTTTATTAGAAACAATCCTGTGTCAAGGCTATCGGCAACGAAGATACCAAAACATCAATTTTAATAGAAAAATGTATAATCTCTATAGACCTGAAAGAAATTTCAATATATTTGTTGCAGTTTTCAATTTATAGTTAGTTGAATTCATTAATTTTTGTTATGTCCGAGTTTGAAGGGCGGCGGCCGCGGCCAAATAAAACATTTTGCAAAACTAACTGAGGTATATCATAGACTGACTAATTCTCTACAAATGTGGCAAATTTTATTGTTCACGCTGTGTGAAACTTACTAAAATATTTTTTTTTTAAACCCAGACATGTCAATCACGAATTCCGATCAAAACCGAAGATGAAAATTTAAAAAAAATAAAAAATTGCGAAAAAATGTATTAATCCTTGAAGGATTTCAAAGAAGCTTTTACTGAATGTGGGTGGTCACATGAAGTATCAGCTGACAAAATTTGAAAGCTCCGCCTCCAAAGGGACGACGTGAGGAATCATTTTGTCTTCAAAGCTTTTTTGCAAATATCTCGTCAACGCCTCAAAATGGAAAATCATAACCGAGATATCCGTATGTAGGACGTCGGTGTCTACAAAAAAGAATTCTTTGCAAATTTTGCAAAATCCTTCGGTTTTGTAACAAAAGTAAAGAATATAAAATCCCACAATTTATCCAAGGGGCCCTTCTCTGAATTTCGTTTTTCAATTTACATGAGTTTAAATGGAGAATGCGATTGGAAGTTTGCAAAAAAAAATCTTCCGCCAAAACGGTTCGATTTGGAAAGTTGAAAATGACACAATTTTTAGATAAAAATCTGCTCTATAAAATAGCGCTAAACTCATGTTCGGTAGACTTCGGAGAGTTGGACAAAAAAATATATTTGCAAGTTTTCAATAAGTATTTCTTAATTAGAAAACATCCTGTGTCAAGGCCATCGGCCACGAAGATACCAAAACGTCAATTTCAATATAAAAATGTATTCTCTATATCAGGGGTGGCGAACCTTTTTGTGACTGCGTGCCATTTTTCTTAAGTTTTTACATTACGAAACGCTGAAGTGCCAGATAACTTTGCCTGATTATCAGTTACCGTATTAGTCTGAATATAATACCGTATTAGCCTGAATATGATGTTTGAATGTATCAAAGTCCATGCCGAAATAAGAGGTCACAGTGAGATCCCTTTAATTACAGATCAATCTGTATTCAAAGCCAATTTCCAAAAAAAATTAAGACAGCTTTTTCGACTCGATTATCAAGTTTCTTGGAAAGCAATAACATGCTGGAAAACCGTCAATACGGTTTCTGGAAAAGTAGCACAACTAATACTGCTCCGTTGGATAGTGATAATTTTATAATTGTCAAGGATTTGACTTGATAACAAGCTCCTTCCACAAAAAAAATTTAAGATATTTAGTCCTTGGTAGAGGTCAACAGTCCTTGTTTGACCACATCAACCTATTTCAGATTTATCCTATTTCAGATTTATTTATTATCCGCCGCTTCGCGGTATGCAACACATTCTAATCTAGGTTAAACCAACAGTTCTTGCTACTTATTTTTATTTCAAGAGTTAGAGGCGTCTCCAAGATCTGGGTAAAATTTTTCTTGCATCAAAGAGGCCGAAAGGTGATCGTAAATACTTGAAAATCTGAAAGTGAATTAAAAAAGAGTGTGGTACCCCAAGGCTCTCTAATGGGACCAACTCTATTCTTGAAATTTATTAATGATCTGGTGCAAACAAATAATGTTCAATGCAATTATATTTTGTACGCTGAGTATACCAACATTTTAATATCTAAACCAGACATTAAACTATTTAATTAACGTTAGGAGGATGATCTATACATCTTTAACACGGTGACACCGGCATGTACCACCGGTGGTGCACGCATGTCCGCTACGTCGGGCGACATGAGCCACCGGTGGTACATGCTGTGCTGCCACT